>CM060962.1:250210521-251423800 GCA_030765045.1 Tenodera sinensis
CTCCAGGTTGTGAAGACCGCACTTAACGTCCGTGAGGAAATCGGGGTGCTATCCACGTCCCACCCTCCGACACTGCACCCCATTCATAACACCTCTTTGAGGCGGATCTGGGGGACACAATGGCCAAGGGGTAAGCCTTGACCTCCCATCAGGCTGTTGTATCGCGGAGTTTACATCTAAAAATCAGATGTGCTGCACTCACATGACTTTCTCTACTCTTGTACTAACCATTCTGACCAACACATACCCACATCTTCTTCGTGTTAGTTGAGATAAGTATTGGTACAAATTATCTTATTGCTTATTTCCTTGTAAGAGCAAGGGGAATATTAGAATACAGTAGGCTGAGAGCGATAGTCAAATGTTTTAAAGTTTTGAGATACCGTTCTCTTTGCACGCTTAACATATAAAGAAAATGAACAACGATGTTCCATTTCACGAAAGTTTCAAGTTTTCCGAGTCAGACACAAATAACAAGGAATATCCAAAAATGGTTCACTTCAAAAAAATATATTGTCACACAAATTTTATTGTGTTTCTTAGTGAGATCTACCTTTTTTTGTATACTAAGAATTTGTCCGTCTCTTACGATTCACGAGTTATTTAAAAGTTATCCAGAGTAAACAGGACTACATAGGTTATAGCAAGAAAATTCAAAATACCCAATTCATTTGTCATACAAACATCTTAAACACATGGCATTTTAATCAAAATTGTTAAAGCCTTTTTCAAGAAAATCAAAATCTTCGAAAACTTTTCCATGTTAAGGGTAGTTTAGGGCGGAGCTATCTTCTTCAAAATCTTCGTGTCGTAATCTTGAAAGACATTAAACATAAATGTCCAGTTTAGTTCTTAACCGACTTTTCATTTTTGAGTTATGCTGTCCACAGACTGTCACACACCGACACACATACACACACACACACACACACACACACACAAACACAGGCGCGCGCGCTCGCGCGCCTTCACGAACCTTTTTCTAAAAATGCTTTTTTTTTTATTCAGCAGGTCTCAAAACATATATTTCCGGTGAAATCTCGACATCGAAATTTTGGGTGGAATACAACACTTCCTTCATATCAGGAGAGAAAGTAAAAATAATATTCAAACTTTGAGAAAATTTGTAGCTCTCCTGAAACCATCTTGTGATGGTAGAAGGTTTAGGAGATTACTGCTTACCGGTTAACGTCTCACATAGACTATTTTCTTACCCAATGCGGAGTAATCAAGTAATTATCGTTTATAAAAATTATGAACTGCATATTTACTAACAAAATATGTTCGGAATGATGCCTAATTTCATCAGTTTAATGAACCGTATTTGGACTATACGGTAAGCGACAGCGCGCGTGTATGACAGAGCATGTGTGTATGTGTGTGTGTGTAACTCGGAAAATATTTGATGCTGTTTACTAATATTTCATTTACAATGATATGTAACATTCTGCAATACATATTTTGACGCTATAATGAAACGAATTAGCACAATTGAAGACTGGACATCAATAATGGGCTAAGTGCCAAAAAGTTGATTTTCAGTTATTCAATGTTTTGTGTTTTGTCAAAAGAATTTCAATATGAAAACCTGAACCAAATTGTTTAGTTATTATCTAGGCTAACAGTTATATTAGTATTACAAAAGTTTTCTAAATTACCTCCCCCTTATGAGTGGAAAAAAATATTTTAGTCAGAAAAACCAAGAACGTGGTAAGTGCTATGTATTTATCTGCAAAAATGAGGTAAGTGCCAATGAGACATCACAAGGTTTGTTGGTAATTTTATCTGTTTATTACTGTAACACGACAAGAAGGTACATTATATACATACATTGTCATGTATTTAATAATTCTGAACCTTTTTTTTTTTTTTTTTTTTTTTTACTTTTAAAGCATACAAAGCTCTTGTATTTGATTAATTCTTCAAAGAACACTTGATTTTCTTCTTTCAAATACGGCAGCATTTGTCGCAGATCTCTCTTCTTCTCAGCTGACAAGTGGTTTTGACACGGGTGTGATGGTATAATCAAGTCCTTGATTATATTACTGGTAATCCCTTTCTTGAGAGCTTTGTAGGTGCTCCATGCTTCAATTTCGTTAAACATTGTTCTTGTCTTGACGACCCCGGGTGCGGCTTTTTCAACTCTAATCCAGCTGCATTTGGAAATATTTAGTTTTGCCGTGTTGATGTATGATTCGGTTGCTTGCTTGAAATCAAAGAAGTCTTCAGGTTGGAGCATAGTAATTACAAAGGGATTGCTATGTGTTGCACTCACCATCAGTAGGAACTTGACACTTTTCAACCCTTTTTGGTTTCTCGATCTGAGGAAAATCCCTGTCACATGACAAAAATGATTGGTAGGAGACCAAAGACTTATGGATTACTTGCCTGTAATGATTATTTATCCAGGAGTCCAGGAGTCCAGGAGTGAGTACTAGTCGCCTGGGTTAACCCAGGCGGATGGTAAGGTGGCCACGGTACCTATCCGTTTAATTACGGATTTACCCGTGAGGTGGTAAAGGTAGTCATATGTTACAGGCTTTTTTTGTCTATGTAGTGTCTGATGGTGCAGGGTGGGTTCCTATATTATCACTGGCGGCGGGATCTGTCAGATCTTGGATGTCTAGCCATCCAAGCGACCATTACCCTACTGATTACTTCGTCAGCCATGGCCGTCGAGCAATGCAGTGCCAGTGACAGGAAACCGAGAGGAATAGGTGATAGCTGTAGAGGATGATGAAGGCAATGCGGTACCTACCAGCCAAGGGCGTCCTTGGGTAGACGGTAGCTCTGTCTCCGCCTAGGGAGGCGATGGTCATATTGCCCCAGTGTGTTCACCAGCTGGACTTAACATAAACACTTTAAGGACCTGACACATAGATGCATTAAGTAATAATTTTGAAAAATGCTGCTAATTTCGCATAGACAAGACCACCACTCGTTTGAAAATTAAAAATTAAAATAAAAAGTGTATCATTTTACTGACACTTGTTCTACATGTTTTATTGTTATTTCTTTTTCTAAACTCAATACATTTAAAACCTTGTAGTGCCATCTGTTGCTGAAATAGATGACAAAGCACACTGGACAAGCTGTAGCCCACCTTTTATAGTTACTTGTACTTTTATTATTACTATTATCATAATCATCATTCTTCTTCTTCTTCTTGTTCTTCTTCTTCTTGTTCTTCTTCTTCTTCCTCTTCTTGTTCTTGTTCTTCTCCTTCTCCACCTCCTTCTTCCTCTTCTTCTTCCTCTTCCTGTTCTTCTTCTTCTTCTTCTTCTTCTTCTTCTTCTTCTTCTTCTTCTCCTCCTCCTTCTTCCTCTTCTTCTTCTCCTCCACTTCATGGTGTAGGCAGTCAAGTGCCTGTTCCGCCTTCAAAGCAATCCAGCCATCGTTTCCTAGGTCTGCCCACCGATCTCCTACCTTTAGGATGGTGATGTATTATTTGCTTAGGAAATCTGGTATCTCGCATTCTTTCGACATGTTCCTTCCACTTTTGTTTGTAATCTTTTAGCCTGTCATTTCTATTATAAATTCCTAACTCTTCCCTTATACTTTCATCCGTTATTAGGTTTCTTCTGGTACATCGCTTCACACTTCTTAAGAATTTCATTTCTGAGGCCTGTATTTTACTCTGTTGCTTTTTAGTTAATGTCCAAGTCTCACTTCCATCTGCTAGTATTGATGCAGCAATAACCTTGTAAAACTTTAATTTTGTTTCTTTGCGTACTTTGTTGTTGTTATTATTATTATTATTATTATTATTATTATTATTATTATTATTATTATTATTATTATTATTATTATTATTATTATTGTTATTATTATTATTATTATTATTATTATTATTGTTATTATTGTTGTTGTTGTTGTTGTTATTATTATTATTATTATTATTATTATTATTATTATTATTATTATTATTATTATTATTATTATTATTATTATTATTATTATTATTATTATTATTATTATTATTATTATTATTATTATTATTATTATTATTATTATTATTATTATTATTATTATTATTATTATTATTATTATTATTATTATTATTATTATTATTATTATTATTATTATTATTATTATTATTATTATTATTATTATTATTATTATTATTATTATTATTATTATTATTATTATTATTATTATTATTATTATTATTATTATTATTATTATTATTATTATTATTATTATTATTATTATTATTATTATTATTATTATTATTATTATTATTATTATTATTATTATTATTATTATTATCCCTATCCTTATCATTATCATTGTCATTATTATTATTATTGTTATTATTATTACTACTATTCGTATTATGATTATTATCATCATTATTATCACCATCATCATCATCATCACTATTATTACTATTATTATTACTACTATTTTATTATTATTATTATTATTATTATTATTATTATTATTATTATTATTATTATTATTATTATTATTATTATTACACATAGGATTATACAAGAATTAAATCAGTAGGAATGGAAAAGGTAACTGAGTGGAACCGTTACTGGACTCATGCGAGACTTGATTCCTAATTCCGGGTTCGATTCGTGGTACCGACGTGGTGAGGTCCTTCCCCTGAGATACATGGTGTGGAGTACACTCAGCCTCGTGGGGACCCTGGAGTATTGTAGTACCATAAAATTAGTTGGTCAAGTCATAAAATTGTAAACGTTTAGTTTGGTTTCTTTCCTGGTTGGATGTTTAAATTGATAATGATAACAGCACTCTTAGTGGAGTGCCTGCTTTAGGGTGTAGGCTTTCTGCACTTTTAACGGCTCTGAAAAATCTCACCTTATTCGCTACAAACAGTGAGCAGTAGCACCTCCAGGTTGTGAAGACCGCACCTGACGGCCGTGAGGAACTCGGGGTGCTATCCACGTCCCACCCTCCGACACTGCACCCCATTCATAACACCTCTTTGAGGCGGATGTGGGGGACACAATGGCCAAGGGGTAAGCCTTGACCTGGCATCAGGCTGTTGTATCGCGGAGTTTACATCTAAAAATCTGATGTGCTGCACTCACATGACTTTCTCCACTCTTGTACTAACCATTCTTACAAACACATACCCACATCTTCGTGTTAGTTGAGATAAGCATTGGTACAAATTATCTTATTGCTTATTTCCTTGTAGGTGCAAGGGGAATATTAGAATGTAGTAGGCTGAGAGCGACAGTCAAATCTTTTAAAGTTTTGAGATACCGTTCTCTTTGCACGCTTAACATATAAAGAAAATGAACAATGATGTTCCATTTCACGAAAGTTTCAAGTTTTCCGAATCAGACACAAATAACAAGGAATATCCACAAAAATGGTTCACTCCAAAAAAATATATTCTCACATAAATTGTATTGTAGTTCTTAGTGAGCTCTACATTTTTTGTATATTAAGAATATGTCCGTCTCTTACGATTCACGAGTTATTATAACTGCAGTAACTGCAGTATTATCGCCTCGCTATATTGATGGTTGTCCAGCGGCTCACTTTGTTTCCTCGCAGCTATTATATTACTACCGTAACAATGGTAACAATCAATTTCTCCAGTTCTTGTAAATGCTCAAAGCGCTACGAGAAACGTGACACTGGAGGTCAACATTGTCGAGCGGCACCTCTTTGATATAACCGGACAACAGTCAGAATGAGGCGAGGCGGTTATTATCGCATTCTTAATTTAACTTGCATCCTATTTCGCAGATTGATTTTTGTTGCTTTCAGCAAAACTTGTGAAAACAGTAATTTATAATGTGACTACAATATTTTTTTAAAAAAATAATAAAATTGTAACGAAACCCCGAAAATATGTATGTTTTATGTAACATCGTTAAAGTACGTAGAAACGTGCAAAGTATGTAAAAATATGTAAAATAAAAATTTCGAGCTGTGTACCTCCTAAGTCATTGCAGAGCCTATGTCCACGGTGGTGAACCTCGTGCACATGACCCAATTCGTGCGATTGTCTTTGAAGATTTTCAATCGCTCCGTGGACTCGAGACATAATGTCCTCCGCTGACGTTACAGGTGTGCCACACACCATACTCTCCATACAACTCCACAGAAAATAGTCGAGAGGTGTCGGATCGAGCGACCGTGCCGGCCATGGAACTGGTCCCCACTACCATTCCATCCATGAGGATATGGGACGTTGAGGTGATTCCGCATATTTACATACATAAAATGTGCTGGAACTCATGTCATCCATTCCCGCAACTGTGTACCGGTACGTGTCACACTGCTGTTATAAAGCACTACTGTACTGGAAACTACAAAAGTAACGCGGTAGGCGCACAAAGAACTCTTTGGGGGAATTTAGTGCATGATATGAAACATTACGTGTCCTCATGTTTGTATGGATGTTGTTACGGAAATTTACAATCTGTAATCCGTCATGCTAGACAATAGCAGCATATACAGCTGTGAGTTTATTAGAGCAATTTCGCGTGTGACTAACTGACATTTACACTACATTTTATTCTTAAAATGTCTGTCTAATGGTCAATATAGGTGTAAAAATGTTATTTTAACGACGTACGATGACAGAGAATACATTGGCGGTTGTGATAGGAAATATAAAAACCTTAAAAAGTGAAAGAATTATTTAATAATGAGCGCTAAACTTTTCGTGACTGACATTTTTGTCAACTGCAGGTCCAACTTCAAACGTTTGTCCTCCGTTTTCTCTGAAATTTTTCTTATTTGATTTCTTCTGAAAGATCACTTGAGAGAGGAACTTCTAAGCTTTCAAATGACCTGAAAAAAGGTTTGGCATGTTATTCTCACCTGGAGATATTTATTCAAAGGTCAGCGTGACTAACTGACATGAATTTGTGACTAACTGACATTTGCGAAAGTTGTAATACCTTATCTTTGTTTTACATGGTATAACATATGGTAAATCATAGTGATACGTATTATACGTTACATACACGTAATACATACAGGTGTGTAATTGCATTTATCATTTTGAGAAAAATCATATCCTTTGGAGAAGCATTAAAGTCATGCAACATAAACAGAATAAACATATGTTGACAGCTCTCATTTCTTATCACAGTTACGTCATTGCAAGTATAAAAAGCTGACTCAAAACTATAACAAAGACGACACATGAGAGCACACAGCACACAGCATATACCTGTAACACACTTTTATAGTTACTGGATTGGACTCCTTATAGTGCAGGAACGCAAGATGCAGTAGCCTCGTAGTACACGCGCAAATCACGGCTTTTATTTCCGAAAGTTGTGCATCATTCTAACACTTTCCGCACATGAAAGAAAAGCATATTCCACAACATTTAAACCTAATACTTTCACATAATGAACCCGCTGAGTGGACGGCGTAGGTGAAATACGTTCAAATCTTTTGTCGAGAAATTCTTTTGCTTCTTCAATTTCAGGCAGAGAAACTTCAAGGACACATATTTTGGTTTTCTTTCTAACATTATTAACAAACTCTTCAGCACTCTGAATCCTGCTTCCTGCTTTCACAGCTGTCCATGCCATCCTCTTCACTTGTCCTCCAATCGCATCTACTGCCCCCTTTCCGTGATAGGATTCGAAGAAGTGTCATTCAATTTGGATTTCAAATACTTTGGAAAGATATGTCACAAGGCTCAATGTGTATTTCTGCTTAAAATGACAAGCAGCTTCATCAGAAAACCCTTTCACAAGTTCAAGATTCGGAAAAATATCCAATATTTCCGAAAATATATTCCTTAAGCAAATATCAACTGCATATTTGTCATGCGATACATAATCAAACACCAAAGCAAAAGAATGTTTCTGAATTTCACCAATATCTTCTTTCCTATACCAGGCAACAGCAGTAAATATTGAGATCTGTGTATTATTCCAGTGGGCAGCTTGAATTTCATTTTGCTCCTTGCATGTGTAGTTCTCAGAGAAGTCGATCTGTATCACAGCTTCCCTAATTGCTACATTTTCCCGAGCCTTCTTAAAGGCCTCGGATTGCTGTCTTTTTACATAAACGTGATTTAGGAAACGTGGCAGGCAATTGGTCAGTTCTTCAATGCAGTCTTTTACAGATCCCTTTTTAACTTCTATTTCCATTCTTCCATTACGTGAACTCCACAGTTTCCATTCGCATGGAGAATTAGCGAGTTCATCCGAAATGTCTGCTCCACTCAATCCCGGGCACTTGGAGCATCCTCCCTGCACACATTCACTCGATTTCTGATCACAAACTACTTGTGCTATGAACTTAAGAAATTGTCTCAGTGAGTATGTGATTTTTACACAATACTTTGAGAAGAAACTTCGTATTTTCATGTATAATGCATGTGCACACATTATGTGGGATCTGACTTTGAAGACGCACGTGAGCAGGGCGTAATTCTGCGAATTTTGTCAACCCCACGGACATTTCTACTCGGTCTTGTAGAAAGAGTGCATGTGCTTCTTTTAATGTTACCACTAGATACCAAATGCAAACTTCTTTTGTTTCTCCCTGAACATGGATTTCAATAAAATCATCTCTTCCAGGAGCTTGGTAAGATATTGAATCATCCTGATAGAACTTGATGATTGAACTTTTAAGTTCCTCTGATAGTTATTCTCCTGATACCGGGACAGAATGCTTTGGTTTTACAACATGCAATCCCTCTTCAACTGCTAACTTACGAATAATTTCTTTTCTTTTACTTGGAGATTGCGGCAATGCTTCCTCAACACGTTTTCTGCAGTTTCCGAAATACCGTTTACTTTTGAAAGCGGTTGATGTTGATGGAGTATCCTTATCAATCCCTTCTTAGTCTCGTATCTTCTGTCTTGCCCGCTGTGCTTGCTTATATCTCCTATATTCAGCGTTGAGGTGTTCTCTTCCTTGTTTTGTTTGTTTCAGTATTGCTCTTCCTTTCCTCAGTCACTTTTATTTTTTCCTTCCATTGTGCATAACTGCCTTGCTTCTTCAGACGTTGTTTGTACTCACATTGTCTTTGGGCTGGTGTTTTAGCCATGGAGTCAGAAACGGACTGATACGTCTATCCTGGCTGAAGTCTCACAAGCACTGTACGCGTATGACCTCAGGACGCCAGCATTAAATGTCCGTTAGTCACGTGTTTTGTGGGAAAACTAATGACTATAGAGGAAAACTTTCTGATACTTTTTTATTTGTTATATTGTAATGACGCAGAATCAAAAAGGATATTTATTTCAGTCTATTACTTTTCCCTCCAGAGGACTTTATCCTCATTTACCGTGACTAACTGACATTGACACACAGTAATAATTAAAGAGGCTCTAAGGGTTATTTATAAATGTCGAAAATTATTAGCCATATACACGTTTCGAAGACGAAGAGTCATTGTGTGATGTACAGAACAAAAAAATTAAAAAAGTTGTACATAGCTCCTGAAATATTGATATGAAAATCACCGTTATTCGCGCTTATTTTTAGTGTTTTGGAAACATATGGGTAAGAAGTGAAATTTGAACCCATATTCACGTTAAAAACATTTATTTTTCACTTCATAAGATACTTTGGAGTATCTAGCATCATCTTTCCTCAGTAAAAAAAGTGAAACATTAATTTCAAATTTTAACACTCGGTATGACATATTCGCGGAATTGCTCATTACCTGGAAAATGAAGTCCTTGTAAGTATGGTGGAAAATATTCTAAGACTGCTCTTGTACATTATCACGGACTGCACACGACAGTTCAAGTTTGTCTTCCCTTATAAGCAGAACTAAGTTCGCCACCGCCACTGACACCCGCTTGACAGGAATTACACTGTCGAGTTCTGCAACTGTTTTAGCGCACGAAGGGTTATTTATATACGCCAAAGACGGCTTGCTCGAGCCACCTGGTATATACTCGTAAGGTTTATGAACTTACGAATATTAATATAAGGCAAATTTATTATACCAACATACTTAAGAGGTTTGATGCTATGCAATTTCTTACAATAGCCGAAGCTCACAATTAAACAAAATTTCTTTTATAGTCAACTACTTTAAATGTATATTTCTTGGCAGACGTTAAATTCAATATGGAACACATTTCTGAAACTTAGTAAAAATTGTGAACACTGCATTGTAAGCTGCATTTTTTACAAAATATATTAAAAGTAATCCAGGATTGATTGAATTGCAAAGTTTAGTTCATATATACATATATAACTTAACAACCAGACTTCTTAAGACCGATACAAAATGTGCTAAAAAGTTATATGTTATGAGTTACCGTACCATAACCCCCCCCCCCCCCCCGAATTCTTCAACAAACTATATATGCAAATGCTTATTCTATTATGCACTTCATGTCAATGGAGTCAAACATTTGTGGAAATGGTTCTACTGCGTAGGTATTTCCTTTAGGTGCAATGGGAAGAGGAATACCTAGACTTAAATGATAATCAAATTCTTTAAGAGCTGGTCGATATGGCGTGCCTTTGAGGATAACGACTTTCCATTTGGGTAACATATGTGTAGAAAAATTCAAACCAATAAAAGGAATATTGGGAAGTGGTTAACTCCACAAGAAAAATTAATTTGACATAAAGTACGCGCTTTAATGAGATTTACATGTTTTATGCATGTAGTATGATTTTTCCTGTCTTACCGTTTACCAGTTATACAATCATTCAGAATGAAGAAGACCTCAAAGGCTATTTCCTGAAAATTCATTTATCATGAAAATATCTTAAACATATGGCAATTTAATCAAAACTGTTAGTCATTTTTGAGAAAATCAAAATTTTCGAAAAATATTTAATGTAAAGGCTAGTTTAGTTTTTAATCAAGTTTCCTTTTTGAGTTATGCTGTTCACAGACACACGCGCACAAACGCACAGGGGCGCAGTGCTTTTTCCAAAAACGCTCTTTACTGACCAGGGATGTTAAAACGTGTATTTCCAGTAAAAGTTTGGTAACAAAATCGTAAGTGAACACAACACCTTTTCTTTCTGTAGAGAAAGCAAAACTTCAAAATAATTTCTTTGGTTTTTGGAAAATTTACCGATCACTTCTTTTGGTATTTACGGAGTGTTCATCTTTTAGTGCGCGCGCACGCACGCACGCACACACACACACACACTTGATGTGCAAATATTTTTCTAAAAAGTATGTTCAGGGAGGGCCTCAAAACATACATTTCCGGTGACACCTTGACGTCGAATGTTTTAGTGAAATACTTCCTCTGCTCAGTGCAAGTGCGTAGCAGAGAAAGTAAAAATGTTTCTGTGGTAGTGGACGTCTCTAAAATTTATTGATAGCTTTACCCCGTTGGCACAGATTCTATGACGAATGGTCTGTTGAATGAGTTTTATTGTGGGCGCAGAACAGCCAAGGATAAATTATTGTGATTGAGTGCAGACAGTGCGGTTAGCAATGGTAACACGTGCAATCATTCCTCAAGGTTGAAAAAAGAAAAAAGGAAGAAAAAATGCACGCGCTTACGGTACCACCAATTTTCTGCATGGATGGTAGGTACCTTTCAAAATACAGACGTGTGGTTGCGTTAACACAGGCGATCTTGGAAGCTTGAGTTATTGCGTTTTGTTTCAATACCCTGGCCAAAATAACATCAAAGTTTACTGTTTTGTGCACAGGTTACGCTACGTAAACCATTCTTTTTCATTTAAGCAGTTGTAGAGTACATTGTAACTAACATGTCTCACCATTTATGATGTACAAAAAGTGTACAATGATAAAATATCCTTCCGCTTCTTCAGCTTCCCTTAACGAATTCTATCGCTCCCACCTTCCCATTTCCTAATGTTACGTTCTCCCATCTTTCTGTATATTACTTCTGCTGGGAGAATTTCTTCTCATATTCTTTTCGTTTGTTCCTTTCAATTTTGATTGTGTTCTATTTTTGATGCAGAAGTGAAGACATTGAGCATTCCTCTGATGAATTTCATCGTTCTATCCTTTAGTATTTGATTTGCCATTTACCTGAAGTAAGCAGGGGACGATATATTCTACCCATATACTCTATATTGAGATTGCATTAGAAATATACCGCGTGAGTTAGCCACCCATCAAACGGCACGTGCACTTTAGTCCAGTTTGCGCTTACTAAAACGTATTACTTTGATGTTCTTAAAGAGAGCAGCGCGCAAAATTCAGAGCAACAACGGTTTAAGGGATGGAACGTATCCCTCACTAAAGTGCACCTCAAAAACATGTGACTCGTTTACTGGGAGCGAATTCCGGTTTCCAGCCGAGTTTACAAAGCTTTTATTACAGTATACATAGCAACGTAATTCAGTAAACGCCTCTGATAAAATGGACCTATCATATGAGTACACTAACACCAAATAAAAATAAACTGGCGAATTCTTGTACTGCCAAAAATTAGGCAAAAATTAGGGACACGCCTCATTCACCATGGACCCGTACAGAGCAAACGCACATACTTATAAATAACGGTTTATTTAAATTTGTGCGTAAAGTACGTCTCGTACATCTCAGATAACATGCATAATAGCTTTTGTCATTTAAGTAATTACATTAAAACGCCCAGTAAAGGATTAAAACTGTCTTAAAAGGCTAAATCAAGCACGAAAACTCGCGAAGTGGCACTGACACAGCGTCTGGCATACAAGTCGCAGTATTGAACTCGGATGGTGCTTTCAGTCGTCTCGAAATAGCTGAAGGGAATTATGATTGTACCTTGTCCGCTAACCCCAGGGACACGGGTTCGCGACTAGGCGTTGTACATTTTTTATGCTCATCAAAACTTGGAAACCGAATTCACAATAATCTAATTATAAAGACTCTGAGGGTTTAGGGCATTATAGCTGAAATCATTTTTGGTTGCCTGCATTTCGTAATAGAACAGCTGTAATGACTTCTACACCATTGGACTGGCATGATGTAGTGTATTATGAAAGCCGACTCCCTTCATTCTCCACGCGTAAGCTGTTGCATGATATTTTGTGTCATTCCTTCACCATGTATTCTACAGACGAGCACACTGATACGCTTTTATCTTCGGAGAAGCAAGAGCCAACGCACAAGCAGCAGCTCAGCATCTATACCGGGAGAGATATCCTAATAGACAACAATGCCATAAAATGGAAATAAAACAGTTACAAATTCAAATAATAACAGTTTTAACATAGTAATTGCTCAGTCAATGTTATTTGTGAATATTACAGGATAAAAAATTTAGCACATGCTAAGGTGTCGAACGACATCTATACCAGACGAATCACTTAGGTATCGTGCGCTCGTTCAACCTGAGCTACCTAGCAACGTGAGGGGTAAACATTCCGTTTAACACATAGCATTCGCCGGGCCCAAGATCATTTGCAGAGGTGGAAACGTCCGCTGTCTAATTACGAGTATGTTAAAAGACGATGCTGTATCATCTATATTAATACCTACTAATTTCATCCAGCATGTAACCAAAGACATCCAGTTAAACACTTGGATAGAACTTAGTATAGGGTCTGATGTTTTCATGTTAGAGTATTACATAAAACGGAAAATAAGAGGCAGCAGACTCACCTGGTATAAAACAGGACCAAAGACTGTACCAAGGAATTATAGAGGAATAACAGTAAAGCCCACAATAGCCATATTATATCAAAAATAATAAAACAAGTACTTGAAAAGGAAATTCATAATAAACAACCAGAAGACCAACAAGGATTCCGTACAGAATGATCGATAATAGATAACGCATTTACTTTGAATTCGGCATACAGAAAAAGGAATCAGAGAAATGGTGCAGATTGACCTAGAAAAAACTTCCGACAGTGTACCGACTAAGAAATAAAGGAATGAAACGCGGAAATTAAATATAGAACTAACCATCATACAAGCCATTGCTGATCTACTTATATTATGAAAACACTGCAAGAATAAAGAGAGGGAATTGGTAAGCAGACAGTTTAAAATTTCTTAAAGTCTAAGACAAAGATGTGGCCTTTCCCCCACTCTCTTTAAGATATATTTGGATAGATATTTAGTAAAATGAACCAGGAAATGTAAATCCATGGGTTTAAAAACCAGCGAGGACACATTACCGTCATTGCGGATGATCAGGTAGTTATAGCTGAAGATGAAGTTGATACAAATTATATGATACGAAAACTGAATCAAGTATTTACCTCATGTACTGCAAGTCAATTTTAATAAAATCAGGACACTTGGCGGTCGGAAATAAAACCTTAAAGAAATTAGGAAACAAAGATGTGGACAAATGTAAGTACTTAGGGGTACTTTTTAATAAAGAGGGAAATAGTGAAGACGAAATTTATATGAGAATCGACAAAGGAAGGATAGCTATTACAGAACTAAATGGCATATGGTGGAACAAAAATATCACAAAGGCAACAAAAAAGAGATTAAAGGTCAGTATTATTCAAAGTATTTTCCTTTATGGAGCCGAGATACGGGATGCAAATTACCGTCAAAGAAACAAGTTATTAGATGCGGAAATGGACTGTATATGAGATACGTAGAAAATCAAGACTGGATAAGATTAGAAATGAAGACATCAGGAAGTCTATAAAATTAGTACAATTATAGGCAAAATTGAGCGTAAAATGCTAGAATTGTTTGGACACACCAAAAGGATGGGTGAAGAAAGATGACCTAGGAAAATATTAGAATGGATACTCAAGAACGAAGAGGACGAGGGCCGCCAAAAAGGATGCTGGAAGCGTGAAGTGAATGAAGCAACGAGATCGAGAAGCAGGGTTGCCAACATTTAAAAGTAAAATTATCGTACCAGCCACTCAAAATTATAGATTTGGATTCAAAATTATCGTACATCATAAACCAAGTGCTACAACAATAAAAATATTGGTATAACACTTATGAAAATGTAATAGTAATGATGTTTATTACATCCACTTACAAGACTGATGACTTCAACCAGTATTGCAGCTTTAGCACTTATGTTTCTCACGCTATTCATCTGAAAGCATGAGTGTCAGCAGACTTTTTTCCAGGGGGGAGGGGGCACATGTTGGAAGTTTGCAATCAGATAATATTAACTCATTATTTTATTGTCAAAATTTATTTTTGTTGCAGATAACCGTATTAATTTGTGTTGAATAAAAATTGTTCTTTAGTCAGTAATTGGCTGCACATTAGTTCACCATCCTCCAAGGAGGGGCCGCGGCCGCCCCCCCCCCTTGCCCCCTCCCCCTTGGCGATGCCCATGTCTGAAAGTTCATCTTCCTATAAACTGTTGCAGCATTATACAAATTTGTTGAGATAAACCTTAACATCTTCTCGGTGACTTGCAAATTTCATAAGCTGAGACGATAGAATAACTCCATTTACCGTATCTAGCGCCAATCTGTTTCTAACTTTGGTTTTTACTAAACCCAGTTTAGAAAAAACTCTTTGACAAGAAGCGCTTCTGTGGGGCAACGAAATCACTGATAATGCAAAAGGCCGCTAGTTATCTGAAATCAATATTTCCACCAAGGTGACACATGTGATTAACAGCACTCCAGGAACTGTCAGGTTCAGGTATGTTCTTTGTTTCACACGGAATATCACTTATTCCGAGATTTCTTTCCATTGATCATCAATTTTCTGAACAGTGCCTTCTTCATTGAGATTGTCAGACCTGGGCACACTGGCAACAGAGGATAAACGGTAGAAGTATTAGTAGTGTTGAAAACGGTTCCCTTAGAGGGGTGGAGACAGGCCGTGAGAGCAAAAGTGGTGTCGCTATCGCTATTTGTAGTTAGTTTCATATCGCTGGCGTGACAAACCAGTGAAGATATTTCGCCGGTATCGAACTATCATGCATTCAAATTATCGAATGCCCCCATAATTATCGTACGAGTTGGCAACCCTGGTGAGAAGCCTAGAGGAAGATATGTGCCTAGATAGGCAAAAGAGGAGCCTGGGAACGGAGAAGTGGTGTCAACTATAGAAATCTGTGAAATAAAATAAATTTGAAATATATTTTGATGTCTACTGAAAAAAAAAATCTGATGTGTTGCACTCACAACACTTTCTGTACTCTTGTACTAACCATTCTTACAAACTCTTGTTCCTATATCTTCTTCGTGTTAGTTGACATAAGCATTTGTACCAATTATCTTATTGCTTATTTCCTTGTAGGTGCAAGGGGAATATTAGAATACAGTAGGCTTTGAGCGATCTTTTAAAGCTTTGAAATCCCGTTCTCTTTGTACACTCAATTAATAAAAAAAATGAACAACGACGTTCCATTTCACGAAAGTTTTAGTTTTCTGAAACTCACACACATAACAAGGAATATCTCCCAAATGGTTCACCCAACAAGAAAATTTATTGGGACATAAATTATGTATTTTAGCAAGATCTACAGTTTTTGTAGAGTATGATTTGGGTTATCTCTAGCGGTTTATCAATTATGCAAAAGTCGTCCAGAGTAAATACGACTACAGGGGCTATAGCCAGAAAATTCAAGATATACATTTTCATTTGTCATAAAAATATCTCAAAGATATGAAATATTCAAAAACTTTTCCACGTAAAGGGTATTTTAGGGTAGGGCTATTTTCTTCAAAATCTTCGTGTCGCATCTTTGAAGGACATTGAACTTAAATACCAAGTTTGGTCTTTAACCTACTTTTCGTTTTTGAGTTATGCTGTCCATAGGCTGACGGACACACACAGAAAGGCTGACAGACAGACAGACACACACACACACACACACACACACACACACACACACACACACACACACACATACACACACACACACACCTTTGTCTAAAAGTGCTTTTTTTGGATTCAGGGGGTCTCAAAACATATTTCCGGTGAATTCTCGACGTCGAATTTTTGGTCGAAATACAGTATTTCCCCTACTTACCAGTAGAGAAAGTAAAAACACATAAAAAAGCCATTTTAATAAAAACGTCCTGGATAATCAAACTTGGTATTTAAGTCTAGCATCCTCGAAACAGGGTCAGGGTAAACACTTTCTATCCAAAATTTTAAGACAAACGTTGCTTTTTGTTACATTCCCGTCACATTAAAATAAAATTGGTGTATTTTCTTCTTAGTTTAGGCTTTAACTGCCTTATTCTTTTGGTGATAAACTCTGCTTCCACCATGTTGGCGGTCTTTCCCTGGGTCATAAATGTACAGACACAGAGGGGCCACCTCGCTCACTTCGACCTACACAGATCTATTGTGGCTGCCACCCCTTAGGAGGCAAGGATGAAATGAGGGAACCGAAGGTGCCACAAAGGGTCGCAGCTAGACAGGCCACAGAGACGCTCGAAAGTCTCTAACAAGCGCTGAGATCTCTTCATCCCGACCTCACCAAGCAGTCATAACACCGCGGTTCCAGTGTTGCACTGAGTGTCCCTTCTCGACGGAGGACTAGACCGGCCAAACGCCACCTAGCGCCGAGAGCTGCAGTTACCATGCGCAATCATCCGCATTATCTGCCCGGCACTGCTAACACCACACGCCTGAAAGTACACTTGGAAAATGATAAGGAAATGGAATGAAGGGAAATTATAGAAAGGAAATCATGGTATGAAATAGTGCACCCCAGCATTCGCCAGTGTATCTGGTTTGAACATCATCCATTCTGCTAACCTGATCTTTCCATTCTTTTCTCCTTAGTTTTATTCGTCTCGTAATATCTGCAGTCCAACCTACAATCCTTATTTCTTCATTGCACTTTTAACCATAAAAGGTATATCCTGTTATTCATCTTAGTATTTTATTTCATTTGAAGAACTAATAAACTGATCTGTTTTCTTTGTCTTACTGCTGCATATGTCATCACTGGTCTGACACAGTTTGATATATTCTGTTTTCTTTTCCCGTTTGTTCATATAATTGTTTCTCCAGGTAATATTCCTTAAGCTCCTGATATTATAGATGACCTTCTTACTCGTCATTTCACTAAATTAAATTCTATTGTTAGTAATTTGAACAGACCAATGAAACTCATTACTTGCTCTATGCTCTTATCGCTTACTGCCACTTTAAATTTAACAGGTTCTTTTGATATTGTGAGCGACTTTTCCGTTATCTGCTGTTCTCGGTGTTAGGTGATGTTGGGCGGTCACTGTTCTCTCGTGGATGGACATGCTTGTACCGGACCCGCAGGATGATGGCTGCTCGGCGGGGCCTGGTGCCGGGAAGAAGAGATCTCAGCACTCGTTAGGGACTTCCGCGTCTACCTGTATTTCTTCATCCCTTCCTCTTGGAGGGTGTTAGCCGCAATAGATATGTGTATAGGCCGCAGTAGGCGAGGTGTCCCCCTCCTAGTCTATCCTTTACGTTTTTATCTATAATAAATAGGTAATTCTTGACGAATTACCTTCAGCGAAAATCCACTGAGCCAGCCTAGGCTTAATCAACAGGACAGCAAATAGTTTATAGTACAATATCAAACACTCTGCTCCCCTGTGTTATGTTTCGAAGAAAACACTAATACAGTTGACCCCAAAGTTTGTTTGGTATGGGTTCATGTCATTGCCAGTGTTCTGACGAGGGATAATAAAAATGACAGCAACTCAGACGAAGCAGACGAGGGAGAAACATTGGAAATAGAAGAAATACAGGTAAATTAAGTGTAATCAGTTACAGATATTACTAGAGCAATACACATGGCTCATATCACACAGTGTTATAATTTGCTTTGTAGTTACTGTACTTCTTCAGCACAGAAACATGAGAACAACGTACACACATGTGACTCTCGTTTCTCCTTCTGGGTGCAGTAAAGGTGAATAAGTGACTCGCATCCAACCTCTCATTTAAAATTTTCATTCGTCAAGCACTAACCTATACAAAGAGCTCGCCATTGTTACTTTAAACAGTTGAAAACACAAAATACTTCTGTAGCACAACTTTTCCTCGTGGGTTTGTTGTAATTGTACGGTTTACGAATAACATATCTATGCCGCAAACATCCTCTACATCCTGGAATATCCCCACACTCGTTTTATATCGCCTGCATTTTAATTCTAAATGTAGTCTGAAATTTAAAATCACATTAAACATGTTAGCACAGGCTAATTTAATTTTCTCTACCTATTCTCTGGTACTCTGTATTAAAAGCCACGTATTCAGAATATATCAGACATACTGCAAAGTGCGATTGGTAATTGCTTTAAATTATGGCGAACTCTTTTACATCACTAGTAATATCGACATTGTGAGGTTCCCTGTGCAAAACAATAATAGTCAAAGCCGTAATTGAAGTTAAAAGCATACTTACAGAGCAACCGGTTCGGTGCTGTAACGAATATAAGGAACTTGATCAACTAGCTACTAAAATGAATTAGGTCACTAAATTTTACTACAGGCCGATATTTGCTGATTAGAATCTATTTCAGGGAAGAAACAATGCCAACATAAAATAGAAGAGGAATAAGAAGGTAGCCTTAAGCTAAATTATTTAGCTTCTATTAAGTGCGTTCAATGAAATGTTAGTTAGGCATTTCTTGTATTGATATGATGCTTGGAATGATGCTGAAACTGCATAACCATTAGTCATCTTACATTATACTTTTAATTATATGCAACCAACTTAGTCTGTTACGCCAATAGCTTGCCTTAGGAACATGGGTGTTGCAAAAGCTTTAGTTTCACACCTGGAGAAGAGCCATTGTGCTATGTATTGTTTGCAGTCTACGTCTATACCTTTCACGTTCCTTATTTCTTTAATTTCAACAGAAGCCTCTAGTTTACAAATGTTTATCTTTTTACTTTCTGTGCTAGTGGGTGGAAGAAGTATTGTATTCCACCCAAAAATTCGATGTCGAATTTTCAGATGTGTTTTGAGGGCCCATAAAAACAAAAACAAAAAAAAACAAAAACATTTTTAGAAAAAGGTCCGTGTGTGTCTGTCTGTCTATGTGCCTTGTCAGTCTGTCAGTCTGTGGACAGCATAACTCAAAAACGAAAATTCCGTTAAAAATCAAAGTTGGTATTTAAGTCTAATGTCTTTCGAGGATGCGATACGAAGACTTAGAAGAAAATTGCTCCACCCTAAACTACCCTTTACATGGAAGATTTTTCGAAAGTTTTGATTTTTTTCAAAAATAGCTCTAAGGATTTTGATTAAGATGACATGTTTGAAATATTTGTATGGCAAATGAAATGCAGATGTTGGATTTTCTGGCTATGGCCCATGTAGTTGTATTTACTCTGGATGACTTTTGCATAACTTGTAAACCGTAAGAGAAATCTTACTATATAAACTGTATATCTTGCTAAAACAGACAATTTATAATAGGTAGAATGCCCACACACGGCTTGTGTGTTTAAAAACATCAGCATTAAGTTTGTTGGCATAAATACACAAGTTATGTCAAATATGTTTTTGAAGTGTGAAGCATTTAGATGTTCCTTGGTATTTGCGTGAGTTTTGGAGAACTCATACTTCTGTCAAATGGAACATCGTTATTCATTTTTTATATGTTAACCGTTCAAAGAGAACGGAATCTCAAAGCTTTATAGGATTTGACTATCGCTCATATTCTCATATTCCCGTTGCATGTGCAAGAAAACGAGCAATAAGGTAATTGCTGCAAATTTTATCTCAACTAACACGAAGAAGATAAAAGAATAAGAGTTTGTAAGAATGGTTAGTACAAGGGAAGAGAAAGTCATGTGAGTGCAACACATCAGATTTTTATTATTTTTTATGAGAGAGAGAGAGAGAGAGAGAGAGAGAGAGAGAGAGAGAGTGTTTGGTGCAATTTTATTTCTAAACAGCTGAACTTTTTCTCGTTCTCTTTGAAAAGGCAATAAATGTCTTCAGAATCACAATTTGAAGCGCACAGGGTCGTCGTTTGCTTGTTATGGTACAAAGAATATTTTATTATAAGAACTGAAGGTTTCCTAAAACTTATATGATGATGCTTAGAGAATACTATACAAGGAGAAGTTTTGTAGAATTTATAGGTTGCAGAGCGTATGAGGACATTAAAACAAAAAGCTTTGTAGGATCACGCAAGGAGTATAAATGCAAACAAGAGACAATTTTGTAGCATTTATAGGATGACACAGGAATATGACATGCCATCAAGAAGTTCTGTAGAATATTTAGGATCATACAGAGAATATGACATGTAAACAAGAAGAGTTTTAGAACGCTTTTAGAATTATTTATGCATGATGAAGGAAATATATAAGGGGAGTTTTTTTTGGGATTTGTAGGTTGATGATGGTGAATATATTTAAACAAGAGGGAGTTAACCATATGCTATGTAAACAAGAGGTTTTGTAGAAAATGCAGGATGATGCAGGGAATACGACATGTAAATAAAAAGAGTATGTTGGATAATGCAAAGAATGGGATATGTAAACAAGTGGAGTTTTCAATTGCAAACCAAATCGCATCTTGCATTCGAAGAGGAACAGAAGAATGTATGTCGTGACCTTGAGGTACTGGTACAAATGTAGAATGCAAGTTTTCCTGAGAACTGAGGGAAAACCTCTTGGAAGAGAATCCAAATGAAGCATGAAGCAGGTCGACCCGATACGGGCAGACATTGCTTCGACTTTCTCTAATCTTCATTCCAAACACCTGCTTCGATCTCTTCTAGGAAATCTTCCGCTTCTTGCCCAGCCTACCAATGCTTCCTGTTCCAGATCCAAGTTGGCGAACATAGTGCACTAACCAGATAAATAGTAACTTAATCCAAGTGTACATGAAAATATGCAGCAAATTCGATAATATGAGGCCAATAACCCCAGAACACGTATACTTTCTATAGGTTTCTACCTCAACTTTCCCTGCACATTATCATTTAAGGTTATACCTATTTATAGATCATTCATCCAAAATCTCATTTTCTACTTTCTGTTAATTATCCACGATTCAGCAGCAATGTTATCAATTAAATAATGCCATAACATTTCATATAACAATTATCTTTATATGAACTCATGAATGGCGCGGTATACAGTGAAGAATTGCTTGATAGAATATATTTTAATGTCAGTACTGCTAATTTCAGAAACCAGTGTTTGAATTTAGGACTCCCAAAACGTTATCGCATAAAAATTCTCCCGCTGTGAGGTTATGTGTCAAATGCAATACTTTCAACCAAAACAGAGCTAGATGCTAGCTTCCCTTACAAGCAACTTAAGCAACCACTAAGTATAGGAATTATTTGCATGTGACTCTCAGTTGTACCACTTTTTATCTGCTGAATTAGCATAACATTTAAAATGTCTGGTCTTAAATAATAGGTTAATAGATGGTTCATTTTTAGTCTTAGTTTCTTAATGCTTTTTTAGGTATTATGTTTCTATTGCATTCAAATTTGTTTAATTAATGTTTATTCAGTTGTATCAATTATGGTTGTTCGCTTAATCAGTATACAGTTTGCAAAGCCTTGCCTTTAAAAGTAGCTTTATAGATCATTTTTAATCTTAGTTTCTTTGTATTCCTTTTTATATTCCTCTTTTGTATTATAGTTAAATAAATTACATGTAGCTACTGTAACTGGAGCTTTGTTGTTGTGGCACAAACAAATAAATAGATAAATAAAAAACAAAAAATAAACAAATAATTAAATAAATAAACAAACAAATAAGTATTTATTTATTTATTTATTTATTTATTTATTTATTTATTTATTTATTTATTTATTTATTTATTTATTTATTTATTTATTTATTTATTTATTTATTTATTTATTTATTTATTTATTTATTTATTTATTTATTTATTTATTTATTTATTTATTTATTTATTTATTTATTTATTTATTTATTTATTTATTTATTTATTTATTTATTTATTTATTTATTTATTTATTTATTTATTTATTTATTTATTTGTTTATTCATTCATTCATTCATTTATCTATTTATTTATTTATAAATAATCCAAACTGTTAACACTGTGAGATGTCTGTCGAATATTCATAAGGCATTTACTGAAAGGCTTTTTAAACAACTAGTATTTCGGAAATGCTTTGTTTGACCTTTAAGGTCATGTTAAAGAAAAAGAAAAAAGCGAGTGAGTGAGTGACTGTATTTCAAATCTGAATCCTTGCGATCAAAGGACAGATCAAAGAGGGAAAGCCGAGAATATAACAAAGGAACGCTCTGTAGCTAATGCTGCAAAAACATTTATCGGACCAAATTATATATTTTAATGAGCTCTTTGCTGTCTATTACATACAATCCAATTACGAAGAGACACTAAGAAAATTCAATATACCCAACTTCTTTCGCCATGACAATGCCTGAGATACATGGCATTGTGATCAATGTCGTTTCCATGTTAAGTGTTGCTTACAGTGGGAAGATATTAAAAATGATCTGTGATTCACATGAGACCTCCTCTACTAATTATTCTTCCACAAACTATTATTACAAAAGCTATTTCTTCGACCTACTTCTTGTTAATCGTGACTATCCTTCTCTAAATATTTAAACATTTCCTATTAAGTGTAAGGATTTAACAGGTAAAGCGATAGTCAAATTTTTAGGAAGTGTGTCGCCATGAAATTATTTCGAATTTCACTCCTCTGTGCATAATCACTAGATAAGCAAACAACACCAGCAAGAAGAAAAGTTTGGTTTATAACCGAGTTTTCCAGTTATGTCGTCCACATACATAGAGACAGATACCACACTTGCACACACACTTCCCCCCCCCCTCTCTCTCTCTCTCTCACACACACACACACATATTATCATTTTTTAAATGCTTGTTTACTTTCTCTACTCCGTATAGTAAGTAGGGGAAGTATTGTATTCGACCCAAATTTCCATGTGGAGATTTCAGAGGAAATGTATGGTTTGAAGCCCGTTGAATCCAAAAAAAAAGTAGTTTTAGAAAAAGGTCCACGCTCGCGTGTGTGTGATATGAACAGCATAACTCAAAAACGAAAAGTCGGTTAAAAACTAAAATTTGTATTTAAGATTAATATCCTTCAAGGATGCGACATGAAGATACTAAAAAAACTTCCTCCACCCTAAACTGCCCTTTACATGGACAATTTTACGAAAATTTTGATTTTTTCAAATATGTCTGTAACGATTTCGATTAAAATGCCATATGTTTAAGATATTTTTATGACAATAGACTATGCAGTCCTGTTTATTCTTGATGATTTTTGCATAGCTGGTAAACCGCAAGAGAAATATCAAATTTTATTATGTAAAAATGTACATCTTGTTAAAAGACACAAGTTATGTCCAAATGCATTTTTGTGTAGTGAACCATTTCGGAGATATTCCTTGCTATTTGTGCGAGTTTTGCAACACTTAAACTTTTGTAAAATGGATGGTCGTTATCCACTTTTTTATCTCTTAGCCGTGCAAAGAGAATGGAATTTCAAAGCTTTCGTATACTAACCAACTTTAAAAGATTTGACTATCTCTCAAAGCCTACTGTATTCCCATATTCCCCTTGCACCTATAAGCAAATATGCATAAGATAATTTCTAAAAATGTTTATCTCAATTAATATGAAGTAGAGGAATAAATGCTTGTAAGAATGGTCTGTGCAAGAGTATAGAAAGTCATATGAGTGCAACACATCAGATTTTTATTCAAGGAGCGTCAAAATGTTTATTGCCGGTGAAATCTTGGCATCAAAATTTTGGGTTAAATGCAACAGTTCATCTACTTATGTAGTTAAGCGGACGCACACATGAACACACGTACAGGCACACACTAACACACACAGATACACGCACATACATACACAGACACACACATACTGGCACACACATACAGACACATAGAGATATGCGCACACACAGATACAGACACAGAGATATGCGCACACACAGACACAGACATACTCTGATACACACATACACCCACAGAAATACGGACACAGACACACACACACACACACACACACACACACACAGACAGACACACACACGCGCGCGCGCGCACACACACACACACACACACGTGGGTACATATTGGATTATTTTTAAAAATGTTTTGTTATTCAAGGAGTCTCAACGTGTTTATTCCCGGTGAATTTTGGGTGAAGTGCAATACCTTTCCTGCCTAGTATATACGCGTTTGAGAAAGTAGAATGTTATACCTAATATGAAATGTGTGTTATTTATTCACTAGCTCTTAAACTTTGTCGGGTTCTACCTTTCTGAAATCCTTCTATGGTTGAAATCATTACACAGCTTGTGTTTATGAGACAGTATGGATTGAACTTCCCAGAAGTTGTAGTCCTCGCCCCAATTGCAGATCTTCTTCCAGTGGAATACTGAGATTCTTATCACACCTAGTTTTAAGAACGTACAAGCTCGGAAGATCAGTAATCTTCCTGGGAACTAGAGCCACAGAGGTTTGTTACAATAAACTCTGACGTTACGTAGACACGTATAATCATTACAGAAGACTTCCCAGCGTCTTTTGTCTCTGCCTTTCTCACGTACAGTGTTGAGGGGAGGTGTTTGTTTTTATCATTATATCTATACAGCTTGGGAACATTTCACTATACTAGATTTTTTTATTCGTGTAGTGCATCACTGAAAAGTAGCTTAAAAATACAAGAAAATTCAGTGAAGTTGAAAGCCATAAAATGAAAAATTCAGTGAATATATTCTATGGTTAAGGCCTGTTTATTGTTAGTCTATTGGGTTTCTCTTCGATCCTAGGGAATAAGTTAGATAATTTAATTACTTTTGGAAGCATTTCTAGATGCTGCACCGTTAGAACTACCACGTACTCAAACCTGGTTGAAAAATCAATTTCTCTCTCCTGGACTTCTATTTACGGATTCTTTAGTGTACCTCATATTAGGAGATTATGCCGTATTTGAATGTAAATATTGTTTAATTCAATTTACATAGCGGCAAGTCCTATATTCATGTTTCTTCACCGTATTAGTAGATAGTTTTTCTCTCCACTGCTTTGTATATGGTAGGTGGGTAAAGTACTGTACTCCAAATAAAACTTGGAAAGCCAAATTTTCTATCTCCAGAAAAAAAAAAAAAAAAGAAATCTGGTGTGTTGCACTCACATGACTTTCTCTACTGGCTCTAATGACCAAAGCTGTTGTGCGGCCAAAAATCCCACCACTACTGCTACTTTCTCTACCCTTGTACAAACTACGAGTACCTATTTCTACAAACTCTTATTCCTCTGTCTTCATGCTACTCGAGATAAACATTCGCAGAAATTATATTATTGCTAATTTTCTTGTAGTTATAAGGGAAACATGGGAATACAGTAGCCTTTGAGCAATAGCCAAATCTTTTAAAGCTGGTCGCTATTTGACGGCTTTAAAATTCCCTTCTCTTTCCATGCCGAGAGATAAAAAAGTGAATAAAGACCTTCCACATGAGAAAAGTTCAAGTATTGCAAAACTCGCACAGTTATTAAGGAATATCTCCGTAATGCTTCACTCCACAAAAAATGCATTTGGATATAACCTGTTTGTATTAATGAGATCTACGCGTTTTGTATAGTAAGATTTGGCCTGTCAAGAATAAACAGAGCTACACGGGCTATAGCCGGAACATTCAAAATATACATGTAATTTGCCATAAAGATATCTTGAAGTCATTTTGTAGGGAATGAAAATGTTTGAAAAATTTTCTGTATGAAGAGTAGTTGACGGTGAAGTAATATTCTTCAAAATCTTCGTGTCGCATCCTTTAAAGATATTAAACAGAAATATAAACTTTGGTTTCTAACCGACTTTTAGTTTTTGAGTTATGCTGTTCACAGACAGACATACACACACACGCACACACATATACACACAGACATACTCAGACACACACATGCGCGCGCGCGCGGACCTTTCTTTAAAAGTGCTTTATTTTGGATTCAGGGGGCCTCAAAACATATTTCCGTTGAAATCTCAACATCGAAATTTTGGGTCGAGTACACGTAGTATACATAATAAAGTAAAAAGGTTAGGAGATCCACGCACGCATATGTGTTTGTGTGAATAGTGCCACTGATAGACGGAAACATTGATAAACATACTTTCTAGGAGTTGTTTGTGACTACAGGCTAATCTCGAAAAGCACTCAAACTATTTTGATAGTTATTTAACCACTGAAAAGCCCAGTTCTTCCTACGCTAACGTACCTAATAAGTTTATTTCATAAACTAAATATACTTAAGGTGATTTACAAGGTCCTTGTACTTAAACACAAAGCACTAGTAAGAGAACATACTTGACCTTCGGTTGAGAATGTCATGGAGTAGAAAAAAGTAGTTATTGCTCCACAGAATGCAAATTGATATAGCACTCCGCAGAGTATGTGAACAAAAGTCGATTACATTTTATTGCACACGGATGTCCATGATGTAACATTTCAGCAAACAAAAGACAGAGTTTAAAAAGTGACGATCGCTCCTGTGTTGTGTATGTTTCTTTAATTGCCATTTACCAAATACTGCAGATGTGTATGCAATGAAAGTATGAAAACCTCTGAATAATCTGTATGCTAATTCTATAGACGTATGCACCGAAGTTGCTGCGTCCCATAAACCTCTAATCATTATTTAAAGAAGTTTTTCTTTAATTTCCATGTATGTGTTCTAATCAAGTCCGTTAGCAGAGCACACTAAATAATAATTGTATAACGGGAGAAGACTGCTAACATTAGAAATTAGCGAACCGATACTTATACGAACCAAAAATATTATTTTTATTGATGATCGCAAGCTATGTGACTTTTCCAGAGATGAAATTCAGGGAATACGGAAACCTAACTCATTGTATGTGTTAAGGGTTTCTACATTATCTGAAAACTGTGTAGCTTTTATGTTATTATAAAACTACAGGACCACAAAGAAAGTAAAAAGATTTAAAATGTAACGTAATATACGTAATTATCTAAAAAGTTAATCTAACAGTCGGACCAAGGATTCTTCCACCGCCAAAGGGTCTGGGTAGCTTAGTTGGCTAGACACCGACCTTCTAATTCCAAGATCGCGGGTTCAAACCTGGCCCTGGCGGTTTTTAAGTGTGCTAAAAAGCACCAGCCCCCTGTCAGTAGACTCACTGTCATGTAAAACAACTCCTGTGGGACGAAATAGCGGCACACCGGCGGCGCTTATATGATTCTGGCAATTGACAACGTCGTTAACAAACATATGTTTATATGTTGCCACCCGGCTCTTTGTGCTTCTACCATGACCCCTGGAAGGAGGGATGAGGGAGGAGACTCGAAAGGTGACCAGATCCAGATGACGACGGGCGCAAGCATGGACGGGGTCCCTAACGTTTCCAGTTCGAGTTCATGCGACCGACCCCTCCCACAAGCCTCTAACCCCCTAACAATGACGGAACCCACACGGAGGTGGGAACTAAAAGAACAGTCCCAAACGACGCCAAGGAAGAAACCTTTACAGAGCGCACATCCACCGCCCAGTCGCAACCCATCGTCATCTTGTAATAGTCGGGACTGTGCGGAATTACAATTATAAGGGGTGAAGAGAGATGCAACATAAAAACCCTCTAGATCATTGCACAATAATCTTATGAAGAAGAAGCAAACAAAAGTAATTGGTGTAAATTTTAAACTGGAGTTTAAAAGTCCAAACAGAACGTTGGGTAATCCAGCTAGTATTCAAATAGTCATTTTTTAAAAAATTGCATATACATATATTTTTAAAAGGATAGGACTTACGCTATACACTGCTTTAGGTCACATTTTGTTGTTATTTTCTACGTCTACGTCTTAATGATTTCTTAGGATACTGTAAATAATCTGAAATGTCCTTCCCAAACGAAATGGGTAACCGTCGTATACAAGGGTTTTCCCGCGCTAATAGTCGGTTTAATTTGTGTTATTTTTCTCAGGATTTGCGTTTCTAAATTAAATTCTCTTTGTTTTTCTACTTTTTACGTAAAAAGTTTAACTACTTGAACAAAATAAATTTAAAAATTTGAACATTCTTTGGGAAACATATGTCTAAATCAGTATAAGCAATTGAGATTATTTAAAATAATCTCAAAACAAAGTTTAGAATTTGCACTGAAACTTGGGCATTAAGAAGCACAACAGATGAAATTCCTGATATAGTTAGTTGGATATTATAGGAAAGACAAAGTTAAGAATGGAACAAGAAGAAATAAACAAGAACAAAATAAGCTAAACTGGAGAGTTCATATTTTAAGAATAAAGGAACCCACAATACCTTAAGTTTTCCTGAAGTACATATAAGTCAAGAGGGAAACGGGAGATTGGAAGGTCTGAAAGATGTTGAGACCGATACTGAACGGAACGGACTCTGAAGGTAATATCCTTGTGTGCAATGATGTGCAGTTATGGGCACTCAACAATTAGGTCATCGGCGGCGCCGTGGCCGAGCGGTTAGCGCGCTCGCCTACCACCTAGGCGGCCCAGGTTCGATCCCAGGGACCCGCATGTGGTATTCGTGGTGGACGAAGCGGCGTCAGGGCGGGTTTTCTCCGGGTACTCCGGTTTCCCCCGCCATCTCATTCCACCGGTGCTCCATCTTCATTCCATGTATCATCAGTGTCACCGCCTGTGGTGCCGTAGTAGTAAAAGCGGGCGTTAAACACTACAAACAACAACAATTAGGTCATCATAAAAGAATAGAATCATGGCAAAAGTCAGAGATAAAAATCAATACCAGATGCTTGTCATGATGATGATGATGATGATGATGATGATGACGGCGACAACAACAATGTGAAGAACCTTTCAATTCATATTCTATTAATTCTGGGTAAGGAAAACGGATAAAGGAGTAGTAAGAAACACCAAAGTTGCAAATAAGATATTCGGAAGGTCGGAGGTTCACAATGAAAAGAGCAAGAATTCTCCAGAAAAAAATCTGATGTGCTGCACTCGCATGACTTTCTCTACTCGTGCACTAACCATTCTTACAAAATCTTATTCCTATATCTACTTATTGTTAGTCGAGATAAAAATTTGCAGAAATTATCTTATTATCTTCATGTAGGTACAAGGGAAACATGGGAATACAGTAGGCTTGGAGCGATAGTCAAATTTTTTAAAGCTTTCCGTTCTCTTTGCACAATTAACATATAAAAATTAATAACGATGTTCCATTTGACCGAAGTATAAGTTCTCCAAAACTCACACATACCTATAACAAGGAATATCTCCGAAATGGTTCACTCCACAAAAAAATTTTATTCATACATAAATTGTGTTTTAGCAAGATCTACACTTTTTGTACAGTAAGATTTGGTCTATCTCTTACGGTTTACCAGTTATGCAAAAGTCATCCAGCGTAAATAGGACTACATGGGCTATAGCCAGAAAATTTAAGACATACGTTTAATTTTCCATAAAACTATCTCAAATATATGGCATTTTAATCAAAATCGTTAGTCATTTTCAAGAAAATCAGAATTTTCGAAAAATATTCCATGCAAAGGGTAGTTTAGGGCAGAGGAACTTTCTTCAAAATCTTCGTGTCGCATCTTTGAAAGGTGTTAAACTTAAATAACAGCTTTGGCTTTTAATCGACTTTTTGTTTTTGAGTTATGCTGTCCACAGACTGACTGACAGACACACACACACACATACACGCGCGCGGACCTTTTTCTATAAATGCTTTTTTTTTTGGGGGGGCGGGGAATTCAGGGCACTCAAAGGATATATTTCCGGTGAAATCTCGACATCGAATTTTTTGGGTGGATTACAATACTCCTTCTACTTCACTATACGTAGTAGAGAAAGTAAAAATTAACCAACTCATTTCTGTTTAGGCACAAAAACCTGCCTGTCTCTATTTTGTATACTAACGCATAGTCCTTTCTTATTTCCTTCTTTCTCTTTTGGTCTTTTTATACCTATTGCCATGCAGTGGTACAGGTATTGCCTGCAGAATGAGAGACAGAAAAATGTCGTCCCTTGCCTCGAGGCAGTGACCGAGTTCTGAACGGAGCTTTCATCTAGTTGAGCAAACCACTCAAGTGATGAGTGTTTCAGCTGAATCATGATGAACTACAGATCCCCCTGGTGGATGTAGTTCTCCACTCTTCACATTCGCCAGGTGATGATGTGTCATTGCATTACAACTGACAAGCACAACTCAATTTATATGTGACTACTCCAGTCATACCCCGTACGATAATGGCTAATAATGTTTAGCAGTGCCTCAGATATCGACCAATTACGGCTTAATTACAATATCCTCGCAAGGAAGGGATTTGATCGGATACAACGTCAGCTCGGAACTGAATCGTAACAGTATCAGTATGCAGTTATTAATAGGTATGTCATCCCATTTTGTTTTTAATCAATAGACATTGAAATAGTGTCAATTTGCAAATAAATTCTGTTATTGAAGAATGTGTCTTTATTGAGCTTGGTTTAGCGTATTTTGAGGTTAACTATTTTCTCACTCCTGCTTGGTAGCATTGGTTAGTGCTCCCAAAAACACCGAAGGCTTATTACTGTACGGTTATCGAGAAGCCGCTCCGAAGTCTCCTGTAACCAAAATTCCCCTAGAGACGGGAATTCCGATGGCAGCACTGGCTGCCCCGAACCTTTGGTTATTTATAACGTTTCACGAAATGAAATACATGATATATTCTCGTATGTAATTCATGAAAGGTAATGTAGATAAACAGGATACCAACGTTATCTTGAGCGGTATACATCGGCACGGTGCGGAGGGACTTGTTTATAGCTCTTTAGATGTGGCGTGATCTGATAGCTGACGACATGCTGATTCGATTTTAAGGAACCATGGGACTGACATTTAAATTTTCTATATTTTTATAGGTATTAAATCAATATTTTGCGCCCTTAAGGGTGTTCATGTTTTAAACTACCACACAAAGTTCCACCACAATCTGTTTTATAGTTTTGAGGGAACTAATTATTCAATTTATTCACAATGCGAAAATATCTTAGTATTCAAAATACTCCATGCGCATCAAACACTAAAAAATCACAACAGCTTCATTATTTATAATCTAGATGGAAAATTTTTCGAAAATTTTGATTTTCTTGAAAATGGCTCTAACGATTTTGATTAAAATGTCATATGTTTGAGATATTTTTATGACAAATGAAATGCATATCTTGAATTTTCTGGCTATAGCCCCTGTAGTCGTATTTACTCTGGACGACCTTTCCATAACTGGTAAACGGTTAAAGATAGACCAAATCATACTATACAAAAATATAGATCTTGCTAAAACACACAATTTATGTCTGAAAAAATTTTTTGTAGGGTGAACCATTTCGGAGATATTCCTTGTTATGTGTGTGAGTTTCGGAAAACTTAGAAATTTCGTGAAATGGATCATCGTTCATTTTTTGATATTTGTGCAAAGACAACAGAATCACAAAGCTTTAAAAGATTTGACTATAGCACAAAGCCTACTGTATTCTAACTTTCCCCTTGTACCTACAAGGAAATAAGCAATAAGATAAGTTTTACAAATGTTTATTTTAACTAACATGAAGAAGATATAGGAACAAGAGTTTGTGAGAATGGTTAGTACAAGAGTAGAGAAAGTCATGTGAGTGCAACACATCAGATTTTTCTAGTAGTCTCCTCGGATTCATAGTTTTACCACTCCTTTTCTCTGAATTTGGTTGTTTTTGAGCTCTTTTTGGCCCATATTTTGCTCAAATCCTCCCGAAAATTTAAGCACAAAAGGGACGTTTAAATATAGTGCACATGGTGTTTCAAGCCAGCGCTAAACCTTTAAAAATGGCGGAATCTAAACATTTTCAGTGCCAACCGATGAGTGAAGGTTTGCCGAACGTTTATATGCACAAAACTAAAAATCGTCAATTCGATATTTTTCGGTCATTTTTCAGTCCCATGGTCCCCTAAACTACACAGTACAGGTCTCCTTGTCACCCTTTCTTCCCACAGGTCACGTGAGACACAAATGGTTTACTGAGATGGCGTAGTGCAGGGCTAGTCCTTTTCTTTGACTATGGTACCTTATCTTAAGGTGAAACGTTCTGAGACAATCTAAAACTAGCCAAGTGGCAATTAATTAGTGCTGGGAAAGGGTATGCAAGTGTATACTATATACACACAGAAAGGTAATTTACTAAACCCCAGCGCAATAGCTCATTAAGGGCCAAGGCTTGCCGCCTGGCCGCTGCGTCCCCCACCTCTATACACTACAGATGTAATTGATGGGATGCAGTACTGGAGGGTGAGACGTGGTCAGCGTCCTGAGCCTTCCCGGCTAGTTATGCGGCCCTCTCGACCTGGGGCCGCTACTTCTTCATCAAGTAGTTCTTCAATTGGCTCCTCTGGGACCTAACGAGGCTGAGTGCACGCCGTGCCAGACCTCCCAGGGGGGGAAAAATTCCCATGCTGGTACCGGGGATCGAAGCCGGATCCTCTGCGCCAGAGGCAAGTAAATTACATTACTCAGTTGTTAAATACCAGAAAGGGCATAATGAACAATTTACCAGGAAGTGAAAATGCACGTTTCCGCCCGGGATCGAACCGGGGACCTTGCGCGTGATAACCACTACCCTACGGAAACACTAGGAAATTCACAAACAGGTTATCTAATTTTTGTGGGGAGCGGCATATTTCTTTTTCCTTATAAAAGGCCTCACGCATAGTAGAAACTGATTTAACTTGTAGAGTATTTAATGTGGGGCTAAATACACTCTCCCCACGTTTTTAGTTTTATCGGTTTAAGTGCGGAAGCTCATTTCAGTTCATGTATTTAGAGTAATTTCAATTTAGTAACACTATACACTTTGCACATACCCCAATATGTTGACCTTCGACGAAGACCTGAGGCACCACGATCTCATCGCAGTCCATTCGTTCGCGTATTTCCGTTTGGGTATCTCGGCTCATGAAGACATCTCGTTCTTCATACTTGACCATCAAATTGCGGAGGATTTTCTTGACAAGCACACAGTCCTGGTAGGTCTCCCGTACAACACCCATTGTCGTCGTGTACACCACAACTTTGCCTGCCTCCTTCTCCTTGTAGTTCTGCAACACAAAATACGCAACATTATTCACCACATTAAGCAGCTCCCTCGAGTTGATTAAATTTGGGACATCCCCCACAGCAAGAGAACACTTTTGAACATGTATACTGGGTGGAAAGGAAGTCATTACATTAATTTAAACCAGTGGTAGATCTCAATATTTGGAACACATTTTGTATCTTATGTTTTTGTCTCTGGCCATTTGCTATGGAGATATTTTTGTTTTCTCGAAAACAAGCTGGCAACACTGCAGATTGTGTGGGTGTCACTTTCCCTAGCTCAGCACATAAACAAACACAGTGAGGATTCTTCTTGAGAACACAAACAAATACCCTGCCTTGTCCTTCTGTGTTTACTGCGCGAGTGTAGGCCAATCACAAGCGTTAGCTCCCAAAACAATAAAGCGAAGGCGAAAGTGCCAGATCTAGCTAGTTACATCCACAAACCAGCTCAATCCCCTGACCAATCTCAACGCAACGTTGTCGACTTAATGCACGTGTGAAAAAGCTGCTTGGAGTATTCCTTCACGTCTCTTAAGTGATTAAGAAATAAGTTACTCTACGCATCTTACAAGTAGCAAACTGTTATCTTTGCACATTCTTGTGGATAAAAAGCTATTAATTTTTTCGAAATCGGCTGATCAAAGAACAAAATGCCATTCGACTTTTTTGTTTGTAATACTTCTATGAAGCACATATTACAAGGAATGTAATGACTTTCCTTCCACCTGTATAGGCACCGAAGACTTCAGTTGTTTGCTTATTGACTGTATCGGTTCCAAAAGAGCTATTTAACTTCATGTGTACAAACTTGTGATGAAAGAAATAACATTGAAGAAAGTGCGAACAGCTGGTTGCATGAATCCAACCGAGTGAGGGAAAAGTATGCCTCGTGTGAGTAATTTTTGATTACTTGTACTTTTACAGTTTGTTATACAATAATATTATAAACAGCTTTCACAATCGGAGACACTAACACGACGAATTTATTGTTGACGCAAGTGGCGCAATAAGAAAGTTCTGTGGGCTCTTGTTGCCATCCTCAAAACGTTTGTATTGTCACTGCAGAATTTTCTGACATTATTTTACCGCATCCGTTAGGTATAAGCCAGGGCCTCTCAGGGTGCATGCACCAGTGCATCGCAAGTTGCAAGGTGCAAAATGCGACTACGAAAATTTGACCTCGGTGCAAATCTCTACTCACTCTTTCTTTACCTTTGTCTCTCTCGCTTTGCCGTCTTCGCCTTCCTCACTTTCACTGCGTATTGTTTACTTACTTTTTGTTATCAAATTTGGCGTTTTCTTTTAATGATCTAGAAAGCCCTGGTACAAACCTCGTTTGCGTCTCCGCAAGACGTAGCAGCTTCTTCAATTCTTCTCTCTAACGTCCCGTACAATGACTCAATGACAACTTGCAGAGAGGGACTTAGCTCCTCGACCGAAAGACGATCTTTTGGGCCTATGCCCCTGACGGGGCACAACCCGGAAGATGGATGAGGTGAATGGATCCGAAGGGCGATCGAAACGTTGCGACCACAGAGCACAGGGCAGGGACCCTACATGTTCCCAGTTAGAAGCACACCGGTGGAGACTGGCTTAGCTCCCTTCCCACCTCGGGCTTGTACTATCCCATGGGGAGTCCGGAAACCAGTGGCTCGCCTTCCAAACCGGGGGACGAGGTTAAGAGCGCAAATATTCGCCTACCGTGCTACTACCACGACGCTCGCCGACGTTTTCAACCCTGAAAGAAACCTAATGGGATGAAGGGTGAAATGAAATTATTAATGTAACAAAATGGAGGAACAGGAAATTCGGCGGGTACGGATATCCTTCGCCGACATTCGCCTGGCGACCCGTGTAAACCTCCGAAAATACCCATGGGTCAGGGAGGTCCGCCGTGGGGATCGAACCCACGACCTCCCGAATGCAGACCACAGACGTTACCACCTGAGCCATCCCGCTTGGTCGCATGTATACATTAGTAAGGTGGTTCGGTTTAGGCCGCATTCACAATGACTAGTATAGGACAGGTGTGAGGTAAAACCATTCACAATGCCACGTAGGCGTACTCTAAGGACTTATCACTGGTTTCTAGATCCGTAAATTGCATACAAAAACCTTCAGAGCGTACCGCAAATATCAAATTTAATATAACCAATATGTAATATCCAATATGAAGTGTCTCAGGTATTTATCAATAAACATGACAAAAAATTAATAATGGATCACTATTTTACGTAACAATTTAAAATGGCCTGACCAATATAAATTGAAGAAAAATCATGATTGTACAGTAGATGGCGTAAAATCTTGCATCCCGATCGTGTACTTTTCAGAAGCTGGCAATGCATAGAATTCTTCTTCTATGCAAGCGCCAGAAGTATAAAGTTTGGAGTTTGCAATATTTTGCCTTACGTATCAGGTTACGTCACTATGTGAACGTTTCCATTAAATGACATGGCTGCAAAGACTTGCATTTATGCTAGCGACTACCTTTATTACTTTCTCTACTACGTATAGTAAGTAGGGTAAGTGTTGTATTGTATTCCATATCGAGATTTTACCGGAAATATACGTTTAGAGGACCACTGAGTAAAAAAAGCATTTATAGAAAAAAGTCCACGTGTGTGTGTGTCTGCCTGTGAACAGCATAACTCAAAAAGCGAAAAGTCGGTTAAAAACCAAAGTTGGTATTTCTGTTTAGTATCTTTCAAGGATGCGGCAATAAAATTTTGAAGAAAACCCCTCTATCCTAAACTACCCTTTATATGGAAACTTTTTCCGAAAATTTCTCAAAAATGACGTTATCGGTTTTGATTAAAACGCCATATGTATAACATATCTTTATACCAAATGAAATGTATGTTTTGAATTTTCTGGCTATAGCTCATGTAGTCCTGTTTACTCTTGATGACTTTTGCATAACGGTAAACCGTAAAAGATAGATACAATCCTATATACTATACAACAAATCTGATGTGTTGCACTCACATGAGTTTCTCTACTCTTGTACTAACCATTCTTACAAACTCTTATTCCTATATCTTCTTCGTGTTAGTTAAGATAAACATTTGTACAACTTATTGCTTATTTCCTTGTAGGTGCAAGGGGAATGTTAGAATACAGTAGGCTTTGTGCGATAGTCAAATCTTTTAAAGCTTTGAGATTCTGTTGTCTTTACACACTTAACATGTAAAAAAATAAACAACGATGATCCATTTCACGAAATTTCTAAGTTTTCCGAAACTCACACAGATAACAACGAATATCTCCGAAATGGTTCACCCTACAAGAAAATTTATTTTATATATTTTAGCAAGATCTACATTTTTGTATAGTATGCTTTGGTCTATCTCTAACGGTTTACCAGTTATGCAAAGGTCGTCCAGAGTAAATACGACTACAGGAGCTATGGCCAGAAAATTCAAGATATACATTTCATTTGCCATTAAAATATTTCAAACATATGACATTTTAATCAAACTCGTTAGAGCCATTTTCAAGAAAATCAAAATTTCCAAAACATTTTCCATGTAAAGGGTAGTTTAGGGTGGGGATATTTTCTTCAAAATCATCGTGTCACATCCTTGAAAGATGTTAAACTTAAATACCAACTTTGGTTTTTAACCGACTTTTCGTTTTTGAGTTATGCTGTCCACAGACTGACAAACACACAGCTGACACACAGAACACACACGGACCTTTTTCTAAAAAAGCGTTTTTTTTGGGGGGGGGGGATTCAGGGGACCTCAAAACATATATTTCTGGTGAAATCTCGACATCGAATTTTTGGGTGGAATCCAATACTTCCCCTACTTACCAGTAGAGAAAGTAAAAGTGTAGATCTCATTACAACACACAATTTATGTCCAAATGCATCTTTTGTGGAGTGAGCCATTTCGGTGATATTTCTTGTTATTTGTGAGTTTTACAATATAATCGCTCCACCGTTAGATCCGCACTTGATGTAAACACAAGCCATCAATAACGAACTCGCAATACGCCGAAACCAAAGCGCACCATAAAATGTAGTACCTTAAATATCGGCGAGTATTCTGTGAGTTTTCAAGATGTACGATAACCCTGGTAAAGACTACTTAAATGTAACGCGATATTTCTAATATTCCTGAATAAATATCGTTCTGTTGCAACATAAATACGAGGTATGAGTCCACGTGGTGTTTCTTCTGTGTTAGTCGCAGGCGATAACATCAGGATATCGCGGAGTGATACAAGGGGCGCATCTAAGGCTGGATGGAGTATAGTTGATACCTTTCTCAAATGGAAGGCAGTTATTCACTTCTTATCCGTTGGCCATGCAAAGAGAGAACGGAATTTCAAAGTCTTCATAGAGCGTCCAGCTTTAAAACATTTGACTATTGTTCAAAGCCTTCTGAATTCCCATATTCCCCTTGCAACTACAAGAAAATTAGCAATAAGATGATTTCTGCATATGTTTATCTGGACTAACATGAAGAAGATAGAGGAATAAGAGTTTGTAAGAATAGCTAGTGCAAGAGTAGAGAAAGGCATGTGAGTGCAACACATCAGATTTTTTTTTCGTCATCGTGAATGGAGATTTACAGTTGTTATTTGCTGTTTCAGATTGGTCGTTAAGTTAGAAGATTGAATTAGATTTAAAAAATAGAAGGCACAGTCTGCAGCTGTTGCAGGTTTACTGAGATATGTGAGTCAGATGAGAGGAATTTAAATATGTCATCACCGTGGCAAAGTGGTATTTCGTCATCAAGGAAAGCTAGTGGTTCGAGTTCTGGCCATGGCATTGCATTTTAAGCATGATGCAAACTTCCAACTATTTCCAGCTGTTCTCTCAGGCATGAAAGCGCCTACTACTGGTTCATTTACCCTAACAACTAATAATGCATGCATTCCCTTCTCAAGGATAGCAAGTTGTCGCTACCTATTATTATGTACATGGCCAACTATGTCCAGGCCATAGTTCCTCATGTATTTCATTAGCCCACTGTGTTTAAACGATTTTTCTATCTTTGTCTTTCTCTCTCTCTCTCTCTTTGTGTGTGTGTGTGTGTGTGTGTGTGTGTGTGTGTGTGTGTGTGTGTGTGTGTGTGAGAGAGAGAGAGAGAGAGAGTCACTAAATCAGTTGTCGAAAGAATGCCACACTCCAAGACACCTTTTAAGGACGAGTAACGAGGGTTTTCAATAAAATAAGTATTTACATAAAAATTGCGTTAGTTTTCGATACTTTTTAAAAATAGTTTTAATCGTTTTGATTGCAGTATATTTTTATACGTTAGCATGGCGAATATACTTTAACCTTGCCTTTTCTGTGCAGAGCCAGTGAAGTTCTATTAATTTTTATTGACATTTATGTAACTTGGAAATCGTAAGAAGTACACGAAGCTTACTTAGAAACCATGCACATGTCATAAAAGTACGGCGTTTTCTGGTATGATTAACCTTTTCAGAAATTGTTCGTGCTACTTGGTATGAACTTCTAAACATTTGAACGTGTACTTTGAAACATTAAGTGAACACTCATCTTTTTCTCATGAGTTCTTGCAAAAATATGTATTTAAACCTTTTCTGTGTGAATATTTGTAATAACTAACAGGTTTAAAATAAATAATTATTCGAATAAATTTGAAGCTAAATGATAATATGTGATTATATTGGTTTGTTTTGTAATTTCAAAATTGTAATATGCTTAAAAAGGCACAGACTGAAGAAGTAACATCCACAATGGAACATGTTTACTCAGAGTTTCAGCACTTTAAGGTAACTATGCAAATATCCTAGAGAATATTCGTCAGTGGGAAAGCTGGTAATATACTGGACCGATAGAGTGGAATTCGGTGCTTTCAGGTTACCCACTCTGTTGGTAGATATCGCCATCTGTAGAGCAGGAATGAAATACAACTTCTTGCGCAATCACAAGGTGAAGTCGTGGAAGAATATTTGAGTGCACGATTCTGCTGCGAGCAAGTCCAACTGGAAATTCGAATATTTTTAAAAATGCGTATGTCTTTAGGTATGCACACTATCATTTCTCTGTTAGTGCATACGGCAACACAGGCCGTGAACACTCATAAATAGATCCCGGATGTTTATGGCCTAAAAATATTAGAAACATGCAAGACGTATGGCCGAAAAAAATTAGAAAATATGACGATAAATATGACGTAACATTTTTTGAAATGTTCAAACATGTAATGCTGTTTAAATTAACATTATGTTGAAAATATACTTTTAAAATCTAACACTCCCAATAATAAGTAAATGAATAAATAAATGAGTGAGTGGTGACAGAGTGAGTGAGTGAGTCAGTGAGCGAGTGAGTCAGTGAGTGAGAGTGTGAGTGAGTGAGCGAGTGAGTGAGTAAGTAAGAAAATAAGTAAATAAGTACATAAGTGAATTAACTAATAAACAAAGAAACAAATAAACAAATAAATAAGCAAACAAACAAATAAATAAATATTGTTAATTTTACTGTTGCATTTCGAATTTATTCAGCTCAGAATGAAATACATACATTCACATATATTTTGAAGTTTCCAAAAAGGAACGATCTTCTATTTGCACGTAACATTGACTTATAACGGGAAAAGTCGGTCTGGGTGGCTCAGTTGGTTAGACGCTGGCTAACTAATCCCAAGGTCGCGGGTTCAAAACCGGCCCAGGTCGATGGTTTTTAAGTGTGCTTAAAAACGACAGCTCCATGTCAGTAGATTTACTGGCATGTAAAAGAACTCCTGCGGGACGAAATTCCGGCACACCGGTGACGCTGATGTGATCCTGGCAATTGACAGCGTCGTTAAACAACAAAATAATTTTAATTTTTTTAAGTAATGGGAAAAAGACTTCTCAACATCGCATGACGTTATTGGGGCATATTTTCCCGTGCTTCCTTTGTACCTGTCACTTCTTATGCGTCTGTCTGTTTGCATACAATACAGCTTACCCTCCAAATTCACGAAACATACATGTCTAAATAAGATATTTGTAAGAAAGATTACAGAAATTAGGAGATGTGAAAAATCGGTCTTTGGTCTTTGGGACGACTGCAAGCACATATATGCGAAACCTGAATAAAAATATAAAATATGACTAAAATACGAAAGCTTAATAGAAAATATGACTGCAACGTGAAACTTGACAAGAAACTTTCAACAAAGGTTAAAAAAGCTAAATTATGACTTTATAAGACCCATGAGAATTCCATAATTTTAATCATCAATGACAAAATCCTGTTTCGCCTGCATTTTCCATGGAACATAATCACAACCAAAAACTATGACATGTCATAAACTTCTGGGCCCTGCTGATAAACATGAAACGAAACGGTAATTGAGAAAGAAAATTAGTTAAGGAAATGTTTCAGTTTAGAGAAACTCTTCAGCATTTGGCAGTCATCAGGACTGAGGAAAACCTAAAAAGAATCTCAGTCAGGAAGGACGATCCTGGCGGGATTTGAACTGTGGACCATCCACTCATCAGTCCAGGTAGTTAGGAATGAAATCCAACTCCTTACGCTACCTAGATAAAACGCGATAGAATATTTACCTGCACCATGACACACAAATTTGCTTCAAGCAAGTCAAACTGGAAGTTCGATCATTTTTACTTTCTCTACTATGTATAGTTACCAGGGGAAGTATTGTATTCGACCCAAAATTTCGATGTCGAGATTTTACTAAAATATATCTTTCGAGGCCCCCTGAATCCAAAAAAAAAGCACAGTTTTAGAAAAAGGTCCTTGTGAGTGAGTGAGTGAGTGAGTGTGTGTGTGTGTGTGTGTGTGTGTGTGTGTGTGTATGTGTGTGTATGTGTGTGTGTGAGCAGCACAACTCAAAAACGAAAAGTCGGTTGAAAACCAAAGTTGGTATGAAGTTTAATATTTTTCAAGGATGCAACACTAAGATTTAGAGCAAACTTCCTCAATCCTAAACTGACCTTTACATTGAAAATTTTTCGAAAATGTTGATTTTATAAAAAATGGCTCTGACGATTTTGATTGAAATGTTTAACATGTTTAAGGGATTTCTATGACAAATGAAAAATATATTTTGAATTTTCTGGCTATAGCCCATGTAGTTCCTGTTCACTCTTGATGACTTTTGCAAAACTGGTAAACCGTAAGAGATAGACCAAATCTTAATATCCAAAAAATATAGATCTCCTTAAAACACACAGTTTGTCAATATACAATTATTTGTGGAGTGAGCCATTTCGGAGATATTCCTTGTTATTTGTGTGAGTTTTGCAAAACTTGGAACGTTGTCATTCACATCTTTTTATCTCTTGCCGTAAAAAGAGAACGGAATTTCAAAGCTTTAAAAGATTTGACAATCAAACACGATCTGAAGCATTCCTGGCGACGAACCTATTCAAGACGTTCAGGATGGGAGAGATGCACACTCCCGAAACATCAATGGCTCTTCATCACTACATTTGACTCGAAGCCCGAGAACGTCTGGAGTAGATTGAACAATCGCTCAAAACCAACTGTATTCCCATATTCCCCTTACACCCACAAAAAGATCAGCAATAATTTCTGCAAATGTGTATCTCGACGAACATGAAGAAGATAGAGGAAGATAAGTGTGTGTATGGATTGTTAGTACAAGAGTAGACAAATTTATGTGAGTGCAACACATCAGATCTACCTGGTTGAGAAATTATTTCCTTCCCCCAAAACTTCGAAATCGAGATTTCTCCAGAAATACGGTTTGACGTCTTCCAAACACAAAATTGCGGGCGCGGAATATAACAAGAAAACAAAAACTCGAATAAATACCAATTTGGTGTTTTAAGGTTATTTTCAAGTATGTGACATGAAGATTTTCAAGAAAATCGTCCATCTATGAATGTACCTGTTGTTAAAGATCAGATCATGCATGTTAAAAGGATAAATTGGCTAACAGCGTAGTATTGCAATCCTCGTGAATTCGTGGTTGTGAAAGATATAAAAAATAGGACTGCCCAAAACTATCCTTTATAGGGATTTTTTTTTCGAAGTTTCGATTTTCTCAAACATGGCCCTAACCATTTTGATTAAAATACCGCATATTTAAGATATTTACATGACGAATAAAATGTAAATCTTTAATTTACTGCGAATAGCCTATGAAGACCTCTTTAATTGAAAATAATTTTTTATAATTTTGTATAGCTGGTAAGCCTTAAGAGACATGGCGAAAATGCACTGCACTAAAACAGCAGAACTCTTCAAGACAAAATTTATTGTCAATAACTTTTCAGTGGCATTAGTAATTTCCAAGATATCCCTGCATTTTTCAGTAATATGTGATTGCTAAAACTAATGCCGCTATTCAATTATTTCCTTGCTATATCTTGAAATTGAAAGCATACAGCGTCCCGCTTTTAAACATTTCTTTGTTTTTTGTAGTGTTCAGCGCCCACTTTTACTACTACGCACCGCAGGTGGTGTCACTGATGATACAGGGAATGAAGATGGAGCACCGGTGGAATGAGATGGCCGGATAAACCGGAGAACCTGGAGGAAACCCGCCCCAGCGCCGCTTCGTCCACCACGAATCCCACATGCGGTTGCCTGGGATCGAACCCGGGCCACTTTGCGAACATCGGAGTATCGATTCGGTTTGCTGTATGGGTTCTATCTACAATGGAATATGTAATGTTACTATTTCCCAAAGGTTTATCTCAATTAACATGAAGCAAATAGAAAAATAAGCTTCGGTAAGGTGTTTGTAGTAGTTGTATAAAAATAAACCATAGTGGTCACAGAAAGCTATGTGAATGCAGCACATCAACTTATTCTTTCAATACATTTCACATTTAATTGACATTTATAGATAATTATCGTTTATATGAAGACTTTAGAAAGCACCTACGCTTTTATGCGAACTGTCGTAGATGTTCCTTTGAACTTCTCAACAGCGTATAGTTATATTGCTTTGTAACTGAACGTTCATGACAAACCGAACAGAATAATGAAGTACATATGTAGGAAGAATAGGCGGCTAAACAAGCGCCTACAAGCCACCAACGCTCACGACGCAAATTCTTCAACAGGAAGAAATGATTATCATGGTCTAATGAACAACGGATTTAGAAACCAGCGTGGGGAAGAATTTCCCTGTTATTTGACTGAAAAGTGAATGCAACAAAGTAGCAAAGATCAGACAGAGTGGAAATAGCTTTTGTGGGCAGTGTTTCCGCCACGTGACATCACTTTTTGCCTTCTACTTTCCGTAATACCACGAGCATATAACAGACAGGGGAAGTATTGTAGTCCATTCGAAAATAAGATGTCGAGGTTTTACGGGAAATATACAGGGTGGAAGGGAAGTCGTTACATTCCTTCTAACATGTGCTTCACAGAAGCATTAAAAACAAAAAAGTCTAATGGCATTTTTTTTTTTTTGATTAGCTAATTTCGAAAAAATAAATAGTTTTTTATCCCAATTGGATGCGTAATTCCATAAAGAACGTACGAAGATAACAGTTTGTTACTTGTAAGATGCGTAGAGTAACCTATTTCTGACATAACTTGGGTAGTAACTATGGGACATCACACAGGGTTACGAAATAATTAATCACTTAAAAGACGTGAAGGAATACTCCAAGCTGCTCTCTCACGCGTTAGGTAAGTCGACAACGTTGCATTGAGGTTGGTCAGGGAATTGATCTAGTTTGTGAATGTAAACAGGCCAGGCACTTTCACTTTCGTTGGGAGCTAACGCTTGTGATTGGCCTGCACTCCACAGTAAACACGGAAGGACTAGGCAGGGTATGAGTTTGTTTTTAAGGCGCACCGTTACGCTGCTTGTTTATGTACTGAACTAGGGAAAGTGACCACCCACACAATCTGCAGTGTTGCTAGGTTGTTTTCGATAAAACTAAAATATCATGTCAGAGACAAAAACGTAAGATACAAAATGTGTTCCAAATACCGAGGTCTATCGCCGGTTTAAATTAATGTAACGACTTCCCTTCCACCTGGTATATTTTGAGGCCACTGAATCCAAAAAATAGCATTCTTTGAAAAAGGTCCATGTTTATGTGTGACTGTGTGTGTCTGCCTGTGAACAACAAAAACGAAAAGTCGGTTAAAATCTAAAGTTGGTATTTAAGTTTAATATCCTACAAGGATGCGCCACAAATTTTTTTAAGAAACTTCCTTCACCTTAAACTACCCTTTACATGGAAAATTTTTTGATGATGACTTTATATAACTGGTAAACCGTAAGAGATAGACCATATCTTACATACGAGTATAAAGCATTTAGATTTTTTAAAACACACAATTTATGTCAAATGATATTTTTGTGAAGTGAACCATATTGGAGACTCCTTGTTATTTGTTAGAATTTTGCAATACTTATAGATAGTTCTCAAATGGCAGGTCATTATTCATTTGCAATCTCTTGGTCAGGCAAAGAGAACGGAGTTTCAAAGTCATCATATGGAGACCACTCTTAAAACATTTGACCATCGCTTAAAGTCTACTGTATCCCCCTTGCACCTAGAAGAAAATAAGCAATAAGACAATTTGCACAAATGTTTATCTAGATTAACTTGAAGTACACATAAGCGTTTGTCAGAATAGTTAGTATGAGAGAAAGAGTAGAGAAAGTCATGTGAGTGTGACACATCAGATTTTTAAAGAAAAGTCTATCTGTGTATGTGTTTGTGTGTATGTGTGTGTTTGTGTGTGTGTGTATGTATGTGTGTGTTTGTCTTCGTGTGTATGTGTGTGTTTGTGTGTGTGTTCCTGAGTGTGTGTGTGTGTGTGTGTGTGTGTGTGTGTGTGTGTGTGTGTGTGTGTGTGTGTGTGTGTGTACAGCGTAACTCAAAAACGAAAACTCGGCTAGATATCAAACTTTAACAGTTGTCCAAGCCTCCTACATGTTAACTGCAACACTTGTATCCATGCCATTTTTGGTAAATGTTATTATGAAAGCATTTATGACAATTTTGCGACAATTATAAAAACGAATTACGAGAGAGAAAACTACACGACTTTTTAAAAACATTTTTATGTTCCAAGTATTTCTGGAGTCGACTTCGATGGTACTTTAAACATCTTAGCTTCTTCTGATGTATTAGTATTAGCACTTGAACAGTTAAACAAATAACGTGTTGTCGGTCCCGGTGGCTCAGTTGGTTAGGCGCTGGCTACTGATATAGGGAAAACAGCTTACTGGAATACCCCAAAAACCAACTGTGACATTTTTTCCATATTATGGTGTGGTCTGGTTATATTTGGTGATATTCCATCTGTTACGTTGCATTAGTACCGCCAACTGTTCGTAAAATACAACCATGGTAAAGCCATAATTGGCGTTATTGCATCCGTTATACGCCACAGAAGCCCTTGTTTTTTAACACATTGCAAAGAAACCTACCGATAGATTTTAAAACAAGATTCTGTTTAGACGCCGTATTAATTAACTAATTAATTAATCAATCTGTGTACGCCATTGTGTTGCTCGTGTCTGCGTGGTTTTGTCTTGAATTGTTTTAGAGCATTATATGCAGTTATTATTACTGCTGTTGTTATTTCCGTATTCACAACACAGTAGCGCATAAAATATAGCAATATTACGATATTTAGCGTTTGGAAGTGATTTTATCCAAAAGTGTTACTTCAGAACAAGATTTGCCGAAGATGAGTAGGTGCATCATGTGCATCGATGTTCAAGAATTATTATCGTTTGAACCCTGCGATATTTGAGGTTAGGAACAATGCTGTTCTTATGTAGGTTGGCAGTACTGCCTTTTGATGGACTGTCGACTGCAGTTTAATGTAATGTCGGCCACATTGAACTCTTGGGAACTGCAGATAAGTTATTTCCCCTATAAGAGGATCACGGGTTCAAAGCCGGCCCAGAGCGATGGTTTTTAAATGTGACTAAAAGCGACGCCCCATGTCAGTAGATTTACTAGCATGTAAAAGAACTTGCGGATCGAAATTCCGGTACAGCAGCGGAATTGATATGACTCTGGTAATTGTCAACGTCTATAGTAAACAAAATATTTATTTTCAGCAACGTGTTCTATATAATACCGCGTTATGCGTTGCATTAAACTTAAAAGCCGCCATTGCACCTTCCACCAGAGACAGATGAAATAATGTTAAGTTTTTTGTTCCTTTGCGTGTGGGAGATATGGAAGGCCGAGAGAGAGGGGAAAATGTGGTAAGACGGAGGAACACAAAATGAGACGATCTGAACTTCAGGTAGGAAACTAATCCCAAGGACTTACCCTCATAAAGCACACGGTTTATTAAAGCAGGAAAAGAAGGAATCTTAGAATTTCATTAAAAGCAATCCTGTGTAATAGTGTTCCATATATTTAGTCAGACCGCCAGAACATATTACAAAGTATATTTGTTCTAACCGGGGAATCATTTGGCGAACTAGAGCCTGAGGTTTCCTTCTAGGAAACAGACTTGAAGGCTACATTGTTTTGAAACGCATGCTGTTATCAGTATTGATTGTGATAAGCTGGTGAAAAATGTTTGTGAATAATTTAAAAGTTTCAAGGGATGGAAAAAACTAACATCTGGAAGTGAATGTTTCAAACCTTAGACATCCTTACAATATTCCCGCAGTTGACAACGGTGAAATTCTGAATAAACTTACAGCTCAGAATGCTAAACTTGAATTAAATGAAGGTGATTTAAAGACCAAATACATATACATAAGAAGAAAGGAAAAAGAAAAAATTAATGTCTTTCTCCACTCTTGTACTATTTTTACAAACTGCTGTTACTCTATCTTCTTCATGCTAGACGAGATAAACATTTGCAGAAGTTATCTTATTGATAATTCTCCTGTAGGTGCAAGGGTAATATGGGAATACAGTAGGCTATGAACTAAAGCTTTGAAATTCCGCTCTCTTTGCAGAGCCAAGAGATAAAAACTGAATAACGACCTTCCATTTGAGAAAATCATAAGTGTTGCAAACTCACACAAATAACAGGGACTATATCCGAAATGGATCACTCCACAAAAATGCATTTGGACATAACTGGTATGTTTTAACGAGATCTCCATTTTTTGTATAGTAAGATTTGGTCTATCTCTAACAGTTTACCAGTAATGCAAAAGTTATACGAGTAAACAGGACTACATAGGCTTTAGCCAGAAAATTCAAAATATACATTTCATTTGCCATAAAAATATCTTAAACATAAGATATTTTCATCAAAATCGTTAGAGCCATTTTTGAGAAAAGCAAAATTTGCTAAATATTTTCCAAGTAAAGGGTAGGTACTTTGTGCCGCATCCTTGAAGGATATTAAACTTAAATACCAACTTTGATTTTCAACCGACTTTTCGTTTTTGAGTTATGCCGTTCACAGAGATAGACAGACACACACACACACACACACACACACACACACACACACACACACACACACACACACACACACACACACACACACACACAGGCACACACACAGACATACACACATACACACGGACCAAAACTGCTTTTTTGGATTCAGGGGTCTCAAAACATATATTTCCGGTGAAATCTCGACATCGAAATTTTGGGTCCAATACAATACTTCCCCTACTTACTACACGTAATAAAGGAAGTAAAACGAATCTTGTTCTAAAACTTACCTCTGAGAACGGGAGAAAGATACTGTAAAAAGGACTAAAAATAGGGTGGCAAGTCTGTCATTTTGGAAACTCAAGTGCTCAAAATATGGACACATAGCCCAAGTACATAACGCAGAAATGTGTATTCATTGTGTACACAAAAGCATAAGCTGAGTGAGTGCCAAGCACAAAAATCACAATTGATGCGCTTTTAATGGAACAAACATAAAGTAAACATGCGGTAGTACTGGACATTGTTCATAGAAGTGAAAAATTGTGTCTAGTATATATTTTGACATTGAAAGAGATATAAACAGTGATATTAGAGCAGTAACAGAAATTATAGAATTGCCAAAGGAGTATGAACACTGAATGATTTCCACGGTAATGCAAGATCTGCAAGTTCCCATTATATCGCATCGATCCCAAGAGGCAGAGCACACGAGGAACAGATGGAATAGTGTATAACACCTATATTATACCAATGTATTTCATTAAATAATGAAAAAATACACTTAAAGATAAAAAGAACAAATAATAGTTTTTAAACACTAACAAAAACACGTTTTTATAAAACACCGAACTAAAAGGTAGAAAATAATTTTTAAGTTGGTATGAAGAGCTTCTTCTATAAACTCAAGTAGTTCATTATATTTGAAAATGTTGTAATAAGTTTAAAATAAAAACTAATTTATATTAACAAAATAATGAATTTTATTGTAAAAAAGCGTGGATACAGATACAGAAATTTGAAGATACAAAGTTTGTGTATCATGTAAATATCATGGTATTATAATCAAAATCGTTGTAGCCATTGTAGAGAAAATACAGAAATTCAAGAATTTTACCATGTAAAGATTAGTTTGAGATGGGGAATATTCTTTAAAATCTTCGTGTTGCAAATATCTTTATCTAAAATGTTAAATACCTTTATCTAAAATGCTTTTTATTCAGGGGCCTCAACTCCAGCAGAATGTGTATATTAAATATTTGGTTGAAACACAACTATAGCTAAGTGGTAGAGAAAAAAAGGCACTCAAGCAACACTTTCTAGGCTATTCAATATAGCATTGTGTTCTTTTAATGAATATTCATACCTCCACATACTCTTTTATTTGTTGGAAACATTAATCTGCAATAGAATAAGATGTCATTACGTCTATAATGACTGCTAACTCATATTGCTGTTACTTATTCCCACATGGTTGCTGAAGCGTTTGGCAGTCGTTGGTTGCTAAGTTGCAAAATGTATTGATTCCTCATTAACCCTCCCCAAACATGGATCTTACTTCTGCCTATATTCCGCTCGCTATTAACAATAATATCGTGTGACTTTAATTACATTGCTTGATATTATGCGTAACAACAGCTTCATTATCTGCTATTACAAATGTGGTATGCGTAATTACTCAATTACTTGATTATATTTCATTGTTTCTTAATAACCATTTGTTTATTCATCATATATCTTCTCAGTGTTATATATTTATCTCCGTGAGATGTGGAGCTGGTCACCAGATTACTGAATGCTTAAACCCAACTCACAGAAGACACTCCATTTCTTGTAAATACAGTGTTACAGAGAGTATTGTTCCCCACTTTAAAAAGTCTAGTGTAATTAATGGAGAGAAAAGTCATCAATTTGAATGCCCGCAAAGGACAGCTTACATTACAGTTTGTATCCTTGTGTGTTTCCAAATTTTGAGCTTTGTTGAACTCATTTCTCAACTTTTTCATATGTGATGTTTACAGAATTATTTTATATAATTTTAATTTTAATAGTATGTAATACTTAACAATGCCTCCCACATATGATGCAAACCGAAAGAGAAATAACCTTTTGAGGTCATAAAAACTGAAGCGTTAATGCGAAAGAAGCACTTTTGTAACGCGTGTTTTTGTCCCTCAGATCCAAACTTTTTTAGTGCAAGTTTAGGCACCACACACAAAAATTTCTATACTACAATGCGTTTAAAACTAATGCTGTTAACACATTATACGAACAACTTGAAAAATCGGTATGATTCTCTAACATTATTGGTGAAAAATGTCAAAACACGTAAACTTTTATTTTCTGTGTTCTTTCTGCAGAGTGTGGACGAAACCTTCGTTTCGTATCCTTCAGCGCTAGCCGACACATGATTGGTTGGAGAGAGGGGCAGGGGCTACTAGCTCAGGAAGCATTTGGAAGGATAATCAAGAAGAATGGCGAAAATTCGGGACCTGACCTTTGCTCGGTGGCGTAAGAAGTGTCCCGAATCTCTTGGGGTTAAAAGTAAGAATGAGTTGCCCGAGGCGTGCTTTCTGAGCGAAGGAGCAAGAGAAGGTTCTGAGTTCAACAGTTACTGAGGCACAAGAAGAGAGCATGGGAGTCCTGTGATCGATCAGTGATCAAGTGAGTGATCAAAAGATAGCACAAGCTATTGCCGCATGGTTTGTTACAACGCTACTCGCAAGGAGAAAGTGAATGGTGAGGGGAAAAGCTGGACAAAGAAACAATACTAAAAGAACTATACTTTTTGTTTCCGTTAATTAGAATGGTTATAACGGAGACAAATACTTCCAGGGGGTCAGTATCAGTTTTGTATGGTACTTGGGTTAGGATGGCTATGAACAGTATAATTAAGAAAATCCTATCTTTCTTAATAAATGGAATTGTTGTATGAAGATAGATAGGTGAACTTGGAAGGCGTGCACTATATACTGTAAAATGTTTTCTCTGTCTTAAATAGTTTCTGATATAATACATGATTAAGTCAGTAAAATTAGCATTGGCCCGATGGAACTTTTAATCTCCACATAAAGCATCCCAGTTTATTAAAACTATGAACCATATTATCATCTTATGAGTATTTGTCTATGGTTTAGTTACTTCATTTATTTTAAACTAATCAAGAGCATTACTTAAACTAATTGCGTTAAACAGTAATATTTAAGATAATTTATTTGTTAGACAGTTTAACTCCTTAGAATCAATATTGAGCGGTAACATTTGGAATGTTTCAGAACTAGGATATCTTTATTTTTACTTTCTCTACTCCGTATAGTAAGTAGAGGAAGTATTGTACTCCACCCAAAAATTTGATGTCGAGATTTCACCGGAGATATATGTTTTGAGACCTCCTGAATAAAAAAAAAAAAAAATAAATAAACAAGCTATAAGATAATTTGTACAAATGTTTATCTCAACTAACACGAAGAAGATATAGGAATAAGAGTTTGTAAGAATGGTTAGTTCAAGAGTAGAGAAACTCATGTGAGTGCAACACATCAGATTTTTTAGTATAGCATTCATATAGTTTTAGAATTATAGACAATTCAGAAAAGTTTGGTAGTACAGAGTCTATTACATGTATATCATTTTCTAAATCCATGCACACCACCAATGATTATCAAGATGTGAATTAATACTATCAATACAGTTACGTATAAAGTCCGGAAATTAGGAGAAGTAGCAACATATCTCCAATTACGTATTTGATACCACCTTGAAAGTTAGGGTATACGGTATGCAACACAGGGGGACAATTCGCACACTGCGACCTACGGGAAGTCTATTGCAGCAATAGTGTTGAGATTTAAGTTTTTTTTGTTTGTTTTGTTTAGTTCTTTTTACAACCTGCGTTTCACCCTGTGGGTATATTGCAGAATATTTACTCTCATATATGTACATGTTGAAACGTGCTGTGCTGCTGCCTGGCGGCTCTAGGAGGTGGGATACCCTAATGACGGTTACAAGTGCTGATAAACACTGGCACAGTCACCCTTCACTGCCTAATCTCTCACGATCAGTTACACTTCTGAAATATGGAAAATATTCTGATATGCCTAGCCATCATTGCTTGGCTGGTTTTCGTATTGATAGAAGTAGATGTTGGGAAATACAGAGTTTCCAGAATTTAAATAGTATGTTTCAGTAGTAAAGACTTTGAGATTAAGCGGTTAAGGATTACCAACCTCCATATGGGATACAGTCCTAGCTCTTTCTATTTTCCATGTCTCAACTTAAACCTGATACACTATACCAGCCCCCAGGAGGAAGGGATGAAGTGAAGGAACCACACGAGGCTACAGGCTAGAGTCAGACGGTTCCAAGCTTGAAAATCCATACCACTACTGGAGCTGCCCAGACAGAGGGGGAGAGAAGCGGAGAGAGGTAGGGAGAGGGGGAGAGCGTGAGAGATAGGGGGAGGGGGAGGGAGGGGGAAAGAGTGGGAGAGCGGGGGGAGAGGGGAGGAAAGAGACGAGAGGGAGCAATGGACAAACTGCCAATCCAGCAGCTTTCTAGTGTCCACGGGGGATGCTGTTTACCTTTGAACAAGCATTCGGGCTATTTGCCCGGCACTGCCACACACCACGAAACCTAGAGCACACCTGAAATATGAGAAGGGAACTGGATGAAAGGGAACAAATGGAAAGGAAATCGTTGTAGATGAGAAACAACCCCAACATCCCTCTACCCACTCGAAAGAAAAGCACGAAAAACCCACGTTCAGTGTGGGCGAACTTAATACGTTACCGCCAACTAGCTCGGCCCTTGAAAGTATGTCAGAGTACAAGAAACAGATAAAAAACTTATTCGCACTCGAGTTTCCGTCGTGGCACAGTTTCTGGCTCAACTATATTCTGATTTGCTCAACATGTTTGACTTCGTATGTGAAACCTTACAAAGTTGGTAGTTTTCGCAAAGCAATCAGGAAACAAAGGTATCCGCTTTACTAGTTTACCGTTGCCGTGTCTGTGCTAGTCATGCGATCCATGCGCTTAATTTTACTGCGGATTAGATGCGCTTATTATTTGCAACACCAGAACGGAGAAGGTACAAGCTAAGGAGTAATATCTTGGAAACCTACTTTTGTGGCATGTTGCAATTTTGATGGAAATAAAATAGATGGCTGTGGCACATAGTGTGTTGTATTCAGATGATTTTCTTTACCCACTCTTCTACAAAACAGTATTCAAATTTCTTGTTAATAGAGATAGACTTTCGTTCACAATGCAAATCAGTGATATAGAACATTTCGAAGTGGTTAATACCACAAAAGATGTGCATTTGACATAATCTGTGGGCTTCAAAAATATAATTTTTGTGGTAAAATTTTGTTTCTCTCTTACGCTTAATTAATACGGTGGAACTCAAATAATTCAAACGTTTATAATTCGAAATTGTCGTTAATTTTAAGATTTTTCTTGGTCTGTTAAATTTTGTATTAAAGCAATGTAAAAACTCGCATGTAATTCGAAGTCTTTCTTCATAAATGTCAGTCGAAAATTAATCTTAACGCGGAAATTAATATAATTTCGTCTGTGTTTTTGCAAGAGGTCATCGCTACGGGGTTGTTTTTTCTTGTCGGATTGCAGTTGAAATGCAGTTTCGGGGGGAGGGGGAATAGATTTCCTAGCTGCCGACCTTGAGCTCCCACATCCCCTTGTTTAACACATGTGCGCCTTTAGTTATCGTTTGAGCTTCCTGCTGTTCAGTGCGTTGCAAACAATGTCACATTTCTCTCAGTGAACCGCGTGTCCAGTTTTCCAAACCAATCAGATATTTAGAGCTGTTTTCCAAAATTGTAACTAGGCCTACAGTAGAGCAATTTACTACAGTATAGAGTATAAGGTAAAATGTAGGCCTGAAGTATATTATTTTGAGTTGTATTATTTTACTGCATTATTCTTAATTTAAAAATAAATAGAATTTCGTTCAAATATACATTTTCTTTACTTTATAATCTTACTTAGGAATACATATATATGTACAGATACCGCCAAAGGGTACGTTACCTAAAACAACCAAGCAAATGGCCATGGCTTCCTACAAGATACATAATGTGAGACACACCAGAGGTGCAGTAAGATTTTCTTTGGCACACATCTGTATTGCTAAACTGTGAATTTTAAACGTAACTTCTGTAATTCGAATTCTTGAATATTTCGAATTTTTTCTTGTCCCTTCAGCTTCGAACTATCCAAGTTTCATTGTAATATAAGCACTATTCTGAATCTATTCTGAATGAAGGGAACTTCACAATCTACTCCCGGAAATTTCAAGTTATGCATTTTATCATTAAGCTAATAGTATTTTAATACAATTCATTAAATTTTTTAGAAAATAAAAAATAACGTTCTTTATTTATTGATGTGTTTATTTATTTGTTTGTTTATTGGGTAATACGTAGTTTGAGGTGTGGAAATTTTCTTGAAAATCGTTTCATTTATTTAAAATGCTGAACTTAAATTCTGTTTCGGTTTAAGCGATTTATTTGTTTTTGAACCAGCTGTTCAATCATACACACACACACACACACATACACACACACAAACCTTTTTCTAATTTTTTTTTTTTTTTTGTTCAGGGGGCCTCAAAACATATTTCCGGTGAAATCTCGACATCGAATTTTTGGGTCGAATATCATACTTTCCCCACTTACATAGTAGAGATATGGAAGAATCATGAAGAATCATCCCAGGTGTGGAGAAATCATGAATTCATAATATTAGTGTTTTTCTTAAGCCGTTAGATCGTCACGAGGAAATATTTTATTGCTGTTCTTAAGTAAATAGACCGCCTCCGTAGCGCAGTTGGTAGCGCGCTTGCCTCTGGCGTGGAGGACCCGGCTTCGATACCCGGTACCAGCATGGGAATTTTATCCCTTTTGGGAGGCCTGGCACGGGGTGCACTCTGCCTCGTTAGTCCCGGGGGCACCAATTGATGAGCTACTTCATGGAAAAGTAGCGACCCCAGGTCGTGAAGACCGCATAACTGACCGGGAGGGTTCGGGACGCAGACCACGCACCACCTTCCAGTACTGCACCCCACCAATGACGCCTGTAGTGGGCCGAGGTGGGGAACGCAGCGGCTAGGCGGTAAGGCTTGGCTCTTCATGGGCTGTTGTGGCGGGGCTTAGCTTTCCTAAGTAAATAAACTATATATCTCGCTATCGGCAGTGTTAACCATTTGTTTGAATTATTCGAGTAGTGGATGAATTTGTAAAACGGGCGTATTATAACTTTTTTTTTCACTATATTAAAGTAATTGATGTAAAGCATGCTGCGAGAGCTAATGTTTATGTTGTTGCGATGAGTAGTTTCGTCGTTGGATGTAGATTTGGAGAACTTTCTACACTTTTTATCTAAAAGGCTGCCATCCCCGAAACAAGAGTTAGGACACTCTCTCCTCTGGCAAGTGGACTATACAATAAAAGGTACCGCCTGCCCAAACTTTTCCACAACCAGCTGTGCAGGTGGAATGACTACCTCTGAACAAACCGGATTTCTCTGAAGATGCATTGCAAACCCATCCTTCCCTCCTGCTTCGTCCGTCCGTCCTTCAACCGTAAACCAATATGACGATGACGGAGGTAGATGATGTAAAGCATTGGAATCCACAGTATGTTTATATATGCCGTACACAAGATTTTCACTTTCTCTACTACGTTTAGTAAAGTTTAGTAGTTTAGTAAAGATCCGCCTGTGTGTGTGTGTGTGTGTGTGTGTGTGTGTGTGTGCGTGCGTGCGTGTGTGTGTGTGTGTGTGTGTGTGTGTGTGTGTGTGTGTGTGTGTGTGTGTGTGTGTGTGTGTGTGTGATAGAGTCTGTAGACAGCATAACTCAAAAACGCAAAGTCAGTTGAAAACCTAAGTTGATATTTAGGTTTAATGTCTTTCAAGGACGCGACACGAAAATTTTGAAGAAAATTGCTCCACGCAAAACTGCACTTTACATGGAAATTATATCGACAACTTTGATTTTCTTGAAAACAGCTCTAACGATTTTGATTAAAATGTCATACGTTTGAGATATTTTGATGACAAATTAAACGTATATTCTAAATTTTCTGGCTATAGCATATGTAGTCCTGTTTACTCTGGATTATTTTTTAATAACTCGTAAACCCTAAGAGATAGACTTACTTAGACTTTTATAAAATACACAATTCACTTTGTAGAGTGAACCATTTCGGAGATATTCCTTGTTATTTGTATAAATTTGGAGATCTCATACTTCTGTCAAATGGAACATCGCTATACATTTTGCTATGTTCGGCGTGTAAAGAGAACGGGATTTGAAAGCTTTAAAAGATTTGACTGTCGCTCAAAGTCTGCTGTATACCCATATTCCTGTTGTACATGCAAGAAGAGGAACAACAGGATAATTTCTGCAAATGTTTATGTCAACTACACGAAGAAGATATATTAGGAATAAGAGTTTGTAAGAATGGTTAGTACAAGAGTAGAGAAAGTCATGTGAGTGCAACGCATCGTACGTTTTATTAACAGAATGTAGAAACGATACAAAAATAAACGGAATGTAATGCAGTGTTTTTTTACAGCTCGTTTATAGTTCTATAATCACAGTAACTGGACTCGCGAATTTAATCCGCCACGTTGTATGGTGGTGCTCGAAAGGTCGTTGCCTATTGCATAACAAAGAGTCTGTATCGAAAACCGCCTGCAGTTTAAAGTGGGAACGTGATGCCAGATTCCCTTTCACCATGTGGTGCACAATGGCTGCAAGAAAATGCCAAGGTGGGTTCCGTTCGAGGAATAATGTCTATCACGCAACCACAAAAACCGTGATGCCTTGTGTCCATTCATTCGGTATTTCCTTACCATGCACTGCCAGTCACAACTTGATATATGAGTGTAAAATCAGCTACTAGCGATCGAGTAACAGCTACCGACGTAATTAAAATATCCAGTGAAATAGTGCGATGCAAACGAGTTTGTGGATGGTACGAACATAATCCTATGGATTAACACTTTTTAATAAAAATTCCCTTCTACATGACCAGGGCAGGGATGTTCATGACTTAAAAGCGTTTGAAATATGCAAGCACTTATGGCCGAAAAATTTAGAAAATATGACGATAAATATCACCGAAATTTTTTTCGGCCACATTTTCGAAATCTTCAAAAACTTAATGCTTTTTAAATTAACATTATATTGAAAATTTACTTTAAAAATCTAGCACACTCAATAATAAATAAGTAATATGAACTTTACTGCCATATTTTAAATTTATTTAATTCCTCAATCCAGCATCAACCCTCAGCTCTGCACAGAATAAAATAAACGTCACATATTTAGGGGCGATCAGGAAGAATTGCAATAGCAAATTACATACAGCTTACCCTCCAAATTCGTGGAAACATGCATTTCTAAGAAATATAATTTAAGAAATATTACAGACAACAATTAGGAGATGTGAAAAAACTTTGACAAAAGTTATTCATTTTCAATCAAAAATGTACAATTGTTTTTATTCACCATGTCACGAAACTTAACTACTCGTACATAAAATCAAATTTCTCTGTAATATTATAAGTCATCACTCGTATTGGAATTGTGGGAAGTTTACCCTGAGGATGACAAATAGGAGTGTCGAAACGATTGTTGAAGATATATTGAGTTCAACTCAATTTTATTGGAGTGAGGTGTTGGTCTCTAATTACTTTGTGTTATTTGTGAGCATGAATTTGAGTGGTGCTTTAAGCATTGTGAAGGGAACTAAATGTAGAGTTATCGAGTCTACAGGACGAAGTAGCTGACAAGGTTAGGAAAAAATTACCTCGTGCGCTTGAAAGAAATCCTGCACACACAGTATTGTGTAGAACTGATGCCATTCTTTGTGACAAAGAGGTAGAAGTTGATGAAAATGAACCATAACTTTCTGCTAATGGTTTTTCAGGTTTCTCTACTTGCTGGCAACCGAAGATACTTCAAGTTTGACCATCCGAAGCTGCATGACGTTATCCAGTGTAATTCTGTTGAAAATTAAGGTTAAGAAAGTTATACATTATTTAATCTGTAACTAATAAAAGTAAATGCATTTTTCGTTTTTTGTTTTAAGTTTTAGGCCATATTTTCAGGATTTTAAGTCATTTTTGTTAGTGTTTACAGGATAAATGCATGCATATTTCAAGAGTTTTTAGGTCATTAAATTCCGCGGCCGTGCTTAGTTGTCATGATTTACTTTTAGTTTCCAGCTGCCGTGGCTCTGGTCCACTGTCACATGCAGCAACACGTATGAGGCGAGATGGATTATTGCATGGATGTCTGCCATATCAGCAAAGGTGAGGTATGTAACATTTGGAGAGTTTATCTTTATTGTAGTATAACATATCTATTATGTAGCTTTATAGTTATGAAATTTTAAGCTGTTTGAAAGGCTTCAGAATAACATTATTTTATAGGTAGCAAAAATGCATTTGTAGGAGGGAAGACCTTTGTGCTTCTTTACGAACCTCACCCCTGTTAAAACCAATCCATCACTCTGAGAAAAGCAAAAGACTAGATCTTAGAGGTGGATGATGATCCCAAGATAAATTATGCACAAATATTATACCTTAACAATTAAGATAATGAAATTCCGGATAAATCCTAGGTTTTAGCTTTGTGAATGTAGTATCACCAAAGTTTTGGATCACTTTAATAATAGCTATTCCTCGAGTACTACTGTCATTGTTGAGCGATAGATTCACAGGGTTAATCTCTTCATTTCTATCAGGAATATGTTCAGTTATATGAATCGGAATTGCTGTTCGAAACATCCTGCAATTCAACATCTAATTTAACCAACACACTAATTCAGAAGAGATCCTATTACTAAATGGTTTTAGATATTTAACCTTCCTTTCAAGAAGAAAAGCAAAAATAAGAATGAGGAAACTGCCAATATTCTAGGAATCCTCTGACACCTCATTGTTATGAAGCAAAATTCATACAAATTATGGAAATAGAGAAGAATGGCTTTGAATGGCAGTTGTTCCCTCCAAGACATAGCCTCAAAAATAACAATGCAAGGTATTCTCATACTAAAGTCTGACAGTTTCCTCAGAACTCATTTTTCAATTTAATACAGATCAAAATTTGTAATTAACAAAGTTGACAAGATCTGGAATTATGTTCTATCGCTTAACATTGAGAAGAAAAATAAATTCCTGGAAATTATCAAAAGCTAAACATTGCCAATAAGTGAAACAAAATTACTTACCTTTAATTGTTCCTAAAACCACGATAGTAAAAATGTATAACTAGTTTTCTTCACGAATAGTAGAAGTAACTAGTTTTTACCAAGTGATAAAACAGATGACAATGCGTTAATTTGTGGGCATAAATTATTAAACAACCGCAGGAGTACGAAATAAAATGAAGCGCACTTGCTTAAGCGTCTCTATGGTTCTGTAGTTACTTATTGATGCTGCATTATGCAACCTACAGGGATTTACTCATTTTAGAGTTCATGGCCACACTAACCGTTAATACTGCATGGCACCTTGTTGACATTCCAATGGTCTGATGGTATTATAAAACGATAAAAACATACTTTTTGAAGAGGTGAATAATGCCATTAGCAGTGTACAACGCCTCTTTTTAATTTGTCCAACCAGCCTGGAGTGCAGGAAGGAAAGCTTGGTCAGTTCAGTGTGGTATAGAACTATAGACTGCTTTATTAGTGAGGCACAACTTCCCTTGGGCATGCGAAGGGTAGCTTGACTTGCTTATTCTTTCTGCTCTTCACAGCATAGCGTTCGTTGATTGTATACTATGGGGCTAACATTAATTTCTGTCTTTATTAGAGTTAGCTCAAGCGTTACGGGCGTTGGCAAACGAACCTGAAGTTTCATGGTTTGAGACTTGGCCAAGAAATCGAGTTTTCAAGTGTGATTCAGTCTTCTAACGTACTATCTCTACTGTGAAAGAGCATGAGAAATATAAATCCCTGATGGAGGACAATTATAAACCCCTAAAATTAAAATAATTTACAACATTACAATTTACCTATGAGGTGCGATATCTTGAATACATGAGATTGTCTGGAAGCTTTACTAGGACACCTGAATCTGAATGAGAGTGCGCGTATCTCGGCATGTACCTCAAGCGGTAAGAACTTCACTACGATGAACCGAATATCCGTGGTTCAAGCCCCGGCTGTAATATTGCATATTTTAAATCTGATTCGAATTCGCTTCCTAATTAAGTAAACAAAGATTGATTATTCAAACAAATAGTAATATAATTATAGAATGAGTCTCGCGTTCTTGAATGTCAGTGATTGCAACTACCTACCTTAATTAAGTTATGTCTTACCTTGAGGACAAATATATTACATACAAGCTGTTCTTAAATGCAATTCGTCCATGTCGGGCTTATCTCATATGAATGAAGCAGTAAAATGCCCACTGAAAACCTTGTTTACAAACCGTTCCTTGTTAACAAACAAGGATATAAGACTTTTGTTCCTGTTTATTTTGTTCGCGACCTTGACTGGTAACTATGCGTAGCAGGTAGAAAAATGTCACTCAAGGTATCGCGCAAGACCTGATCTAGACAGCTCTAGCAGTATGACATGTCTTCCATAGCTTTCTTTTGAGCTGTCAGCCAGAATAAATTAGTCTAGTCGGAGTGCATGAGGTGTCCCCCTCTGTTCTATAATTTATAACCTGTCTCTCTGGATCTTGAAATAATCTAATTGTGCCTTTAATGTTGAGGATCCTGATTCAACTGACAGAGACTAAGAAATATACTCGTTTTCATGTTTGAAAATGATAGGTCAGGTCTACCGGAGGATCGAACTAGGAACTACTCGAACACGAATCTCTCTCGCAATTAACTGATGAACATAGCCACAAACACCTTAACTCCACCCTTACAGTACGCTCTTGGCAACCAACATTTAGCTCTGCTATCATTCCAGCTTTCACTTTGATCTCTTCTTAACCAATAAGCTTGCAAAACAGATAATTAGATCAATTTTCCCAACAGAGAGAGAATAGAAGTATGCTTTGTGTTGCATTGTTGCTGTTTGGCCTAATCTAGAATATCTATAAACAATAATTTTCATTTCCAGAAGACATTAACCATGTGCGACCTTCAAACTCAAGAGACAGTTACTTGTTAAGGTGCTAAACAGCAATTTATTGACAGTCTTCCAGGTGAATTTAAAATGCTTGAAACGTGTTCCATCAGAACTGGTTTAATCACGTGCATAGAGCAGATTTCTCCCTTTTCAGCGACCACTCCCGTTTAGAAGTACAGTAATAGGTATTTCAAATGTTTAAACAAATGAATTTACACCTTATACACCTATCTGTATTACTTCTTCTGAAATATATATATATATATATATATATATATATATATATATATATATCGTTAGGGAAACCACGAATAAAAATATACCGAACAATCATAATGTGGGAGAGATTGAATTAGACTTGAAAAATGCAATGCCATAACCGAGATTTGAACCACCATGTCTCCAGTTTACTTGCTGCTCTAAAGAACTGAACTATCGCGGCAATACGGCGAAACACTAAATTGCGTAACTGACTCACATTGCTTGCAGTAAACCACAAGGCATTCTCAAATTGATCTTGAGATAACGTACCTCAGTGGCAGCTTTCATCGTAAGTACTTCTAGTCCCGGGTTTCATCCCTATTAGGATAATCAGAAGAACTCCTTTACATGAAACCGTTTTTGAAAACGAGTTTCTCAAAAATGACTGTAACGACATTGATTAAAATGCCATATGTTTAAGACATGTATGCTATGTGACAAAATGTATCCTTCAAGTTTCAGAAAATAGCTTGTGAAATTGTCTTCATTCGGAATTACTTTTGTTTAATGCAATAAAATTAGTATGCCTTATGAAATAGACAAAACTCTATTACAAAAAACATTAGATCTGTTTAAAACAGGCAGTTAACCTTTTTGTGGCATCAGCCATTTCCGAGATATTCGCTATTATTGGTTTGAATGTTTCAATGCATTATCATTTTTAAGGTACTGGCATTATTCAATTGTTTCTAGAGATGTCATGGAAAGAGTATGGAGTTTCCAGCGACTAATATTTAAATATCTGACGATGCATATAGTTTCCCCCATCCCCGTTCCATGTAAAATTAATCTGTAATGAAGATATGGTTTACCTCGATTAACACGAAGTAGATAACAAAAAACTGAAGTGTTGCACTCATATGGCTTTCACTACTCACCTATTCTTCTGTCTAATACGTAATTAATCCAGATAAACATTAGTAGAAATTGTTTTAATTGAACAAAAGCAATTAAAGTGGTGGGGACATGTATCACGAATGGTAGAAGATAGAAAGGTTAAACAGATATTACAAGATACAAGGAGGAAGAGGGAAAGGAAGATCCCGAATAATGTGGGAAGATAGAATGGAAAAGATTGGGAAACGTAGGAATAAGATGGTAGGGGAAATGAGAATGATGAGGAATAAGGAGGAATGAAGGTGGATTGACAGGGCCATCCCTACGCTGTAAAGGCAGAGGGGAAAGAGCAAGAAGTTTCTTTTATTACATACTTATTTGTAATTACAATTGAAATAGGAGAATATGGTAGATTCAAAGGATAATCAAATACTAGAAAAGTTGATCTTTATGTGGTTGGTTTGAAATTCCATTCTCTCTGCGAAACGAAAAGAAAAAAATCTGATGTGTTGCACTCACATGACTTTCTCTACTCTTGTACTGACATTCTTACAAACTCTTATTCCTAGATCTTCGCGTTAGTTGAGATAAACATTTGCAGAAATTATCTTATTTGTTATTTCCTTGTAGGTGTAAGGAGAATACGGGAATATAGTAGACCTCGAGCGATAGTCAAATATTTGAAAGCTTTTAAATTCCATTCTCTTTGCATGGTTAACATATAAAAATGAACAATGATGTTGGATTTGACAAAAGTTTAAGTTTTTCGAAGCTGACACAAATAACAAGGAATATCTCCAAAATGGTTCGCAAAAAAAAAAAAAAAAAAAAAAAAAAAAAAAAATCGGACATAAATTGTGTGTTTTAGGAGATCTACATTTTTTGTACAGTAAGATTTTGTCTATCTCTTGTGGTCTACGAGTTATTCAAAAGTCATCCAGAGTAAACAGGGCTACATGGCTATAGCTAGATAATTCAAAATATACATTTCATTTTTCATTAAAATCTTAAACATATGTCATTTTAATCAAAATCGTTATGACCATTTTCAAGTAAATCAAAATTTTCGAAAGTTTTTCCATGTAAAGGTAGTTTAGAGTGGAGAAATTTTCTTCGAAATCTTCGCGCCGCATCATTGAAAGGCATTAAACTTAACATACCTACTTTGGTTTTTAACCCACTTTTCGTTTTTGAGTTATGTGTCCACAGACTGATATATACAGACACAGACACAGACACACACACACACACACACACACACACACACACACACACACACACACACACACACACACACACACACACACACACACACACACACACACAGGCCTTTTTCTAAAAATGATTTTTTTTTATTCCGGGGACCTCAAAACATATGTTTCCGGTGAAATCTCGACATCGATTTTTTTGGGTGAAATACAATACTTCCTCTACTTTACTATAGGTGGTAGAGAAAGTAAAAAGTGGACGACTTCCCATTTGAGAAGAAAAAATATTGGAAAATTCTAATCAATGGTAAGGAGATCTCGGGAATAATAAAATGCAATTCTACCTTCTATGCCCTTGGTAGAGAAAGCCGTCGTAAGAATGGTTTGTAGAAGTTAAATTAAAAATATATGAAGGTACCTGTGCACGCTTAGTATGCTGCTCAGACCAAAATATATTTTCTGAGATAGCCAAAAATCTTTCGCAACTCTAGGGGAAGGGTGGTAATTTTTACATTTTGAAATTATAAGTTTAGAATTTTGATTTGTACATTTAGCATCCTGTAGTGCTTACACACGGAACGCTGCTCAGTCCAAAACATATTTTCTGAGATAGCCAGAAAGATCTCATAACACCGGAAGGAGGGCAGTAATTTTTAGCATTTTGAAATCATTAATTTAACATTTTGATTTGTACATTTAGCATTTTGTAGCGCTGATATTTGGAATGCTACTCAGTCCAAAACATCTTTTCTGAGATAGCCAGAAAGCTCTCATAACACTGGGAGTAGGGTCATATTTATTAGCATTTTGAAGTCAGAAATTTACCATTTTGATTTGTATATTGAGCATCTTGTTGCGTTTATGCATTTTGTAGCAGTTTACTGCATTCTGATTAACCGGCAATATCGTTTGACACAATGCTAATGTAAAATCAAAATCACATTTGTAAAATAGACATGCATAAAATAAATCGCGCGTCTTAAGTTATTATAAGTTAAAGCAACAGAGAGAAAAATAGAATTGATACATACGAAAGCATAACACAGAAAAAAAAAACATCTGATCTAAAACCACAACAATAAAAAGAAAAAGACTAACCCAAGTCATGCAAGTTTATAAATCCGTCGTACTCTTGGATGAAATTATAAAACAGATTAGGTTGTCTCATAAGTAATGTCGGTTTTTTGATTTCGCTGTTTTGGAAAATTTATTGGGTTTCTTTGGTTTCGCTATGCCATTTACAGGATGCCATGGTTAGTGTTGCGTAAATTGCGAGCATGTATCAGTCTTCAGTTGTTAATAAACAATCACAAAATGGAGATAAAGTTTCAACTTAGAGTCCTTCTAAAGCACTACTGGAAACAAGATTATAAAGCCGCTGCCGCAGCTCGAAGAATATGTGAAGTGGAAGGAGAAGATGTCCTTAGTGAGCGTGTGGCACAACACAACGATGGTTCCAACGTTTCAACAATGGAGACGAAAACACTAAAGATTTACCACGTTCTGGAAGACCTAAAAGTATGGAATATTGAGGATACACGCCAAGTTTTGTGAGAAAATCCGCAAAACGGTACCCGTAATTTTTCAGAAGATCTTGGTGCATACATTGCCACATTAAGACGCTTGGAAAATCATACAGAAGCTGTAGATCTGTACCTCAAGAATTGACACCTCAACAGGCTCAACGTAGAGTGGATATCTGTCGTTAGCTTATCCGTAATCCCAAGGATGATAGATTTGCCAGGAGATTGTCACTTGTGATGAAAAATGGGTATATTACCAAAACCCTGATGCCTCGAAACAGTGGCTTGATCCCCACTAACCTACCAAAGTCATAGTTAAAAAAGATCGGTTAGCTCCCAAAGAAATGTGGGTGTGGTGGAATTTTGAAGGTGTGATTCACCGGGAGTTTGTTCCAAACGGGCGGGCGACTCGAACGAAGATTGAGACGGAGATACCCAGCATTAGTTGACCGAAATAGAGTTCTATTGCAACAGGAAAATACAAGACCCCATACTACACGAACAACCATGGAAAAAAACTTAGGAATTGGGAGGATTCGAACTGCTAACACACCCAGCATACAGCCCTGATCTCCCACCTTCAGATTATCATATTTTTCGATCCATGGCAAATTTTCTACGTGGAAGAAATTTTGACAACATTGAAGCAGTGCAAGTGAGTGTCACCGAATTCTTCGCATCAAAAGCCAGAGACTGGTACCATCGTGGGATAATTAACTTCGCTGAAAGATGGTTCAAGATCATTGAATTTAATGGTCTGTACTTTGAAGATTAGTTGATTGCTTGTCAGAACACATTTCAAGTAATTGTTTTTCTTAAAAAACGACATTACTTATGAGACAGTATCTATACTTGGCATTTGTTCTGCTATTCTGTTCTCCTGATATTACAATTAATTATACTTAGCAAAATGTTTTTCAAGATCTCCGCTATAGGTTGGGACCTAACCACATTGCAGAAAGTATAAATATATACATACAAAATAAAATAAAAAACTAGCGCAACACCCCTTACTGGACCCAAGCCTACAGCCCAGTCTCTGCGTCAACCACCTCCACCCACTATAGGCGTCATGAGTGGGGTGCAGCACTGGAGGGTGGAACGTGGTCAGCGCCTCGGGCCCTGCCGGTCGGTTATGCGGTCTTCGCGACCAAGAGCTGCTACTTCTTAATCAAGTAGCTCCTAGATTGGCCCCTCAGGGACCTATCGAGGCTGAGTGCACCCCAGACTAGGTCTCCCAGCGGGAGAAAATGCTCACGCCGGTACCGGGAATCGAACCCAGGTCTCCGCTATCACCACACTACCGAGACGGTCTACAGCTTTATTTTGCTGCTTAGTTTGTACCACCAGTTGAGAATTAATTGATATTAATATCCACATTAACAACTTCAAAAAAACTGGAATCTTTCTTTTACGTTCATTTAAACCTTTGAAATCTGTTGACAACACTCGGTCAGCGGTGACAGGATTAAAACATCATCAACATTTTGGAAGAAAAATCTTTCCCTTTTTTTTTTCACATTTTCTTTCATGCAGCTGTTCAAAATTTTCTTGCGCCTAAGCAAACATTCAATAAACATAATTGATTTTATATAAAGGTTTATGAATTGCAACACATTTCACATGATTATTGCATTTTAGGCCAAATTCGTATTTTCAAAACATGAAACATTAGTTTGCGGATCATGAAAAGGGAAAACATAAGAGTACAAACTTTCATGAGCATTTCGCGCTATATCAACTTTTCGAAAAATCACTGTCTCCATCAATGATACACACGATCGCTGTATTGGAATATCATGCAATTTTGTTACCATTTGGAACTATAGAAAATCTAAAAAATTGTGTTGGTTTATTTTTTTGTTTATCGTGTAATTTAGCGTATAAATCCAGTGGTCAGTTGTGCAGCTGAACAGGATAAAACACGCGGCAAAAAGTTGAGATTTTCATGAGCATATACGAGACACTTGGCAGCAATCGAGCGATAGATAGCTCCTGCGGGCGCGGCTGTCTGCTGACGGATACATAACGGAATGCAGTCATGCAACTTGTTCGGCAAATTATTATTATTATTGTTATTCCCCTAACAACTGATTCTTTTAGCCATCATATGTAGTTGCCGTGAGGATATTTCTAATGTTTCCGTCATCCTGAAGCTTTGCAGCTGCAATACATTTTTTTTAATGTATGAGAGCTCTCAGGTAACCCACGAAGTCTGTATACTCCTTGGTTAAATTCAAACTGACGTCATAATAAAGTCCATATACCTATGATTTATTTATTTTGAGGTTGTGGTATTTATCGTTCTTATCGTTGCTTACTGTTTACTAGCATTCAGTATTTGCGAAGCTCATACTTTAGAGACGTCTGATTGACGTCACGTCACCAGTTCCGTGATATTTCTGTCATGAGCAGTACAGCTTGAAATGTCGCAAAATAACAGAGGCATAAACTATGACCAAAAGGCAGTTGACTGTCTTTGATCCCAAATGCTCCTCGTTTTCTACTGCATGCCGAACAAGATGGCCAATGGCTGTTTTCTTCAAATTGGTCGATATTGCAGCTATAATCTTCGCAAAAGTTAAAGGCATATGTAGGCGGGCCGTACTGCAGACTCCAGCGAATCCTAAGCTTGCCCCTCCTACCAGCGCTGCCGAATGTGGTAAACGCATCTCACGCGCTCTTATGTACTGAATCTCTGCCGGTACACGCACTACGCTTGGCAACAGCGCTCTGCGTGAGCATTGGCTAGCGTTCACATGCCTTTAACTTTTGCGAGCGGTATAGTAATGCATATATCCTGCACAATTCCTATCCTGAAAACTCCCATATATCAAAACTGTATTTCCTTAGGAGCTTCACAGCCCAGCTAATTAATCCGCATATATGTAGGAGAGTGCTGAATGAAAGAATTCCTTCAGAGATTCGAACAGAAATATCACGGATTCTCATCTTCAGACTACAGCTGTAGAACAGAGCTTGAAATCCGGAAAACTTGTCGTATATGTCCAACATCCAAAAAAGAACTTCTTATGTTTGTTATAAGTGCAAGATGCCTGTGTGCTTAAAATGCACTAGAACAATCTGCATAAACTGTCTTGGATATGAGTAATTTGCGAGAAAATGGTGGAAAAAACACCAGTTGTCTATGTGTGCACGTGTTCCCAACAGTGACTTAACTATGAATAACTAACACTCTTTGTAATTTGTGTTTAGCCCTGTAGGTAATAGAAAATAATGAGTGTTTATGAAAACTTATATGCATAGTTCATGTGAAAATGAAAATAAGAAACAATACATTCCTTTACTAACCTTTTGCATGGTTAACGTTTTTGATTTTTTTAAACTATAACTAATAAAATTCTTATAATTCAAACTGTTGCTCAAGGATGCTGTAATAAAATCAAAAAGCTTAAATTAAAAACCAGTGTGAAACATTACTAACACAAAAGGAGCAGCTCCTAGACGTCTCTCAGACGTCATGTCACCGGTTGTGTGACATATATTCCCCGTCACTGGTTAACGGTTAATGCAGAGATATTCAACCTGGGGTGTACGAAGACTACTTAGCGGCTACGTAAAATTTAAAATAGATATACAGTGGTATAACATGTTTCCCTGTTGATCACAAATAACGAAAAATAATATAATTTAATACGCACAGTCAATATAATAAGCTTCCTGAATGATCACCAATATCGAAAAATATTTCAGTCAGAGAGATTTGAATTTCTCTCAGCCCAAAAATCCATTTTACTTGCTCTACCGGTCTACTCAAGAATATCTTAGTGCACTCGCTAATGATTTGTATTATTTGTTTCAAACGCCGACAGTAATACGTGTCTGTAAATGTGAACTGACTTTCAGATTATTGCCGTTGAATTTATTTTTACTGTGGGAGGGAACCACATAGTATTTTAACTTTTGTTCTAAGATGGATAAATTCGTTATAAGAGGAAAACGTAAAATCAATTAAGCAAGTGATAACATTCCGAATCACCATTGGTACTCGTACCAACAAAGATTCAACCACGAAAAGAGGAGCCGATGTCCAGTAAACAAGCTCAATCAGCTCATTAATAGATCAGAAACATACACAAATTCATATAATTTTTTTTGTGTTTGTGCTATCTGTAACGTAGTTCTGGTATTTATTTTATACATTTGTGGCATAACTGTTTTTTGTAGTATTTAATAAGTTACAACATTTATAACCTATTTTAGATACGGTTATGTATTATTTAATTAAGAATAACTCTGAGACTAGACATAGGGGTAGAGGCTGGATTGGGGGTACGAGGAGAAAAAAGGTTGAACACCACTGGCTTAATGCATCTCCGTGTTCTCTTGTACATTTTGAGCAACATGCATAGAGTCGTAGAATGGAAAGCTTCGGTCATCGCATTTTCTAGGTCTTCATTCCTTGAATACCGGTGCTTCCGCACCAGCTCCTTGATGTGACCCCAAAATGCGATATCTGATGTAATCAGATCAGAGATCCTTGGAGGCTAAGGAAGAGGAGCTGGCTCAATGACCGATCCGGTGTTTCCAAAAGACTGTTCAGATGTTGACTCTGGTATTCCCAACTCAGTAGCACGTTTCCTTATTGATTTTATCGGAGACTGACACATCGCTCCCCATCAGCACAAAGTTTATGCCTGGTGAATGGTCTTCCATTTCTCGGCGCATTGCGAACACTGCCCATCTTAAAAGCTTTCTTTTCCCACACCAACAAGGTCTTCTTTGTCTGCCTTCTCAGACCTGACAACAAAATCTTCCTGGAGATTTTTCATAGATTTTCCATTAGTTTGACGCTCATAGACCCATACTGTGTCCACCAAGCTTTCCTCAATCGTGTAACTGCTTTGTCAGTCATGCCTTCAATATCCTGCTTTCTAACAATCTGCAGTCACACGATTTTTAGCGTCAACAATGGAAGTTGAAAACAATCGATAACTAAAAATAGCAGGAAATAATTGGAGAGTATGTACCAACCTCAGCAACAAAATCACAGTTGATTACGCACAACACTTTGAATTTACTGTATACAAACCTTGAGCGCACCTGTAGCTTATTTTTATACCTATGCCTTTTGCAAGGGGGAGTATTGTACTCAACCCAAAATTTCGATGTCAAGCTTTCACCGTAAATATATGTTCTGAGGTCTCCTGAACCCAAAACATTTGATGTGTTGCACTCATATGACTTGCTCTACTCTTGTACTAACCATTCCTACAAACTCTTATTCCTATATCTTCTTCGTGTTACTTCAGATAAATATTTGTACAAATTATCTTACTGCTTATTTCCTTGTAGGTGCAAAGGGAATATTAGAATACAGTAGGCTTAGTGCGATACTCAAATCTTTTAAAGCTTTAGATTCTGTTCTCTTTGCACACTTACCATATAAAAAAGTGAACAACGATGATCCATTTCACGAAAGTTTTCCGAATCTCACACACATAACAAGGAATATCTCCGAAATTGTTCACCGTACAAGAAAACTGATTCCGACATAAATTGTGTATTTTAGCAAGATCCACATTTTTTGTACAGTATGATTTGGTCTATCTCTAACGGTTTTGCAAAAGTTGTCCTGAGTAAATACGACTGCAGGGGCTATAGCCAGAAAATTCAAGAAATACATTTCATTTGTCATAAAAATATCTCAAACATATGACATTTTAATCAAAACCGTTAGAACCATTTTCAAGAAAATCAAAATTTTTAAAAAAATTTCCATTTAAAGGGTAGTTTAGGTTGAGGCTATTTTCTTTAAAAATCTTCGCGTCGCATCCTTGAAAGACATTAAACGTATCTAAATACCAACTTTGGTTTTTAAACTACTGTTCGTTTTTGAGTTATGCTGTCCATAGTCTGACAGAAACACACACGGACCTTTTTCTAAAAATGCTTTGTTTGGATGCACGGGGTCTCAAAACATATTTTTCCGGTGACATCCTGACATCGAATTTTTGGGTGGAATACAATACTTCCTCTACTTACCAGTAGAGAAGGTAAAAAAGCGGTTTTAGAAAATGGTGCGCACGCGCGAGTGTTTCTGTGTCCGGTATTTAAGTTTTATATCTTTCAAAGATGAGACACTAAGATTCTGAAGAAAATTCCTCCACCCTAAACTACCCTTTACATGGAGTTTTTCGAAAATTTTCATTTTCTCAAAAATGGCTCTAACGATTTTGATTAGAACGCCACATGTTTAAGATAATGCTTATGCCAAACGAAATGTATATCTAGAATTTTCTGGCTATAGCCCATGTAGTCCTGTTTTCTCTTGATAACCTTTGCATAACTGGTAAACCGTAAGAGATAGACCAAATCTTACTACACAAAAAAATGTACACCTCGTTAAACTTTAAAGCACATAAGTTAACTCCAAATGCATTTTTGTGGTTGTTGTGGAGTGAACCATTACGGAAATATTCCTTGTTATTTGTATGAGTTTGCATGTGTTTGCATGAGTATGAGAGAGCATGTGTGTGTGTGTGTGTGTAACTCAGAAAATATTTTACGCTACTTACTAATATTTCAGTTACAATGATGTGTAACATTATGCAATACATATTTTGTTGCTATAATGAGACGAATCAGCACAATTTATCAGCGACCAGCGACCGAGTTCAGATCGTACAGGTTCTCCTGTACAGGATGTCGTGTTTGCACAGCACCTAGCCGCTAATGCGACTTTATCTGTGCGGTATTGGAGGTTGTCTTTGTGTTGTCATACTTTTGTGTCGTTGGCAATGGATTCTTTCTGTATGCCTAGTTTAGGATACAGAAAGGGAGCAGGAATAGGTGTTGGGGTAGTGATGTATTAGAAGATGGGAGTGGCATTACCCTTATCCAAGGGCGTCCTTGGGTAGGCGGTAGCTTTTCCTTCTTCGAGGTGCTGTGTGGTCGTATTGACCTAATGCCCGTACCAGCTGATTGGCGTGGGAGTTTAGTTTGGAGTGCATGGTTCGGGATCGCTCCCTTACCAAGTCCATGATGTAGGGAAGTCCTGATTGGTTGTGGAGGATGTAAGACGGGAATCTACGTCCGGTATTGAATATCATTCTTAGCGCCCTGTTCTGCACTGATTGCAGTTTGCGCATGGTAGATGGTGCTGCCGATCCTCAGGCTTCGCAGCCGTATAGGATCAATGGCGGAATGATTGCCCGATAAATCCTATTTTCTTACCCTATGCGGAGTAATCAAGTAATTATCGTTTATCAAAGTTATGAACTGCACATTTACTAACAAAATATATTCAGAATGATGCCTAATTTCATCAGTTTAATGAACCGTATTTGGACTATACGGTAAGCGACAGCGCGCGTGTATGACAGAGCATGTGTGTGTGTGTGTGTGTGTGTGTGTGTGTGTGTGTGTGTGTGTGTGTGTGTGTGTGTGTCTGTGTGTGTAACTCGGAAAATATATGATGCTATTTACTAATATTTCATTTACAATGATATGTAACATTATGCAACACATATTTTGACGCTATAATGAAACGAATCAGCACAATTTATCGCACCTTTGCTTACCTACTTCAACTTAATATAAACACTTTAAGGACCTGACACATAGATGCATTAAGTAATAATTTTGAAAAATGCTGCTAATTTCGCATAGACAAGACCACCACTCGTTTGGAAATTAAAAATTAAAATAAAAAGTGTATCATTTTACTGACATTTGTACTACATGTTTTATTGTTATTTCTTTTTCTAAACTCAATACAACTAAAACCTTGTGCTGCCATCTGTTGCTGAAATAGATGACAAAGCACACTGAACAAGCTGTAGCACACCTTTTATAGTTACTTGTACTTTTATTATTACTCTTATCATCATCATCATCATCATCATCATCATCATCATCATCATCATTATTATTATTATTATTATTATTATTATTATTATTATTATTATTATTATTATTCGTTGTACACAACAAAAGAATATCTACGTGCATTGTGTTTAAAAACAAGTGACTAGATCAGAAGTATTGTGCCATAAGAACCAATTGTTGAATTATAAAACAATTTCTACCCTCAAAAGTGAAGCTAAAACGTGATATTAAGAGAATAAAGGTGAAAATCTCTGGAAGAACATAATTTATGTTTTAAAATAACTAATTTAATGGCATGATGCTTCACCCAATTATAAAGCTAGCACTTTATTTTGAATTTACCGCAATCAGAAACAAATGAACACCAATATTCATGGTTCTTTGGTGTGGGGATAGAGTATTTGCCTCAGAGATGTCCCGAGTTCGGATCTCGGTTAGGGTGAGTTGTCCGGATAAGGCTTTTTTCCCGCGCTTTCCATTCTCCTGAGATGGTGAATGTCAGATAAGTTAGACTGTGTGCACCACAGGCTCATTTGATTATTCATTTCACTCATTTCATTCTTTCATCATCCAATATGACCTACCAGATTAAAGGACGTTAAAAAATATTCATGGTATAAATCTGAGTAGAAGAGCCTCAAAAGTCATCTTGAATCTGATACGTGTTAAATAATAAAGCCTTGGTTGGGTGAAACAAGGTGTTTTGTGATCTTATTTGTCCACATAGTGCTTATTTCAAAATTGAAATGGTTTTAAAATGAGCTCAAAGAACTGAATCTGTTGGAGGTAATAAAACGAGTCATATTATTTTGTTTCAGATTTTCAGGAGGTGAGATAAATTTCGATTTTAACATAAATTTAGGTAATTATACAAAACATTATTGTTTCCACCACTCCCCATATGGCCCACGACCTTGGGAAACATCCTTCCTCCAACCGTTGACTGGACCCAGTTATTAGCTGGAGGCACCCTGCGGGAGAATATATGCAGCACGTTGAAGCTGACAAATTTTCAACAACTGTAAAGGTTTGTTAGGCGAGAGTTTATACAGAGGACTAGGGCTAGGAAGTTCATGCTTTGCATGTTTTTTCATAGGGATTAAAAACGTATGCTTTTACATTATGTGCACGAATTATGGAATTTTCAGTTATTTGGACATGATTTTATGGTGCATATAACTGCATATGTTCTTGATTTTTTTATAAATGCATATTATTTCAATATTATAGCTCCTATATTGCATATTTTAATGATTTTTATGGTTTTTATTATTTTTTTCCATGTGTATAATACTTTTCATATTGGTAGTATTGCACATGTTGATGCAACTCGCTAGGTGAGTCATGTTGTCATGCAGTGAACCCCCTGTTTCCATCGCTTCATTATGTGTCTGTGTGTAGAGAATAATCAGTGCGTTATCTGAGAGGTTTATATTAACAAAGATAAAGTGCAGGTCAATATTTTGAGCAGCACGGTTATCACAACACTTCCCTGCTCTCCAATAGTTGTGCCATGGTCTTCAAACGTAACAGTGTTGTGAACTGGTTCCCACCAAATTAAATTAGGCGTGTAAAATGTTAAAAAGCTCTTCAAATGCCGAAAATAAAACCAACTTCGAGTGCTAGATTAATTAAATTACAGAACGAGTTTTCGAGTGATTTAATATCTACAGATAATAGGGTACTGTATTGTGGAGCGTGTGAGAAAAATATAGGGAGTGAGAAAAGATTTCAAATAGTTCAGCACATAAACACAGCAAAACATAAGGAGAATTTAATCAGAAAACTCGCAAACAAAGAACCTGTTCAAAAACAGCTAGTAGAGTGTTTAGGAAGTAGGGTTACTGAATTTTCCTATGACCTGTGCCAAGCATTTTTAGCTGCTGATATTCCCTTGTTCAAAATCAATAATCCGACATTTAAAAACTTTATTGTCAAGTACACTCGACAACATGTGCCTGAAGAAAGTACACTGCACAAGACTTATGTAGGACATTGTTACAATAACGTATTGTCAATTATACAAAATGTATTAGCGGATCAGTTTGTGTGGTTGTCTGTTGATGAAACCCCTGATTCTGAGCGCCGCTCTATTGCTAATATAATCGTGGGTGCCTTAAATAATGAACAAAAGACGACAACTTATCTTCTTAATGTGTGCGAATTGTCGGCCACTGACAATGTAATTGTAACCCAGTTTGTGATGGACTCTTTGAAATTATTATGGCCATGTGGAATCAAATACGACCGGGTACTTTTATTTGTTACTGATGCAGGTCCTTTATTTGGTAAAATCAGGACAAACCCTGAAAGGTATTTTTTCTAACTTAATTCATATTACTTGTTTGGCACACGCTCTTCATCGCATTTCTGAGACAATACGTTCTTTCCCACTGGTAGATACATTTGTGTCCTGTACAAAGAGAATTTTTGTTAAATCTCCTAAAAGAGTTAAGTTGTTTAGATCAACAGCACATAATATCAGACTTCCCCTGTGTTAGCTCGATGGGGGACATGGGTCGATGCAGTTTTATATTATGCTGAGCACGTAGAAATAGTCGAAGAGGTTGTTAATTCATTGGACTCGAAAGATGCTTCATCAATAGAAACTGTGCAAAATATTCTGTCAGGCACTGGGTTAAAGAAGGATCTTAGTTTCATATCTGCCCATTTTTCTTTCTTACCAACAGCCATAACGGCATTGGAAGCTGTAGGATCTCCTTTGCATGAATCACTTACTGTCTTTGAAAAAACAATATGTGATCTAAGTTCGGTTCCTGATAGCATAGGACAAAAAGTGAAAGAGAAAGTGAAATATATAATTTCAAAAATTTCTGGTTATAAACAGATGTGCGATATTCGAGACATCCTTGAAAGAAAACCATCTACCACACCAAGCGACTTGACTCTCTCTGTGAAACTTAATTAATTAAAAATGTTTATTTGGGCATGTTTACAACATGCCCGGGCTGTTTAGGGAAATCCCTCTTCAGCCTAGTGTGGTATTTGTTTCTTGTTCGGGTGGGGATTTCCCTCGGCTTTGGTGCGTATTTGTGTTTGTTGTGTTTTTTGTTGACGTTGTGAAGTGTAGTGTGTTGTAATTTGTGTATTATGTGTCTGTGTCAGTTTCCGTGTTCCACATCCATGGCTCCGTTTATGTGCTTCTGCCTAAGAAGACCTTAAGTTTTGTTACTTGTTATTTTATTTTGTGCTGCTGCATGGCTCATTGGTGTTTTTTATATGTGTGGTGTATTTTTGTATGTTATGGGGTTTTAGTGTGTGTGTTTTATTTTGTGTCTAAATGTTTTGAAAGTGTTGTAGATGGTCTCGTAATTTCTGTTCTTCTTGTTCTTGGTACTTGTCGTAAACATGTATGAGTGTAATAAGGGGAGGGTTTTTGTCTGCTGGTGTTTCTTGTATGGTCTTCATCTTTTGTGCAGTGTTTATAAGTGTTCTTCTGTAGCTTCTTGTGTATGCGTTATGTATGTATTTTATGAATTGTTGTGCTATGTGTGAGTCTATGGGTGGTGTGTTTGTGTATTGATGTACAATGTTCGATTTAAATGATGGTGAAAGTTTATGTGCAGTCCGTAGGCATTTTCTTTCAAATGCTTTTATTTTGTTCATCATAGTTGTTGTGATGAGGGGCATTGTGGCTACGGCTGCATATGTGAGTTGTGGTCTGACTAGTGTGATGTAGAGTTTGTGTAATATTTGTGGTGTGAGTCCTCTTTTGTTGAGTCTGGCCAGTTAACATCATTTAAATATGCCCCGATAACATCTTGTTACGTGGAGAGAAGCTTTTCACGTTACGAAAGTGTTTTGCGAGACAACAGACGATGTTTTACAGTTGAAAATTTGTGCAAAGTGTTGGTTGTGAACTGCAATTTAGCAGTTAATGCTAGCGGTAAGACCACTTCAGCTTCAACCTCTAAGGAATAAGGTAACTTCATTTATTATTTATACTAACTCGCCTTGTCTACTGCGAAGGGGCATTGTTTTAATTGAATAGTGCATATTTCTTGGCATATTTTCAAGTTTTTAAGAGCATATTTGCATGCATATTTCAGTGTTTTTAGGGCATGAACTTCAGAGCCCTACAGAGGACACTTGTGGTCAATAAGTTCATTATTGCAAGCATATGGGCCAGCATCAATTAAGACCAGAAGCTATGAAGTGTCTCTAACGTGATGACATATACGTATATTTCATCATGACTTTATGACTTAGAGGTAAGACAGCATGTGCAGCATGTGCATGTGATGAATTACAAGTGCAAACTGCAAGTTGCCACGGAGCTGAAGCATAAAAGTCCAGTCACGTAACTTAATAGGCTGTTGAGGTAGATGTCGTTTGGCACGCGTGATGTTGAAATGTCAAGGGCATTTGGGGCTCAGCAAGGTATGGTAGCTTTATGCAAGTGCAGCAATCAAAATGCTATTTTCCAAAGCTTTCAAACAATTTGGCTGAAAATGTACCTTATGTAAACACTGAACGGTATTAAACTGCGCTTATTCATTTTAATTTTGAAGTTACTGAGACTTAAATATGTACTATACCAATTTTCTATTTGCTAATTTTCAAACCTAATCTTTCTTTGAATATCCATTTAATTTTTCCGATGACAGCACAAAAACTGTTATTTAATTTTTAACTCAAAAGAAAATAACTTTTAGGGTTATCATTGCAAATGTGTATTTCTTACAGCTAGTTACTTTCTCTCCTAAGTAGAGGAAGTATTGTATTCCGTCCAAAAATTCGATGTCGAGATTTCACCGGAAACATATGTTTTGAGGCACCCTGAATCCAAAAAAGGCATTTTTAGAAAAAAAGGTCCGCGCGCGCGCGCGCGCGCGCGTGTGTGTGTGTGTGTGTGTGTGTGTGTCTGTCAGTCTGTGGACTCACAACTCAAAAACCAAAAGTCCGTTAAAAACCAAAGTTGGTATTTAAACCTAATGTCTTTCAAGCATGCGACACGAAGATTTTGAAGAAAATTGCTCCACCTTAAACTACCCTTTATGTGGAACCTTTTTCGAAAATTTTAATTATATTGAAAATGGCTCTAACGATTTCGATTAAAATGCCATATTATTGAGATGTTTCGATGACAATTGAAATGTATATTATGAATTTCCTGGCTATACACTCTGTAGGCCTGTTTACTCTGGATGATTTTTTAATAACTCATAAACCATAAGAGATAGACCAAATCTTACTGCAGAAAAATGTAGATCTCGCTAAAACACACAATTTATGTCCTTTTTACTTTCTCTACTGGTAAGTAGGGGAAGTATTGTATTCCACTCAAAAATCCGATGTCGAAATTTCATCCTGAACACAAAAAAATCATTTTTAGAAAAAGGTCCGTGTGTGTGTGTCTGTGTGTCTGTCTGTGGACAGCATAACTCAAAAACGAAAAGTCGGTTAAAATCCAAAGTTGGTATTTAAGTTTAATGTCTTTCAAGGATGCAACACGAAGATTTTGAAGAAAATAGCCCCACCCTAAACTACCCTTTACATGGAAAATTTTTCGAACATTTTGATTTTCTTGAAAATGGCTCTAACGATTTTTATTAAAATGTCATGTGTTTGAGATATTTTGACGGCAAATAAAATGTATATCTTGAATTTTCTGGCTATAGCCTCTGTAGTCGTATTTACTCTGGACGACTTTTGCATAACTGGTAAACCGTTAGAGATAGATCAAATCATACAGTACAAAAAGTGTATATGTTGCTAAAATACACAATTTATGTCTCAATAAATTTTCTTGTAGGGTGAACCATTTCGGAGATATTCCATGTTATGTGTGTGAATTTCGGAAAACTTAAAAACTTTTGTGAAATGAACAACGTTGTTCATTTTTTATATGTTAAGTGTGCAAAGAGAACTGAATCTCAAAGCTTTAAAAGATTTGACTATCGCACAAAGCCTACTTCATTCTAATATCCCCCTTGCACCTACAAGGAAATAAACAATAAGCTAATTTGTACAAATGTTTATCTCAACTAACACAAAGAAGATATAGTAATAAGAGTTTGTAAGAAAGGTTAGTACAAGAGTAGAGAAAGTCATATGAGTGCAACACATCAGATTTTTTTCTGTCAAATGGAACATCGCTATTCATGTTTTTATATGTAAGGCGTACAAAGAAAAGGGATTTGAAAGCTTTAAAAGATTTGACTATCACTCAGTCTACTGTATTCCCATACTCCCCTTATAGGGAAATAAGCAATAAGATAATTCCTGCAAATGCTTATCTCATCTAACAAAAGAATAAGAGTATGTAAGAATGGCTAGTACAAGAGTAGAGAAAGTTATATGAGTGCAATACATCAGATTTTTGTTTTTTGTTTTAAAATTGAATACTTCATTTATCTAACTTTACAGAAGGTCCATGGCATTTTTCGGAACAATTGGATGAAAACCACCATCGTGGAAGTATTTAGAATAAGCAAAACTGAGATAAAGGGTTTTAAATTGAAAAGAAAATTCTTTGTTGTATAAAAAGGAAACATTCACAGTAGCAAACGTCAAAGCTCATTTTGAAATTAAAACTTTAGAGATTTTTGTTGTGCAATTCTATGTCAATGTTCAAATCATTACCAAATTTCAGTTCTTTACACTGATTTAATTTAAGCTCAATCTCCAATCATACAGTGTTTTCAAATAAGTATTACGTCTCCATTTTATAAGATTACGGTTAGCAAGTGTCCACTCCTTTCAAGCTTTCTCTATCGATTTGCCCAAGATGAAGTAGTGCTTGCCTGGGCCAAATTACAGTAGACAAACATTTTCAATTATTTTCTTGCTCCTTGCCAAACAAAACAAAAAACAAAGTTTAAAAATGTGGAAATCTCCATACTCCGCAAAAAAAGGAAAAGAAACAAAAACGATTGCTTTTGTTACGGAAGTTATAGTTTATTATTCGATCGTCTGACCGTATTTAGGGTTTGCCTAGCGACACAGAATACTACAAATAATAATTAATCCCATACATAATTAATGGATAGCAAATATAACAAAGACAATTAAAAATATAATAGCAACAATCGTATAAAACATAACAATTATGAAACTATCAATTTAGATAAAGTAATTAAACAATGTGTTTCCCACAAAGATGGTTTCTCAAAATAGCTACAGTATATTTGATTACTGTTGTAACAATCTGTGATTATATATATTTTTTTCAATTTGTATTTCCCCCGCCATGAAACAAAATGTTTTGTGATGGTTCCCCGTGCACCAAAAAGCAGACCACCTACAACAATTTCTTTAATTTTATATTTGTCCATAAAATATGGTATTGTTGGTTCATAAATCCTCTTCTTTTCTTCTTCAACTTCTTCAGGCTGTTTAGATGATTGTTCAAACGGATTATTGGGTCCACAATTTCTGCATCATCCTTTCCTCTCTTGATGTCAACACGCCTGTCACTGTCGTTATCAGCGATGCAGTGCAATTCTTCATACACTTCCAAGCCCTTCGAGCGAGCGGAGACCATAACTCATTGTTTGGTGTTCAAGGAAGGGTTTGTCTTGAGAACTCCGTAAGGTTGCATTTGGAATAAGCTGGGTGCTGCAACACGTTAACGCACGACTGCACATCGCTAATGTTGTGCTCACAAAAATCAATATCAAGAGTGTCCCTGATCCATTATATAATCCAGATATAGCCCGGCGTGATATATCCCTTTTCTCCAAATTGAAGAAATTCCTTCATGGGGTGTATTTTCCATCATCAAGAGCAGTATGAAAGCTGTGGAAGCCATTCTAAAAAACCTGTTCACAGCATGTCTTTAAGACCTGCAGAGAGGCACCGACGGTTGTACTTCATACAAAGGGGAATTTTATATATAAAAGTCGGTGATGTGTGTGTGTGTGTGTGTGTGTGTGTGTGTATGTGTGTGTGTGTGTGTGTGTCTGTGTGGCTGTAAGCCTGTGGACAGCATAACTGAAAAACAAAATGTCAGCTAAAAAGCAAAGTTGGTATTTAAGGTTAATGTCTTTCAAGGATGTGACACCAAGATTTTGAAGAAAATTGCTCCACCCAAAACTACCCTTTACATGGAAAATGGCTATAACGATTAAATGATTAAAATGCCATATGTTTGAGATATTTTTATGACAAATGAAATGTGTATCTTGAATTTTCCGGCTATAGCCTATGTAATCCTGTTTACTCTGTACGACTTTTGCATAACTGGTAAACCGTAAGAGATAGGCCAAATCTTACTATAGAACAATGTAGATCTTACTAAAATACACAATTTATGCCTGAATAAATCTTTTTGTAAAGTGAACCATTTCGGAGATATTCCTTATTATTTGTGTGAGTTTTGGAGAACTTACACTTCTATCAAATGGAACATCGTTATTCATTTTTTATATGTTAACCGTGCAAAGAGAACGACATTTGAAAGCTTTAAAATATCTGACTGTCGCTCAAAGCCTACTGTACTCCCATATTCCCCTTGCGCCTACAAGGAAATAACCAATAAGATAATTTGTGCATATTTTATCTCAACTAACATGAAGAAGATATAGGAATAAGAATTTGTAAGAATCGTTTCTACAAGAGTAGAGAAAGTCATGTGAGTGCAACACATCAAATTTTTTATACTCTTTTAACATCTTCATCACTTTGTTTTAATTCTGACTTTTGCCACTCTTTTGTATATTTATGTGTATATTTTCATTTTTACTAGCAATTTTATTTTTCACTGAAGTTTATATCTGGCTTTTGCCATGAATTGCTTTTAAGGACGCTGATGACCATGTACTTGAGCGCCCTTAAACTCACATCTCCTCCTCTGCAGTAGATTCGAACATTGCCAACATAATAATAAATACGTACGTTTTCACACCCTCACAGAGGAATAAAGGACACTGACTTTACATAATATTCGTTTAGCTCTATGACATCGATCGTGGAGTAACAACAGCTTAGAATTTGGTTTTTCGTTTTGACTTTCTTGTGTTTTTAGTAGCAGCTAAGTAGGAGTGGCACACAAAAGCTATACGGTTTTATTTTCCCCCGACAGGGGCAACGGAGATTGGATAACCTTCGCGATAACGAATGTTGTATCGGAACTGAGTTCGAATGCTTTCTGCAAGGCCAAAGTCTACACTGAGAGGGTTGTTATTTGCGGCGCAAATACGACCATCAAAAGCATCAGGTAAAAACTATATGTATGGTTTGCGAGAAAGCTATTAGACAAAGCGAAGAAACAACTAACAACCAAACTTAAGGTACAATTTATCAAAATATCTACATCCTGTTAAGTGAAAGGTCGAACCGCTCGATCTCGGCGCCGCCAAGTCACATTCAAGAATCGAAAATCATCATATATCAGGCTATATGGATTACATACATAGTTCATCACGCAGTTTTACTCCTAAATTGTCCTTTGACATTACGTAGTTTAAACCTACGTGATTAGCGATTAATTATGGCTACTGGAAGAAATCCAAAGAAGGAACAGTTGTACATTTGAATGAGGTAGTGAGGCAAGTGGAGAGCTTTAGGTACAAAGAGTCAAGAAGTCAAACAGAGGACAGAAATGACTGAGGAAGCTTTTAACGGAAAAGGGGACACCTTCAGAAGACCCTTGAAGAAAGAATTAAGGAAAAGATTTCTGAAGTGCTTTTATAGGGTATGTCGCCGTAGTGGTGGAGCTCGTATATAGCAATGGACGGAGAAGAGGTGATTGCAATCATTGGAAATGTAGATTTGGAAAAAACTAAGGTTGCATGAGATGGAAATCTTTGCCGAAGGAAACAAGGGAAAAAGTGGTAAATGTGAAAACGTTTTAGAGAAAAACCAGGTTCAATTGATGGATAATATTTAGATACATGGTTCATATTCGCAGATGAAAAGGAAGACGGAAGAATGAAGGAGGCCGGATTTGTACATGATTATAAAATTGTATCGTCACATATTGCTGCCAATATTGTTACTTATATATTTTCAAATGCTTTATTTGTTCCATGGATACATAAAATCACGTTCAAGACTCGAAGGGCTTCCATTCTTCAGAGACAAACCGTGTTTAGACTATCCTCTCTAGATGGAAATCAACTTAAATTCGCACTTCAGTGTACAGTACTCGAAGTAGTAAGTCGACTGTTGAGAAGTAGGACATCACTGGCTAGACTAAGAAGAATATCTAGGAACACCGGTCAAGATTTTTATTAGCGTTAGATGTTTATTCATTTGTTTATTTTTACCAACAGCTTTAAAGGCTGTATGTTAACTCTGAAAAGCCAGCAAGCTGTTTCCTTTTCGAGCGGCGGCGATAGTCTCGTAATCCGTTCTGTTCCATTTGCTACTGACGAAAGTTGGTAACTTTCCTGAGCTTTTTGCTCGTAAGCCAGTCAGTATCTGTGTATTTGCAGCAGACCGCTTGTTGTGGTATCCGTGAAGGATGGATAAGCATGATTGTGAAATTTCGAGGTGTCCGTCCTTGACTGCAAAACCGCGATGGAAATTTCGCATATTATTGTGGTTTTAAAAGCGAAAGCAAAACGGGAAATATAATGTGTAAGATCAGTGATACACAAGTTTAGGGAGAATAGTCCATACGGCGGAAGGCCACACTCCACACATTTCCCATAAATAGCAGTGGTAAAACATTTTGTTATTGATTCGACAAAAAAATGATATGGGTGCTCCTTAAGGTTTATATTAAAATGCCTAATTCACATTCCTATATTTCTTACTGTTTAAAGGTGCAACATATAACAATAAGTAATTTTGTATTTTACAGTAAGTCAGACGAAGCATGAAGCTTTGATGTACGTGTGCCCAATATGCAATCTACACCAACTATTGTGGGTAAATAAACCCTAGACTCCACGAAAGTGGTGGACTTCCCATTCATTAAAGATATTTTACCAGTGGTACGGCATTAGCTGTTGCTTGATGCACAGCAAGCCCTTTCTTTGAGCGATAGTCAAATCTTTTAAAGCTTTCAAATTCCATTTTCTTTGCACGGTTAACATAAAAAATGAATAGCGATGTTCTATTTGGCAGAAGTGCATATTCTCCAAAACTCACATAAATAACAAGGAATACCTCCGAATTGGTTCACTCTACAAAAAATATTTGGACACCAATGGCGTGCTTTAGCAAGATCTACATTTTTGTATAGTAAGATTTGGTCCACCTCTTACGGCTTACCAGTTATACAAAAGTCATCCAGAGTAAACAGGGCTATATGGGCTATAGCCAGAAAATTCAAAATATACATTTCATTTGTCATGCAAATATTTTAAACATATGGCATTTTAATCAAAATCGTTTGACCCATTTTCAAGAAAATAAAAATTTTCAAAAAATGTTCCATGTAAAGGGTAGTTTAGGGTGGGGCTATTTTCTTCAAAATCTTGGTATCGCATTCTTGAAAGACATTAAACTTAAATACCAACTTTGGTTTTAACCAACTTTTCGTTTTCGAGTTATGTTGGCCCCGTGTCGGTCTGGGTGGCTCAGTTGGTTAGACGCTGGTTTACTGATCCCAAGGTCGCGGGTTCAAACCCGGCCCAGGTCGATGGTTTTTAAGTTCTTCTGGCATGTAGAAGAACTCCTGTGGGACGAAATTCCGGCACACCGGCGACGCTGATGTGATCCTGGCAATTGACAGCGTCGTTAAACAACAAAATAATTTAATTTCCCAGACTGACACACACACACGCGCGCGCGCGCGCACACACGGACCTTTTTCTAAAAATGCTTTTTTGTATTCAGGGGGCCTCAAAACATACGATATCGTATATTTCCGGTGAAATCTCGACATCGAATTTTTGGGTGGAATACCAGTAGAGAAAGTAAAAATGTGAAATGTGCTCTCGTTTTGAAATGCACTAAATACTTTCTGGACCAAGAGCCCAAATATTTTACGAATTATCACCATCATCGTCATCATCATCATCATCATCATCTTTGATGTTTTATTTGAACAGAGCTGTCATAAATTAATATTTTTTTCGAGATTTCATAGCAATTACTATTTTCGATTACTCCTCGCTGTATCGCGGTGGAATTTTCTGTAGCCATTTGGGTCAGAAGTTTCTCGTTTGGTTGCTTGAGATCGGGTCGCCACACAAAGTATAATGCGGGTCAGTGCTTCTGCCAAATCTTTTGATGCTACCGACAACCTACAAAGAAAGTTTGAACTTTCCCTGTCCTTTATAATTCGAGGATTCGTCGGACGCTGTTGAGAGGTAGTTTATGTTTTCATGCCGCATTATATAAATGATATTCGTGATCTTCTTTAACTATGAAAATACTTTGATTAGGACAAATATGTACATACTCGTTCATGTGTTAGACCTATAAACTGCGGCTTACTAGGTTAACTCGTTCATGTGTTAGACCTATAAACTGCGGCTTACTAGGACATGCACTTTTCAAGTTTGTGCTTTCACCAACAGATTCTCTTATAACTTATATTTTACGTCCTTTGACAAAATAATAGTGTTTATGGAATGACATGTTAGAAGAAAAATGCTTGAATAGCTACGTTATCTTCTTTGTTCCTGAATATGTATTGCTTAGAAAGCCATATTGTGCAGAATTATTGCTAATACTCTGCCAGGCTTTAGGATATTTTATGCTCGAGCAATCACAACTTATATCAACTATAAAAACAAACTACTCTTAATTTATTTATATTAATAAATGTTACGAAAATGTTAACAGTGTTAATTAAGGTTAGTGATGAATTAATATTGCCGTCCTCGGTATAAACATATTCACTGAGCGTTCAACACAGCTTACTTAATATGGAAATTACAAACTAAATGAACCCCTGACGATGATGCTGCCTATGGTGAATCTTGATTCCTTTTCATTTATATACGTAGGAGACGATCCCTGTATATAATTAATAGAAGCAGATTAGAAGTTAACATTTTAGAAATGTTACTTTGACATCACGCTATCTTCTAAGTATAAGGGCGCCAATGACCAAGTCCCTGAGAAACACATCATCACCATCATCATCATCATCATCATCATCATTATCATCATTATGGTCCCTCGCAAGGGCCTATTACGGTAGGTACGGGATCCCGAGCCACACTCTATTGAGTTCCTCTAAGGGACGAAAGAGCCTATGCCAAACGCTTAATCAACTTTGGTCCACAAGCGTGTTTGACCTCCCACTGATACCTCCCCGAACAGTCGCGCGCGCCGGTGGACGCTGCAAAGGGTGCCTGGGTAACGCGTAATTCCCAGCCCCTGGAAAAAATACAACGTTAAAATGCTTGCATGCATGGTTTATTAGGCGAACTTTCATATTTTGCCTCTCTCTAGTCATAACGAATATACGGGGTCTACGGAATTACAGGGGTCTGCTCAAAAGGTCTTATTGTACAATAACCTCATAAAGAGCACGGAAACCTTAAGAGAACTCATCGAAATGTATAAAAACACCCGTTTTGTTTATACGTAAGTGCACTAAGCAGAATGAACCAACTAGTTTCATAATCTGTATTTGGTGTCTTTTACTGACCATAAAAATACTCTTACCGATACTCCTTTAGAATTTCAAAGCTGTTATTTGAGCTCTATGTTTTTTCTACAGTTTACGTCTTTAAATTGTTGAATTTCCTTCAACTTTTGTAGAGAAACACCCAAAACTATAAGGCTGGAGTAATATTAATCAGAACACCTCACTAACACAGCGAAATTAGTGAGAAATGTTTTCCTTATAAGTTTATAATTTCTTCTCAAAAGTTAAAATGTCAATGAAGATCCGCTCTCAACATTTTTTCCGAAATATTTGCTGCAGTCAAACTACATATTTGTATTTAGCATAACGTTGTTTTCATTATATGGACAATTTTGTTTACTATTAAAATAATGAATTAAATAATTTGAAAATTATTGGCGATATTTCATAAAATTTATATACATGCTAATGATACGCTACCTCGGTATATATTCCAAAAACATGTAGACTTTTATTTGGAAATTTCATTCATGTGTACGTTTAAATGTAAAATTTCATTCGAGTTTTGATATCCACTAAGGTAAAGCAGAAACTACAAGCTGAATTTGTTTTCATGATATGTACAGAACCATTTTAGGGCACCGTGTTTTACTTTCCGTGGTGGGCAAGTGCAGGAATGTGTGAGCGTGTGCCAATTACGTTCAGCATGTAGTGCCATGTGCCGCTACTCCTAGCGGTAGATACGCTATCCTGGGTAAATCTGGTGTCGAGGAATGCCAAAAGTGAAATACACATAAGAAAAACAATGTAACGGTCCTCAACTGCGGTCTGCCAACAAATGAAACTAGAGTTCTGGAAGCTTTCATCTGTGTGGTTTTCCATGTTGCGATTACGTGGGAAGAAAATCAATGTTGTGAGCAAGAAACCTCAAACTATAAATAGTGATGAGGTAAACGTATAATCTGTTAGAATTTCAGTCCAAAGAGTACGTAGGAGTTTGCTACCTATAGTAGACAGAGTAAGTATTGTATTTCACACAAACATTTGATACCGAGACTTCATCTAAAATACATGGTTAAGGCTCTTTGAAACCAAAACAAATCAATTTTATTACTTGCTCTCCTACGTATAGCAAGTAGACGAAGTATTGTATTCCACCCAAAACTACAATGTTGAGATTTCACTGGAAATATGAGTTTTAAGGGCCCCAAAGGCAAAAAAAAAAAAAAAAAAAAAAAACTTTTAGAAAAAGGTCCGCGCGCGCGTACGTGTGTCTGTCAGTCTGTGGACACCATAACTCAAAAACGAAAAGTCGGTTAAAAACCAGAGATGGTATTCATGCTGGACGTCTTTTAATGGTGCGACACGAAGATCTTGAAGAAAATTCCTCCACCCTAAACTACCCTTTACGTGGAAAATTGTTCAAAGAGTTTGATTTGCTCGAAAATGCTCTAACGATTTTGATTAAAATTCCATATTTTTGTTACCAATGAAATGTATATTTTGAATTTTCTGGCTATAGCCCATGTAGTCATGTTTACTCTGAATGAATTTTGCAAAACTGGTAAACCGTAAGAGATGGACAAAATCTTACTATACAAAAATATAGATCTTGTTAAAACACACAATTTATGTCCAAATTATTATTTTTTTTTTTATTATTTTTATTTTTTTATGTACAGTGAACCATTTCGGAAATATTCCTTGTTATTTGACTGAGTTATGGAAAACTCAAACCTTCGTCAAATGGAACATCGTTGTTCGGTGTTTTATGTTAGCCGTGCAAACAGAACAGAATTTGAAAGCTTTACAACATTTGACTATCGCGCCAAGCCTACCGTATTCCCATATTTAGGAATATTTAATTAGGAATAAGATAATTATTTTCAGCAAATGCATATCCCGATTAACATGAAGAAGATAGAAGAATAAGAGTTTGTAAGAATAGTTAATACAAGAGTGCAGAAAATTATGTAAGTGCAACACAGATTTTTAAAGAAAGGTCCGTCTGTGTGCATGTGTGTATGTATGTGCGTTTCTGTGTGTGTGTGTGTGTGTGTGTGTGTGTGTGTGTGTGTGTGTGTGTGTGTGTACGTACGTGCGCGCTCTTGTTTTGGTGTGTATTTGATTGTGAGAACAACATATCTCAAAACCGGTAAGTCGGTTAGATATCAAACTTGATAAAGTTTAGGATCTTCCAAGAATGCGACACGAAGATTTTCAATAAACTTTTTCCCCGTACTAGCCTTTGCATGGAAAAGTGTTGTTTGCTTTTATTTCCCCAGAAGTGACTCTAACGATTTTGATTAAAAGATATGTGCATGACAAACAAGATATATTTCTTAAATTTCGAGCGAACAGTCTGTGAGGTCCTCTTCCATCTGAATAAGATCTATATCATTGATAAGCCAAAATAAAGAGACAAACTTTTGCTATGCAAAAACTGTAGCTCTCATAAAGGCGCACAGTGAATGTCAAGTCACGTTATCTGTGGCATTATCCATTTCCCAGATGTTCTTTGTTTTTCATTTAAATTTTCAAGCACCTTTACTTCGTTTTTTCTTTGTGTTGATGAAAAAAGCATGAAATTTCAAAGCCACGAAAAAGCAATCTGTTTCTTAAACCCTGGGTGTCCTTTAGCCTACTATATCCTTATATTTACAAGGAAATGTATAGCGTTTATCTCGACTAACAAGAAGCTAGAATCAGAAGCTTTCCTAAGAACGGTTTGTAAAACAACAGACAATTTTTACTTTCTCTAGCACGTGTAGTAAAGTAGAGGAAGTATTTTTTCCACCCAAAATTTCGATGTCGAGATTTCACCGGAAATATACGTTTTGAGGCCCCCTGAATTAAAAAAAAAACAAAAAAACCCCACATTGTTAGAAAAAGATCAGCGCGCGCGCGTGTGTCTGTCTGTGTCTGTCTGTATGTCTGACTGTCTGTCTCTCAGTCTGTGGACAGCACAACTCAAATACGAAAAGTTGGTCAAAAACCAAAGTTGGTATTTAAGTTTAATGTTTTACGAGGATGCGGTACGAAGATTTTGAAGAAAATACCCCACCCTAAACTACCCTTTACATGGAAATTTTTTCGAAAATGTTTATTTTCTTGAAAATGGCTCTAACGATTTTGATTAAAATCACATAAGTTTAAGATATTTTTATGGCAAATGAAATGTATATTTTGAATTTTCCTGCTTTAAATTTTAACTTTTATGCAAATGTACCAAAGATATTATATTTGAATAAAAATAATTTGAGAGGTTTTGAGAAAATAGACAATAACGACAATTTCTCTTTGTAAAAGCTGGTTGGAAATGGGATACATTTGAATATGACCCTCTTCTTTAAATTAATTCTCTGGCCTCAAGAGACCTCAAAACAAGTATTTCCAGTAAAATATTGATGTTGACATTTTGACTGGTGTACAACGCTTAGTAGATACCATACGTAAGTAAAAGAAATGAGAAAGTAAGGATCTAACAATCAAGCCTCTTAAGAGACTCAGTAGGTACCTAACAAGTTCGCGGATATTCCTTCTACACTGTATTAATCACTGGTTTATATTCCTCAACTAGCTAGCGTCACATTTCTAAGTTGATAACAGTTATGTAGCTCACTGTTCCTAATTCCTATATACCGCACAACTGAAGTCGTAATCCTTGAGATGAAGGGTTTCTGTGACGTAACAACAGTTACTACAGTCTAAAACTGATTTATCTTGATGTAGAGAACAGTTACTAGGAAGTAAGTGGCTGGATAATTTCGGCGTTCAGAACTTTTACTATCATACGAGAGATCGTTCCTATGTACACGTCTGGAAAGCCACAAGCAAGACAAATGAATTATATTTTTAGAGTGAAAGAAAAATTTGAGTTGAAAAATTTGAAATTAGGCAATGTAATGAAAACAGCAGCTTGAAGACTACCTAGAAAAGTTTGCATAAAAAAAAAAAAAATCTGAGCAGACTCTGGAAGCGCAGGTATATTTGTCGAGTCCATGTCGTTTCCGCGACGGTTTACAATGGTTTCACGCAATGAATGTCTTTAGCGTCGTTCTGCTGTCATTTCTCATATTGAGTCTCAACTATTCAATGTGAGCGGATGGCCGAGTGGTTGGAGAAATATACGCTTCCAGCGTCTGCTCTTTTTTATTTTTGTCTTAGGGTGCATATATCATGTGTGTGTGTGTGTGTGTGTGTGTGTGTGTGTGTGTGTGTGTGTGTGTGTGTGTGTGTGTGTGTGTGTGTGTGTGTGTGTGTGTGTGTGTGTGTGTGTGTTGTATATCTGTCCAGCCACTGTATGCAAATATATAATTTAGAAAAATATGAAGTGTTACAAATACTATTTCTGTATCCACTATCATTTACCTTTATGTCTTCCACAAACTATCCTTACAAAGCTTGCTACTCGTATTTCTATCTGTTTCACGTCAATTGATAAATTTTTACTGAAATGGTTTCAATACACCTTTAGTTGTATGTACAAAGGGGACGCAGAAGGTAGAAGTGCCTAAAATGCTGATCACGTGATCACTATGTGCTGGCTCTGAAATTCCTTTCTCCTTCCATGACATCGCAAGAAACACAATAATGCTGACTTCGTACTTAAAAACATAAGTATTGGAAAATTAAGGCCAATAGTAAGGAATCTTGGAAATGGTTAATGCCATAGTAAAACAAAATCTTATCTGTGATAAATGTTGTTGCAATTAGATTATCCTTTTTCTATGTAAGCCTTTGTGTATCCCTCCGTTCCAGGACTTGCTATAATTTGAAACGTCTATAGATTCAAAAAAGTCGCATCAAGAGCAACAACCATCAGAAAATCAACTGGTTTTACAAAACAGCCTTTTCATTAGTGTTCCCAATACAAATCGTCTTTGTTAGCTGACAAGTTTTATTTTTGTGATAAATATTTTCAGCAAATAATTAATTAGGTACTTAATACAATATATATATATATATATTGGTAGCATTGTATTTAAATAAATCATGAAGATTCACACTGCAACAATCAACAACCATTACGCATTCTATTGTAATTTCTTGTACATCATGGCTACTAAGCTGGTAACGGGTTTAGTTATCAGAAAAGAAAACGGCAAGAAAGAAAGAAAGAAACTATTAAGAAAATGAAAGTAATGAACAAAGAGCACATAAAAAATGCTTGGATTTTTAAAATTAATTCAGAATGAAGAGGACTTAAGGAAATATTTCCAGAAAATTAAACATATACATTTTATTAATCATGTGCATTGTCGTTAGAATAATTTTTGCTACTATGAAAAATGAAGAAAAAGCTTCCATGTAAAGGATATTTCACTATCTGACTTTACGTTTAGATCTTTTTCTAGAAATTAACTTTTATCAATAGACCTCAAAACATTTATATTCGGTGAAATCTCGATATCGAAGTTTTGGGTGGTATACAATACTTACCCTACCTAATATGATTAGGTGGTAGAGAAAGTAAAAGTGCTCATGTAACACCAAAACCTATGAGTAGCTTAAGTGAAACTCCAATATGTTTATATTAACAACTCTATTATTATAGAATTATTTAATGATCCTGAACTTAAATAGAGTTATAAGACAAGAGTATCAACTAACGATACTGTTTTCCAATATTTTACTGTAAAGATGGAATTTAGCATTTAGAATGTTAAATAAAACATTTATGTTTTACTCTGAGATTTGTCTATGGAAACGTTGGTTCCCGAAGCCTTTTCGTTGGAAGATAGCTCAGAACTAGTTTCACAACAGTTTGGAAGACTGAAAAGCTATTGACCACTGATCACGCCTGGTACATGCTGGTAGAAATGGAAACACACGAAACAGCACGCGGAAGTAATTTCTCGGCAGCTGAAATTATTATGTTTGTTAATGAAATTCACCAGTATAATAAAATTGGAGTTCTACACTTTTCCAATGGGATTTGTTCATTCCATGAATTTGGAAGATTTGATTTTCGTTGAAATGAAATGGGCTTTAGAACTATTATACAGAATTCGGGATTCATAACAACTATTATTATTATTATTATTATTATTATTATTATTATTATTATTATTATTATTATTATTATTATTATTATTATTATTATTATTATTATTATTATTATTATTATTATTATTATTATTATTATTATTATTATTATTATTATTATTATTATTATTATTATTATTATTATTATTATTATTATTATTATTATTATTATTATTATTATTATTATTATTATTATTATTATTATTATTATTATTATTATTATTATTATTATTATTATTATTATTATTATTATTATTATTATTATTATTATTATTATTATTATTATTATTATTATTATTATTATTATTATTATTATTATTATTATTATTATTATTATTATTATTATTATTATTATTATTATTATTATTATTATTATTATTATTATTATTATTATTATTATTATTATTATTATTATTATTATTATTATTATTATTATTATTATTATTATTATTATTATTATTATTATTATTATTATTATTATTATTAGTAGTAGTAGTAGTAGTAGTAGTAGTAGTAGTAGTAGTAGTAGTAGTAGTATTGTTGTTATTGTTACTGTTACTATTATTATTATTATTATTATTATTATTATTATTATTATTATTATTATTATTATTATTATTATTATTATTATTATTATTATTATTATTATTATTATTATTATTATTATTATTATTATTATTATTATTATTATTATTATTATTATTATTATTATTATTATTATTACTATTTCATATTGTCCATCACTTCGCGTCACACACACGGTATTTTATTAAGCATTAGCACAACTTCTGAGGAAACAAACAACAAGGCCTTTTTCATAAATACATTTATTCACAACGGCAGTAATTCCATTAGTAACGTTACCTTGTTTTCCCATTAGACCAAACTAAACTGAGTACCTACATATGACCTACATATGACGAATTAAATACACCGATATACCGACTTCCTTTTGTTATGTTTAATCCAGGGGTCTTAAAACGGAATAGGAAAACTGAGTTTCGGGGACGAACATAATACTTAACTCTTCCTTAGATAAGCGGTATAGAGAGTAAACACTAAAGTATAATTACGAGATATCAAAACAAAGAAAGTTTAAACTAACTTTTTTCTGTCTCTGTACTTTGGTCATTGCAACGAAAGTGTTCCGTTCCACCCAACATTTTTATATCGACAAGAAAAACAGGTGTTTCCAGGTCCTCAAAGACAGAAATGGGAATTTTTAGGAATACGTATGTGTCTATCTGTTAACAGCATAACTCAAAGACAAATACGTCCCAAACTTGAGATGTATACCACGCTCGTAAGAAGCCAGGACGAACAAGCTCTAGGATTTTTCCTTTCCTAGCAATCATTCATATAGAAAATTATTCGTATATTTTGTTTAAATCGCTCAAATAAACTGGAATTGAAAATAAGACTGCAAAGGTTACATTTTATAGGAATAGCTTGGTAATCCACTTCATTATCATTGAACTTTCCGTAGGCGGTTAAAGTTTGGTGTAAGGGCGCTCAACTTCGAGGTCATCAGCGCCCTTAAAAGATTCATGGCAATAGCCAGATATAAATTTCACTCAAAAATAAAAATACTAGTAACAAGGAAAATATACACAAAAAGTAAAACACAGTGGCAATAGCCGGATATAAAACAAGGTAATAAATATGTCAAAAGGCATAAACAAATATTTAAATTTTAAATTATCAAATTGATATTACAGTCCGCTAAAAACTCAAAAACTCTATCAACCGCAAACCACAAACCATCAACACATACAGTTTGTTTTAAAAAAAAAAGTGTCCGATATTGCAACAGGAGTTGGGATCGGTCAAAACTAGAATAAATGTTCCTATTAACATATATCCGGAAACAAATATTTGTTGAGATATGAGCTATTTTAGAAAAATGCTCAATGTATACACATTTTCTATGGGTTTGGCATACGCCAATGCCTTTAAATGTCCCCATAGCCAGAAACTTAATGGATTGAGGTCCGGCGAACGGGGAGGCCATGTTACTGGACCTCCTCGAACAATCCATCGTACATTAAATGTTTGGTTTAGGTATTATCGCACGATGCGTACAAAATGGAATGGTGCCCCGTCATGCATAAATCACATGCGTCGTCTTTCCACAAGCACAAGTCCTCCAAAAGCACATGTAACTCATCGCGCCGGAATCGATACACAGCACCTGTTAATCTGTTTGGTAAAATGTATAGTCCTAGGAGTCTGTCACCTACAATTGCTGCCCACACATTGGTACTAAAGCAATCCTGATGCTCAAATCAAACGTTTAATGGGCGATGGATTGATCGAGGAGGTCCAGTAGCATGACCTCCGCGTTCGTCAGACATCAATCCATTGGATTTCTGACTATGGGGACGTTCAGACGTTGGTGCATGCTAAACCCACCAAAAATGTGCATACATTGGACATTTTTGTAAAATGGCTCATATCTCAACAAATATTTGTTTCCGGATATATGTTTACAGGAACATTTATTCTAGTTTTGACCAATCCCAACTCCTGTTGTAATATCGGACACTTTTTCAAACAGTCTGTGTATGTAAACGTTTATTGTAGGAACAATAAGTCAAATTATGTCAAATATTCCCTTTTTGTAGGATTCTGGTATTTCCGAAATATGTCTTTTTGTATATTTAAGTACTCTCAGCTTAAACATATGTATCTATTCTGCTCCCCATCAATAAACGAATTGGAAATGAGTGACCCTCATGACAAACAAAAACCAACTTACATTATAAACAGTTAAGCTTATTGGATGTATCCAAGTTTCCACCACATAATTTGAAAAAAAAAAAAAAAAAAAAAAAAAAAGTCTGCTACGTTACATTTACGTAACTTCCTCTACTCACTCGAAAATATCGTCATATTGGTGCATTCTTCTGTCTACTTGTTAACATAGTTAAACTTTCATTGCACACTTCTTGAGGATATAATGGGCTATATAAATTATTGTCAGGTTCTTAAAAACCGGCTCGTAATGTGATTGTTTTGGAATTCTGTCCTTTATGCATGAAAACGAGCAAAGACGAATAACCTTTTATCAATGTAAAATATCTAGTATGTTATGTTTGCATGACTTTTTTGTTCTGTTGTGTATTTTAAAGAACGTCTATACACTAGAAGTAGAGAAACGAGAAGCAACTGAATAGCGACAGCACTTTAAAATATAACAGCATTCAAACGAATAACAATGGATATCTCGAAATGCCACAAAAAGCGTATTTGAACTAACGTGTGTGTTTTAAAGCCAGCTACATTTTTTGTTCAGTATGTTTTTGTCTACCTCTTATGGTTGATCAGTTACACAACCTTATGCAATGTATGGAACCCTTCACAGCCTAGTCACATAAAGTAGAAGCTCTGCATTTTATTTGTGATGTAAATACCTTAAACATATTTCTATCAAACTTATAAGCGACATTCTAGAAAAAAAATCCAAATTTCGAAAACTCTTCCATGTGAAGGGTAGTTTGGGTTAAGGGGATTTTCTTAGAAATCTTTTTGTCGCATCTTTGGAAGAAGTTTAACCTAAATATAAAGTTGGTGTTTATCGGAAATTTCCATTTAGTTATGCTGTCCATAGATACATATAGGCCACCTATTTTTACTTTCTCTACTAGTAAGTAGAGGAAGTATTGTATTCCACCCAAAAATTCGATGTGGAGATTTCAAAGATAATATACGTTTTGAGGCCCCCTGAATCAAAAAATAGCATTTTTCGAAAAAAAGTCCGCGGGCGCGCGCGCGCGTGTGCGTGTGTGTCTATGAGTCTCTGTGCGCCTATCAGTCTGTGGACAGCATAACTCAAAAACGAATTAAAAACCAAAGTTGGTATTTAAGTTTCATGTCTTTTCAGGATACGACACGAAGATTTTGAACAAAATTACTCCACCCTAAACTACCCTTTATACGGAGAACTTTTCGAAAAATTTGATTTTCTTGCAAATGGCTCTAACGATTTTAATCAAACTGAAATGATATTTTTATGATAAATGAAAGTAATTTTGAACTTTCTGGCTATAACCTATGTAGTTCTGTTTACCCTGGATGACTTTTGAATAACTCCCAAACCGTAAGAGTTAGACAAAAACTTACTGTACAAAAAATGTAGCTCTCGCTAAAACACATAATTTATATCGAAATAAGTTTTTTCTAGAGTGAACCATTTAGGAGATATTCCTTGTTATCTGTGTCAGTTTGTGAAAACTTAAACTTTTGTCAAAAGCAACATCGTTGTTCATTTTGTTATATGTTATTCGTGCAAAGAGAACGGAATCTCAAAGCTACTAAAAGATTCGACTATCGCTCAAAGTCTACTGTATTCCCATATTCCTCTTGCACCTACAAGGAAACAAGCAATAAGATACTTTCTGCAAATGTAATTTGTAAGAATGGTTAGTTGGAGAGCAGAGAAAGTCATGTGAGTGCAACACATGAGATTTCTTCTCTCAAATTGCTGTTTATTTTTATCCAGGGAGCCTGAAAACACGTATTTTCTGTGAAATCTCAACAAAATATTGTTGGGTGGAATACAATACTTCCACTTACGTATTATAGGTTGATGCTGAAGAAATTAATAATTCCTAAGCATAGGTACATTTTTATCGCGACTAAATGTTACATGTTACAGTGTCACTCTCCATCAAGCCCTGAAATGACGCAAATTCCAGCAGAGCAAAAAGAACGCCATATTGACTTCTATGAGGATGTTTCTATTTTTACTATAAATTGGCTAGCATTTCCTGTTCCAGAAGATGAAGCTGTGAAACTCTATTTAGCCAGAAATTATTTTTCACTTCACCAAAAGCACATCGATGGAGAAGTGGAAAATAAATAATGCGACTTAATGGACTTCACTAGCACTCGGAGTCGATCGTCGTATGCCTTGCTATTTCTGTTCTCGAAGAACAAGCCATAAAATGTATTTGCTCAGGAAGTGCTTTCATTTCGCCAATAGCCATTGCAAATATAAATGCGAACAGGAGCGTTCTAAATGTTTCGTGCCTTGCATTCTGCTATTTAGTGGACATGCTAGGAAATATGTAAATCTAAAGGTAATACGCTTTTAGCATATTTCTTAAATAGCCATAGATTTCAACACATTAGGTTAATTCGCTTATAATTCGTTAATATCCTTTACTTAACGCCTTCATTTGTTTACTCGTAATTGAAATACCGGCGTAATCGACGTCACTTTATTACATATATCAATGTGCAGTTGCTTCTTGCAACATATTTATTCGTTCTATTGCTTAACTGTCATTAACGCTGCATAAACACAATTATTATTTATGGCAATAGTTTAGCTTAGATGTGAAATCCATGTAATACACAAATGCCTCATTTTGTGCATTAGCAATACTGATGGATGTGATCGAGGGTATTATTGCTCGGAAACAAAGGTAAAGGGTAAAGAGTACAGACACAAAGGGGGACACCTCGCTCACCTCGACCTACACAGATCTATTGTGGCTACCACCCTCCCCCAGAAGGTAAAGATGAAATGAGGTAACCGAAGGTGCCACACAGGGTCGCAGCTAGACAGGCCACAGAGACGTGTGGAAGTCCCTAACAAGTGCTGAGATCTCTTCATCCCGGCGCCAGCCCCCGCCAAGCAGCCATCACACCGTGGTCAGATGTCGCACTGAGCGCCCCCCCCCCACCCCCCGCCGATGGAGGACAAGGGCCCGGCCTAACACCACCTAGCGCCGAGAACAGCAGTTACCATGCGCAGTCAACCACGCCATCTACCCGACACTGCCAACACTACACTCCTGGAAGTACACCTGAAAGATGATAAGGAAATGGAATGATGGAAAGGAAACCGTGGTATGAAATAATGCACCCCAGCATTCACTTAAGTGACATGGGGAAACCACGGAAAAAGCCATATCAGAGTGCGCGGCCACGGGGATCGAACCGGCAACCTCGGGCCACAGGCGTTACCGCCTAAGTCATCTCGCTCGGTTATTTACCGTTAATGTCTTATCGCCTCAGTGTAAGTGGCTAAAACAAATAGTTATTAAGGTACTGTGGTGTATCTGGTGGTACAAAACAGTCTTATTCGCTTCATTTTTCCTAAATTTCGAAATGGAGAGTACTACAAATTTAACTGATAATTATTATCGAAAGACACTAAATATCTCAGTAGCATCACAAATGTGTAACATTTATACAGCACACTATACAGAAATATCTCAAAGGTTCTTATAATTTTTTGCACTTTACTTACAGGGAGTATACTTTCCAGGGAAAAAAACCCACTCCCATATACTATCTAACATTACGGATTACAGTGTGCCGTAACAAAATACAGAGAGACCCAAAAACATCCGAACCGCTGCGCGGTGTTTCTCCACTGCGCACATGGAAACACGATAACTCGCAGCTGTTGTATACAAGGTCATGCGGCTGATTTTTTCCCTGAAAGTGCAGTATTGAGCTGGCGTGATAACGTGTGATTGAGTTATTACCAGTGAGCTTTATTATTTTTCCCTGTACTTAGTCACAAAGAGTATTATGGCTCAGCATTTGTTTTCTACTGCACAGCGTGTAATTTATGTATGATTCATATGTGTTAACCCAGTCAGCTCGCCAAGTGAAATTGCAATTTGCAGAAATATTTCCAGGTAGTCTGCGGTTTCTATCTCTGGGTTAACTTAAAGCATAAAGTGTACAAGACACACTAAAACACACACACACACACACACACACACACACACACACACACACGCACGCACGCACGCACAATGGAAGAATTAAAACAAAATATCCGCCAGAAAATTGCCAGCATTTCTCAACGTGAACTACGGCGAGTGATGGATAGCTCCCTAAAGAGGTGCCAAAAATGTATGGACAACAACGGTGGCCAGTTTCAGCATCTCCTTTAATAACATTGGTAAGTAAAACCTTTAAAAGCAGTTTTAAAAATGTTGTGTGGTTTCATCCGCGCTGTTCTATGACAGCGGCAGTCGACGATGATGACGCGTACAGGCAAAACACAGGGCAGCCGGATCGGAGTCTTTTGGATCACCCGTTATACAACTGTACCTTCTGCTTAGAAACGTTGTATTTGACAGAGAATTAAAAATAAATGCAAAAAAGTACTCTTATTTCGAAAACGTAATCATATAACATCAAAGAAACGCAGCTGTTGTTTATTGGAAATATGCCCCATAGTAGGACAGGCAAGGGACGGTTTGCTTATTGCGGAACTTGTAGACTTTAATTTGAACACAGGCTAATCGTAATACTGTTGCTGCAAAAACGAGCAATTAACTGGTTGACAGGGCTTTCTAAAGTTCTTACCACACCGCTTTCTGTGGTTATATAAACATTTGCATCACACACATCAAGCGCCGATAAAGAAACGATCACAAAAAGAGGGTGAATGCTAACTAGAAATGCGTTAATAACGATCTAATGTACCAAGATAAATTATTTTCCCAGAACTCCTGTCACATGCATTAGTTGCTATGGTTACAGTTTAATTCGTTTGTTTATACAGCTTTTGTGACCTACAAACGAGGGCAAAACTTTTGTATAAACAATGCTTCAAATAAACCACAAGAATAAACTGCACATCCATATTCTACAATAATAAACATATAAAGAGAGATTGTTTGCAGGAAAATAGGTGTATGTGTTTATGTATGCGTGTGCCTATATGTGTGTGAATTTTTAAAGAAAACTGATGTATTGCACTCACATGACTTTCTCTACTCTTGTACTAACCATTCTTACAAACTCTTATTCCTGTAACTTCTCCGTGTTAGTTGAAATAAATATGGGAGCATAATAGGCTTTGAGCGATAGTCAAATCTTTTAAAGCTTTCAAATTCTGCTCTCTTTGCACGGTTAACATATAAAAAAATTAATAACGATGTTCCATTTAACAGAGGTGTAAGTTCTCCAAAACTTACACAAATAACAAGGATTATCTCCGAAATACGTCATTCTAAAATAATTACTTGGACATAAATTGTGTGTTTTAACAATATCTACATTTTTTGTACAGTAAGATTTGGTCTATCTCTTACGGTATACCAGTTATGAAAAAGTCATCCAGAGTAAATAGGACTTCATGGGCTATAGCCAGCAAATTCAAGATATAGATTTCATTTGTCATAAAAATATCTCAATCAAAATCGTTAGAGCCATTTTCAGGAAAATCAAAATTTTTGAAAAATTGTTCATGTAAAGGGTAGTTTAGGCTGGAGCAATTTTCTTCAAGATCTTCGTGTCGCATCTTTGAAAGACATTGCACTTAAATACCAACTTTGGTTTTTAACCGACTTTTCGTTTTTGAGTTATGCTGTCCACAGGCGGACAGACACGCGGACCTTTTTCTAAAAATGCTTTTTTTTTATTCAGGGGGCTTCAAAACATATATTTCCGGTGAAACCCCGACATCGAATTTTTTGGGTGGAATACAGTACTTCCTCTACTTTACTAAACGCAGTAGGGAAAGTAAAAATCTATACTAAATCTAAATTCGGTAGCAGCATGTATGCGGGGCCTATATAAGGAGATGAATATGCCTGGTGTGGACAGTTCAGCACAGTTAACAGTTGAGTAGAGTTCAGCGCACAGTACCAAGTGACTTAGCAGTTCAGTAGTGGTTCGATTCAACGGATCACTTGTGAATGTAACAGTGTCTCAAGTGTAACATTTTGGCTACGCTAAGCGCCGAAGTGATAAACAAAGTGTGTTTACCAGTAACTGGTGTGCTCAATTGTTATAATACTATCTTAATACGGGAAAAATGCAGAAAAAAAAGAGAATGATTGAAAGTTATAAACTTGCAAACGTACCATCAAATATATACATCGTCCATACCCTTAAGAACAACAGGACCCTTCCTCTTATGAAACTTCCCCCTCTTCCATTCTCCATGGAAATTAATCTCCTTTGCCAAATTTTGGATAAAAAATATCGCATTTTGTGATCCCAGCCTCCAACATTATATGCAAGCAAGCCTTCATTCACTTATTGGAATCCAGTAGCTGTAGAGGTAAATATTGCTTTCTTAATGATTCTGTTTCTCTGTACTCTGTCAGAATATGTTTCCACGTTTCCTGCCCACTACACAGTGGACTTACCCTCACTCCGAGGTCATCAATTATTGTGTTGTCTTTCCAGGTGCCTAGTCTTAGCCGCGATAAACCGCTTCTTTGTTCTCTGGAATAATCATCTAAATGGACCTGCTTCACCCATCCCCGCGCAATTTGATACCGTAAGTTAAGCGAAATTTTAGCCGCACATTATAATTCCAAATGTCTGTCAGTATTACGCAAACGTCTCTCAAATTGCGTGCGTGTGTGTGTGCGTGCGTGTGTGTGTGCGTGCGTGTGTGTGTGTGTGTGTGTGTGTGTGTGTGTGTGTGTGTGTGTGTGTGTGTGTAAAAGTGCTCCCCATTACATTTCACTAATTTCTAAAAGATTAGAAAGGATTCAAAAAGTTTTTCTACTTAAATTCCTACACATTGAAGCTATGGAACAATACCTTTGTTAAGAAGGCTTTGTGCCTTAGTAGAGACCGCCATTTAGCAAAAAATAACTGTTGCTCCGCAAAAAGAACTGTAAATTGAAACAAATGACATGGATATCATTTCTTTACAAACAATACAGGATGTTTAAAGTGTCCGATATTGCAAGAGGAGTTGGGATTGGTCAAAACTAGAATAATTGTTCCTGTAAACTTATGTCCGGAAACAAATATTTGTTGAAATCTGAGCCATTTTAGAAAAAATGTGCAATGTATGCACGTTTTCGATAAGTTTAGCACACACCAATGTCTTTAAATGCCCCCATAGCCAGAAACCTAATGGATTGATGTCCAGCGAACGGGGAGGCCATGCTACTGAGGTTCGCCGAACCTCAACCCCTTGAATTTCTGGCTATGAGCTCATTTAAAGACATTGGTGTATGGCGCACCCATCAAAGACGTGAATATGTTGCACATTTTTGTAAAATGACTCATATCTCAACAAATATTTGTTTCCGGACATATGTGCATAGGAACGTTTATTCTAGTTTTGACTAAATCCCAAATTCTGCTGCAATATCGGACACTTTTCTTAAACATCCTGTATATACATAGATGGTTACTATTTAGCCACTGTGGCGGGCCGTGGCCGAGCGGTTAGCGCGCTCGCCTACCACCTAGGCGGCCCGGGTTCGATCCCAGGGACACGCATGTGGTATTCGTGGTGGACGAAGCGGCGTTAGGGCGGGTTTTCTCCGGGTACTCCGGTTTCCCCCGCCATTTCATTCCACCGGTGCTCCATCTTCATGTATCATCAGTGTCACCGCCTGCGGTGCCGTAGTAGTAAAAGCGGGCGTTAAACACTACAACAACAACAATTTAGCCACTGAGATACAGCGTTGACCTCCGTGGTCTAGATATAACATGCTGCCTCTAGTATTCGAGGCAGCAGTACAAATCCGACGGAGGGCGATGAATTTTTTTCGGACGTAAAAATCCTTAGCATGCCTTCCTTTGGTAGGTAAATAAAGCTAGTGGTCCCATATTGTAGATTTATGGAACGATAAAGAACCTCAAGCCCGATAAAGAGGTCTCTGAGCAAAATTAAGCGACTTTTCACCTCCAAAATAGATTGCGACGCTGAGAACCATAGCAGTAAAAGAGCATAATTAAAATAACTCAATTTTTAACTCAGATACAACAAAACAAAAGGTAATCGAATCTGTTTGTGATACGACACATATGCGGTAACAATTTCAGCTTATTTTAACAACCCTAAAGTAAGAACGTTGTACTGTCATTGACTCAGGAGAATATATTTGTCCTTGAACGTGCAATCGTGGTGTGGAGCGGGGAGCTTCTTGGTACGACGTAAACAGAGTAACAGCAGCAGTTCTAAGTTATTGTCTACAATGCAGTTGGACTGTAAGCAGCGCCAGTGCTGCCACAATATTATATTGTGTGGTTTCTTGAGTCTCCAATAAACATAATTTAATAGTGACATTATTCAAAACATGATCATAATCGCTTTGTTTTATGCAGTAATATGATGTATTAATGATGCTCTTTTGCTAAATATTTATTGTACCGGGAAAGAAAGGATAAGCTGCTTTTGAAGCAGGCTGTAAACCGTCAGAGCTAGAAGAAAATACAATAGAGCACTATCTCAAGTTCACTTGTTCACTAAACTCCTGAGTCAAATGTAGTACTTGTATATAAAAATCAAGATCATTAGCAGAGTAAATTAAACAATTGTATGAAGACAGAAAATTTAATCTAACATAAGAAACCAGTCAGCCAATATATCACAACTAGCAACTAAGAATATTATCCTTCTCGACGGTCGCAGACTATGCGTCCTTTCCAAACAGGCTAACTTGGTGGCCTGAGGTTGGAAATCATCACCAGCTTTGCCCCTGTTTCGTTGTATACGTTAAGCGTATATGAGAAAACCGTCTAGAGTTTATGTTATTAAATAACTACGGGACCAAAGAAAACGTACAAAGAATGCCTAAGATAATTTCACTGCACCTCGTGTCTACGTCTCATCATTTATCGTAGTACGAAGCCTTGTCCATTTCATTGGTTGCTTTAAGTCATGGTGCAAGGATGTGTCTCTCTTTTTGCTAAATTAACTTTAACCAATAACTAAAACAAAGGATACAAAATAGCGTGGAAAGAAATACGTTTCGACCGTATTGGCTAAAAGAAAAAGAGACAACGAGTGCATTCGGTTTGTCATACAGACTTATTTCCATGATCGATAGGCATACCTTATCGGCTAGGGAAGGACAAGCCTTGAAGGGCATACAATTTAAGGGGAAAGCTTGATGAGCGCCCAGGTTGGCAACATGTATAATGCATGTATATGTGAAAGAAGATTTTCACGAGGTGGAAAGAACTTGAATGGTACTCATTAAATACACAGCAAGGTAGAACATCATAAGAAAAGAGTAAACAGAACTGTACTCTCAGAGTAATATCAATGTTTGTTTCTGCATACACACAAAACTACAAAGCAGCATTTTTTCTTTCTAACTCGAACTATAATTGATTAAATTACTTTATTAACCCATTGCTGATAATAGAAATATAAACAAAACAAAAATACAACACAATTTTATTGTCATAATATGTTTGTCATATTAATGTAAACCAGATGCATAAATATATCTATCTCTAGTTTTTAAACACGATTAGTCAATTATAACAAACGAGTAATCTATTCAATCAGAGAGATATTTACTCTCATCAATACATCACATAAATCATAGATCACTATATACAAACGTATATAATGTACTATATTCTTCTAGTTCTACTTAATGTTGCTGTTTCTATTTGGTTTAAATGTTGAGTTTTAAGCACTTATACAAGATAAGTTTTCCTCGCCAGCATACATATGCAACAAGTGTTGTTTGTTTGTGTGTGTGAGTGTGTGTGTGTGTGTGTGTGTGTGTGTGTGTGTGTGTGTGTGTGTGCGCGCGCGCGCGCATGTGTGTATAACCTATACTACCTATAACGAAGAGAAGCAAGAAGTGGCTTAGTTGCAAAGTTATAATATGCGGAAACAGCATTCAAATATTTCTTTATAGCAATATTATCTTGTGAGGTAAAGAAAGAAAAATAAAACAAACATTTAAAAGCATATCCGTTAGTTGGTGTTTAAAGAGGTCTAAATTTGCAGCATGGAATATTTAAAAATGGCTAACAGTACGCAAAAAACTGACAGAAAATCCGTAATTTAATGAGCCATACACTAAACCCTTCGTCTACAGACCAGGAGAAAACATGAAAAACCCATAGATTATAGTGAGCGATTGCTTAGAATCAAACCCGGGACCTCCCGAATGTGAGTCCCACACATTAACGCGGCGTCACCTAGCTCGGTGTGCACTGCGAGAATGACGATATTATGCAGAAATGCAAAAGCCTTGGGGATGTGAATCCAGTTCATATAAACACTGCCTTAACCTAATTTCGTGTTAAATCTCGAAACCATGACCCTGTTTTCATATCTTGAACTTTCTGTGAACAGCCTGAGAAATCTTTTTCATACTTATTGAATTGCGCATGATTTTGAATCACTGTAAAAGCTTAAGCTTAATGCAGGAAAAATTAGGATCTCGTTAAAATACATAACTGGTGTCATATAGGTAGCGTTATCCGTTTTTGAAGTACTCCGTCACATGTTTACAACTCGCCAATTACACCATCTGATGGATATGCTTGAAAGTTTGCGATTCTTCTCTTTGTTTTCCATCTCAAGAACCTGTACCTTTGTTAAGACCAAACGTTTGAGTACTATTTTCGCATGTTTATTTAAAATCATTCCTAGGCAAAGTGTATCGTGAATGTGACATGCATAAATGAACACAATAAGTAACAGTTGGTGTGCATTTGTGGAGGAAACGATAGTCGTGTGGGTGTTCCCATCAGACTTTTTAGTCTGGAAGAATGAATCCGTGTTTACTCAGCAGTAATCAAGCCTACATATCACCACAACAATAAAAAAACTAGGAGCAGAAGTGGGATATCTATCTGCACTACTATTGTTACCTGACCAGTGAAGTAACAGAGCTGCCGTTATCAGAAGCGAAACTAGCGCTGCCACAGAAATGGAACAGCACAGACAATGTATTTCCATTTTATACTATCGCAAAATCTACCAACTGTCACCACCGGTGATATTTGAAATTCGAACAGCGCGCAGCGGTTGTATTAACAAACGACAAGCCAAGGGGCGTTATGTCCGAGAAGCTTTTACTCAATAAGAGCACAAGCTTTCTTTGGTTATCGAATAGAATGCTAGGTATATTTAGTGAAAAAAATCAGAGATAAAAGAGTTCCGTGCAATTATTAAATGATATGACCATATTTTACGAACCAGCTTTACGATCATACATTCAAATGCTACTAAAAACTATTAATTAGGGTTGTCTGAGAAAAATAGTGAAAAACCATTGTTTATGCCTTTTAGCCATTTCTACGAAATAATTTAGATTAAACCATAAAAGTAATGTCTATATTTAACTCACAGGGAATCAGAGGAAGAGTATTCCTTGTCCCCATTATATTGAGAGCAACCTTGCGTAACCGAGCTGCTCAGTAACCGGCTACAGCATGAGGAACTGAATTGAGATAGTTTAGATTTTGAACATCCCTTGTTTTTCGAAGGTTAAACCTTTAACGAATGTTTTATAAAAAGAGAACGAAAATACTAGTTTCTATTGTCCGTAATAAATTCGCCAGAATACGAGTTTGCCATACTTAATCCTATTAACAGGTATGTTTAAAAGTCACACATATACTAATAAATTTACAACAAACAACACCAACACTCACATGCTGAGAAGAAAGCGGACGATATTCATGCGCCATTCTTGCCGAAGATGGCAAACTCTTATTCCTGTGTCTTCTCCGTGTTAGTTGAGATAAATATTTGTACAAATTATCTTACTGCTTATTTACTTTAAGTACAAGAGGAATATGGGAATACAGTAGGCTGTGAGCGATAGTCAAATCTTTTAAAGCTTTGAAATTCCGCTCTCTTTGCACGGCTAACATATAAAAAATGAATAACAATCCTCCATTTGACGAAAATTTTAAGTTTTCCATAACTCACACAAATAACAAGGCATATTTCCGATATGGTTCATTCTGCAAAGAAAAAAATTATTTAGACAAATGTGTGTTTTAGAAAAATCTACATTTTTGTATAGTAAGATTTGGTTTATCTCTTACGGTTTACCAGTTATGCAAAAGTCATCTAGAGTAAATAGGGCTACATGGGCTATGGCCAGAAAATTCAAAATATCCATTTCATGTCATAAAAGTACTTTAATCATATGGCATTTTAATCAAAATCGTTAGAGCCATTTTCGAGAAAATCAAAATTTTCGAACAATTTTCCACGTAAAGGGTAGTTTAGGGTGGAGTTATTTTCTTCAAAGTATTCGTGTCGCATCCTTGAATGACAATAAACTTAAATACCAACTTTGGTTTTTAACCGACTTTTCGTTTTTGAGTTATGCTGTCCACACACTGACACACAGACACTCATACACACACACACACACATAGAGAGAGAGAGAGACGCGCGTATTTTTTTCTAAATTGTTTTCTAATTTTTTTTTTTTTTTTTTTTTTTTTTTTTTTTTTTTTAAACAGGAGGTCTTAAAACATATTTCCGGTCACATCTCGACATCCAATTTTTGGGTGGAATACAATACTTCCTCTACTTACTATACGTAGTAGAAAAAGCAAAGAAACTATAAGCAAGGATAAAATACGCCGCAAAAAGTTTGAACCAGGTTTTTAGTATTTAAAATTAATCAAGATTACGTTTGGAATAAAAAAAGACCCATGGTGAACCTTTTGGCCCAGTCTTAGCTTTCTAGGGTGCTTGGCAAGTACAATGGCTATGCCATCCCAATTACTTAAACTTTCAGGGCCTAAGAGAAGGGGAACATAATTTATCTCATTCGTTTAAAACTGAACCTAATTACTTCTAAAAATTGGACAGTTCTAAGGTTGAAGCGAATAAGATTTATCCAGTTTAAGGGATAGCAACTAAACCAAAAAAGTATAGCCATCAGTTCTAGGTATGTTAAACTTCTGAACCTGTATTTCAGGATAAATGTAACTGTATCTCCATTAAGTATGAAAACTCAATTTTATATTCAAACCAGAAACTTTCTTTATGTGCTAGGTGACAAGAAAAAGAAAAACATTTCCTGAACAAGTACGTACCAGGAAACCGATTAACAACACCTATTCAGGAAGCCAATGTGTCCTAGAATAAAAGCCATGGCCGGCCTGGCACGAACCAAGGACCATGTGATAGCTGCTAATGTTTCCGGAGCTGGAACCTCAGACCACAACACGCAATATCTTCGATGTAGGATTTGAAATAGGCTTACCTGGAACAGAGAGAAAGTATTGTGCCTTGTAGTAGGTATAACCGTTTATTTCAGTAACTACAACAGCTTTTTTTAATAAGATAACTTTATGGTATAATTAAATATAGTACAGTTGTGCATACAATTCAGTAAAAAAATCTGATGTGTTACACACAGGACTTTCTCTACTCTTGTACTAACCATTCTTATAAACCCTTATTCTTCTATCTTCTTCGTGTTAGTTGAGATAAACATTTGCAGAAATTATCTTGATTGTTTTCTTGCACATGCAACGGGGATATGGGAATACAGTAGGCCTTGAGCGATAGTTAAACTTTTTAAAGCTTTCAAATCCCGTTCTCTTTGCACGGTTAACATATAAAGATGTTCCATTTGACTGAAGTATAACTTCTCCAAAACTTACACAAATAACAAGGAATATCTCCGAAATGATATCTCCTCTACAAAAAAATTTATCATAAATTGTGTGTTTTAGCAAGATCTCCATTTTTGTATGGTAAAATTTAGTCTGTCTCTCACGGTTTGCCAGTTACGGGAAAGTCATGCAGAGTAACTAGTACTTCATGGGCTATAGCCAAGAAATTCAAGATATACATTTAATTTGTCATAAAATATCTCAAACGTGGGATTTTAATCAATCATTAGAGCCATTTTCAAGAAAATGGAGTTTTCTTCAAAATCTTTGTGTCGCATCCTTGAAAGGCATGAATCTTAAATACCAACTTTGGTTTTTAACCTACTTTTCGTTTTTGAGTTGTGCTGTTCACAGTCTGACAGATACGCGCGCGCGAACACACACACACACACACACACACACACACACACACACACACACACACACACACACACACACACACACACACACCACACACACCACACACACACACACACACTGACCTTTTTCTAAAAATGCTTTTAGGATTCAGGGGCCTCAAAACATATTTCGAGTAAAATCTCGGCATCAAATTTTTGGGTGGAATACAATACTACCTCAACTTTACTAAACGTAGTAGAGAACGTAATAAATAACGCAAAACTTGTGATCAAGTATCTAAACAATGATAAGCATGAGCATGTACTCATCTGAGTTACAATCGTAAATCAATATGTCGCTTTCGCTTTAGCCTTCTGAGCGGTGGTTTAGGTGGTAGATTGTTTTTTGCTGAATCACAACATTTTGATGATTTTCAAACGTTCTTTGAAGTCATTGTAATTCATGCAGAGGAATGTCGTTACCTCCAGAAGTCATGTCGTCATGCAGAATTTCTTTGCATACGTACCATAATGATCCTATCATGGTCTTAGGCATCTGTTTTACATGGTTTAACTGGCGGAAGGGGATTCCCAGATTGAACAGCCATATTGCCAAATTGGACGAATTACTTACACTTATGTGTATATAAGGCCCTTATATAGTCGTGTAAGTGGTTATCTTTCAATGTGTGGGTTACATGCGAATTCCATATAAGGTTAGAATTAAATATCTATCCAAGTCATTTGATTTGGTCGATGTCAGTATATGGGTTGATCCTGAATTTATCGATCGGTAGACAGTGTTGTGTTTATACGTAAACAAGACTCTTTTTGATTACTAGGACTTGGGATTCTTTGCTGAATTCCTGCGGCTGGTTGGAACCTGCTGGAAAATCACCCTTACAAGGCACAGCTATACAGTCTGCAGAGTGTGCAACTATAAGAACTTCATGTTTAGGTAAATAAGAAGTACAGAGCTGCCCTGTGGAACTCACTCCATAGAAGTGAATGGGGTCTTGAACAGGCAACGTTACATTTAACAGAAAAGCTGCGGTTGCTGAGTTAAGATTTTACTACTCGAAAATATGTGTCAGAGAGATTATTACTTTCTCTACTGGCAGGTGGAGGAAGTATTGTATTCCTCCCAAAAATTCGATGCACAAATTTCATGGGAAATATATGTTTTGAGAACCCATGTATCCAAAAAAAGAAGCATTATTAGAAAAAGGTCCGTTTGTGTGACTGTCAGTATGTCAGTCTGTGGGCAGCATAACTCAAAAACTAAAAGTCGGTTAAAAACCAAAGTTGGTATTTAAGTTTAAAGTCTTTCCAATATGCGACATTAAGATTTTGAATAAAATAGTCCCACCCTAAACTACCCTTTATATGGAACATTTTTTAAACATTTTGATTTTCTTGAAAATGGCTCTAACGATTTTGATTAAAATGACTTATGTTTAAGATATTTGTATGACAAATGAAATGTATATTTTGAATTTTCTGGCTACAGCCTATGTAGTGCTGTTTACTTTGGATGACTTTTGAATAACTCGTAAACTGTAAGAGATAGACAGTCTTGCCATACAAAAAATGTAGATCTCGCTAAAACACGCAATTAAGATTGAATATTTTTATACGTTAAGCGTGCGACGAGAACGGGATCTCAAAGCTTTAAAACATTTGACTATCGCTCAAAGCCTACTGAATTCTAAAATTCCCCTTGCACTTACAAGTCGGTCTGGTTGGTTCAGTTGGTTAGACGCTGGCCCCCTGATCCCAAGGTCGCGGGTTCAAATCCGGCCCAGATCGATGGTTTTTAAGTGTGCTTAGAAACGACAGCTCCATGTCAGTAGATTTACTGGCATGTAAAAGAACTCCTGAGGGACGAAATTCCGGCACACCAGCGACGCTGATATGATCCTGGCAATTAACAGCGTCGTTAAACAATTATTTATTAATTAATTAATTAATTTGCACATACAAGGAAATAAGCAATAAGATAATTTGTACAAATGTTTATCTCAACTAACACGAAGAAGATATAGGAATAACAGTTTGTAAGAATGGTTAGTACAAGAGTAGAGAAAGTCATGTGAGTGCAGCACAATTTTTTTTGCTTTCTCTACTATGTATAGTAAGTAGAGGAAGTATTGTGTTTCACCCAAAAATTCGATGTCGAGATTTCACAGGAAATATGTTTTGTGACCCCTGAATCCAAAAAAAACCATTTCTAGAAAAAGGTTCGCGCGCGTATGTGTGCGTGTTGTGTGCCTCTGTCAGTCTGTGGACAGCATAACCCAAAAACGAAAAGTCGGTTAAAAACCAAACTTGGTATTTCAGTTTAACATGGTTTAGGGATGCGACAAGAAGATTTTGAATAAAATTCCTCCACCCTAAACTACCCTATACATGGAACATTGTTCCAAAATTTTGATATTCTCGATTTTGGTTAAAATGCTATATGTTTAAGATATTTTATGAGAAATGAAATGTATATTTTGAATTTTCTGGGTATAGCTCATGTAGTCCCGTTTACTTGGATGACTTTTGCATAACTGGTAAACCGTAACGGATAGACCAAATCTTACTATCCAAAAATATAGATCTCTTTAAAACACATATGTTATGTCTAAATGCATTTTTACTTTCTCTAGTAGAGGAAGTATTGTATTCCACCCAAAAATTCGATGTGGAGATTTCACCGGAAATATGTGTTTTGAAAAAAAAAAAAAAAAAGAATTTTTAGAAAAAGGCCGCGTGTGTTTATATTCAGGCTGTGAACGGCATAACTCAAAAACGAAAAGTCGGTTAAAAGCCTAATTTGGTATTTAAGTATAATGTCTTTGAAGAATGTGACACGAACATTTTGATGAAAATTGCTTGACCCTAAAATACCCTCTACATGGAAAATTTTTCGAAGATTTTGATTTTCTTAAAAATGACTAAGGATTTTAATTAAAATGGCATATGTTTGAGATATTTTTATGACAAATGAAATGCATATGTTGAATTTTCTGGCTATAGCCCCTGTAGTCGTATGTACTCTGGATGACTTTTGCATAAGTGGTAAACAATATGAGATAGACCAAATCTTAGTATACAAAAAGGTTGATCTTAAAATACACAAATTATATCTAAATAATTTTTTGTAGAGTGAACCATTTGGGAGATATTCCTTGTTATTTGTGTGACATTTGGAAAACTTATACTTCTGTCAAATGGAGCATCGTTATTCATTTTTTATATGTGATCCGTGCAAAGAGAATGGAATTTGAAAGCTTTAAAAGATTTGACTATCGCTCAAAGTCTATTCAATTCCCATCTACATCTACATCTACAGGGAAATAAGCAATAAGATAAATTTCTGCAAATGTTTATCTCAACACGAAGAAGATATAGGTATAAGAGTTTGTAAGAATTCTTAGTACAAGATTAGAGAAAGTTATGTGAGAGCAACACATCTTTTTTTCTTTTTTAAAAAAAAGTATTGGTGTGATTTTTAAGTGCAAAAAGAACGGAATCTCAAAGCTTTAAAAGATTTGACTATCCCTCAAAGCCTACTATATTCCTGTTATCCCCTTGCATATATAAGAAAATTAGGAGTAAGACAATTTCTGCACATGTTTATCTCAACTAATATATAGAATATAAAGGAGAGTTTGTAAGAATAGTTAGTACAAGAGTAGAGAGTCATGGGAATGTAACACACCAATCTTTTGTATTAGGGAAAATGGCTGCATCAAGTTAAGGGGTTCATCAAGGTTTGGAGGCAAAAGTCAACACTGTTGAAGGCAATAGCGTAAGAGTTACAAAAAGTGGGGAATGCAGGTGGGAGGACATCGTCCTGGCGCCATCATCAAGAGGGGAGCGATGACCCTGGTTCTGACCTTGAAACCTGCAGTCATCTTGTAGGTATGTTCCGCCTGCAGCTAGATGGATCGGCCTTCCTTGCATGCAGCATCTCGTGCTCTTCTAGTAATACATGCAGTTTAGGAAATGCTTGTTGCGTTGTAGGTATAATACACTAATATTACTAAGAATTTCAAACTTGCACAGTGGCTTAAACATCGTATGTGTTGCATTCACATGACTTTCTCTACTCTTGTACTAACCATTCTTACAAACTCTTATTCCTACATCTTCGTGTTAGCTGAGATTAACATTTGCAGAAATTATCTTAAAGTTAATTTTCTTCTAGGTGCAACGGGAATACACTTTGAGCGATAGTCAGTTATTTTAAAGCTATGAAATTCCGTTCTGTTTGCACGGCCAAAAGATTAAGAATTGCAAAACTCACACAAATAACAAGGAATATCGCCGAAATAGTTCACTCAAAAAAAAAAAAAAAAAAAAAATCATCTTGTGTGTTTTAACGAGATCTATATTTTAAGATTTGGTATATCTCTTACGGTTTACCAGTTATGCAAAAATCATCCAGAGTAAATAGGGTTACATGGGCTATAGCTGGAGAATTCAAGATATACATTTCATTTGCCATAAAATGTCTTAAACATATGGCATTTTAATAAAAATCCTTGGAGCCATTTTCTAGAAAATTATTTTTCCTAAAAAAATCTTTATGTCGCCTCCTTGCAACATGCTAAACTTAAATGACATGTTTGGTATTTAACCGACTTTTCGTTTTTGAGCTGTGCCTTTCACAGTCAGACACACATAGGACCTTTTTCCAAAAATACCTTATTTTTATTCAGGGAATGTCAAAACGTGTATTTCCAGTGAATCCAGTATCGCATTTTTTGGGTAGAATGCAATATCTTCTCTATGTACTATGCATGTGGTTGTGAGAGTAATAAACGATAGTGAGGAGAGAAAGGCATTTGAATATAATGCAAAACAGTTTTATGAATGATATGTGGAATAATGTTGTGTTTGTAACACGTGTTTCCTTTCCTTGGGCTGCAGTAGCATGGCACAAACAAAACTATACTACATTCATATGTGGAGTAGCCATTCTTACTTTCTTTACTACGTACCCATAGTAAGTAGAGGAAGTATTGTAATCTATGTCGATATTTCACCGGAAATATATTTTAGAAGCCCACTGAATCCAAAAAGAAAGCATTTTTAGAAAAAGCCCCGTGTGTATGTATGTCTGTCAGTGTGTAGACAGCATAATTCATAAACCAAAAGTCGGTTAAAAATCAAAGTTGGTATTTAAGGTTAATGTCTTTCATGGATGCAACACGAAGATTTTGAAGGAAATTGCTCCATCCTAAACTACCCTTTACATGGAACATTTTTCGAAAATTTTGATTTTCTTGAAAATAGCTCTAATGATTTTGATTAAAATTATGTTTTAATTATGTTTTATGAGTTTGATTAATTATGTTTGAGATATTTTTATGGCAAATGAAATGTATATCTTGAATCTTCTGACTAAAGCCCATGTAGTCCTATTTACTCTGGACGACTTTTGCGTAATCTTGCTGTACAAAAATAGATCTTGCTAAAACACTCAATTTATGTCCAATTACATCTTGTTTTGTAGAGTGTACCATTTCGGAGATATTCCTTGTTATTTCTGTGAGTTTTGGAAAACAAATTTCGTCAACTGGAACATCGTCATTCATTTTTTATGTTAACCGTGCAAAGAGAATGGAATTTGAAAGCTTTAAAAGATTTGACTATCGCCCAAAGTCCACTGAATTCCCATATTCCCCATGCACCTATAAGGAAATAAACTATAAGATAAGTTCTGCAAATGTTTACCTTAATTAGCACGAAGACGATATAGGAATAAGAAGAGTTTGTAAGAATAGTAGGTACAGGAGTAGGGAATATCATGTGAGTGCAACACATCAGATTTTTACCTGTTTGAACCAAAAGGACACGGCCTCTAAGGGTCACACGTGCGCCGTTTGAAGGTCAAGAGTCAATAAATGACACTAGTAACTACACTCCAGGTCAAGAGGAAAACGAGAGAAGCTAAAGAATATTTAGCTTGCTGAACAGGTTCCTTGGTCGTGTTGCAATTGCTAAAGTCCGCCAGCAAGGTACCGTCGTTGTTTCAGAAATCCATTTCATTCTGTCCTATGAAAACAGGAAACATGTTCAGCTTCGTACGTGACACGCTTTTTATATTTTGCGGCGCATAAAGAGAAAGCCTTCTCAAGCACCACTCTTAAAACGAGAGTTATGCCCGAGGACATTTAGAGAGTGTCATTAGCATTAGCAGTCATTTACTGTCATCGGCACCGTTCATATTTGTTGATCCACTCCAGACATTCCCGTCCATACTTTATTTACTCGGTTGTGTAATTTTTGTAGACTGATGGCTAGGATGAAATGTTTCTATTGCATAAAACAAAATGTTGCCAGTTTCGGGGATTATGTAGTGAATTACGGCATGTCAGTGCAGCGATGTCCAATGTTTGTGAAAGAGGGGAGGTTGGGTTTACCTCCTTCCAGTATATGCTGACATTGCCACCTTTAACCCCTAGCTGTGCATTGTGTTGCTGTGGCGGTTTTGTTACATGTACATTGTGTTTCAAATCTTATGCGATAAACATCTGTTCATTAGTAGCTTCTTTAGTACTGTTACGTTTAAGAGGTCTATCAATATTTGGCGACAAAGTCGAAGGGCATAGCCTGAGAAGATACACCAAGTCAATGTCGCGTAACCCATTACGATACAGACTTCTAATATAGTTCAATTTTGAGAAACTCTGCAAATATAGGTAGAGCTATACTCACTCTTATTCACATTATTCTTGCAAATGCTTATTTCTCTACATACTGCAGCTTAATCGAATAAGCATTTTCACAAATCATTGCTAATTTTCTTGTAGGTGCAAGGGGAATACAGTGGACTTTAAGCGATAGTGAAATGTTTTAAGAGGTAATTGCTAAGCAAGGCCTTTGAAATTCCGTTGTCTTTGCAAGGCCAAGAGATGAAAAACGACTAACATATTCCTATTTGAGAAAAGTATGCGTATTGGAAAACTCAAACGAATAATAAAAAGTATATCGGAAATGGTTCACTCAAAAGAAAAAATCTGATGTATTGCACTCACATGACCTTCTCTAGTCCTGTACTAACCATTCTTCCCAACTCTTATTCCTATATCTTCTTCGTGTTAAGATAAACATTTGTACAAATTATCTTATTGCTTATTTCCTTGTAGGTGCAAGGGGAATATTAGAATACAGTAGGCTTTGTGCGATAGTCAAATCTTTTAAAGCTTTCAGATCCCGTTCTCTTTGCACGCTTGACATATAAAAAATGAACAACGATGTTCCATTTCACGAAAGTTTCAAGTTTTCCGAAACTCACACACATAACAAGGAATATCTCCGAAATGTTTCACCCTGCAAGAAAATTTATTTGCACATAAATTGTGTATTTTAGCAAGATCTACATTTTTCGTATAGTATGATTTGGTCTATCTCTAACGGTTTACCAGTTATGCAAAAGTCGTCCAGAGTAAATATGACTACAGGGGTTACAGCCAGAAAATTCAACATATACACTTCATTTGTCATCAAAATATCTCAAACATATAATATTTTAATAAAAATCGTTAGAGCCATTTTCAAGAAAATCAAAATTTTCGAAAAATGTTCCATGTAAACGGTAGTTTAGGGTGGGGCTATTTTCTTCAAAATCTTCGTGTCGCATCCTTGAAAGACATTAAACTTAAATACCAACTTTGGTTTTTAACCGACTTTTCGTTTTTGAGTTATGCTGTCCACAGACTGACACACACACACACACACACACACACACACACACACACACACACACACACACACACACACACACACAGTCCTTTTTCTAAAAATGCTTTTTTTTTTTATTCAGGGGGCCTCAAAACATATATTTCCGGTGAAATCTCGACATCAAATTTTTGGGTGGAATACAATACTTCCCCTACTTACCAGTAGAGAAAGTAAAAAGAAGCATTTGTGTCGCATCCTTTGAAGGCTCTGAACTTAAAAATCAAGTTTGGTATTTAACAGACTTTTGTTTTTGAGTTGCTGTTCAATGGCACACAGACATAGAGACATACACATATACCTTTTTTTCTATGCTCTTGTTTTATTCAGGGACTCCCAAAACATGTATTTCCCTGAAATCTTGATATCTCATTTTTAGATGGAACACAACCTTTATCTAAAAACGTGTTATTCGAGGGACCTCAAAACATGTATTTCAATTCGAATTCCCGTATCAAATCTTTGGAAGGAATACAATATTTCGTGTACTCACTAGTGGTAAGTAATAGAGAAAGTAGCTTATTCATCCCGTATTTCGGCAGAACAAGAGCTTCTTGCATTGCGGTCATGCTTGGGGTCACGACTCAAGCGTTGGGAAACTTGCCCGGCGGAAAATTCATGCCAGATGATAGTGTTCTGTAACATACTTTTGGCTTGAGATTGCATGCAATTAGCTTGTTCAAATCAAGCTTCTGCTACAAAAATGTTCCTTCTTGAGGTTGCATAAGCGGAGTAAAGAAGCAATACTAAATTATACACTCTCCATGCGCATTATCGAAGATTTCACCACCAGTGTTACGGCTGCTTTTTGCCCAGAGGTTTGCTATTACAGCTCATTGATGCGTGTCACATGATAGAGGTTGTGTTTGCTTAAATTCCTGTGTACTCGTAGCGTCTCAACACTGTATAATTGGACTAGCTGTCTTACCAGGCGTTGCACGGATGCATTCAATGTTTAACATACGTATGTCATTTGTGGTGTTTCACACGCCTGACACAACACGGTGCAAGTCTATTAATTACGCACTAGAGTAACAACAAAAGCTAAAGGCTTATGAAGACGGGACTAACTTAAGACTTCAGCGAATCATATTCCTGCCCCTCCAGCCAGTACTCCTGGATGTGGCATACAAATCTCATTCGCCTGAACCGAGGTTGCGGTATTTCTTAGTTACCTCGTATAAATATTTGTACTTTCTATACTACGTATAGTATAGTAGAGGAAGTATTGTATTCCACCCAAAAATTCGATGTCGAGATTTCACCGGAAATATATGTTTTGAGGCCCCCTGAATTAAAAAAAGCATTTTTAAAAAAAGATCCATGTGTACATCTGTGTGTCTGTGGGCATCATAACTCAAAAACGAAAAGTCCGTTAAAAACAATAGTTGGCATTTAAGTTTAATGTCTTTCAAGGATACGACACAAAGATTTCTAAGAGAATTGCTCCACCCTAAACTACCCTTTACATGGAAGATTTTGATTTTCTTGAAAATGGCTCTTAACGATTTTTATTAAAATCGTTTGAGTTATTTTTATGACAAATATATCTTGAATTTTCTTTGACTATAGCCCACGTAGTCCTATTTACTCTAGATGGCTTTTGCATAACTGGCAAACCGTAAGAGATAGACCAAATCTTACTACACAAAAATGTGGATCTTGCTAAAGCACATCGGTAAGGGATGTTAAACGTAAATACCAATGTTGGTTTTTAACCGACTTTTCGTTTTAGAGTTATGCTGCCCACAGACCGCGCCCGCGGACCTTTTTCTAAGAGCGCTTTTTTGGATTGAGGGGGCCTCAAAACATATTTCCGATGAAATCTCGACATCAAATTTTTGGGTGGAATACAATAAGTACACTGCGCGAGCGTTGGCCGGTGGAACTTTGCTCTTAACCTGGTTTATCGAATATGGCACGGGTAGCTTTTTAAACTCAAATGAAAAATTGCATTTACCTCATGCTTCTTTATGACTTTATTGTCAAAAGATCTAGAAGATTTTGTAGTTAATCTTTCCTTTTATCTCTTATAATTATTGTAAGTACGTACAATTTCGGTCATTCCTAATAACGGATGAAATATGCCCTGATATTCACACAAAAAATTCATATTTATAAAACGGTGAAACGAGCACAAATGTAATCCCAAAGCATCAATACGACTAGCCATTTCAACTTATCTTTAGGAAATGTTTATTTCCAAACAAAAGTTAATGAAGCGAAGCGTTAACTTTGTAGTGATAAATTATTGGTATCGATAGAAAGTCATCCAAGTTGACCAAATTACACTTTCATCCGTTTTATCGATCGTGTATGCAAAAGAGCAAAATTTCTCCATTAATTATATGTATATTAGTTATTAAGAAAGTTTGGCGATGTATATTGAAGAGCTTGCGAAACTTTGGACACGTGTTCTGCCAGTGTGGTATCAGAGTACTTTGGCCCGGTAGTTTCCAAGGGTACTTTGATCCCTGGCTGACGAAAGTTCTTGAAGGTCGTATGCATTCTCAAGTGAGGACAAATTGCATTTCAGCATTTAAACAGCAGTTTTTGTTCTCTTCCAGAACTAAACAACCAAGCTTTCACTTTCGTCATATAAACGGATGTGTGCTTATTAGCATAGACCAGCACAATTCACAGGAAACTATCAAGGCCAGCCAAATGTACTTCTTCCTTAGCCAAGTTCGAGAGCGAAGCTACGAGGAATGCGTGTGTATTTGAACCTCTTTTTCACTCCTACGTTTTTCATAGAATATACGATAATTCCATTAGGCATGGAACACATGTAGTTCAAATGCATGTTTGTGTTTTTAAATTACGTATTTTCTCGTTAGTCACATTTTCTGGTACCCATGTACTAAATATCTAATTTACATCATAATCATCATCACCATCATCATCTACACGGTTTAGTCCGTCACTGACTTGTTCCGTCCAGCCAGGTAACATAATCCTGATCTCTCCATCTCAGATAAGGGCGTCCTACTCTTCTTTTCGGTTTTGGATTGTACTCTAAAATCTTTCTTGGTATTCTAGAGTGTTCCGTTGTAGATGCTCTTTCCAGTTGTTTCTATGTTCTACAAGGTTGTCCTTTTGTCCTAATTGTTGGGTTTCTCCTTTTATCATTCCGATATATCCCCGACAGCTACAAGGAAGCTCATTTCAGGTGCTTCTGTCACATTTTCATTTTTTTTTGTCAATTTCCAAATTTCAGAACCTATAAAAACGCCAATATTACCATGACTTCATAAGTTCCTTGCTTTTTGTTTGGATTTTTTATACTAGAGGACATTCGGGAGGTCGTGGGTTCAGTCCCCATGGCCGACCTTCCTGACCCACGGGTTCTTTTCGGAGGTTTCCCTGGGTCACCAGGTGAATCCTGGGAAGGATTTTCATATCCTCCGAATTTCCTATCCTTCCAGTTGTTACATTAATCATTTCATTTCACCCTTCATCCCGTTAGGTTTCTTTCAGGATTGGAAGCGTCGGCGAGCGTCGCGGCAGCAGCACGATAGGGGAAAAAATGCTCTCTCGAAATGTCGTCCCTGGATTGGCAGGCGAGGTACTGGTGTCCGGGCCGCCCATGGGATGGTACAAGCCCGAAGAGGGAGGGAAGCCGGTTTCCGAGCCACTTGGGAGTATGAACCCGAAGGGGTGGGAGAACAACCGAGCTAAGCCAGCCTCCGCCAGGGTGCTTCTAACTGGGACAATGCAGGGACCCTGCCCTCTGCTCTGCCCTGGTAACGTTCCGGGTGCCGTCTGTCTGGGTGGTCCAGCTGGTTAGACACTGGCTTACTGATCCCAAGGTCGCGGGTTCAAATCCGGTCCAAAACGGTGGTTTTTAAGTGTGCTTAAAAACGACAGCTCCATGTCAGATTTACTGGCATGTAAAAGAACTCCTGCGGGACAAAATTCTGGCACACCGGTGACGCTGATGTGATCCTTAGCAATTGACAGCGTCGTTAAACAACAAAATAATTTAGATTTCTTGTTCCGGCTACCCTTCGGATTCATTCGCCTCATCCATCCTCTCGAGGAGTGCCCCGTCATGGGCTTAGCCACGAAAGATCGCCTTTCGGTCCCACAAGTTGCCATTGAGTCATTGAATCATTAGCAGCTCAGTTATCAGAGCAGGGGCCAAAAGAACTAATGTCTATAGGTCTCACATATGCTGAAAATGAACATAGGTTGGTTTAAAATTATGTAATTTAATTGTTTATTCTCGGAAGTTGCACTGCATCAGACTGTATCAATAAGCGTACTATTTCAGTAAATGAAAGTAAAGAAGCTGTTTCACTCCAAGTGAAGTTAACAGTATTTCCGAGAATCAAAGACAAGTTTCATGTTAACCTTTACAGTAACATAATAACTCACCTCGACTCTCGCCTTCTGTAACATATTGTTGCAAGCGGTACCAATACTTCTGTAGAAAACACGCCCGCTCATATAACAGGTACAACAATGAAAACCTTACCTATTTTGCAAGCAAGTATAGGTATACCCTCAAGCCAAGAAGGAGAAAAAATGCAGTTTTAATAAATCAGAGTCAAATCGGAGCCACATTCATCAAAACGTTTCGTAGTCCAATATGCGAAATTTTAAACGGAAAGTGGGTGCAGCAGTACGTCAATAAATAACATTCACCTGACGTATTAATTTGTAAGAACGGACTGGTCTGAGAACCGGTTGAGTGAACGGATTGTTAACTGACAGGCGAGCCCATGACGGGCGTGTCCTGTGGAGAAACTGATAAACCCTTGAAGGATTTATTAAAGTCTACATCTGTATGCAAGTCAAGTAAATATCCCATATGAAAATGTGAGTACTTTTTGGAGAGTGTATGCGAAACACAGTCATGTTAAACATGAAGCAACTGGGCTATCAGCAGGAGGTCAAAATCAAAGTTGTGTAATTCCTTCGTCGAAACCCAATGAATTGCAGGTCAAGTTGTTAGGCGCAGTTATTCACAACATATTTAGTCCATTGGTGTATCATGCTGATTTTCAGGTTATTTCGGATAGTATCAATCGGGTGCTTCAAGACTCATAACAGTCATAACAATTACTGCATCAAACATGTTGGTTTGATGTGAGCACGATCAACAGCGTAATGAAAGGCTGAAATAGAAATATTTAATATAAGGAATGCTGTTATTGGAAGAAAGATGGAAGCAAAAGATACAGTGTTGAATATACAGTGTGTCCATAGAAATACCGCCATACTTTAAACGGGTATTACGTCGCTTTGGATAATCGTACTGAAATGAAATAGGTGACATTTGAAAGAAAAGCTCAAATACGTTTTTAATGTTTTATTCTTTACTTTCTTTACTGCGTGTAGAAGTATTGTACTCCACCCAAAAATTCCATGTCGAGATTTCACCGGAAATATATATTTTCAGGCCCTCTGAATAAAAATAAAGCATTTTGTGTGTGTGTGTGTGTGTGTGTGTGTGTGTGTGTGTGTGTGTGTGTGTGTGTGTGTGTGTGTGTGTGTGTGTCAGCCTGTGGACAGCACAACTCAAAAACGAAAAGTCGGTTAAAAACCAAAGTTGGTATTTTAGTTTAATGTTTTTCAAGGATGCGAAAGGATGATTTTGAAGAAAATTTAAACTTGCATAGAAAATTTTATTGAAAAGTGCTCTAACGATTTTGTCTAAAATGCCATGTTTGAGGTATTTTTATGGCATTAGAAATGTATATTTTGAATTTTATGGCTATAGCCCATGTAGTCCTATTTATTATGGATGACTTTTGCATAAGTGGCAAACCGTAAGAGATAGACCAAATCTTACTGTACAAAAAATTTAAATCTTGCTAAAACACACAATTTATGTCTAAATAATAATACTTTTTCTGTTTTAGAGTGAACCACTTTGTAGATATTCCTTGTGATTTGTGCGAGTTTTGAAGAACTTATACTTCTGTCAAATGGAACATCGTTATTAATTTTTTATACGTTAACCGTGCAAAGAGAACGGAATTTGAAAACTTTAAAGGATTTGAAGATCACTCAAAGTCTACTGTATTCCCGTATTCTCCTTGTACCTACAAGAAGATAATAAAATAATTTCTGCAAATGTTTATCTTAACTAAGACGAAGATATAGGAATAAGAGTTTGTAAGAATGGTTAGTACAAGAATAGAGAAAGTCCGTTTCCTTTGATGATATGCGCAGCCATGATCCACAAAATCACGGTGCCACTTCAAAATTAACGCGTGCGCGCGTGTGTGTGTCTAGGAGCTTGATGTTGAACCCTTCGCCAAAAGCACGCTGAACCTGCACCAGACAATGCGTGCTACGATATTCCAAAACACACCAGCTACGTTCTTGTGGGTTTGTCATAGACCCTTAAAACTTCTTTAATAACAATACAGTTTAAAAGCAAACATTCACTCCCGCTAAATATCCAACAATGAACCCACATCTACAATAACAAACGTGAGTGCATTTACTTTAGTTTCTATGTTTGATTTCCGCGATTCCTGCGATCTTGTCCATTGTTGTCATGCACAAAAATACAAGATAGTAGAGTTTTTCTTTCGAATGTCACCAATTTTATTTAAATACGATTGTCCAAAGCGACGCAATACCAGTTTAAAGTATGATTGTGTTTTTATGGACACACTATATTACAGTGATACGTAAGGACGTGTACACAGAATGGGGGAGGAGGGATAGCCCAAATGGATAATTGAAGGAAAAGAGGAAGGACTTTTCAAGTTGGTGTGCTAGTGTGAAAAAAAGGTAACGCCAAAATTTAACTTAGAAGACGGACAGTGAAACAAAGATCATTTAGGCGGAAAGGAATAAGAAGCAACCTTTGAAAAAATGGACCAGTTAACTAAAACGAAGAAGGCGAAAACAAACAAAAACAGGACTACTAGGAACGATCGGCGAAACTTCCTAAGAAGAAAATAAGTATACATGGAGAAAGGCTTTTGGCAGCCTAAATTGGAAGAAACTTACTGAAATGCTGAAGGAAACTGGTGCGAATAAAATTAAGAACAGAAGTGGCTCTTAGAAATCGTTACGTGGAGCAACTAATTAGACTAACTGCCTTCAAAACAAAGGAGCAGCGGTAGTAGCAGGAAGAAGAATAACATATATACGATTTTGTGAAATACAGTGAAATAAGTTAAGTAATAAAGTGTTTGCATGAAAAAGAACGCAGCGAATTTTAGTACTTATTACAAAATAAGTAATAATTACTGCCCAAAAAGAGGAAACAGCAAAAACAAATTGTTTTGAAGCTTGTTAAGAAGAGGAAAACAACTGACTGAGCCTCTAGGTGAGAACAATATGCTTGCTGACAGACGAACTAAAAGGAATGATGAAGGGGAAGGAAAATGTTCGAGGAAGAAGAAAATACAATATAACTTGCAGTGTTTAGAAGCGTATTTCACATGCAGACACAAAGAGGGACGCCAAAAATAGGGAAAGGTCGAGTGAGCTGATTTGTATTGGAAGACCCCTCCTTGAGAAAAGTAGATTCATTGACACATGTTTTGTGTCTCACCAAACATGCTTGAGGTTAATACAGCGACCATGTGAGGCAGGCACACCCCCCTAGATAAAGAGAGAGAAATAGAGACAGCGGGGGGGGGGGGGGGGGGGGGGCGAGCCAGAGAAAGAGTGTGTGTATGTGTATATTGCATATTAACTAATTAGTCTCGTCTATTCAATTATTTAGCCTATCTAGGCTACCGCTGGATAGATGCCTGAGCTACATATGCTAGGTAGAGGAAACACCGTATTTTACCCAACCGTGCGAGTTGTTGATTTCTTAAGATACTGGATAAAGTACGATATATTTGTTCACCTTTTATTAAACTTAAGTAGTTTTCAATAATATTTCAAATAACATAACTTATTTTGTTGAAGTGTGCCACCTTACGTCGTAAATTATAGGTTCAAGTGCATTCGACTACCCGCCCTATTGTGCGTTCTATGCTACACATTGTGTCACTTCCCTATCAACGTAGTTTTAACCCCGTCCACTCTCCTACAACAGGTTAGCTACAAGACCACGCCCACCGCTGTTATCTGTTTACCTCAGAGAAACGACCCGCCCTCAAATGAAGGCAGTGGTGGTATCATGCCACATAACAAGGTAAAAGAAATACTTCAAAGTCGAATGGCTCCTAGTAAAAATAAAGCTTTGTGTTTGCTATGCCAAAAGAAAATGTAGGTAACGTAATCACAATCACAAAATCATAAAGCTAACACATGTTTCTATTCGGTTCCGGCACTGCACGCCTTGAAATGAAACTTGTTTGTGAACAAACAGAATCGGAAAAGACAGGAAGCCTGCATTTGGGGTGGGGCAAGTGGGGACGGTATATACTCGATTGTATTCCTGTCACCCGTCTTCCCCAAGCCTGTTCTATGCTCTATGCTATTATTAAAGCCACCAAATATATGCTGGTAAATATTTAGAATTCTAAGTTTCCTTCTGTGTAAATGTCATCGGGAAGATATAGAGCACACGAGGGTGCAAAAGCGTACTAGTCGCCTACGATATGAGTGCCCTATAAGAGGGAGCCTCTGTTGATTATCTGCAACATCGTCAGAGGGGAGGGAGGAGTAAGGCAACAGTAAGAATGTACAGTTACACAATAAAATCAGAACCACATTTGCAGGCCTCAACTCACCAGTACACGGAACTCGGAACTGCGGATGTTTTCTTTGTCTCACTGCACTTCCGATCCCCTGGTACTTGTTCCGTAGCCGTTTAGTTCCTCTTTCCACCGAACGCACTCATACCGTGGCCGACTATACTGTTCGCAAAAGTTAAAGGCCTGTGAACGCTAGCCAATGCTCAAGCAGAGCGCTGTTGTCAAGCGTAGTGCGTGTACCGGCAGAGATTCTGTGCATAAGAGCACGTGAGATGCATGTACCACATTCGGCAGCGCTGGTAGGAGGGGCAAGCCTACGATTCACTGGAGTCTGCAGTACGGCCCGCCTCCATATGCCTTTAACTTTTGCGAAGATTATAGTACGCACTGTCTGTTTACCACCTCATGGTCTTATGGGACTGAAGGGGAGAGGAGGGACATTCCACGATAGTGTAACCCCAGTTTTGTAAACTTCGTGGATAACGTTGTGGCTGATTAGATTGCCAACTTACCACCAATGTTATTCTTGCTATGTTTGCTCTCCAATATGCTAATGTATCTTAATTTCAGTTAAAAATTGGACGAAATACTAGCGTTATATCGGACGTAAAGAAAAAGAAGTGTAGAAGTAGGAAAATCCCCGCCTTGGAGTGGTGTGAAATTTGCTATGATATTGTGGTTGCAGAATAGAGAGTTTTAGATCATGTGTAAAACAGATTTTCACAGGATGATTGAAACAAACAATCCTAAAGAGGACGCATTTTGGGTTTCATTGGACCACACTGTCGTTTGTTATCGCCCATACACGTGTGGTTTGAATCCCACAGAACTAGCTTGGGCCAAGGTAAAACGAGTAGTTAGAGAAATGTAACAGGTGACTTATCCTTACAGGAATTGTACGATTTAACGCTCGAGGATATATCACTTGAGAACGAAACAGACTGGCAGGGTTTTCAAAAACATATAGGAAATGATCAGTGGGAGACAGAAGGAGTAGCTGAAAAATGTTTATGTTTTACAAGCTAAATAAACTGCAAGAGCTAAAAATAACATTAAAGTTCCACTATTTTGAGTGATTTCTTTGATTATATCTAGCGTGAATCCAGATACCAAGGTTGGTATTACTATCGCAAGCGCGACCAGAAGCACAACTGCAACTTGAGATCTCGCTGTTTGCCTGGAATTGTTTAATGACGTACTCACTTGCTGCATTTCTCCCGGGGACCATGAGCTGGTGAACAAACTGTGCGTTAACTTTCATGACGTGTATACACCAAGTGATGGAGTTAAGTGATCCCTGGCGTGGAAAAAACAAATCTTTTTCTCGCAGAGACCAAGAGTAAACAGAGACATCCGTTACCTGTGTAAACAGCAAAAAACAGGGCTGTTAGCACTACGACACGCGGATATCACTTGTCAGTTGGCATGGCGTACCAAGAAGCTTGCTTCATCGCTTTGACAGGTGCGTTGAAGGTTGCTGCTTTCTAATGAAGACACAAGGGAAATGTAAAGTGTGTCAAGAGCTGTCTCTACTTAATTAATTATTACAAGAGTTGTATGCAAATTAAGGAGCTTTACGCACATTTTTTCCTGCGTTTCGTGTATAAAAATCTGAAGTGTTGCACTCACATGACTTTCTCTACTCTTATACTTTTCATTCTTACAAACTCTTATTCTTCTATTTTCTTCATGTTAGTTGAGATAAACATTTGCAGAAATTATCTTATTGCTCGTTTTCTTGCACGTACAACGGGAATATGGGAATACAGTAGGCTTTGAGCCATAGTAAAATATTTTAAAGCCTTCAAATTCCGTTCTCTTTTCACGGTTAACATATTAAAATGAATTGCGATGTTCCATTTAACAGAAGTATAAGTTCTCAGAAACTTACACAAATGAAAATATGCTTGCGAAAGCTAAGTTTCACACTTTTGTTACGCCAAGTAAACTTACTCGCTTTGTTAAAAGTGGTACTAGAGCAGCGGTGCTCAACCGAAGGCAAGTCAGGGGAGGTTGAAGTCTCCTCCTTCCACCCGCTGGAACAGAATGACGCATTTATCCGTGGTTACTGAGTTTCATGGCGCCACATTCTTACGCACAGGAAATCAAAGGCGTACACATTCATATTCTACTCCTGATTAGCCCACGATGTTTCTGAGGATACTTTTTAGGCACGATTTACGTTTCAGAAAGTCTTCAATATTAGGTGCAAAAGGTGAAGTGCACAGTCTCAAAAGATAAGCAAGCTTATTCTCACTTATCCTGCTGCGATACTCACTTTTAATGTAGTTCACCTTTGAAACTGTTTGACCTAAATAGCGCCCACCCTTCTTTCTCACAACATTTTACGGTCTTGGAATTCTGCAGTGCAAGTAGTTTCATATTTTGTAGCTCGTGTAAAGCCCCACTACATGGAAAATTCAAAAGTGCAAAATAATTGGATTTTGGTTTCAAATGCTTTTAGGTCTTCAAATTGTGAAGAGAATGTGCGGCACAATTGCTTCAAAAGTTCATTGTATTTTTCCAGTAGAACATTTATCATGTACACGGAACCTAAGCCAGGGAAATGATATAAATCTGCAACTGCCAGTCTTACAAATCAAGCACTTAACTTTATCGTCTTCATCTCGAAAACAAAAATATTCGTCCTCCCATTTAATTGAATGTACTACGATACTCCGCGCCATCCGTTTCTGTTTAGCAGGTCTGGTTCACCTTGCCTTGGTCAGTGGTGTGGGGAAAATAGCATGTGTAGGGGAAGCGAACGTGTGCTCGCTTGTTAAGCATTCCCGTACTCCAAATCTTTGAAAGGCGAGTCGCTATATGCATCCTTTGGAATTCCAAGTTTTTCCGAAACTGGAGTAGAAATGAATAGCAACTTAGTATATAATTTTAAAAAAAGTAAGGAAAACAAAAAAAATTTCACGTGAATTTTGTGTTTTAACGAAATCTAATATTTTGTATACTAAGCTTTTTTATGATTAAAGCCAAAATTGTAGAACCGCATCGTGCTTGGGAGTCTCAGTTTGTGGTAAGTGTATTCCTCCGGAAGAAGAAGCAAAACATCAGCATTAAACGGGCCATCCCCACGCATACGGTAAGGTGGCTAAGAATTGTGGTTTTAGCTATGATCAGGGCCCGGAAGTTCATGTCCTAAAAGGCATGCAAGTGTGCTCCAAAGCACTTGGAAATATGTCATTAAATATGCACTTCGAATACACTTTATGCAAATATGTTCTGAAAAGACTTCAAAATAAGCCAATAAATATGCACTTAAAAAGTTATGTTTCATATCCATAATATTCTTCACTATAAACAAAGGGACATAAAATTCAACTAAAAATATATTGTTGAGAAGTTGAAGCTTCTGATTCATTGCCCATAAAAACGACGAATTGCAGTTCACAACAGCCACGCAGCGGAGGTTTTCAAACTTGAAAGAACGTCCTTTATCTCTAAAGATGGATTTACATCTTGAGAAGGTCTTCTCTACATCAAAGAATGATACTAGCGCATACCTAAATGATGCTAACTGGTTCGCAGTAAAAGGCAATTCATGTAAGTTAATTGTAGTGTTTCCATTTACAATGTCCCCAATTTTAAATATATGTTCCTATCTGGGATATTCTATTACACTCTTCGCTTTCTTCTTCGGCACTTTCCCTACACTACCGGAAATAGAATTTAAGTTGGGTGTTGTTTCTTGAAACTCTATGAGTGCTTCATTTAAGGCTAGGGCTAGAGTTTCTAAGGAGGTAGATCGGGATTTTCCAATGTGTTTACAAACGGCTCATTTTGGAGTAGCAACATTTCTAACCTTGCATGGAGAAAAGATTTTTAAGCCAAAAAACTCTAACATGATAGAAATATGATGTATTTATCAGAAAAGACTTATATGCAACATCAAATTGGGTTTAATAAACTTACAAACTGATGATTCATGCACATAACGAACCAGAATTGTAATTATCACAAAGGAAAAAAATCTGATGTGTTGCACTCACATGACTTTCTCTACTCTTGAACTGACCTTTCTTACAAACTCTTACTCCTATATCTTCTTTCTTGTTAGTTGAGATAAACATTTGTACAAATTATCTTATTGCTTATTTCCTTGTAGGTGCAAGGGGAATGTTAGAATACAGCAGGCTTTGTGCGATAGTCAAATGTTTGAGATTCTGTTGTCTTTGCACACTTAACATATAAAAAAATGAACAGCGATGACCCATTTCACGAAAGTTCTAAGTTTTCCGAAACTCACACATATAACAAGGAATATCTCCGAAATGGTTCACCCTACAAGAAAATTTATTGAGACAAATTGTGTATTTTAGCAAGGTCTACATTTTTTTATGTATACTATGATTTTTCTATCTCTAACGGTTTACCAATTATGCAAACATCGTTCAGAGTAAATACGACTACAGGGGCTATAGCCAGAAAATTCAAGATACACATTTCATTTGTCATAAAAATATCTCAATGACATGACATTTTAATAAAAATCGTTAGAGCCATTTTCAAGAAAATCAAAATTTTCGAAAAATTTTCCATGTAAAGGGTAGTTTAGGGTGGGGCTATTTTCTTCAAAATCTTCGTGTTGCATCCTTGAAAGACATTAAACTTAAATACCAATTTTGGTTTTTAACCGACTTTTCGTTTTTGAGTTATGCTGTCCACAGACACACAGACAGACAGACGGACCTTTTTCTAAAAATGCTTTTATTAGATTCAAGGAGTCTCAAAACATATTTCCGGCGAAATCTCAACATCGAATTTTTGGGTGGAATACAATACTTCTCCTACTTACCAGTAGTGAAAGTAAAAAACGTAGATCTTGTAAAACACAATTGCTGAATAATTTTTTTTTGACAGTGAACCATTTCGGAAATATTCCTTGTTATTTGTGTAAGTTCTGAAAAAACAATTTTCGTCAAATGGAACATCGTTATTCATTTTTTATGCGTTAGCCATGCAAAGAGAACGGATTTGAAAGTTTTAAAAGATTTGACTGTCGTTTAAAGCTTACTGTATTTCCATATTCCCCTTGCACCTACAATTAAATAAGCAATACGATAATTTCTGCAAATGTTTATCTCAACCAACACGAAGAAGAATAGGAATAAAGGTTTGTAAGAACGATTAGTACAAGAGTAGAGAAAGTCATGTGAGTGCAACACATGTTTCCGCCCAAAAATTCGAGATTTCACCGGAAATATATGTTTTGAGGTCCCCCGAATCCAAATAAAACATTTTAGAAAAAGGTCCGTCTGTGTGTGTTTGTGTGTGTGTGTGTGTGTGTGTGTGTGTGTGTGTGTGTGTGTGTGTGTGTGTGTGTGCGCGCGCGCCACTCTGTCAGCCAGTCTGTGGACAGCATAGCTCAAAAACGAAAAGTCGGTTAAAAACCTTTAAGTTTAATGTCTTTCAAGGAAAAATTGCTCCGCCCTAAACTACCCTTTACGTGGAAAATATTTTGAAAATTTTGGTTATCCTGAAAATGACTAACGATTTTGATTAAAATGCCATATGTTTGAGATATTTTTATGACAAATGAAATGTATATCTTGAATGGTCTGGCTATAGCCAATGAAGTCCAATTTACTCTGGATGACTTTTGCATGACTGGTAAACCGTACGAGATGGGCCAAATGTTACAGTTCAAAATGTGTAGATCTTTCTAAAACACACAATTTATGTCCGAATAAATTTTTTTGTGGAGTGAACCATTTCGGAGATATTCCTTGTTATTTATGTAAATATTGGATAACATTGGAACATCCCTATTCATTTTTATATGTTAACCGTGCAAAGAGAACGGAATTTGAAAGCTTTAAAAGATTTGACTATAGCTCAAAGCCTACTGTATTCCCATACTCCCGTTGCACACCCAAGAAAACAAGCAATAAGATTATTTGTACAAATGTTTATCTCAACTAACATGAAGAAGATAGCAGAATAAGAGTCTCTCAGAATGGTTAGTACAAGATTAGAGAAAGTCATGTGAGTGCAACACATCAGATTTTTATCAGTTGGTATATTATCAATATCATCTTCATCAGCACTGCTTTCTATTTCATCTATTTGTTCTTCTACCTCTAACACATTCTCGTTTTCTGATGATTCTGACTCAATGTCACTATTTGGTTCTTCACTTCTGTATCAATCTTTATAATAGAAATGAGATCATAATCTAGTATCATGAAAGTTTTTGACATTTTTATTCCTCTGGCACAAACAGCACTTGTAACCATTCAGATCAATGCCCAATAATAAAGTAAATGCAGTTAGATAAAACAACAATGACTGTTCATACTCCCAACAATGAGCATGCTGAAGTGTTTATTAGCGGTATCAATATTGCCAACGGAACGAACAGAAATCATATCCTGGAAAATCTGATGTGTTGTACTCACATGACTATCTCTACGCTTGTACTATTATTACAAACTTTTATTCTTTATCTTCTTCGTGTTGGTTCAGATAAACATTTGCAGAAATTATGTTATTGCTTATTTCTTTGTACATATGGGGATACAGCAGACTTTGAGCGATGCTCAAATATTTTAAAGCTTTCATGTGCCGTTCTCTTTGCACGTTTAACATATAAAAAACGAATAACGACGTTGCATTTGACGAAAGTTTAAATTTTCCGAAACTGGCAAAAATAACAAGGAATACCTACGAAATGGTTCACTCTACAAAAAATTTATCTGGACATAAATTCTGTGTTTTAGCGAGACCTACATTTTTTGTGCAGTAAGATTTTGTCTATCTCTTATGGTTTACCAGTTATTCTAAAGTCATCCAGAGTAAAGACGACTACATAGGTTATAGCCAGAAAATTCAAGATATACATTTCATTTGTAATCAAAATATCTCAAACATATGACATTTTGAACAAAATCGTTAGTCATTTTCAAGAAAATCAAAATTATCGAAAAATTTCCACGTAAACGGTAGCTTAGGGTAGAGCAATTTTCTTCAAAATCTTCGTGTCGCATCCTTGAAAGACATTGAACTTAAATACCAACTTAGGTTTTCAACCCACTTTTAGTTTTTGAGTTATTCCCCTTGCACATACAAGGAAATAAGCAATAAGATAATTTGTATAAATATTTATCTCAACTAGCACGAAAAAGATACAGGAATGAGAGTTTGTAAGAATGGTTAGTACAAGAGTAGAGAAAGTCATGTGAGTGCAACACATCAGATTTTTACTTTCTCTACTGGTAAGTAGGGGAAGTATTGTATTCCACCGAAAAATTCGATGTCGAGATTTCACCGGAAATATATGTTTTGGAGCCCCCCGAATAAAAAAAAATGCAATTTTAGAAAAAGGTCCCCGTGTGTGTCTGTGGACAGCATAACTCAAAAACGAAAAGTCGGTTAGAAACCAAAGTTGCTATTTAAGTTAAATGTCTTTCAGGGATGCGACACGAAGATTTTGAAGAAAATAGCCCCACCCTAAACTACCCTTTACATGGAACATTTTTCGAAAATTTTGATTTTATTGAAAATGGCTTTAACGATTTTTATTAAAATGTGGTTTGAGATATTTTTATGACAAATGAAATGTATATCTTAAATTTTCTGGCTATAGCCCGTGTTTACTCTAGACAACTTTAGCATAACTCGTAAACCGTTAGAGAAAGGCCAAATCATACTATACAAAAAATGCAGATCTTGCTAATATACCAATTTATGTCTAAATAAATTTTCTTGTAGGGTGAACCATTTCGGAGATATTCCTTGTTATGTGTGTGAGTTTCGGGAAACTTAGAACTTTCGTGAAATTGATCATCGTTGTTCATTTTTTTTATATGTTGAGTGCGCAAAGACAGAATCTCAAAGCTTTAAAACATCTGACTATCGCACAAAGCCTACTGTATTCTCACATTCCTCTTGCACCTACAAGGAAATAAGCAACAAGATAAGTTGTGCAAATTCTTAACTAACACGAAGAAGATATAGGAATGAGAGTTTTGTAAGAATGGTTAGTACAAGAGTAGAGAAAGTCATGTGTGTGCAACACATCGGATTTTTTTTTTATTCATAGGGCCTCAAAACAAATATTTCCTGTGAAATTTCGACATCGAATTTTTGGGTGAAATGCTACGTAGTAGTAGAGAAAGTAAAAATACATTTTTGTACAACAAAAATAATAACAAGAAGTGTCATTAAGTAAAACTGCCGATTTCACGCCAAAACTGACCCCACTTGGTAGTCTGAAGGTTAAGATATGATATAGGAGAGAGAATTCAAGAAGGTTTATGACTTCTCAACTAATTATCCATGACGGCCAAGTAGTACAGTAACGGGTGCGCATGCTTAGTAATTAACAAGTTACACTTAAAGTGTGCATACATTTCACAGGTATGCAACGGTATATGTACTCGACTTCCTCTTGCACATGTGTGCCGAGAGTTATACCTACCGTAACTGTGATTCTAATAACTGGACAGTGCCCGCATAATGTTTGTACTCACTGTCTTGAATGCTGAACATGTAGGCAAGAGAAGAAGCATAATTCGTTGCATTTGCATGACATTATCTACTATTTTGCAAACTGTTTATATAAAAATTATTCTTCTATTCATATCCCGATTCTCGAGATAAACATTAACACATTTACACAATCTTTATAGGTGTAACAAGTCAATTTCTTACTTTCTCTACTATGTATAGTATAGTTGAGGAAGTGTTGTATTCCAGCCAAAAATTCGATGTTGAGATTTCACCGGAAATGTTTTGAGGCCCCCTGAATCCAAAAAAGGACATTTTTAAAAAAGGTCCGTGTGTGTGTGTGTGTGTGTGTGTGTGTGTGTGCGTGCGTGCGTGCGTGTGTGTGTCTGTGGACAGCATAACTCAAAAACGAAAAGTCGCTTAAAAATCAAATTTGGTACCTACGTTTAATGACTTTCAAGGATACGACACGAACATTATGAAGAAAATTCCTCCACCCTAAACTACCCTTTACATGGAAAAGTTTTCGAAGATTTTGATTTTCCTGAAAGTGGCCCTAACGATTTTGATTACAATTCCATATGTTTGATATATTTCTGCTATAGCCCCTGTAGTCGTATTTACTCTGGACGACTTTTGCACAACTGGTAAACCGTTAGATAGACCAAATATTAGTATACAAAGGATGTATAATAAATACACAATTTAGGTCTAAATAAATTTTTTATGGAGTGAACCATTTCGAGGATATGCCTTGCTATTTGTGTGAACTTATACTTCTGTCCAATGGAACATCGCTATTCATTTTTTATATGTTAATTGTGAAAAGAGAACGGACTTTGAAAGCTTTAAAACAGTTGACTATCGCTCAAAGTCTGGCGTATTGGCATATTGTGCCAAGAAGATAGACAAGATAACTTCTGTAAATGTTTGTCTCAACTAACACAAAGAAGATATGGGAATAAGAGTTTGTAAGAATGGTTAGTACAAGAGTAGAGAAAGTTATGTGAGTGCAGCACATCAGACTTTTTAAAAAGTGTCGCAAGATAATTGCTATGAAATTCCATGCTCCTAGCATGACCACAAGTAAAAAATCTAATGTGTTGCACTCACATGACTTCTCCACCCTCGTACTAACTATTCTTACAAACTCTTACTCATGTTAATCGAAATAAACATTTGTACAAATTATCTTATTGTTAATTTTCTTGTAGGTCCAAGAGGAATACAGTAGGCTCCGAGCGATAGTCAAATCTTTTAAAGCTTTCATATCCCGTTCTCTTTGCACGTTTAACATATAAAAAATGAGTTACGATGTTGCATTTGTCGAAAGCTTGTTTTCCGAAACTGACAAAAATAACAAGGAATATCTCCGAAATGGTTTCACTTCATAAAAATTTATTCGGACATAGATTGTGTGTTTTAGCGAAATCTACATTTTTTGTACAATAACATATTTTGGCCTATCTCTTACGTTTTGCGAGTTATTCAAAAGTCATCCAGATAAACAGGACTACATAGGCTATAGCCAGAAAATTCAAAATATATGTCTCATTTGTCACAAAAATATCTTAAACATATGTCATTTTAATCCAAATCGTTAGAGTCATTTAACAAATTCAAAATTTTCAAACATTTTCCAAGTAAAGGGTACTTTAGGGTGGAGCAATTTTCTTCAAACTCTTTGTTACGCATCCTTAAAAGACGTTAAACTTAAAAACCAACTCTTCATTTTTGGGTTATGCTGTCCACAGACTGACAGACTGAAGGACAGGCGGACAACCCCCCCCCCCCCCCCCGCCCCCCACACACACGGACCTTCTTCTAAAAATGCTTCTTTTTTGGATTCAGGGGGCCTCAAAACATATATTTCCAATGAAATCTCGACATCGAATTTTTGGTTGGAACACGATATTTCCTCTATTTACTAGGAGAGAGAGAGAGAGAGAGAGAGAGAGAGAGAGAGAGAGTAAAAAGACAGAAAAACTATTCAGAGACTCTTTGCAGAAAAGTCGAGATATATGCATAGCAGTGTAATAAGTTTGTCTGGCACCTGGAGTGACACCTACATGAACTGCCACACAACTCGGAGTTCACTTACACAGATCCACGTCGTCCTTCAAAAAACAATGGCGAGGAGGCCACAGACCGTATGGTCGGCTTGCACTGCACACTGCACACGTGGTCCGTGGCCTTGCCATTAAACGACCACACAGTGGTATCCATTAACCGCTATGCACACCCTTCAACCTTGGTAAAGCTGCTGCTGTAAGCGCAGTTCACAGATATTTGCGGGGAAATCCGGTACGGCCATTCTTGTGGCAGTGGTGAAGTCCTAGAGCGAAAGAAATCTACGTCGACGTAGCTTTGTTTTCAAGCGGCGAATGAAGAAGAAATCGTATGGTGTGAGATGAGGTGACTATGACGGAATTAGGACCTGATTCTTCTGGACAAGCACACAGAAATATGTAGGGACGTTGTCGTGTAGCAATAACCAATTCTGCTTATGACATTCAGGACGCTCACAACGAATATAATCTCGTGGATCTTCTTGTAGCGGATCTTGTTTACAGTTACCGTCTGATGTGAATTCCATGTGAAAAATTCCTAATGAGTCGAAAGAACAGCAGCAACAACAACAACAACAACAACAATAATAATAATAATAATAATAATAATAATAATAATAATAATAATAATAATAATAATAATAATAATAATAATAATAATAATAATAATAATAATAATAATAATAATAATAACAACAACAACAACAACAACAACAACAATAATAATAATAATAATAATAATAATAATAATAATAATAATAATAATAATAATAATAATAATAATAATAATAATAATAATAATAATAATAATAATAATAATAATAATAATAATAATGACGATGAAAACGATGATGATTATAATGATAATGATAAACCGTTCAAGGATTACATTCCTTTTGTCTTGTTTTTTTCCTTCGTGACGATAATGGCGATTTCCTGGTGTCGGATTGTCGCTTCAGTTGCGAATGGTTAATAAAACACAATGTTTCGTCTCCTGTTATGATCCGGTTGAGAAACTTTGGTCACCGCCAGGTCTGCGCAAACTGTCATGCGATCGTCACTTTGGGCTTAGGTCAGAACGCGTGGCATTGCTGGGTAACACACGACACACATCGCATAGAATTTTGTGACATGTACCTGGCTAATCCCTAATGCTCCTGCAAAATCGACCACCGATTGGAAGTGTTGGCACACACCAACAGAGCAACTTTTTCATCTTGCAGTCAGTCCGTATCGACCAGTACTGCACAGGGTGCGAAATCGTTAAAAGTTGGCGGGGCATTTCAGTGTATGTTTCGCTGTTTGTCCCGTTATATGAACCACCCCCTAGTATATTTTAGTGCCGGGGGAAATTCTGGGTATCATTTCCCTGGTTCTGTGTTTGACTCAGGCGTTTAGCTATGACTTTGTGGTTGTCACAAGTGAACTCTATTGTTTTTTCCTCTCGCTCTGACGGTATATAGCCTGCTTCAAAAGCAACTTATCCTTTCTTTCCCCATACAATAAATATTAGGCGAAAGAGCATCACTAATATATTATATTACCGCATAAAAGAAAGCAATTATGATCTTACTTTGAATAGTATCACTAATAAAATGTATTTGTTGGATATTCAAGCAGCCACACAATATAATAGTGTGGCAGCACTGGCGCTGTTTACAGTCCAACTGCATTGTAAACAATTTTGAACTGTTTGTGTTACTCTATATATGTACATCGTACCGAGAAGCTCCCCACTCCACACCACGATTGCACCTTCTCCTGAGTCAATGATAGTATTTATAGGAAAAATTGATATCGAATTACAGGGTAGAATACAATTCATTTTCTATCCACTGGGTAGGTGGTAAAGAAATAACAGAAGAGGTACAATCTGTGGTCTGGTTAAGGATAAAGAAAGACCTGTGAAGGTTGTATACATACATATTTCTGTCGCAGCACAGGGGTATGTATAACTTTCTCGACACCTCTAATTATAAAGTCATCACGTGCATAAGCCAGTGTAATCCGATAACAGCCGTAGTTTGCGCGCTGCACATTTTGCGGTGTTGAGCCGGTTTTCGTCTCTCATTAACATCTTCCTGGTTTAAACGACTACTGCAAGGTCAGGGTCACAGTGAAGGACACTCACACACACGCACATAGCCAAGGCAACTAACTGTCAATAGCGATCGTGTAACGTCATACCCCAAAGCAACAACAGATGATGCACGGTGTAATATGTCTGTGTTGATGCTGGAACTGTCAGCTGTTTTTCGCACATCAGACTTTACCATATGCCTACCTACCTAGTACGTAGAAAAAGTGTGGCCTTGCATTAAAAAATGCATTACGGAAATACACATTCTTGGAGTCCGTGAATCCAGAAACATTTTACTTTCACTGTTATAGTAACGAAGGGAAACATTGTATTCTATTTATTAAAAAAAAAAAAATAATAATAAAAAAAAATAAATAAAATAAAAAAAAAAAAAAAAAAAGATGTAGAGATTTCACCAAAAATATGACTTGAGGCTCCCTGAAATCCCATCCCAAAAAAGAGTATTTTTAACAAAAGGCTCCTGCGCGTCTAGTAGGCCCGCGCTAATTTTTGTGCTTATATGCTTGCATTTATTTTTTTTAATTGTATTTCTTTCTCTACCGATAAGTAGAAGGAAGTATTGTATTCCACCCAAGAATTCGATGTCGAGATTTTACCGGAATCCAAAAAAAAAAAAGAAAAAGCATTTTTAGAAAAAGGTCCGTGTGTGTGTGCGTCTCTCTCTCTCTCTCTCTCTCTCTCTCTGTGTGTGTGTGTGTGTGTGTGTGTGTGTGTGTGTGTGTGTGTGTCTGTCAGTCTGTGGACATTATAACTCAAAAACGAAAAGTCGATTGACTAAATATGAAATTTGATATTTAAGTATAGTGTTTTTCCAAGATGTAACACTAAGATTGATTAAAAACCAAATTTCGTATTCAAGTTTAATGTATTTCAAGGATGCGACACGAATATTTTGAAGAAAATAGCACCACCCTAAACTACCCTTTACATGGAACATTTTTTTGAAAATTTTGATTTTCTTGAAAATGGCTCTAACGATTTTGATTAAAATGTCATATGTTTAAGATATTTGTATGAAAAATGAAATGTATATATTGAGTTTTCTGACTATACCTTATGTAGTCCTGTTTACTCTGGATGAGTTTTGAATAACTCGTAAATCGTAAGAGATAGACAAAATTTTAGTGTACAAAAAAATGTAGATCTCACTAAAACACACAATTTATGTCAATAAATATATTTTTGTAGAGTGAACCATTTCGGAGATATTCCATGTTATTTGTGTCAGTTTCGGAAAACTAAAGCTTTCGTGAAACGGAACATCGTTGTTCATTTTTTATATGTTAAGGTGCAAATGCTTTATAAGTTTTGACTATCGCTCAAAGCCTACTGTATTCTAATATTCCCCTTGCACCTACAAGGAAATAAGCAATAAGATAATTTGTACAAATGTTTATCTCAGCTAACACGAGAAGATATAGGAATAAGAGCTTGTAAAAATGGTTAGTACAAGAGTAGAGAAAGTCATGTGAGTGCAGCACATCAGATTTTTGTTTCTTAATCCCTATGTTTAGCTTCATTTAACTTAAATATACATAGCTTTTATTAGTACCAGCTTACCAGATAGATCAAAGATAAACAAAACGTTGTATGACTACCCTATACATTATGATTTGTACTGCACTACATGGAAAGTTAATAAATTGCGATATTCAGGTAATTTCAGTCATCACATTGTAACCAACTCTTAAAAAACATGATTATCACTTAAACCGACAGTATTTCCATATTCCCATTGAACCTTCAAAAAGATATACATATAATGACGGTAATTCTGCAAACGTGTATGTTGGTTAACGAAGTCGATAGAAGAACAAGGTCCTTTAAGAATAGTTTGCTAAGAATGGGTAGAGAAAGTCGTGTGAATGTGAAATTCAGCTGTTTCGCGAGATATAATGGAAAGAGTATAATTTTAATGGCAGTGTATAGCGTCCTACTTTCAAAAATTTCACTATCGATTCAATTTCCTCTATTCCCCTTGTGCCCACAATGAAGTGCGTAATCAAACTTTTTCTGCAAGGATGATGTATATTTAAGGGCGGTCAACTACTACGGTCATCAACCGGGTATGGATATTTTCTTAAAGGCGCTTGGATCATCAGGGCCCTTACAAAACAAATTATGGCAAAAGCCAGAGATAACGATCAGTAGAAAATAAAAATCCTAGCAAAAATTACAAATATAAATAAGCATTAAGATCTAAACACAGAAAAAGCCAGAATTAAAACTAACTTACAACATATAGAAAACTAATATCTATAATGCTAAACTATTATTCAGAAGTTTACTGTCGATAAATATTTCAAAACTCTTTCGACCGCTTGGTTATCGTACGCCAGGACCTCTGCAAGAATGACCGGCAGTTGCAGTCACTAAATTGCGCCAGGGAAACACATTCTAGCAGCACGTGACGGACCGACAAACATTGAGCACACATCAGACAAAGAGCAGCAGGATCCGCCTTAAAAAGGTAGCCAAGTGACCAGGAATCCATGCACGCACCACGTTAATGCCAGAAGCGTGTAAAATATGGAGAACATCCTGAATACGCTGTACAATAGGATGGTAATTGTATCTACAGCTCACAAGGACTCCGAAGTGGACTAAGAGATCACTAAAAATGAGTCACCCTGTTTCTGACGGCGCACACATAACATAGCTAGTATATAGCATTAAATTGTGCACTATAAATGGCAGGGCTAGGTAATATGAAAACCGAATGCATGTGGTTCAGTTGCATAAACGTACATAGGTACATCCAACAGCGTTGGCGCTCTTAGATCCATAGGTGTGGACTGACAGTGTAGACTGACAAAAATTCTAAAATAACTGCGCGCATACTAGACATAGGCGACGTAGATTTCCGGTATCTGTCATTCCAAGATCTCCATGAGACGTAACACCTATCCAAACGGGGTAGAGCCTCTTCTCCTTTGGAAACATCTTAGGCATTTCAAAAGCATGCTTCTTAAGAAGCTCCCGAAAACGAAAGACCATTGGCGTTGGACTAAGGGAGCTCTTTATATAACGTTCGTCCTGGTAGGTGTTGAAAAAGGAAACGAAGGTACATATAAGCCCACAGCCATAAATGGCTATTAGTACCTAGCGATGTTGCACAAGGGGTTCTGCCGATTCGGCATTGAGGCTCACAACTAAGTTAGTTGGAAAAGCTCCTAGTGCCATGCAAATTCCACGATTAAGGACTGTCTAATCTTCATAGCACAGATGGTCGTACTGAAGAATAAATATACACTCATGATGTGTAACGGATCAGTGCGCGATACATTTGCAGCAGAACTGTCCGATCCGCTCCCCATGATCTGCCACTTAGAACCCAGAAGTTAATCAGAGAACAGTCACATCGTGCTCTCAGCTGCGCTATATAAGATAACCAGCTAACTTTCCTGTCGAAGGTAAACCGTCTCAACTGCGAATGGCAGTGAATTTGTACCAAAACGGAGCGAAGGTGGTAATCGTCCCCTATACCGCCAGAAATTAACGCAGATTCACTTCTCAGTTGAGAAACAAAAGCCTTTTTAGAGGTCCATTCTCGAAGCCGCTCTAAACATTTCTGCACACGCCTCTTTCTTCCTTCTGAACCCGATATACAGATATGACACCTTGATATTCTGTAATCTAAGTTCTCATGAATCTCCTCACTGGACATTCCGTGCTATTCACGGATGTTTACCTGTACATCTGAACATCTCAAGATGTATAGGATGACTTGCTAATATATTTTCTCTCAGTATTCTAGCTATCTGGGATGTTGAATGTGCCTCAACGAGAGGCGTGCCATTACTGCACAACTGTACTGGACCAGCTAATTTATTGAGACCCGTTAGAATAGCAAATGGGATCACCGATGTAAATCTCTGTTCTAGCGATCACTAAGTACCGAAGAATCCACTACTTCTTTTCCAATAAGTTTAAGTGATTTTTAAAATATTTTTATCTTCCTCCATCATAGAAAATGTTTCCCATGACTTCCTCACTTCCTGAGCGCTACCCTGACTTAGGTGGGAGTCCTGGCCTGCACCTTACCCACCTCAGGGTTTCACGTCCCTGTATATAGACACAGGGACACAATCTCTTTCAGGGTGCATCAGCTCATGCAATTGTCCCTCCCCAGGACTGACCTTTATCAGCAGTTGGAAACACAGTCCTACGTGATAACCAGGGGCTGCGAATTACGCAAAACCCAGTCACGCTCTGCGATTTCCCGTCCATCAGCATGCACAATGGTACCCCTCAAACTGTGTTCAGGGAGATATGTAGTACAACGTAAACATGATAGTGGACCAAAGTTAATTGGGCGTTTGTTATAAGTTGTCTCACCTCCTAGAAAGTGGCTCCGTACCTACCATAGTAGGGCCTTGGGGAGAAACACATACAGACTGAAAGCGAATGTTCCATGGACGGAACAATGTCCAAAATGAAGTGAATTGAAATCAACAACTTATCTTAATGAAAATCAAACCATTCATGCGACAGAACTCGCGTCCCATTGACGGGCGGCATTTGTTATGAGGTAATAGAGGAAAGCACGGCTGACGTCACAGATGAACGTGAGGGATAAAAGCGTTATGCGATTTGCAAATTAAATTTACATAAGGATGAGTAAAGGTCAATGTAATCAATAGTGTAGCTGCCGTATAATGCCAATAAAGGAATTTCATCAAAAATACCTGGACAATGCCGCGGAGGTATCCTAAACTTAGGTCAGAAACGCTTTCTTCAGAAATTGCCATTCCCATATATAATTTAATTTCATATCGTGTATCACCAACGTCCACCGTCTGGTGCATAGAGATGTCGTTTTGAACACCCAGAGACACACACAAACGCTTAGAAAAAAGGTTTGTTAGTTTCTGTTAACAGTATCACCACAAGATGAAAAATTGGAAAAAGACTAAATTTCAAATTGTGGAGTTAACTTAATATCAGGTACTGCGGAGTAGGTGAGGAGGTTGACAGAATATCCGGACAATTTAAGACATAACTATTTTTGAGAGTCAAAACGTTCCTTGTTATACTTAAAGGCTTAAATCTGATGTGGCTAAAGTTGCTTACTTTATTGTGTATTATTTGACTCTTTTTGTTTTTATTCACGTGGGTTTGCTTTTTTCTCTAGTATTTGCCTCTTAGGTATGTCCAATTCACCTGGGTTGGTCCTGTTGATTCAAGCTTTTGTTGACAGGATAAAGGAGGTGGAAATCTAACAAATTCTGTATTCGTTCATCTTTAAGAGGACGCCATACTACTTGTGATTTACTTGCTTAGGCAGAACGTTTATTTGTTTTGCCAGAGATCACATCTGATGAGCAAACGTCACTACATTTAGTTTCTTTGTACCCAAACCCCTTTCATTATGTTTCACTTCGGAATGTTCCGATCCAACACGAGGCCAAAGATGAGATACCTATTTCAGTTCGGACTTCCCGTATGGCCGTTTCTCAAGTCAAAGGCCCCCGATATGGTCATAGAATTTAAAGGAGGCTGTAAGAATAAAGCCATTAGAAACAATTGTAGGTTTTGAACCTCATTGCACATTTTGCTGTACTGAAAACGTTAAAACTTTTAAGACCATAGTAGAAACACATTTTTACTTTCTCTACTATATATAGTGTGTAGATGGGGAGAACCGGCACATTGTGTCACTACCCCCACATCGTAGTTTTAACCCCTTCCACTGCCTCACAGAGGTTAACTGCCAGGTCACGCTCCCCGTTGTTGTCTGTGCACCTCAGAGAACCGGTCAGTCCTTCAGATTGCATCAGTAAGTGGAGAGGGTAAATGCTCATTGCACTGCTGTCACCCCTCTTCCATGCCTGGTATACGTAGTAAGTAGGGGAAACATTGTATTTGACCCAAAATTTCGATTTCGAGATTTCACCGGAAATACGTGTTTTGAGGCCCTCTGAATAAAAAAATCATTTTTAGAAAAAGGTCCGCGCGCGCCTATGTGTGTCTGTGCCTGTGAACAGTTTAACTAAAAAATAAAAAGTCGGTTTAAAAGCAAAGTTGGTATTTAAGTTTAATATCTTTCAAGGATGTGACACACAGACATTGAAGAAGCTTCCTCCACTCTAAACTACCCTTTGCATGGAAAATTTTGATTTTCTCAAAAATGGCTCTAAGGATTTTGATTAAGATAGTTTAAGATATTTTTATGGCAGATGAAATGCACTCGTATATTTTGAATTTTCTGGCTATAGCCCATGCAGGCCGATGAATTTTGCACAACTGATAAACCGTAAGAGATAGATCAAGTTATGTCCAAATGCATTTTTTGTGGAGTTAACCATTTTGAGAGATATTCCTTGTTATGTGTGTGAGTTTTGCAATACTTACTTTTCTGAAACGGAAGGTCGTTACTCACCTTTTTTCTCCTTGCCGTGCAAATAGAATTAAATTTCAAAGCTTTGAAAGATTCAACTATCGCTCAAAGCCTACCGTATTCCCATATTCCCCTTGCACTCACAAGAAAATTACCACTGAGTGCAAATGTGAGATTTTTAAATAATCTGTTTTATAGTGACAATTAGGTTTTCCTTTATTGTGGTGTACTGTTGTTTCAAATGTGTATGATCCTACGAGAAATCTCTGTGACTAAGCATCCTTTAAATATTGGTTTGTTCTGCATGACTTACCAGGCTAATTCACGGTAAAGTGGTGTAAAATTAAACGTTGAAAAACACAGTTACTGACAGGCATTTCCATCGTCAATAACCACACAAAGCGAAAGGATATCTACCTTTCAATTTTCTTTTATTTCCTTTTTCACTACAGGAATTTTGTTCCAGCATGGGAACGTTGCTCCGAAAAGTTGCTTAACTGTAAACAAAAGGGAAAGTCTAGCAGCGTTTCTGCAAACAATGTAGTATCTATGTTATTTATTCCACAGGAACACGCACTACCTGTGTAACACCAGTCCTCCTCGGGTTTAATTTTATTAATCTTCTAGGTGGTACAAGTCACCTGTTTATCATATAATGGTCCAGTCGGAGATAAGCTTCTTACAGCAAACGTGACTTGACTGCCCTAATGCTTTTACAAAGGAAACACCTCCCGAATTTCTGACAATAACTTTGCTTTGACATCGTAAACGTAACATTTCCTGCTTGCAAGAGATCGGTGTGTAGGACCTGTGGTTGAGCAAAGTAAACGTTTTAAGAATATTGATGTGTATTTTTCTGAAAGACTGGTTCATGCAAGGATATCCTTCGTTCCCCATCCTTAAAAGAAAAATATATTTAGGGAGGATACCAATGGAAATGATCAGACATTGGTTTTTTGCAAGATCATGTTTTCTACGTCTTACCGATTATATTGTAACAATTAGATGAATCCCACTCCTGACACCAATGTGACAAAAACGACAATAGTCCAGTCGAATTACTTTCCTGTCATTTATTCTCCTCCAAAAACGTTTGCCTAACAACACAGTTCTCTTCTACTGACGTTAACACAGTCTTCGGTCCTTCGTAATATTACAACTCACAATTATTTTCTTCTCGTAACATTGACTCACTCCTTTCTGTCTTTATTCACTTTCTCTATCTCTCAAACAGCTCAACAGCTCTCAACAGCTGACTGACGACACGATCGCTCAGCACTCATTAACTGCTTCGCTATCTTCTTTTCGACGCGACGTTCGTACACAAGTAGCTGACACACACACACACACACACACACACACACACACACACACACACACACACACACACACACACACACACACACTCCAAAACTAAAATCTGACTGACTCACCGACGACTCCTGTCTGTAACTTACTCCTCTGGCCGTTGTCTTGCCTCCTTACATAGCGAGAGTGACGTAACACGGACTTTTTTCGAACTTCCATAAATACTTCTTGAATAACCTCCGAAACCCTTTTCTGTTCTATCGCTCTGATTGTTGTGACGTGTTCACAATAGTCGCGCGAAGCAGCCTGTCCTTGAGCACCTTTGTTCCACGCAGTGTCAGTAACGTGAGGCAGCCCGAGCCAAAAGTTTTCTCTGACATTTAAATTGGAATATTATTAAAGTCTAAAAGGAGCAATCAAAATGATTCTAGCAAGACGGTGCTGCAGCACACTCATTAGAATTTTCACGGCAACTGCGCATCAGCTGTTTGGAAATCATGGTATCTAATGAGCTCTAAGATATCTTCCCGTGCCTGTGTTACATTTAGTAGTTGCAGACAATAACGAAAGTTTATTCATTAAAGTGTATGTATATTTTCTTACGGATACGGTGTGTAATTTTAATCCACTTTGACTGTGCAGATCATTTCGGAAATCAGTACAAATGGGCGAAATGAATCTTCAAGTGAGCTCGGCATCCATCAGGTTTACACTTACCTAAACTTAATCATTTCAGAATAAGGGAAAATTACAGAAAAACAAACTTATCTAGTAAGTCACGTCGAGTTTCGAATTCGGGTCCTCTGGAGTATGAGGTACATGTTGGAGCAAACGTACTTTTGTTAGAAATTTCCTGAGAACAGATTGCGTCATCTAACAATGAAGATGGTTGAGTCCAATGAAAATATAACACAAACATATAGGACAGTATTCTGTAATGTTTCTTCGAAAATATTTCACTTTGTCATCTGCTTATCGCAGTTTGTACGAAGGACCTGTTTCTCTTAAAAAGCCAAAGGTATTCATCGCGTGCCCCAATCTCGGAAGTGAAGCTACATATGTAATTTGTGTGTTCCGGCTGAGGGATTTAATGGCAGACATCTTGAGTATGTTTCAGGGTCAAGGGCCATATGGTCAGTTATCCCGCAAGACATCCGACCCGTGTCAAGTCACGCGCCGCTCATTGCTGAAACCGTAACACGTGACCCACACGCCCGTGCGTACATGCGTGCCGTTTCAGATACGCTACAGCAACCTTGGTAACAACCGAGGGCTTCCTGAAAGAAACACTGCCTCTGATAGTCCACAGTAGCTTCTGCACAGTTCCTCCGAGAACTGGTTTAGCGGATATGGGCGATGCGTCGGACTTTTACAAGCACGTGTCAGTAAAATTCATTGGCCTCAATTTGGTAAATACCTTTTTACATGAATACGAGCAGTGGCGTAGCCTGACTATCAGACTCGGGTATGTAACCTAACGAATATTGTAAAATTCCTTCAAATTTAACCCAAACTAAACCGAATTGCCCTTCGGAGTTACCATTATCTTATCATCGTCTAAAAGAAATGTTCCATAATAATGTGAGCATGATTCTAAAGTCAGAACTTACATCTGTACATCAAATAAACCTCTCTTGAACATTTATGTAACGAATGGTACAGTTTTTCTCCAGTATTAATGTCAGGAGTTTCATCTAATATTAAGTAAACAAATAAGACATCAGAAATGTCTTTCTTAATTCCATATGTCATGACTGCACTCACACTTGAACTTAAGTCATTCTTAATATCAAGTGAAGTTGCACGAACAACAGTCGATTTTTCTAAGTACACTTTCAGAGAGGCACTATATATTGCTAATTCATTTAAATATTCAGTATAATTGCCTCAGTTTAAAGCTCTTTCATTTTCATTGTGACCATGAAAAGCAAGCGCCTGTTTTCCTAGAAAACATGCAGGCTTTGCAAAATGAGAAAGTAAACTGTTCTTTTCCACTTGATTGTTATGCTGTTCAACTGAGAGCTTCTACTGATTATTCAATGCAAATTATATTTCTGGAACTATCCCAAACATTTGTAGTTTTTTTTTCCCCCCCGCATATTATATGATTAGAAGAATGGTTGTATTTTTCTGCTGCCTTATAAATGTTATTTAAGTTTTCATAACCGCTGGAATTCCGAAGTCACTTTTCTTTTGAAAAAGATCAACAAAACATTTGCTTTAAGTATTACGACACAGGCAAAACTCACTTTCATAAACTTCGATGTTGAAATGCCTTATACATTTTTTTAATGTTCGTCGTAATACTGTGTGCGGGTTTTGGAGGATCTGCTGTAATTATGTACATATTGCTTTTTAAAGAAATGTTAATGTTTGGAAACGGCACAGAAACAAAGTTTTGTTTACGCTCTAGCTCTGATTCATTTCGCGGCCTCTTGGATGTAACTGGCAGTCTGCATACCATCGTTCCCAGAATCCGTGCACCTTTTAACTTACATTTGCTTTACTAATAAATAAATAAGTGTGCAAATCATGTTCAAATGTCCATAACTGAAGAGTACACGCACAAGAAGCAAAACAGTTCGCGAATTACTTTTTATTCACGATTATAAAGGCAATAATGTTAGCAGAATTCTTAACATGAGATGTGGGCTGGGTTATTGCATACCTTGGATCAGACGCGTAACTGACGATACATTCCGTTGACCCAAACTTAGTTTCGAAACATAAAGCATGATTATAATTGGTTTGATGCGGTAATGTAGTGTATTAATGATGCTCTTTTGCGTAATATTGATTGTCCCGGGAAAGAAAGAATAAGTCACTTTTAATGCAGGATGTAAAATGTCAGAGCAAGAGGAATAAACAACAGCGCGTTATCTCAGCTTCACTTGTGTCAACCACAAGGTCATAGCTAAACTCCTGAAACAAATACAGTACAATGGACCATTTACCTACGGCGCTGTGCTCTTGTGTTTGAGCCCCCCCCCGGTTGACTAATCCCAATCCTAATTGTGAAGCACATCCCGCAGGACCATAGACAAGTTACTCAGAAGAAGGAAATCACTTAATATCATAAACATGCAAATTAATGGTAACTTAAATACGCGTTTTCTGATATTGTTAATCTACAACTATATGACATACAGGCTGTCCACGATTTCGTGCACTAACTATCCAGACAAGAAATGTATGTATATTCCAAGTACCTATAATTGTTCTCAAGCTATAGTCGTAAAGGATTACCAATGAAAAGATAGGATTATTGCTTGTTAGCCTACTGATGATAAACCAATGCCAGTCTACCCGGCTACTGGCTAAAGGCTGTTCACCTCGCTGAGAGCTTGTATATACGAAGAAGTTGCTAACGTGTGGTACTGGGTACTCGGAATTGCGTAGTATGTCTGTATATCATGCTCTAAAACAATTCAAGATAAAACCAAGCACACACGAGAAATACAATGGCGTCCACAGATTCTTATGGTGTCTAAACAGAATTTTGTTTTATAATCCTTTGCTTGGCTTCCCTGCAACGGGTTAGAAATAATGGATTCTGTGGCAACATACGGATGCAATAACACCAACTAGTCATAGCTTTACCGTGGTTATACTTTACGAACAGTTGTCGATACTAATGCAACCTAACAGATGGAATTTAAACAGATCACGCCATAACAGGGGGAAAAGTCACAGTTAGTTTTTGGGATATTCCAATAAACTGTTTCCTCTATAGTGGGCACCAGCATGGAGGACGAGCCCTTTGATATGGACTTGTTTATCGAAGAAAAGTTCAGCCCTTTGGAGCATAACAAGGGCAAAAAGTTGACAATTGGCCATTAGCTCTTTAAGCTAGGATGCAGTATTTTCTCTGCCTTTGTTACGGCGATAACATCGGCGATGCAGAATCCATAGACATGCCACACAAAAATCCTTAATGTGGCTTCCTTTGGAATGGAAATAAAGCTTGTGATCCTGTGTCGTAGATATACAGCACGTAATAGAATGTCTAGCCTGATAAAAAGGTGTCTGAGCAAAATTAAGCGGTCTTTCAGGCCCTATATAGAACGAGACTATAAAGAACGCCCATAATAAAGACGTAGTTTCGTTTCTTCAGTTTCCATGGTGATATCAAATGTGAACTGCTTGCATGAGTACGGTCGAACCCTTCCGATAACGTGCGATTAGCGCGGCATTAATCGATTCATGTGTAGTCGAATGCGCAGAAACGTGTCGGATTTGAGTTTCTTATATGTTGCTACTTTCTCTACTATGTACAGTAAAGTAGAGTAGAGGAAGTATTGTATGCCATACAAAAATTTAATGTCGAGATTTCACCGCAAGTATATGTTTTGAGGCCCACTGACTAAAAAGACAACACTTCTAGAAAAAGGTCCGCGCGCGCGCGTCTGTCAGTCTGTGGATAGCATAGTTCAAAAACGGAAAGTTGGTTAAAAACCAACGTTAGTATTTAAGTATAATGTCTTTGAAGGATGCGACACTAAGATTTTGAACAAAATTGCTCCACCCAAACTACCCTTTACATGCAACATTTTTTCGAAAATTTTGATTTTCTTGAAAGTACCTCTAACGGTTTTGATTAAAATGATACATGTTTAAGATATTTTATAACAAATGAAACGTATATTTTGAATGTTCTCGCTATAGCCTATGTAGTCCTGCTTACTCTGGGTGACTTTTGAATAACCCGTAAACCGTAAGAGACAAAGTCTTACTACACAAAAAATGGAGATCTCGCTAAAACACACAATCTATGTCCAGATATTTTTTTTTTTTTTGTACTGTGAATTATTTCGGAGATATTCCTTGTTATTTGTGCCATTTTCGGAAAACGTTCGTCAAATGCAACATCGTTGTTTATTTTTTATATGTTAAACGTGCAAGTGAACGGAATATGAAAGTTTTAAAAGATTTGACTATCGCTCAAAGCCTACTGTATTCCCATATTCCCCTTGTACCTACAAGGAAATAAGCAATAAGATAATTTCTGCAAATTTTTGTCTCAACTAACCGAAGAAGATATAGGAATAAGAGTTTGTAACAATGCTTAGTACAAGAGTAGAGAAAGTCATGTGAGTGCAACACATCAGATTTTTCGTTTTTGTGCAACAAAACAGCAGTCTTAAATTATAGAAGTTACGACGTCCCAACAGCAGCTGAATAACTAAACACATATCTCAAACATATGGCATTTTAATCAAAATCGTTAGAGCCGTTTTCAAGAAAATGAAAATTTGTGAAAATTTTTCCTTGTAAGTGGTAGTTTATGTTGGAGGAATTTGCTTCAAAATCTTCGTGTCACATTCTTGAAAGAGAATGAACCTAAATACTAACTTTGGTTTTTAAACGACCTTTCGTTTTTGAGTTATGCTGTCCACAGGCTGACACACACACACACACACACACACACACACACACACACACACACACACACACACACACACACACACACACACACAGACACGTGTATCTTTTTTGAAGATGTCTTTGGTGGATGTGGACTCAGAGAGCAGCAAAACATTTGTATTTTCGTTGAAATCGTGGTATCGAATTTTAGAATTATTGAATGTACTACCTGCTATGCTTACCGTAGGTAAGTACTAGTGAAAGGAAAGGATTGACACATCTTTTTATTACAATTAATAAATTCGATAAAGGCTAATATTTGTTAAACGTGAGCTAATATTGAAGTGCTAACAATTTCTGTGCATAAATGAATTCTATTATTTACGTTACCCTAGAAACAGCTTTTACCCTATAAACACAACAATGCCAAGCCTTATTCCAGAACTTGGATTACCTATGTGGGAGGGGGGGGGGGTACTTTGTGACAACCACTGGTAACAAAATGTCTGAGAGCCTTTTAAAACAAATTTATTTTAAAATTGGGTATTATATCTTGTCGTATTTATAAACGTAATGTTTAACATTGTCTAACTATTCCTGTTTTTACCTTTTTACATGAATCACATTATACCGACGGGGCAGTACTTTACGACCACCTTAACATTTCATTGTCCCTCTAAAAGACCAATTATGAAAACTTTGAAGCAATTAGACAATTCAGTAGCAGAAACAGTGATTAGCAATTACTATTAACTGCGTGTCTTTATTAAAAAAACTAAAACACAGAATTAAAAAAAATTACTGAAGGTGGGCATAAAGTAGGTACGTCCCCTGGTAATGCTAGGGTTAACCCTTTTGTGCTACCTTAAAACATGCAATATGGGATATTGCGTTTTAGACATAAATTATCAAACATAATTTGAAAATATGCTTGAAACTTATCGGTGACATTGTAATATAAGGAATTTTAGTGTCAGTAGACAACGTTTTGAAATAAATGTGACTTAAGTTTCGCAATTTCTGGTAAATAAGAATTTTAATTTCTAATTATTCAGAGTTCTTCGATTGCAATTCACCACACATATAATAGTAAGTGCATGGAACTCAAGAAATACAAAGGACAAGACTTCAAATTGTTCTTCCAAAGTTTTCCTATTGATACTCGTGTCGCAATATTCTGTAATGCAAAACTATTTTCTGGTAAACACTGAAGCTGAACTAAGTAAATTTGCCGAGCATCATTAGAAGAATAGCAAACCGGATTGGTAATTGCTGCTGTAATTTCCGATCATTGTTGCCTGGTAGTGTACATCGTAAGCAGATTGCCACTCACACAAAAGGATATGCTAACAACGTTAAAAGCTTGACCGGAAATCAAAGTGCGGACGAGAAGTGAAAGTGCTGAAATCAGCTTCGAATCAGTAACAGAAAAAAATAAAACAAAACAAAAAAGAAAAAAAAAAAAAAAAATCGCCGAGTATCCGCTGAGCGTGAATTTGCCAAAAGCGCATGTTCTAAGACAGGATAAAGTATTAAAGCTTCAGTTAAGGAAAGCAATAAACTAGATGTATCCAGGGGTAAAACAATGGTAATATTTCATACATGCAGCATATAACTATTACAAAAATTCACCTTTACTTTCAATTTGGGATAAAGAACTTTTGTTAACGTTATAGCGGACAATGGTGAAACAACAAACTGCATTTGCAAAGCTTTGTTTCACGTGAATGTGTCTTATTACACAATAACGGCTGAACTTATCACTCTGTGATCACCCGTGAGGCTCACTTTTGAGAGGTTCCGGTTCAATTCCCGTTGACGTCCCTCTTTGACCTTGGGTTTTTCATGGTCGTTGATTTTTCTCCCGTCATGACTTTGGGGGCAAATTTAAGCAGAAAAAGTGTGGAAGTGTGGAAGAATGGAAGTGGAAGTGAAAAAAATCCGATGTGTTGCACTCACATGACTTTCTCTGCCCTGGTACTAACTATTCTTACGAATTCTTATACCTTCTTGTTGGTTGAGATAAACAATTGCAGAAATTATCTTACTGCTAATTTTCTTATAGATGTAAGGGGAATATGGGAATACAGTAGGCTTTGAGCGATAGTCAAATCTTTTAAAGCTATATGAAGGTTTCGAAATTCCGTTGTCTTTGCATGGCCAAGAGATAAAAACGTGAATAATGACCTTCCATTTGAGAAAACTTTAAGTACTGCAAAATTCACACAAACGACAAGGAATATCTCCGAATTGATTCACTTCACAAAAAAGTGCATTTGGACATAACTTTTTTGTATAGTACGATTTGGTCTATCTCTTACGGTTTACCAGTGTGCAGAAGTCATCAATGGTCAACAGGATTACACGAGCTATAGACAGAAAACTCAAAATATACCTATAATTTGCCATGAAGATATTTAAAACATATGACATCTAAATCAAAATTTTCCATGAGTGGTTAAGGGTGGAGGAATTTTCTTCAAGGTCTTCGCGTGGCATCCCTGAAAGATATTAAACTTAAATAGCAACTTCGGTTCTTAACCGACTTTTCGTTTTTGAGATACGCTGTTCACAGACAGACAAGACACACACACAAACACACACACACACACACACACACACACACACACACACACACACACACACATACACACAAGGGCGCACGCGGACCTTTTTCTTTAAATGCTTCATTTTTATTCAGGGTCCTCAAAACATATATTTCTGGTGAAATCTCGACATCTCCAATACATCTCAAAAAATGAACGAATATCTCCAAAATGGTTCACTACAGAAAAAAAAAAATAAATAAAATTTAAAAAAAATAAATAAAACCACCAGTTGGACATGTCTCTTACGGTTTACCAGTTATGCAAACTTCATCAAGAGTAAACAGGACTACGTGGGCTAAAGTCAGAAAATTCAAAATATGCACTTTATTTGCCATAAAAATGTCTTAAACATGTGCCACTTTAATCAAAATTGTTTAAGCCATTTTCGAGAAAACGTGTTAGAATAGTCTCTGTAAATACCTTAAAGTATATTTAATACTGTATACAGTACCACTTTTTCTTTCATTTGGAATAGAGTTATGTACTTCTTTGCACTTTTTAAAATCTTTACCTTGGATATGCACCCCCCCCCACCCCCCCCCCCAAAAAAAAAAAGGTGTTATCCGAAAAGTCTCTGGGTCCTTTAGTTGGGTTAAGCGTGGTTCTACTGTATTATGAGGGCATCTGTATTTAGTACTGTCACGTGAATGTTTTTACAGCTTGATTTTCTCACATTCCTGTCCAAAATGATTGCGAGAACTCGCGGTGTTACTCTTAGCGCTATTGGCTGTCGCCAAGGTAACAATGAGTCGTGTTGGCGGTTGGCCTTGAAAAGCACTGCAACTTTCTCTGCACAAAGCGAGAGGTTCTACACTAGAGATTTCGTCATCCATCGTCAACTGTGTCTGCACGATGAACAAACCATTCCTTTAGTTGTCATGGTCTATTCTTGTGAACGTGTAATGAGAACACCGTTAGCAGGAGAGATTTATTCATGTAGGGGGATGCCATTTGTATCACTAAAAAGGACCCTGGGACTCAAAAATGACCGGAAAATTATCAAGTTCCGTAATGTGGTGTGGGAGCAGTTGCTACCCTGCCGCTATTTTCCTTATTGACACGCCTGGTTTATCTCGATTAACAAAAATGTCATATGAATGCAACACATCAGAGTTTTTCTTTTCCCCCCCCTTTGTATATAACATTTCTTCAGCTATGCAGTATCATTTCCTCAACTACGAAGCATTTGGCACCTGTTTTCCATGCCTCATATCAAACCTAGCTGGGATGCTTACCAATACTGAATCCAGTTGTAGGCTAGCTAGCAAATGTTTCCGCAGTCACGTGAAAGGTGGTTTTTATAGCCCTGGTTGGTTATATGTGTACTTTGCCTATAACGGAACTGAACTTGTTTGCCCTAAGGCAAGTGTAATATTCCAGCCAGTGACATTTCTCGTTTGTTTACCTTTCATTTCCTTACTGACTTTCTCAGTTAATGAAACCTTCAACTTGCTTAGGGTCACGCTCTGATGGTTTTGGAGATGACAGCTACGAACTCGGTAACGTTTATATCATTATAAAGATTTATGCGTATACAAAATATTAAACTATAATTATTAAAACTTGTGTTTACTTATGCATATGTAATTTCTTTCCGCACGAAGTATTTTATGATGTTAACCTGCGTTTAAGTGGACCGTTAAGCACAAACAGAGGAAGGAAACAAGTTGCATCAGAGAAGATTTTCATGACAGCACGAGTATGACAGTTTTAATATCAAACAAAAAGGCATTGAAAGATAAAGTCATGACAACGCCGTATGATATAATTCTTAAATAAATCGTTAACAAATATAACAGATTTATTCTTACAAAAGAAAAATCTGATATGTAACATGAACTTGAATCTCTCTACCCATTATACAAGTTCACTGCTGTCACTCATATCGTACTGCAATGCAAGGGGACCACGACCAAGAAAAAATTAAATTTGATATATACACATCACACCGATAGAGGTGGCGCAGGAGGTAGCTCTTATTACTCGTGTTCAAGAGGTCGTGGGTTCTATCCCCGCAGCCGACATTCCTCACCCATGGGATTTTCACTTCTCTAAGCATATTACCGCGGAGAGCTGACCACTTCTCAGTAACTGTATCTTTATAGCAGTGGGCAACATTGGAGGAGCATGCACTGATGAATATGAAAAAGACCAAAACTTATAGAGTTGCCCACACCACATGGAGGTGAGAAAGCAATGGTGTTTGTAGAGACAAAACGTGATACTGGCTTTTTGGCTTGTTTTCTATGTGAAACGGAATTTCTTGCTACAAGCTTTCGTGGTGATAGTGATCATCTCCAAAGAGAACGTGAGGAAGCTTTGGGAGATTTTATAAGTGGACATCGGCGAATTTTACTTGTTACTTCAGTAGCTGCCAGAGGAGTTGATATACAAAATGAATGCCATATAATAAATTATGACCTATCAAATATCATTGAAGATTACGTCCACAGAATTGGGCACACAGGACGTCTTGGAAACAAAGGAAAGGTAACTAGCTTCTATGATCCTACACGTGATACATCACTTGTCCCTAACATTGTAAAGGTTTTAAAGCAAGCAAATCAGGAAATGCCAAAATGGTTGGAAGATGCTGCATTAGCAGCATCATCCACATCCATTCCTGACAAGTTTGGTGGAAAAGACTTTAGAAAGTTTCCAGAAAATAATAAAAAAAAAAAAAAAAAAAAAAAAAAAAACGAGATTTAGAGCGAGTGGTAGAATCAGAAGAAGAATGGTGAAAACAAAGTAATAGGTATGGGAATCAGAAGCAGCAGAAAATTGCCAGGTCACTATGACAGTGAGACATTAAACAAAACTATTTTCATAATATTATCATCCTGTACCCATTTGGGCCTGTATAAACTGTAAATATGAACATGTAACTTATTTTAAAGTTCTTCAAATGAATAAAACACTTTATTTATTAAACAGGTTTGCAAGATTAATTTGAATTTAGTATAATTTTTACGTCTACGTATTTTTATTTTTGTTTTATTTTGCACCAGCATGACTTGACATAATAATAATAATAATAATAATAATAATAATAATAATAATAATAATAATAATAATAATAATAATAATGATGATGATGATGATGATGATGATGATGATGATGATGATAATAATAATAATAATAATAATAATAATAATAATAATAATAATAATAATAATAATAATAATAATAATAATAATAATAATAATAATAATAATAATAATAATAATAATAATAATAATAATAATAATACGCGCCAGTTCAGCTGCCACATTGGAATGTACGAGGCCAACTACGTAAGTATTGACACTATATGTAGCATTCCATCCTCTGGAATCACTTGTTTGTCTGTTTTGTTCCACTATGAGCAAAGCTCAGGGGCATTAAACACGGCATAAAATAATGGAATTTTATGTTTAGTTAGTTATAAGATTAGTTAAAGCTTTGGAAAACTTTCGGTATTAAACACCGAAATAAAATTTACACAACACACACCAAAACTATTCTCTTTAGTTTATGATATTTTTCTGTTAAACCTTTTCTGACAACTGAAATATATATTTAATCAATATTATATTTTCACTTGTATGGTATGCAGATAAAGAACACCGGTACTCTTTATTAAACGCAATGTGAGCACATAAGGTGCAAACGTGAAAGAAGAAAGAGAGGGTGAAACGCAATGTGAGCACATAAGCTGCAAAAGTGAAAGAAGAAAGAGGGGGTGAGCAAGGGAAGTCTCAGTAGATAACAATATAATACAAGCATAGCTGTGACTTTTGCTGTTATATACATAGCCATGGTAATGGTCATCGAACACTTAAAAATCGATTTCAATTGTAAGTTAAATTTTCCTTTCAAAGCTTTCAATGTTTCGCTAATAGAGTAGATGTTTAAAACTGTAAACCAAATTCACACTTGATGCCCGAGGTAGTTCATTTGCCAGGGTGAACGACTTAAAACTGGATAAGCCGGTTAGATATTTGCTATAATGGTGGGATAATTTTCTTCCTTGTTCGTGTGCAGAACTGGTCCAGAACTCAACTAACTTATGAAGCGAGACACCAAGATTAGACCCAAAATAGGGTAGTAGAAATCCGCATGTGGCTACCTTAGCTGAAATTTGAAGCTACAACCAATTACCAACACAAATATATACCTATTAAGACCGCATAGAAAGAACATTCTAACTCATGTTTTCGAAGGAAACGATATATGTATACTATCCAATGGTATTGCAGATGAACTTCATTTTTAGTGAATAAAATGCACAGAAAGAGCACATTAAGTCATATAAATTACGTTAGGAATATATGCTATGCTTAGTAAGATCATTCTATACACAGTTTTACAGCAAAAGTGCATTTCAACTTCAGGTAAACATTTTGAAAACATTCTGTGTTGTTATAGATGGCGTTGCTTATGAAGCAAGAATATATTTATATTTGATATAAACACAGGCTCACTTTGAAACCAGACCTTCTAAGGAGATGAAGTAGTTTACTTCTCAAAATGCGCATACATTCCAGCCTCGGGAACACATTAAAGTTGCCCCTTCTTACTCAACGTGGATGCATGATTACTTCAGAAGAGTTTTTATTCATCACTTTTACCAGTAACTGCTGCCAAGTATGAGGATTTGTAGGTTCTCAAGAGATTTTGTGCACCTGAAGTTCAAAACTACTTTTCAAACCTTCCCCACAAGTAGCACAAACTATGAAGTGGGTTATCTCATTTTAAACTTTGTACGATAATCCAAGTAAATAAGTGGGTAAGAAGAAGAAAATGCATGCACTGTTATATTACAATAATATTTTGTTGTCACGCATATTTCCATTTGAAGCTCATGCATTAAGCTTTGGTTTTAACTCTAGATATATATGTACTTTCAATATGTGAAATGCAGTTTGCTTATATCTACACTTTGAAAAGCTAATATCTCAGGAGTAGTTTTTGTGATTTAGAATGTTCTTTTTATGTGGTCTTCATATTTCACGTCCTAAAATTATATTGAAAACCACACATAGGGATCAGCGAAAAGAAAACAGCGGTTTGCAGTCGAAGAAAACTAAGACGGAGAAGACATTAAGAAAGGCAGACAACTTTCTCTACAAATTATAATTTACTAACTGCGTGACACGAAGTTGCACGAGTAGCTTTTTAAACGCGAAAGACGAATTAATTCCATTTACCTCCATCCGTTATGTATTAAATTGTAGAATGCTCTGTTTTACTCCTGTAATTGTAATTTTATACACACCCGACTTTTTCTAATACAGGATGAAAAATCCTCCGACATTCACGCTAAAGGAAGAGAAACGTCTGTTTCTTACTTCGCTAACCTCCCCCGACAGTCCTCTAAGTTCTGGAAATTCTATGCAGCCTGTAAGTATCTTTTGGCTGTGGAACAATCATCCACTGAAATTGCTAATTAACTTATCAGATAATTACAGTCGGTGAAATTTACCTTCTTTAACCTTCTCTTTGGTGCCATAGTTATTTAATGACATAAAAGGCACACAATTTTCGCATAACATATACACACAATGAAATAGAGGTGAAGCTGGTGAATATGACGACTCCACAATTCCCAGGCCACAAATGCATATTATATAGCCTGCGACCATCGATATTTTCAATGTTAGCAATTTTCTTTCTTTTTACAATTATTTAACATGCCCTGATAACTAAATTGATTACACCATAAGTACACGGAAAAAAAATGACTCTCTATTCTTGTGACAACTATTCTTTACGGAAGTTCAGAAGATACTCGAAGTGTTCAGAAAGCAAGTTGATGCTAGCCTTGAACGTAAAAAATGCAGGTTATGGTGAAACGAATAGCTGCATATATTAGTAATTATTAATTAATATAATTATTAGCAAAAACAATCAATTATACTTCTAATGGAAGAACATACAACACTTAGAAAAGGATGAAGTTGTACAGGCAATGTATTCTCTCTCAAGCAAATAACTGAAGAGCGAAACTAATTTAGAAACACATCTCCTTAGACAAGGTTGTTCAATGTCAACCACTTCTTTTAATTTATATACCTGTAGACGACATGACAATGACTAGAAACAACAAACAAAGGAGTTTAGAGTTTAGATTTGGGTTTAAGGGTACCCAACTACTTGGTCATCGGCGCCCTTATAAAACAATAATGGCAAAGCAAGAGATAAATTTCAATATAAAATAAAAGCAATAGTAAAAAGAAAAACAATTATACATAAATATACCAAACAAAGAGGCAAAAGCAAAAATTAAAACAAAGTAACAAAAAGGTCAAAAAAGTATAAAATTTCAATATCTAAGGTTCTAAATTCTAAGGTTTATGTTTATCTCTGCTGAAAACTTCAGAACTCTTTCGACCGCTTGTTTATTGTCTGCCAGGACCATTGCGAGCCTGAAAGGCAGTTGCAGAGAGTTTCGAAGGTGCGCTAGGGAAACACACTCTAGCAGTACGTGACGGACCGATAAAAGGTTGTCGCACAGTGGACAAAGAGGAGCAGGGTCCCATTTAAAAAGGTAACCATGCGTAAAATTGCAGTGGTCAATGCGTAACCGAGCCAAAGTCATCGCGACGAGATATGCGAGGAAGTTAGTTTATCGGAAGTTCCCTCACTTCTCTAAGCTTATTACCGCAGAGAGCTGACAACATTGCTCTTCACACTTCAAGCCGGAAGTCTTCCGAAGTAACACGAGAAATGGTAATCCTGGGTTCTGTAGTTGCGACCTTTGCTGCCAAATCTACAATTTCATTCCTCGGCAAGCCTACGTGACCAGGAATCCATGCACACACCACGTCAACGCCAGAAGCGTGTAAAATATGGAGAGCATCCTAGAAACGTTGTACAACAGGATGGGAGTTGTACAGCTCACGAAGGCTCTGAAGTTCACTAGGAGAATCACTCAAAATCAGGCAGTCACCTCTCAGCGCACAATAAAACGGCTCGACATATTACATATAGCTCTAGAGTATAAATAGAAGTGTTATGAGAACCGAATGTATGTGGTTCGGATCCATAAATATAAGTACATCCTACACAGCTGGTGCTCTTTGATCCATCGGTGTAAATCAGACGTCAGCCGTGTAACCTGATAAAAATTCTAAAAAACAGGTACTAGTTTTTATTTATATATAGACGACACGATATTGACATGCAGACAGCAAACAACAGGATAATTAATTAAGGGACAAATCGGTAAAAACAGTGGTATACGTAGATGAAATATTAATAGCAAAAAACGAGAATGAACTTCAAAGAACGTCATATAGGTTACATCAAATAGAAAAATCACAAATTAAAAATGTCTAAATAAAACAAATCAATAGCATTTAAAGGCATTAAAATAGCTTTAATTTTAGAAAATAAAATAATTGAACAAGTCTCAAAATTTAATTTCCTCGGATGTGAAATAATGTACAGAACAAAAATAGATATTGAAAAAAATTAAATAAATCCAGCTACATAATAGGCACAAAAAAGAACCTTAAAGAATAAAGCAAGGGACGATTCCATAATAAAACTCTGGCTGTCCCAATTTTAACGCACGACTCGGAAACATGTAGTGAAACAACATAAAAGAAATATTATACAAACAGCAGAAATGAAATTCCTTACTGCCATAGGTGGATATAAAACACTAGAGGGGGAAAAATAACGAAAAACAACACCATCAAATACGACAAAAATTAAAAGTAGAATAATTAAACAAAACAATAATAGTATACAGAACCAATTGGAAACAGCACTTGAATGGAACAGAATAGAATTCCCAAAATAGCAAGTAACTATCAACCACAAGAATAAAGGAACGACTAAGTAAAATATGGAAGGAACAAAACTCTGGAACAGGGAAGAAGAAGAACAATTAACATTGTATAAATGTGTATTTTAACGAGTTTTAGTAACGTCTGTTTACGGGTTTGAAGCCCTTTACGGTTTCCTAGTTATATAAAATTCAATCTAATGAAAGGAACCTTAGACTATTCACAAAACGTCAAGATATCATTGGATCTATTTTGGGGAAAAACATATTCTAGATAATGCGCTAGGAGGAATATCGTGAAAAGATACGGAAGTTTAACTTAAATACCAAATGCAATAACTCGAATACTTTTCGTTCTTATTTTTCGTACCTCTGCTTACCGTAGGCAGAAGAATTACCTATTGCATTCCACCCAAAAGTTCGACATCGAAGTTTAATTGGAAGTTTCTGAGAAAGGAGTTCATCTGTTATGCGCGTGCACGTGTCTCTTTCGTAAACAGCCAAAAGCAAAGTCAAAAAGGTCAGGTAGCTACTAGATTTCGTACTTAAGTTAAACAGAGTGTAAGCATGACAGGTGAGGGTTTTCAGGAAAATTCCTGAATTACTTTTCGCATTGAAAAATGTTCGTGGTTTTCCATTTCTCTAAATTCAGTGTAAAATATTCTTACATATGTCTTGGATTTTTTATAAAGAGGCTGTTAAGTCCTAACTGATGGGCTATTTTGCGTTATTGGGGAACCATAGAAGACAAACATTTTTTGAATGTAAAGTGTAGAACTCATTGAGATACAGAATTTGTGTTAATTTTTCTTTTGAAGCAGAACTTAACGTTAATAAAAGAGTGATTATATAAAACAACAGTAAATCGAAAAGAATGTTAAACATGTAAATAATAATCGATAGAATAATAAGAAAAAAGCATGCCAGAAATGGTGTTAAAAGAAATATTTTCCCTTATTTAGGAAAGCAAGAAATTTAAAATAGAGAATTATATAAAACTTGTAAAACAGCATCTTAAGTAACGGAATTATTTTAAACACATAGTAAAACGCGATTGACATTTAAATAATAAAGTAATGAATAAATTAAGTATAAGGAAAAATATGATTGGATAAGAATAGATTCAGCCCGTCCAGATCGTTGTCGCACTCCCCCACTCCTGAAACATACATGCACAATAGCAGAGACATTCCCACTTGAATTATAGGAGAGGTGGGGGTTAGTAGACCACTTGCTCTGACTGTGATAACTACACAATAATTGTTTACAATACGTAAACATACACTGCTTGTGTGACTGCCTGGGTTCTAACTTCACTCGCTTGTTCCCTACCACTCCAGTCACTTCTCCTATTCCCTCCTCTTTTGCGCATAAGGAGTGTCAGAACGATCTGGACAACTGTAAGAAGCTTCAACATTGAAATAAACCGAAAAATAAATTTTACCGAGAATACGTAACTCACACATGCCAACGTGACTTTATACGCAGCGGACGTTTTTGATGCTCGCCGAAGCTTAAGATGCATAAGAAAAATATAAGTGGCGTGATAGTTTTAATTTATGAAGTGAAGAAGATAATGATAGTGAGTAAAACCAGCATTTGTGGGAATACTCTCCGTGAATAGCTACTTATATAGCTCCTCCGAGTCGAGTCGAGTTGAGAAACTTACCTCGTGCAGAAAGTGCCTGATTGTAAGCCCAAATTGAGCAATATCTTACACATCACCCACAATGACTCGACGAATGCAATAATTATATACGTTACATACATTCTTGATTAAATTTGATAGATATCGCGAGTTGATGAATCCTCTTGAAACACAAATAAGTTTAGCGTCACACACAAGCAAATGCTAAATTACGATATTCTCAACAATAACTTGAGGTATTGTTAGTAGTTTAAAAACTAAATTGTATCTCAGAAGATTTATTTATATGTTGTAGAAACTTAAAAGAACTGATTATTAGAACAGAATTGTCTATTTTGTTCCAAAAATGTATGCAAAAATTATTTCATAAAATTTCACACACATCATATTTACATAATTGTGTTAATTTTTAGGAACAATTAGTTATTAGTAAATTGAGGTGTAAGTAAATTGAGTAGAAAGACACTGTCCTTGTCGGTCGCCACGAAAGCAAGAAAAATAAATTACCCACATGTACAGCACCTGGCTAAAAAGCATAACACATGCACAAACAATTACATATTGTAACATTAATAATTTGTATACATACATTCAGTAAACATTGTTCGTGAATAGAATTCTGCGTTTACTTATAATTTACCGCGTAAGATGGCTCCGCGATAACATGTGGGACATTCGGATAATCCCGGGTTCGATTCCCGTCTATCCCCACTCTGACTTTGGCTTTTTAGTAGCTTTCCTTGGTGAGTAGGTGACTGCTGGTTGGCCATTCTTTTCAGCTCCATTCTCGAATATTGTTTAAACGTTGCTGCAAACGCCGTTCCAAAAACGGCGTGCGCTGAGTACACTGGAGAGCTAAGAGGGAATTAATTTTATTGCTATAGCAAACAATGTAACACTTAGTGCCAACCCCTGAGGTATTCCGTTCTCCTGAACAAAAAAGCTCCAAAAAGGCCGATCCCACCCTTACTCGTAAAACGCGGTTCTTCATAAGCTCCTGAATGACCAGTGGTAGGCGTCCACGTATATTCCAGGTATGCACGAACCGCCATATCCCTGCTCGCCAACACGTTTCATAAGCCTTCTCGAGGTCAAAAAATATGCCCATGGTTTGGTAGTTCTTCATGAATCCATTCATGATGTGCGTGGATATCGACACACGATGGTCCACAGTTGAACAAAGTCGTCGAATACCACAGTGGGTCTTTGTCAGTAGGTTGAAAGTTACAAGGCCCACACCAACCATCCTTTGACCATGCGTTGCATCACGTTGCAAATGGTGAGGGAAATAGGAAAGGTAGCTGGAGGGAAGATGAAGGTCTTTTTCAGCTCTCAAAATGGGTGTGACACAGCGCAAATGCTTGCTCAAAGAAAAGTTCCCCGTGGGCACTGCAGGGCTGGTTGCTCGACGGTCGTCCATCGCCAGAGCTCCAGCAGTGGGATGGGACTTCACGATTACAATTGTTAGGGACCTTCGCATGTCTGTGGGCTCTCTGCCTGCGGCCTGTAGCCTCCTGTGATTCCTTCACTTCATCCCTTCCTCCTGGGGGTGGTAATCAATGTAGCTCCTTAGGTTGCATTGCGCGAGGCGACCCCTGCGTTGTACAACCCTAACTCTTACTTACAATTATAATTTATAGAGTACGTGTATATTTATAAAACTTATAATAATTCAAATAGGATAGTGAAAATCGCAGAGGCCATTCATTAAACGATACTTAACATGAGGTTTACCTCTACTTCAATTGCTTTGAGACCATCGTCCGCGCATCTTTGGCCTGCGAAAGTTTGCTATACACAACCACGCCCGCAAAACACGAATCATATTCGATCAGCTATAAAATACTATATTTATGCTGGCAGAACAAACCGTTCCCTCAGGTACCGCCCATGTGACTAGGACAGTTAGATTATTGTTCTTGTTTACCTTGAACGCCCCCCCCCCCCCAACAGGGCGTAGGTGGTCGCGGGTCTGCAGCCCCCATATCTGTCTGCGGGGAAATAAAATGCGCTGTGGGTAGACGTCCCTCCCACATCGGGCCAAGACCCTTTCGGTTCCCACATATGACGAGGGTGAACTGTATGGGCACCTATGCTGCGAAGAGGGAGAATTAAAATATGTGCAAGAATATTCACATTTGAACCATACCCGTCAAACCAAGTTAAACAATTCATTTTCTCAAATGATTCACCTCCATGCGTTCTTTCTTAAACTGTTGCAGAATGTTCTATAGGTACTGGAAAGTTCAAAACAATGACAAAGAGTGTCTAAGAAATGGTTAATTCCTCAAACAAGTAGGTATTTGAAATAAACTGTGTGTTTAACGGGATCTGCGCGTTTACCCTGTGGTAAGATTTTGTGTCTCTATTGTGGTTTACTAGTCATTTAACAGTCATGCAAAATGAAGAGGGCTTCAGAAACTCATTCCACAAATTCAAGATATATAGTTGATTTTTCATTAAAATCTTAAAACATGTAATTTAATCAAAAACGTTATAGCCGATTTTGGGAAACTATGTAGAAGAGTAAGTAAAAAATCTGATGTGTTGCACTCACATGACCTTCTCTTCTCTTGTACTAGTCATTCTTACAAGCTCTTATTTCTTCGTGTTAGTTGAGATAAATATTTGCAGAAATTATCTTATTGTTTATCTTCTTGCAGGCATAAGAAGAATATGGGAATACAATAGACTTTAAGCGATAGTCAAATCATTTAAATCATTCAAATTCTTTTCTGTCCGCACCGCTAACATATAACAAATTAACAATGATGTTGTATTTGACGAAAGTTGAAGCTTTTTGAAACTGACATAAATAAAAAGGAATATATTCGAAAGGGTTCACTCTACAAAAGATTTATTTGGACATAGATTGTGTGTTTTACCGAGATTTACATTCTTGTATAGTAAGATTTGGTCTGTCTTTTACGGTTTACGAGTTATTCAAAAGTCACCAGAGTAAACAGGACTACACAGGCTCTAGCCAGAAATTTAAAAATATACACTTCATTTTTTGTAAAAATACCTTAAACATTAGTCATTTTAATCAAAATCGTTAGAGCCATTTTCAAGAAAATCAAAATTTTCGAAAAGTTTTCCATGTAAAGGGTAGTTTAGGGTGGAGTAGTTTTCTTCAAAATCTTCGTATTGCATCCTTGAAAGACTGAAATACCAACTTGGTTTTTAACCGACTTTTCGTTTTTGAGTTATGCTGTCCACAGACAGACAACCACACACAAACACAGACATACAGACACAAACACACACACACACACACACACACACACACACACACACACACACACACACACCACGGACCTTTTTCTAAAAATCCTAAATTCAAGGGGCCTCAAAATATTTACGGTGAAATATTTTTAAATTCAGAGGGCCTCAAAACATTTCCGGTGAAATCTCGACATCGAAGTTTTGGGTCGAATACAATAGCTCGTCTACTTTCTATACGTAGTAGAGAAAGTAAAAATGAATAGTGGTATTCCATTTCAGAGAAGTGTAAGTTCTCCAAAACTTACAAATAACAAGAAATATCTCCGAAATGGTTCACTCTACTAAAAAATGCATTTCGACATAACTTGTGTGTTTTAACGAGATCTACATTTCTTGCATGGTAAGACTTTGTCTATCTCTTACAGTTTCCCCAGTTACGCCAAAGTTACCAAGCGTAAACATGACTACTAGATTATAGCCTTAAAATTAAAAATATACATTTCATTTGCCATAAAAATATCTTAAACGTATATCATTTTAATCAAAATCGTTAGAGCGATTTTTGAGAAAATAAAAAGTTTCGAAAAGCTTTGCATTTAAAGGTAGTTTAGGGGAGATGAATTTTCTTCAAAAATCTTCGTATCGCACTCCGGAAAGATGTTAAATTAAAATACCAACTTTTATTTTTAAGTGACTTTTCGTTTTCGAGTTATGCTGTTCACAAACAGAGACAGGAACCCACAGACACTCGCATCCGGACCTTTTTCCAATTGTAACTACAAACACAACATCTAAAACCACAACCTGTCAGATTATTTATTGCGCTCATGCCCAGTTACGGCAGGTTTAAGCTTCCCTGAATATATACATTTAATTATTGTGTTGTTTGTTATATTTTGTATGCTCTTAACATTTTTATCCACTTCTAGTTCAGTTTTGTTTTCAGGTCTAATATGAATGTAAACAGTACGGGTGGTTGCATTGCATAAATAATGATCCCAAGATTCGCATGAAGTTGTGTTTGTGCTTAGTTTTCATTTTGTACAGTCGGAAGCATCTGTTGTCATAAGAAATCCCACGAGTGATTGTGAATTTTTCTACAGTTCGACTATCACGAGTTGCATTTGTTCAGACTATTTCACGAATGAAAGGATGATATAGCTTATGAAGTGTTACTTGAATGCTGTATTGTAATTACTAACCTCTTAAAAGAAACACGAAGCAGGTATATATAGCGTCCATTGGTACGGCCTACCAGATTATTATATAGATCCTGCAATCTTTTAAGATGTTGGCAATGTTAGAAGTTGGAGTAGGTATCTCCTGTTAATATATAATTTCTTTCAATATAAAATTTATCAAAGTGATTCCAAACATATTTCCTGTTGTATTCTGTGTTCTGAGGTTTTCCTCTTGTGATTGTTTCATCTATTTCAGCATTAGATGCTTCACCGAAGCGAGAGTCAATCATTTTTGTCATTTGAAACTAGCGTTTCTGTTGCATCAAATTACGTAAACTGTTGCGCATCTGTAGGACAGTGCAGCTAGATTCTCTACCTGATCATAAAATTAGAAAAGGAAAGGATGTGATAGTTAAAATTCAGAGGCGGTAATAATGAAATCTAATACATTTTTGGGGAATGAAGGCTGTCATTGGTTGAAATTTAAGATTGTTATGCACATGATTAGTTGATTTCAACCAAGTCACATATGAGTGGAATAGTCATTGTAACTAATCCTTTCTCCTCGTTCTAATTTTAAGAGTTAATATTTCGCAGTGCTGCAAACCGAAGTGTTTGACAGTTGAGTGTTACCTTCTGCATTGTGCTTTGTTTGTCAAATGTGACAAAGTGAACGCTCGCGTTTAGATATGCTACCATTCTGTAACGGGCCATATTACATGCACCATGCACTCACGCATAGTTTTTGTTGCATGTGGTTTAATTGGAGTTTTTCACGGTTCTTACTTGCCGCTCCCTCGCAATTTCGACTCGCTCCGAAGAATTTACAATGAATAATTGGTATCCCCAGAACAGCTTCCTTCCACTTCATTAGTTAGATCAGGCACAGCCAATCAGATCATTTGTGGCATACCACATAGTAGCCTCTGTGTGACGTAGGATTACAGCAAAAGAGATAGCTTTTCTTCTTCTTCTTCTTCTTCTTCTTCTTCTTCTTCTTCTTCTTCTTCTTCTTCTTCTTCTTCTTCTTCTTTTTTTTTTTTTTTTTTTTAATTCTGCTAACATATAAAAAAATGAACAACTATGTTGCATTTGACAAAAGTTTGTTTTCCGAAACTGACAAATAACAAGGAACATCTCGGAACTAATTCACTACACAAAAAATTTATTTGGACATAAATTGTGTGCATTAGCGAGATCTATGTTTTTGCATACTAAGATGTTGCCTACCTCTTACGGTTTACTAGTTATTCAAAAGTCACCCAGAGTAAAGAGGACTACATAGGCTGTAGCCAGAAAATTCAATATATACATTTTATTTATCATAAAAATATCTTAAATAAATGTCATTTTAATCAAAATCGTTAGAGACATTTTCAAGAAAATAAAAATTTTCGTATAAATTTCCATGTAAAGGGAAGAGCGATTTTCCTCAAAATCTTTGTTTTGCATTCTTGAGGGACATGAAACTTAAATACCAACTTCGGTTTTTAACCGACTTTTCCCTTTTGAATTATGCTGACAACACAACAACAGACTGATAGACATACGAACTGACAGGCTCACAGACTGACACACACACACACACACACACACACACACACACACGCGCGCGCGCGGTTTTTTTTCTTTCTTTCTTTTTTTTTTCCCATTCATGGGGCCTCAATAGATATTTCCATTGAAATCTCGACATTTAATTTTTTTCTGTTTACTATATGTAGTAGAGAAAGTAAAAAAGACACATGCATTAACAAACGTTGTTATATTCTGCAGTTTTGGATGCTAGTTTCATATGTGAACTTAAAATAAAAAAAATCTGATGTGTTGCACTCACATGACTTTCTCTACTCTTGTACTAACCATTCTTACAAACTCCTAGTCATATATCTTCTTCGTGTCAGTTGAGACAAACATTTGCAGAAGTTATCTTGTCTATCTTCTTGTAGGTACAAGGAGAATATGCGAATACACTAGACTTTGAGCGATAGTCAACTGTTTTAAAGCTTTCAAATTTCATTCTCTTTGGATGGTTAACGTATAAAAAATGAATAACGATGTTTCATTTGACAGAAGTATAAGTTCTTCAGAACTCACACCAATAACAAGGCATATCTGCGAAATGGTTCACTCTACAAAAAAAAAAAAAAAAAAAAAAAAAAAAAAAAAAAAAAAAAAAAAAAAAATTTGAACATAAATTGTGTATTTTAGCAAGATCTACATTTTTTCTAGAGTAAGATTTGGTGTATCTCTTAAATAAAAATGTTCCATGTAAAGCATAGTTTAGGGTGAAGTAATTTTCTTCAAAATCTTGGTGTCGCGTCCTTGAAAGACAAACTTAAATACAAACTTTGATTTTTAACCGACTTTTCGTTTTTGAGTTATACTGTCCACAGACTAACAGACAGGCAGACTGACACAAACACACTGACCATTTTCTAAAAATGATTTTTTTTATTCAGGGGGCCTCAAAACATATATTTCCGGTGAAATCTCGACATCGAATTTTTGGGTGAAATACAATACCTCCTCTACTATGCGTAGTAGAGAAAGTAAAAACCAAACATTGTTTATACCTATACCAAAGTTGGTGTTTAAGGTCAACATCTTTCAATTATGCGACACGAAGATTTCAGGAAAAATCACCTCACTCCAAGATATTTGCGTGTCATATAAATTTTATGTCTTAAAATTTCTGCAAATAGCTTGGGAAATCCTTTGCATTTTCACTTTAATTATATATACTTTTATATAACTGATAACCGTAAGCGTTAGAAAAAAGCTTACTTTATAACAGAAATAGACGTCTTTAAATCACATTTTATGTTACATAAAACTTATGTTTATATTAACCAATTTCCGAGATATTGTTTAGTATTGTTTTGTATTTTAAAACTGTTTATACTTTTTCAATTGCTAACTCGCTATTCATTTTTCCATTTCGTGGCCATGAAAATTCTTCGGCACTTCCTTTCCAAAGATTTAGCAATTGCTTCGTCCGCTGTAGGTACCTCTATTGTACTTACAATGAAATGTGTGGTTAAGTGCAAATACTTTTCTTAATTAAAAAGAAGTAGACAGAAGAATAAGGTTTTGTATGAATAGTTTGTATAAAAATGTGTAATGAAAGTAACATGAATGTAATACGCCTAATGTTTTCTTTAATTCAATGCATATTATAAATAATGTATGATGATTTCGTAACATACATGTATTTTATCTGTAGTTATACGATGATAGGGTTTCATTTGATAATAAATTTGTGAGCGCGAAGCGTGAGGATAATTGTTATCCCGAATATGAAAACCTACATTGGTATTTGTTCAGAGTATTCCGCGAAGTAATTTATAATTAATTTAATAATACTTAATATTAATAGTTATTTAAAAGCAAACAACTTATAATAACATTCATACATTTTAATTAAGATTTATTTTCACAGTTGGTACCAACTACAAGTAATCTAATAGACTGAGAAAAAACAATGTTAGTGTTTAATTCGGAGAAATGAGGAATTAGAGATATGATGAATATAACGGAATGAATTTGCTTTGCTAGACTATTCATTAAAGGTAAACCTGTTTTACATATAAATGACAGTTGATCGCCTCTTCAATTAAAATATCAACATCCTCACTAGAATATTCGTCAAATCTCTTTTTCGTTTTTGAATGGTCCGCTGATTGTTTTTACTGCGCATACATACTTCAGATGTTCAGAAACGTAAGAAAAGGAGCAGGTTATGTAGCCAAAGCGATAATGCCACGACGAAGAGGTATTAATCCGGCATGAATGAAACAGTCTGTGAAAAAAACAGACCTGTATTTCTGCGAGTTTTTAAACATCTCCTCGGCAACACTGTTCGGAAGGCATGTGTTGCATCTTATCCTATCTCTTCATGTTGTAGCGTTAAAAGAGAAACGGTACAACTTAAAACTAATGTAATTTCGTGGAATTTGAATACGAAATACGAACAAAAGCTTTTGCATTTGTATATGCCATGTAGTTAAGGAATGCAAGCAATTAGTGCTACACGAAATTGCATTTGCCATAGAGAATGGCTAAAAGTGAACGATATTTTCACATGAAGGAGCTCGGGCCTTGCACGGATGGCTCTGGTATGATGAACAGATTTCTCCTTGTGGCAGCGTGACTTTTATTGTATTGTTTTGGTCGGCATCTGTCTTGGAATAAAATTAATAAGAGAAGATCTCGCTTGGCGAGAAAGTTGTCTACGGTATAGAATTCTTCCAGCTGCTGCAAACTCGCTATGCAGCTTCACTTCACTGTTTACATACTGTTCTGGGTTTGTCTGTTCAAAAGTAAACAAACGCTTGCGCCTCCTGAAAAACTTTATATCATTTTATACCATGTACATTATCTACTGCCTCCAAAGTCTGATTTCCATTAGTTTAATAGCAATTATAGCAGCGCCTTTATTGAATAAACGATACTCTTGATGCTTTCTAAGGTTTTCTCATCATATACTCCATTCAGCCTTAGATCCACACCTCGTATCCCTCCGCGGTAACCCGTGTTCGTATCAGCTGCGACTAATAAACAAATAAACAAACGCCACGTGGACACTATTCATATTAATATTATTTACTATTTTATATCAATCAAAAGTTTAAAACTAAGTTTCATTATATATCTTGAAAACTCACAGATCGTCGCCAATATTTAAAGGTACTACATTTTGTGGAGTGCTTTGGTTTCGCGCGTATTGTGGGTTAGTTGATGGCATGTGTTTACATCAAGTTGGGATCTAAGACTTGAGTGATTATAGATATGTACATATATGCAGTAGAATCCCGAAAAATTGACCTAATGTGGTCTGAGAGGTTGTCGAGTAGCCCAAATGACTAGTTTCACGGAATAAGAGGGGTGGTATTCACAACTCATGACAAAATACTGCAAAATACATAAATGCATGTTCTGGTATAATATAAGAAACCGAGAAATATAACGTATTCTAAAACTGATCTCTTTGTCCGACCTCTTTAACGCATCCAATCAATTTCCATTGAGATTGTCTTTTCTTCTCGCTCGGCATTTTCACTGGCACAAACACAACACAACACTATATAACAGTAATGTGAGAAACGGTATTATAACCAGAAATATGTAACTGAAAGTTTAACTTAGCACGTACGTACTGGCAAAGCAATAAACCTTCAACCAACAAGTGTATGTGCTATGTATCCATATTATTAGCGGTAAACTTTTGATTTCGTGACAATGGTCTACTTATGTACTAACTAGATATCGAAGGTCAATACGCGGTCAGCTACGAGGGAGAATGTGGTAGGTTGTATACGTACACTAACTGCGAGTAAATTTTAACTATAGTATTTATACCGCATAGTGGATTATAGAAATTATTACAGTAAAGTTTAACGACAAAAAATATGAAAAAATTAAAATAAAAAGGTCGTCGAGCTATATGGAATATCGAGTTATCGAGGGTCGAATTTTCGGGGCTCTACTGTAATAATAAGAAAATTACAATTTGGGAGATCTAAAACACATGTATGCACACTGACGTGCAAATAAAATGGCACATTCTCCTATATTGCAATACAAGATAATGGTCACTTTTTACTTTCTCTACTGGTAAGTAGAGGAAGTATTGTATTCCATCCAAAAAATCGATGTCGAGATTTCACCGGAAATATATGTTTTGAGGCCCCCTGAATCCACAAAAAAAAGCATTTTTAGAAAAAGGTCCGTGTGTGTGTGTGTGAGTGTGTGTGTGTGTGTGTGTGTGTGTGTGTGTGTGTGTGTGTGTGTGTGTGTGTATGTGTGTCCATGTGTCAGTCTGTGGACAGCATAACTCAAAAACGAAAAGTCGGTTAAAAACCAAAGTTGGTATTTAAGTTTAATGTCTTTCAAGGGTGCGACACGAAGATTTTGAAGAAAATAGCCCCACCCTAAACTACCCTTTACATGGAAAATTTTTCGAAAATTTTGATTTTTTTGAAAATGGCTCTAACGATATTGATTAAAATGTCATATGTATGTATGAGATATTTTTATGACAAATGAAATGTATATCTTGAATTTTCTGGCTATAGCCCCTGTAGTCGTATTTACTCTGGGCGACTGGTAAACCGTTAGAGATAGACCAAATCGTACTATACAAAAATGTAGATCTTGCAAAAATACACAACTTATGTCTGAATAAATTTTCTTGTAGGGTGAACCATTTCGGAGATATGTTATGTGTGTGAGTTTCGGAAAACTTTCGTGAAATGGATCATCGTTCATTTTTTTACATGTTAAGTGTGCAAAGACAACAGAATCTCAAAGCTTTAAAACATTTGACAATCGCACAAAGCCTACTTTATTCTAACATTCCCCTTGCACCTACAAGGAAATAAGCAATAAGATAAGTTGTACAAATGTTTATCTTAACTAACACGAAGAAGATATAGGAATAAGAGTTTGTAAGAATGGTTAGTACAAGAGTAGAGAAAGTCATGTGAGGCAACACATCCGATTTTTTCATTTTTGTACGTCAGCACGTCATCTCGATATCTATTTTTTGTTGCAATGCAGTACTTCCTCTACTTAGTTTAGGAAAGGGGTAGAGAAAGTAAAGACTGTGCCATTTGCATACCGGAATTTCATCAAACATGTCTAGAGACTCCCTGAATAATAACAAAAGAGCTGTTGGAGAAACGTTCGTGTGTGTGTTAAATATAATTATAGACATCATAGCTCAAGAATTAACTTTTGATGAATACTAAATTTGGTATTTAAATATAGATTGTTCAAAGACTGCAGCAAAAGGTTCTTCAGGAGCATTCACCCATCCATACTACCCTTTATGTGGACTTTTTTAATGATTTTTAATTTGCTCAAAAATGACCTAGCTATTTTGATTAAAATACTATAATGTTCAAGATATTTAAATGACACATAAAATGTATATCTTGAATTTTGTGGGAATATCATCGGAAGTCTTATTATTCTGAATGACTTTTGTATAACTGGTAAACCAAAAAAGAAACATGGACAAAATCTTACTATACAAAAAATATGATGTGTTACACTCACATGAGTTTCTCTACTCCTGTACTAACTATTATAACAACCTTTATTCCTCTATGTTCTTCATGTTAATCGAGATAAACATTTGCAGAAATTATCTTCTTGGTAATTTTCTTGTAGGTACATGGGGAAAATGACAATACGGTAGCCTTTGAGCGATAGTCAAATCATTTATAGCTGGTCGCTATATGAAGGCTTTGCATTTCCGTTCTCTTAGCATGGCCAAGAGATAAAAAGGTGAACAAGGATCTTCCATTTGATAAAAGTGTAAGTATTGCAAACCTCACACAAATAACAATAAATATCTCCGAAATGGTTCACTCCACCAATAAAAAAAATTGAATTTGGGCATAACTGGTGTGTTTTAACGAGATCTACACTTTATGTATCGTAAGAGTTTGTGTATCTCTTACAGTTTCCCACTCAGGCAAAAGTCTTCAAGAGTAAACAGGACTACATAGCCTGTACATTCAAAATATACATTTCATTTGCCATAAAAATATCTTAAACATGTGGCATTTTAATCAAAATCGTTAGCTATTTTTGAGAAAATTCAAATTTTCGAAAAATGTTGTATTTAAAGGGTAGTTTAGGGCAGGTGAATTTTCTTTAAAATCTTCGTGTAGCATCCTTGAAAGATGTCAAACTTAAATACCAACTTTGGTTTTTAGTCAACTTTTCCTTTTTGAGTTATGCTGTTCACAGACATGCGGACACACAAACACGCGCAGGCGGAGCTTTTTGGTAAAGTATTTTTATTCAGGCGGCCTCACGACTTATTTCCGGAGAAATATCGACATCGAAATCTAGGGTCGAATACAATACTTCCCCTACTTTATGTAGTAGAGAAAGTAAAAATGTAGTTCTCTTTAACCCACAAAAGTTATACCAAATAACTTTTTGTGACCATCACCGTTTCATAGATATTCTGCTTTATTGGTTTCAATTGTGAAGTATTCAAACTTTTCCCATGTGGTAAGTCGCTATTCGTTTTTTCTTGTGGCAAAGAGCATAGGATTTGAAAACCATGACATAGCGACCTTCAAAACCTGAGTGTCATGTTAGTCTACTGTGTCCATCTAGCTAAACGAATTGTGTAAATGTGTAGTGAAAGTTATCTCTATTAACAAGCCTTTGTAAGTATAGTATGCCAGCGATGTTGCCTCACATTAGGGGATACCTACGGTACATGTTGGACGTCACCAGAGGTAGCGCCGCACCTCAACAGTCGCTTTAGGCGATGTCGTTGCACACATAATAGAATTCCGCTGTTTATTGATGGAATGTTGTTGTCTTGTGTATTGTTCCTGCAGAATACACTTCACACTGTCTCGCAGGAGTAATATCACAGCTTTCCAAGCTGTTAGACAAACACTGCATCAGATAGTTTATACATGTCATTAGCTACTGTGTTCCTCGCAAGAGAATCATCCGGATCCAACCGATTCCTTCCTAAAAATACGATTTTGATTTCCTCGCAAAAAAGGGCATAGTTGCATTCCCTCCCAGTTTTCTGTTGTTCAAGTAAAGTGTAGTTCGATTAACTCCGTGGCTGAACCACACAATTTTCCGTCACCTTACACAAGGACTCCGGATAGCCCCGAAATAACCAATCCGAACACCATTCTTCAATATTTTTGAAAGCTAAATGTATAATTCCGTAATAGAATCTTTCATTGCTCCTTTCATTTAATACTTTTTCCAAGTTTGCCATTATCTGCTCCAGTAATGCCCAACTTTATGCGAAAGAGGGAGGGTAGATTTGCCTCCACCTACTTTTCGCTGAACTATGATGCATTCATCTGACTCGAAAACAAACCTTTCTGATCCTTGGTTACCTGAACGAGTGAAGGTACATGGAATGAATAGGCCTGCTGCCAATACAAAGGACATACGAGGCGACCGAATCGATTAGTTCTTTACAATCGATTTAGTAGGTATTACCAGTGGAAATGGGTGGAATAAGACGTAGTGCCAGAGTATCAAGATTGGAAAGAAGGAGAAATGAAGAGGTGAAACAGATGATGGGCATGGGAGAAACAGTGGTGGAGAGAACTCAAAGGCGTAGTCTTCAGTGGTATGGACATGCTAGAAGAATAGAGGATGGCCACCTCGTGGAAGAAGGAAGCGGGCTAGGCCAAGAGCAAGTTGTAAAGGAAACATTATATAATTATGAATGATCGATGCCTAGAGGAGGATGACTTGTTCAAACGAAAAGAATGGCAACTGGGAATACAGGGCAACTGCTGAAGAATGAAGAAGCCCTTAAACGTAAAAGTAAGGTATTAGCAATACAAAACTAAAGGCCAAATCGGCTTAGGGAGGGAATCAGAATATTTAATATCAGTAGGCCCTTTATAGCACGGAAGGAATCGGGGGGAAAAGTTGACCGTGAAAGGGAGTTGGTAACCACACGAATGGTTCACGCAATATTAGTATCCCAGCATTGCTAGCACAAGGGCGTACATTTTATGTTGATATACTAAACGCAATCTTTCTCAGAAAACGCTGGAATTGTTTATGAAAAAAATCTGATGTGTTGCACTCACATGACTTTCTCTACTCTTGTACTAACCATTGTTACAAACTCTTATTTCTATATCTTCTTCGTGTTAGTTAAGATAAACATTTGTACAACTTATCTTATTGCTTATTTCCTTGTAAGTGCAAGGGAAATGTTAGAATACAGTAGGCTTTGTGCGATTGTCAAATGTTTTAAAGCTTTGAGATTCTGTTCTCTTTGCACACTTAACATATAAAAAAATGAACAATGATGATCCATTTCACGAAAGTTTTCCGAAACTCACACACATAATAAGTAATATCTCCGAAATGGTTCACCCTACAAGAAAATTTAATGAGACATAAATTGTGTATTTTACCAAGATCTACATTTTTTGTACAGTATGATTTGGTCTATCTCTAACGGTTTACCAGCTATGCAAAAGTCGTCCGGGGTAAATACGACTACAGGGGCTATAGCCAGAAAATTTAAGATATACATTTCATTTGTCATAAAAATATCTCAAACATATGACATTTTAATCAAAATCGTTAGAGCCATTTTCAAGAAAATCAAAATTTTCGAAAAATTTTCCATGTAAAGGGTAGTTTAGGGTGGGGCTATTTTCTTCAAAATATTCGTGTCACATCCTTGAACGACATTAAACTTAAATACCAACTTTGGTTTTTAACCTACTTTTGGTTTTTGAGTTGTGCTGTCCACAGACTGACAGACTGACACACAGACTGACTCACAGACACACACAAGGACCTTTTTCTAAAAATACTTTTTTTTTTTGGATTCAGGGGGCCTCAAAACATATATTTCCGGTGAAATCTCGACATCGAATTTTTGGGTGGAATACAATACTTCCCCTACTTGCCAGTAGAGAAAGTAAGAACACATTCCTTACAGGCACATCCTCTTAAGAACACAATAGTGAGAGCAGAACAACCCTCAGAAGTCTTCCCGTCAGAGGCCTGCAGTATGTATGCGAATTCAATAGATACCGTGTTCTGTTCTAATCTATCTAGGCGCGCAACTTTCTCATAGTTTGACATTACCAGCATCACGTTGCGACTGTCACTTCATTGTTTCAGTGCTACTCCACAAATAGCTCACTAGATAAGGTGATGCATTGTATTTCATTCAATATGACTGAACGAGAGGCTCCACGGTAATGTAGGAGCAGCGATGCCCAACGTTTACGAAAGAGGGCAGGCTGGATTTACCTCCTTACGCTATACGCGGACTTTGCCACTCCAACCCAAAGATGTGCACTGTGTTGCAGTGGCGGTTTTGTTATACATATGCAAGTTGCGTTTGATTTATGAAAGCACTTTCAAATAAACAACTGTTCATTAGTGTCTTCTTTGGCGCTGCTTACGTTTAAGAAGTTTATCAATATTTGGCAACAAATTCGAATTACATAGCCTTAGAAGACGTTTAGTATAGTTCAATGTGGAGAAACTGTTCGCACATATATGTAGAGCTATACTCACTCTTGTCCATGTGTGTGTGTGTGTGTGTGTGTGTGTGTGAGTGTGTGTGTATGAGTGTGTGTGTGTGTGTGTGTGTCTGTCTGTCTGTCAGTCTGTGGACAGCATAACTTAAAAACGAAAAGTCGGTTAGAAACCAAAGTTGGTATTTAAGTTTAATGTCTTTCAAGGATGCGACATGAAGATTTTGAAGAAAATAGCCCCAGCCTAATCTACTCTTTACATGGATCATTTTTCGAAAATTTTTATTTTCTTGAAAATGACTCTAACGATTTTGATTGAAATGACATATGTTTAAGATATTTTTATGACGAATGAAACGTATATTTTGAATTTCCTGGCTAGAGTCTATGGAGCCCTGATTACTCTGGATGACTTCTGAAAAACTCGTAAACCGTAAGAGATAGACAAAGCCTTACTGTACAAAAAATGCAGATCTCGCTAAAACACATAATTTATGTCTGAATAAATTTTTGTTTATAGAGTGAACCATTTCAGAGATATTCCTTGTTATTTATATCAGTTTCGGAAAACTTAAATCTTTCGTGAAATGCAGCATCGTTGTTGATTTGTTAAGCGTGCAAAGAGAATGGGATTCCAAAGCTTTAAGATTTCACTATCGCACAAAGCCTGCTGTATTCTAATACTCCCCTTGTACCTACAAGGAAATAAGTAATAAGATAGTTTCTGTAAATGTTTATCTCAAGTAACACGAAGAACATATAGGAATAAGAGTTTGTAATAATGGTGAGTACAAGAGTAGAGAAAGTCATGTGAGTGCAACACATCAGATTTTTTATTTAGCAAGCTTTTGTCTGTCTCTTACTGTTAGCTATTTCAGCAAAAATCATCCGGAATGAAGAGATCTTCTGATGTTCTAGTTATGACTTAGAAACTGGAATGGAATCACCTGTTTGTATCCGTCACTGGATATTGATTGTTTGTGAGCTGATTCACCCTCCGACTGAAAGAGGAGGTGGGGAATCCCAGCTAATTACGTAAGCGTCTCCAAAGAGACATCGCTGGTCTAGATACTCTGGCTAAAAAGCTTTACGCTTCGGAAGACAGACAGGTAGGCAAGTGTAGATTTGAATTTCTGTTAAACGTTCACTGTTAATAACAAATAAAGTGGGAAGTCATAACGCCTATGTTTTTAAATAGTGGTGGGCGTTCTGCATCTTGTGTGCAACGATGTGGGAAACGCGAGATTGCAAGTAGGGCAGGTAAACAAGCAAGATCGTGAGAACTTAGAAGTTGTATTTCCCAAGCGTGACTAAGCTATACCGTGTATGTACCGATCTTTATTACTTCATAAACTTGTAATTACGTCTGTTTACACTGCCCAACTGAGACAGTAAACAAATAACGAGTAGCTGCTTCTTAAATAAACATATCTTTTCTATACCTACACCAAATAAAATATGGCATTCAAATGCCTTTTTTTGCTTACTCTACTACGTACAGTTTGTATTCGACCGAAAAATTATGTCGAGATTTCACCAGAAATATATATTTTGAAGGCCCCTTAATCCAAATACAGCATTTAAAAAAAGGTGTGTGTGTGTGCGCGCGCGCGCGCGTGTCTACCTGTGGACAGTATAACTCAAAAACGAAAAGTCAACTAAAAACCAAAGTTGCTATTTAAGTTTAATCTCGTTCAAGGAAGCTGCACGAAGAGTTTGAGGAAATTTCTACACCCTAAACAACCACCCTTTACGTGGAAAATTCTTCGAAAATGTTAATTTTCTCTAAAATGGCAGCTGTAACTATTCTGATTAAAATGCCATGCGTTTAAGATATTTTATGGCAAATAAAAGGCATATCTTGAATTTTCTGGCTATAGCCCATGTAGTCCTGTTCACTCTTGACGACTTTTGTATAACTGGTAAACCGTAAGAGATAAACCAAATCTTACTATACAAAAAATGAAAATCACGTTAAAGCAGAAATTACTCGTATGTCAAAATGCACTTTTTTGTAGAGTGAACCATTTCGGAGATATTCCTTGTTATATGCGTGGGTTACTTAAAATTTTCTCAAATGGAAGGTCGTTATTCACTGTTTTGTCTCTTGGCCGTGCGAAGAGAACGGGATTTCAAAGTTTTAAAAGTTCAAAGGCTACTATATTCCCACATTCCCCTTGCACCTACATCGAAATAACCAATAAGATAATCTGCAAGTATTTATCTCCAATAATATGAATGGGATAGACGAATAAGGGTTTGTAACAATAGTTAGCACAAAAGGAGACAAAGCCATGTGAGTACAACACATCAGATTAATTAAATATAGGTCATTACACTTGAGATGCATTCAAAGCGTGTGGTTTTATAGTGTTATTAAAGCTGAATACACCTAAAATGGAGTTTAATTACTCTAATGCGGGAATGCGTCATTTATAGTCGATACTTTTCCATTTGTCAGGAAGCAGAGACCGAACAAAGCCGTGCACCACAACAATGAATGTAACGGATATACATACGTCAACTTTCTGTCCTCTGTTGAGTAATTTGGAATTGTAGGCTAGCGAAACTAAACACACATTTGTTACATATACAGCTTACTGCACTTTATATAACATGATTGACTTCCACAGGTGAAAGCGATGCTATATACGCTTGCATCGTGAATTTTTGGTTGAGTTCTTGTAATCAAAGCCATCAGTATGTGTTGAAATGATTAACAAAACGTCATCAAAACCTACAGTTTGGTTATATTCCAATCGGCCTTAGAAATATGTTTTACCTTCATTTAAAAGGGAAAACAATGCAGATTGTCGTGCCGTTACCTATTTACATAAGCACTTTTCAATTTGACATTCTAGTTTACCGTTATAAAAATCTGATGTGCTGCAGTCTGCAACTTCTTCATGTTAGTTGACACAAACCTTTTAAAGCCGGTCGCTATATGAAGGCTTTGACATTCTGTCCCTCTCTTTGCACGGCCAACAGATAAACAGGTGAATAACGACCTTCCATTTGAGAAAAGTATAAGTATTGTAAAACTCACATAAATTACAAGGAATATATCCGAAATGGTTCACTCTACAAAAAATTCATTTGGACATAAACTATGTGTTTTAATGAGACGTACATTTTTTGTATAGGATTTTTGGTCTATCTCTTACAGTTTACCAGTTATACAAATGTCATCAAGAATAAATAATCAGGACTACGGGCGCTAAAGACAGGACATTTAAAATATACATTTCATTTACCATAAGAATATCTTAAACGTATGACATCAAAATCGGTGGGACATTTTCGAGACAATCAAAATTTTCGAAAAATGTTTCATGTAAAAGGTAGTTTAAAGTGGAGGAATCTTCTTCAAAATCTCCATGTCACATCCTTGAAAGATATTAATGTTGAATATCAACTTTGGTTTTCGAGCGATTTTTGCGTCTTTGAGTTATACTGTTCACAGACTGACAAACACACACACACACACACACACACACACACACACACACACACACACACACACACACACACACACACACACACACACACACACACACACACACTCCTTTTTCTAATTTTTTTTTTAATCAGGGTCCTCAAGACATATTTTCGGTGAAATTTCGACATCGAATTTTTGGGTCGAATACAAACACTTCCCCTACTTACTATACGTAGTAGAGAATGTCGGAAAGACACTCAGAGCAATTTACCACAGTCGTTTTCAACTAGCGACAAAAGACTATAAGCAAAAGTGATTATCCTCTTCAGATTACTCTATAAAATCTCTATAACAAGGGTGGCCAAACTTTTCGTGCCGGCGATGGTTATGTACACTTTAGGGTGCTCAACTGCTTCGTCAACAGCGCTCTTATACAAGGACCATGGTAAAACCCAGAGATAAACTTCAATATAAAGTAAAATGCAGATATAAAAAAATTGTAAATTGCAAAAACGTCCAGAACGTATGAATTCTTGATATTTGAAATTCGACCGTTTCGTTTTCGTCCACCAGGACCTTTGCAAAACTGACCGGCAGTTGCAGAGAGTCCTGAAGGTGCGTCAGAGAAGAATGAAAATGATTTTCGAGTAACTTTGTTGGCATAAATAAATAATGAACATTACTTATCTGTGCTATAATTACAGACATTGGTGGTTCTAATTTAGTGCTGCCAAGCATAAAAGGGACGCTAAATGTTCGTCATAGCAGATCTATATTATCTATATTACTTTATTTTTTAAAATGTCTATTACAGATATACGAACACTGATATTAGCTCTAGTGCAAAGTTTTTCACATGTAGAAATGTGTCATTCGGCAGACAGATGTTAAATGAAACAAGTTAACTTCCTTGTATTTGTTGTTGCATTTGTATGTGTAACATTTCCTTCTATTTATATATTTTGAAGTTTGTAGCTAGGCCAAACATTTGTTTGACTCTCTGCCAACTATCGTTTTTTATATAGCTTTTATAAATTATTCTTTCAGAAGCTGATTTTTGTATACTTCGTCTCAATCGAGATAAACGTTTGCAGTAGGTTTATCATCACACATTTTGTTGTTGGTATAACAGCGTTAAAGGCTTCTGAATCTATACTCACATCTTTATCTGCTATACGTAACCAGGACATCGCGAGAAACAATTGGATAGTGACCACTTAAAAAAGACAGAAGTATTGAAAAATTGATACCGATATCAACAATATCTCCGAAATAATTATTCTGAGTAACTTTTGTGTTATAAAGGGATCTACGTTTTTGTGTAGTAGGTTTTTACTTCCTCTACTGGTAAGTAGGGGAAGCATTGTATTTCTCCCCAAAAGTCGATGTCGAGATTTCACCGGAAATATATGTTTTGAGACCCCCTGAATCCAAAAAAGCATTTTTAGAAAAAGGTCCGTGTGTGTGTGTGTGTGTGTGTGTGTGTGTGTGTGTGTGTGTGTGTGTGTGTGTGTGTGTGCACGCGCGCTGTGTCTGTGTGTTGGTGTGTCTGTCAGCCTGTGTATCCGTCAGTCTGTGGACAACATAACTCAAAAACGAAAAGTTGGTTAAAAACCAAAGTTGGTATTTAAGTTTAATGTCTTTGAAGGATGCGACACGAAGATTTTGAAGAAAATAGCCCCACCCTAAACTACGCTTTACATTGAAAATTTTTCGAAAATTTTGATTTTCTTGAAAATGGCTCAAACAATTTTGATTAAAATGTCATATGTTTGAGATATTTGTATGACAAATGAAATGTATATCTTGAATTTTCTGGATATAGCCCCTGCTGTCGTATTTACTCTGGATGACTTTTGCATAACTGGTAAACCGTTAGAGACAGACCAAATCATACTATACAAAAAATGTAATCTTGCCAAAATACAGAATTTATGTCCAAATAAATTTTGTTGTATGGTGAACCATTTCGGAGATATGCCTTGTTATGTGTGTGAGTTTCGGAGAACAAAATTTTCGTGAAATGAATCATCGTTCTTCATTTTTTTATATGTTAAGTGTGCAAAGAGAGCAGAATCTCAAAGCTTTAAAATATTTGACTATCGCACAAAGCCTACTGTATTCAAATATTCCCCTTGTACCTACAAGGAAATAAGCAATAAGATAATTTGTACAAAGGTTTATTTCAACTAACACGAAGAAGACATAGGAGTAAGAGTTTGTAAGAATGGTTAGTACAAGAGTAGAGAAAGTCATGTGAGTGCAACACTTCAGATTTTTATCTATCTATTGGTTCAGCAGTTACTCAAAATCGTGCAAAATTCTTCCCACATGAAGAAAATTTCCCAGGCTATTCCAAGAAAATTCAAGATATACGTTTTATTTGTTATGTAAGGATTTTAAATACGTGATATTTTTATTAAGATGTTGGAGCCACTTTGAGGAAAAAAAAAACATTTTTGAGGCAAAGAATACGTAAAGGAAGGGGATTTTCTTAAAAATATTGCTGTTTTTTCTTTGAAAAATGTTAAATAATTTAAATACCAAGACTGGCATTTATCGGATCATCTGCTTTTAGTTATGCTGTTCACACACAGGCAGACACACACACAAACACGCGCAGATACCGGACTCAAACATGTATTTCCGGTGATATCTGAATATAGAACTTTGCGTGGAATGCAATACTTCCTTTATTTACTATAGTTAAGTGCTAGAAAAAGTAAAAAACTAGGGATCGAAAGAGTTAAGGCATAGTGAAGTCTGCAAATAATATGCGAAGAATAATTACGAAGGTAACATCTTCAGTCTTAGAACATTTTAATACATTGTGGAAACGGTTACTCATTTAATGTTACACATAAATACAAATTTCATATCTAATATGTTAAATTACTTTGTACAAGCAAGATTATTAAATATACATTTTTATAGAAAATTGCTTTCTATTTTTTACTTGCTCTACTAAATAGAGGAAGTATTGCATTCCACCCAAAAATTCGATTTCGAGATTTCACCGGAAATATATGTTTTGTGGCTCCCTAAATCCCGTGTCTATGTGTGTCTGTCAGTCTGTGAACAGCATAACTCAAAAACGAAAAGTCGGTTAAAAACCAAAGTTGGTATTTATGTTTAACGTCTTTCAAGGATGCAACACAAAGATTTTGAAGAACATTCCTCCACCCTAAACTACCCTTCACATGGACAATTTTTCAAAAAATTTTATTTTCTTGGAAATAGTTGTAACGGTTTTGAATAAAATGCCATATAATTGAGATATTTTTATGGCAAATGAAATGTATACCTTGAATTTTCTGGCTATAGCCCATGTAGTCCCATTTACTGTTGATCACTTTTGCATAACTGGTAAAAGGTAAGAGACAGACCAAACCATACTATACAAAAAAAATCTAGATCTTGCTAAAAAACACAATTTATGTCTAAATAAACTTTTTTGGCAGAGTGAACCATTTCGGAGATATTTCTTGTTATTTGTGTGTTTGGAGAACTGATACTTCTTTTAAATGGAACATCGTTATTCGTTTTTTATACATTAACCGTACAAAGAGAACGGCTTTTGAAAGATTTTACTATCGCGTAAAGTGTACTGTATTCCCATATTCTCCTTGTACCTACAAGAAGATAAACAATAAAATAATTTCTGCAAATGTTTATCTCAACTAACACGAAGAAGATATAGGGGTAAGGGTTTGTAAGAATGGCTAGTACAGGAGTAGAGAAAGTCATATGAATGCAACACATCAGATTTTTCATGGTATTATCTAGAAGATGATATTTTAATTTCAATTTAAAAAAACGTTTAAGAGCATAAATGTAGCAGAACGGTTTTTTGGTATAGTATACTCAAAAGATATATTGACTTTATCTTAACGTTTGGGAGTCTCCAATACAGCCTCTAGTAAATTTATGGGTTCTGGCAATATCTCCTCTACTTTATATGAGCATAAAGAAAATAAGGATAGAGAAACAGGAACAATTTAAAATCATAATTTGCTGTATTCTCGATGCACAACATGTGTCACATTTTGGTTAGCTATAATAAGTGATGATACTGAATGCAATTAATAGATAGGTAATTCAGGTAAGTATGGCTTTTAAAAGCAGTAGGCGTAGAGATGCTAACGGTAACCCAACTTGAATCACCATGTGACTAACGCTGGTACTCTCCACTTCGTCATCTTGCATGCACTCCGGAAATTGTATCCTAAACTTTCAGCCGTTGCATTTCCTCGCCTACATACATATTGACTAAAATCGCATTATCAGTTGAGAACAGTGGTTCCCAGAAGTTTCCCATCTGACGTTCCCCTTTCCAAACTGCCGTGTTCCCCACAGTTATTCACCTCGTCGTCTCACAGTGGCGTATCCCGAATATTTTGCTAAAGCATGCAACTAAAACATGGACATTATATGTATAGTATATTACGCACGAATAACTGATGTCACTGTTCCATAGATATTTATCCTTCCCGAGCAACAAACACGGTCAACAAAAGAGTTTCCATAAAGTTTCAGAGCCGCATAACTAAACTGTCCTATAAAGCTTAGACAATGTATCACCGAGTTCTTCTCTTTGTTCTCCGTCTTAACCTTTTTAAGTCAGGAGTAGCTCCCCCTTCTAATTAATTTTCAATAGAATGAACGTGACTGAAAAGGTTTATTAAATAGTGCGTTTTATATAATGTGTCGTCGGGCGCGGCGCAAAACAGAGGACTGTCGGTGCTAAGTACTTCACACCACATACCAGGCCGGCGAGCAAGCAAAGGCGCCCAAGGTTAGGCTGTCTCGCATAGCTGTTTGTGTGTACGTGACTAGCAACAATCACAGCGGCAGAACCAAAAGTGGTTTCTCAAGCGCCTTCGAGAAAACCTAACTACGTCATCGCCGGCATGTTTGAAGGAGTTTGCGAAAGGTCGCGCGGAAAAATTGCAGACGGGACGAAGTAATAGAGTAGGGGAAGACAACTTCGGGCCGTGTGCGTATTTAAACGAAGAGCCAGCTTGTACCTTCGTGTGACGTCAGGCGAGAGCGGTGTATTGCTATGCTGCCTAGGTCAGCGACACTACTTGCAGAAACTAAATGAATATGAAAAGTTTTATTTGGACATGTTTACAACATGCTTCAGCCTAGTCTGAGGGTTTTTATTTATTGTATGAGGGATGTTAACGGCGTTAGTGCGAATTTTGTTCTTATTTTGTGTTTTTGTTGACGTTGTGTAGTGCGGTGTGTAGTAGTTTTGTGTTTCCGTTCAGTTCCGGTGTTTCACACGAGTTTTAGACCAGGCTTCAAGATATAGAAACATTGTCAGCTACGTTTCAGATCTTTGCGACCCCGTATTCATTGGATGTTAACAATGTTTCTAGCAGGTAGCAAATTGAATTGATAAATTTACAGTGCAACGATTTTCTGAAGGACAAATATAAACACAAGGAAGACTTGGCTGATTTTTATAGGAATGTTCCTCAAACCAGATTTCTGAGGTTGTATGCCCTTGTTGCACGGATATTATGTATGTTTGGTTCTACGCATGTGTGCGAACAGTTCTTTTCTGTTATGAACATTTCTAACTCAAAATCCCGAAGCATATTGTCAGATCACAATCTAACATGCAGTCTTCGGTTACAAATGTGCCGTACATTACGCCCTAACATTGACAAACTAGTTAAAGAAAAGCGAAACGGTAAACGTCGGAAAATGTCCACCTAATTGTTCTGTATAGCTCTCCTCTAGCTCAGGCAAAATAGTTATAATTTCTGTTCTATTTGCGTTATAACATGACTGTTCATATAAACTAGAATCTACATGTGGATATAGTATGACATAAAGCCGAAATGTAATTATTTATAATCTGTGAATATTCTTAATTGAAACAGTCAGCATTAAAATTACGATGTCCCGCATGTCATTTCCTCTTCCCCGCTCTGATGTTACATGTTCAGCTGGCCTTCGGTGGGAGCATGTGAGCTGAATGAGCTGACGTCACAGCAGCGATACCTGTCTTCACCTGTACTAGAGTAAAGGGGAACGTGGACTGCAACCTTCACACAGATCTATTGCGGATAACATGCGCCAGGAGGAAGGCATGAAGTGAGGGAACCGCAGGAGGTTACAGGGTCGCAGGCGGACAGGCCACATAGACGCACGGAAGCTCCTAATAAGTGCTAAGAGATCTTCATCCCGGCGCCAGGATCCGCCTAGCGGCCACCAAAACTCCGGGTGCGGTGTTGACAAGCGTCCCCCCTAGAGAGTACAGCGGCCACACAACGCCACTCAGCGCCAACGACCAAATGCTGAAGCACATCAGAATCATCGTCATTAACATTCGTAATACCACAATATCCTTTTACTTCAGCCGTCTGCTAACCTGGAAATAACAATTCCGGTCACAACGATTCTGGGCCTTCTATGATATAATTTAAAGTACGACTGTGTAGCAGACATGAAAAGACCTGTTGCTGTCTTGGATTATAACACCATCTGACAGCTCAAGATAAAGTGGTGAGTAGAGAGTACTATTTTAGTTAATTATGAAAATTGGATTATAATAATTGTTATTTGAATCAGAAAATTGTATAAGTGTTAAAGCACAGAATAAAAACTTGAAGCGTTGTTTCTCAATCGATCGGTCCAAGGTTATGGCGATAAGTACTGTTATCAGTGTTGTATTATTTTGAGCTTGTGAAAGTCATAATACAAACAACATCCATTGAAATCCGCTTCTTCAACATTATGGAAAAGTTATAGATAAGGCTCGGATTTTTAGGTGCTTAAAACTTGGGAAATATTTATTTTTATGTGCTGAAAATCTCAAAAATATACGCCAAAACAAATAAAATATTTATTTAAGATCTGAATGGCTCAGCTAATATAACTGTACGTGGTATTCACCAGACATTATTCGTGGAATAGATCACTAAGTACTGAGTTACAGTATAGGAACACATGCTTCCTTAAATTTTCCATCCCAAAAGATTGACGATTGTCACAAAGGATGTCCATTGAATTTCGAATGTTTGTTGCCACTTAAATATGGGCATGTTTAACCTACTGTTAAAAATGTTGATATGTTACTTTCCAACACCATAACTCAACTAAACGTTTGTATAAACTTTGCAGATTCACAAACGATTACTTGACTATACAGTTTTATAGCCACCTACAAGTATCAGTGTATATACTAGAGGGCTGTGAAGTGGTAACAGATCCTTAATCAAGCACATGGCAGTGGAAGAATTTCCCGTTCTTATCTTGTAAGCTCATGTAGCTTGAGAAAGCAGGATGTTTATGTTTTCCAACTGAAGGGATACTATAGCTGACATCAGTTCTTCCAATAATGAATGTTATATATCTATCACATCTGACCTATGCAACTGAGCATTAATCAGTTAGATGGTGACTTGTTACAAATAATTCTGCTGCTGTTTTTATGTGACTTTATGTAAATATATGAAAAGAATTAACAAGGGGCTTCCTTAATGCGATTTTTGTGTACTTTATTGTGAATACCCGAGAACATTTGTTTACATAAAAATCAGAAAATGTGCTTTATGTGCAATTAAAGTTAAAATATTTGCTCTAGTGTGAATATCCAGAATATTAAACTCAATTTCAAAATTGTATTAGGACGCAAACAAAATATGTATTTACCTAAAAACTCGAGCCCTAGTTATAGATAACGAATGCAGACGGAGGAATTACTTTAATAATCGTACAAATTGTAATGTTACGATTAATGTTTGAAAATAAATGTTTGTATTGTAATGGGTTTACTTGCGACACTAGTGTTACTTGTATTTTTTCAGCATTTATATTTTGTTTCTTTTCACAGCAACGAGATTGCGTATAGAAATATCAACTTACGATCCATAGCAACAGTATTCGTAAGCATGTACTAAAAATTAGTTCTATCCTGCAAATAGATGTCATGTTTAGCAATTTTCAAACAGTAACAGAAGGAAGAAAACGCTGAATTTGATCAGGAGGGAGAATATACATTTTTGGTATAAGGGAAACAGCTTATGATAGTTCCCAAGAATTCAATATGGCCGACATTACACTAAACTGCAGTACTGCCAGTCTACATAATAAAACCATTATTTCTAACCTCAAATATCACAGGGTTAAAGTAACGATAATAATGCTTGAACATCATTACCACACAACACGTGATGAACCTGTGTTCACCTTCGGCAAATCTTGTTCTGTAATAACACTTGGATAAAATGACTTCCGAACGCTATCGTGATATATATTTAATACACTGCTGTGTTGCAAACACAGTATAACTTCATATAATGCTCTAAAACAATTCAAGAAAAAACCACGCACACACGAGCAACACAATGGCGTCCACAGATTAATTAACCTAACAGAATTTTGTTTTAAAATCTATCGGTTGGTTTCTATGCAACGGGTTCAAAAATAAGGGCTTCTGTGGCAACATAATGGATGCAATAACGCCAACCGTGGCCGTAGCTTTACCATGGTTATATTTTACGAACAGTTGGCGGTACTAATGCAACCTAATAGATGCAATATCATCCAATACAACCAGACCACGTCATAATAGGGGGGAAATGTCACAGTTGGTTTTCGGGGTATTCCAATAAACTGTTTCCTCTATACATTGTATGAGAATAAATAGCTTGCTCCGAAGTGCAGTGAAAGAAATGCCTCGGGCCAAAGATATCAAATGATAGCTAAACTATTAAGATAAATGGTTCATATACGATGACACAGAGGAAAGCAGAAAAAGCGGCGAGGAAAAAGGTTATGTTTGCAGTGAAAGGTCTGAACTATGATTGATTATTCTCGGACAGGAAGCTGATGTAGCCCACAGAAAGCGGCTCTGATGTGTCCAGTACCGAAAGTAAAATCAAAGATTCGTTCCCATGGCCCTGAAGTCGCGATATTGGCACCGCACTCTTGATAAAGAGACGTAGAGTCTTGCAAGCAGATTACAAAACCTGCGGCGGTGCAGTGAATGAAGCTGTGACCTGCTTTCTCTTTCTAGCCGCTTGGAGGCGTACAGGTTTCTCTGTCTCCCTCACGCACTTGCCGCGTCCTTCTCCTCGCACGTACGCGCGCGCGCGCGCACACACACACACATACGCGCGCACACAGTGATTCAGGTGAATGGCTTTTAAAGAGGACAGCAGACATTCTTTCCACCTGTTTCAGTACTTATGACGTCACAGCGCTCTAGGAAGTGATAGACAGGATTCGAACTTGCGACTGCCGGAAATGCCAACGTATTTGCGGCCGACAGAAACCAGTTTTGCGCTTTGTAATCAATACAGCTCGGACGTTTAGGCAATTATAACAATTGAAACAGGTACAACAGACCACGATAAACTCCAACAATATACAAAGAATGTTACACTCACATGACCTTCTCTACTCGTTCTTCTACAACCTATTCTTAAAAAAGCTTATTATTCTAGCTGTATCTAGTTATTCCAGATAAACTTTCAGTTCAAATTCGCACGTTTTGTTGCAGGTACAGCCATGGAAAAAATGATTGAGCGCATTAGGAGTCCCATGCCACGTTGCAGCGAGGTTTACACAAGTGAATATTTCCAACATGCAGCTGAGTTTATTGACAGCCTGTTCCATGTGGTGCGGAGGACCCGGGTTCGATCCCAGGAACCAGTATGGGGATTTTCCTCTGCTGGGAGGTCCGGCACGGGGTGCACTCAGCCTCATTAGGTCGGTTGAGAAGACCGTATAACTGGCTGGGAGGGCTCGCGGCGCTGGCCACGTCCCACCCTCCAGTACTGCACCCCACCAATGACGCCTGTTGTGCGCAGAGGTGGGGGACGCAGCAGCTGGGTGGCAAGCCTTGGCTCTTCATGGGCTGTTGCGCTGAGGTTTATTTTACTTACTGTTCCACGTGTTATCGTCTGTCGAACACAAATAATCTGTGTCTTGAACCACCATTCGCGTTTATATTTGTTTCTGATAAAGAAAGGGGCGGTATAGCAAACTCTATTTGTGTGTCCGACAGACAATAACGCAAGGAACAGACTTTCAATAAACTCAGGCTGCATGTTGCAAGTATCGACCTGTGTAAACCGCGCTGCAATACGACGTGGCTGTACCTAAAGCAATTCAGAATTTTAAAGAGAGTATTGCTATATAATTTCATACTTGCATGACCACGATAATTATAAAAAGGAATAACAACTATCCATTTGAGAAACGTGTATTGAAAAATTCAGACCAATAAAAAAGAACACCTTGGAAATGGTTAATTCCGCAAAAAGGATTATTTGACATAAACTGTGTGCTTTAACGAAATCGACATTTCTTTATAGTAAGATTTTGTCTATCTCTTACGGTTTACCAGTTACGGAAAGTCATTCAGTATGAAGAGGACTTCGGAGATTATTCCCAGAAAGTTTGAAGTAAACATTTATTTTCCATGAAAACAGCTTAAACAAATATTATTTCAATTAGAATCACTTGAGCCAATTTTGAGAACATCAGAATTTTCGAAAAATGTTCCGTGTAACGGGAAGTTTGGGATGAACGACTTTTCTTGCAAATCATAGTGTCGCATCCGTATAACATGCTGAACTTAAATTTCAACTTAGGTATTTAACAACTTTTCGACTTTTAGTTATATCTACTATTTACACATGCACGGGCGTTTTTTGAAAATGCTTATTTTGGATTCAAGGAGTCTCAAAATCTGTGTTATTAGACAAATCTTGACATGGAATTTCTTCCTCTGCTTAGAGGTAAGCAGTGAAGAAACGAAAATGTCATATTTTCGAAACCTCATAGTCTTAAGATGCTTAATAACTAGGGGCCGGATCATGATTTTTTCACGATTTTAGGGTGATACCACGTGCAAAATGCACTTACATGGCTCCTAACATTTTAAGAGAAATTAAACCACCTTCAAGGGCAATTTTTAGGGAAGTATTGTATTCCACCCAAAATTTCGATGTCAAGATTTCACCGGAAATATATAATTTGAGGCCCCCTGAATACAAAATTCCATCTGGAAATGTTTCGCAGTGTCTATTCGTAGACGACTTCGCTGTCTATTGAGTTTCTCAGCGCATACCGCTTTTGGAACGGTGAATGCAACAATGTTTAGGCAAGCTTCAGGAATGGAGCTCAAACATCGCCTTTCGCTGCTCAACTGAGAACTTCATCTGCGTTAATTTGTGGCGCTGTAGGAAACGATTGCCACCTTCATGCATTATAGATATTGAGTTTTCTTTTTGTTTTGCTTTTTGTCATTTCTTTTTTAATTGTGGCTATTTCCATGTTTAGTTCTGTATGTTTATTTATATTTGTGATTTTTACTAGGTTTTTTTATTCCTCATTGATTGTTATCTCTGGCTTTTGTCATGATTCGCTTTATAAGGACGCTGAAGACTAAGTAGTTTAATGTCATTAAATATACACAGCAGTAGTAGTAATAGTAGTAGTAGTAGTAATAATAATAATAATAATAATAATAATAATAATAATAATAATAATAATAATAATAATAATAATAATAATAATAATAATAATAATAATAATAATAATAATAATAATAATAATAATAATAATAATAATAATAATAATAACAATAATAATAATAGTGATCATCATAACAACAACAAACTATAGGCGAATGTCATCCTGTTGTGGTGGTTCCAGGAACTTACTAAGAGGTGGGCTACACCTATTCAGTGTGCCATGTGATCTATTTCAGCAACAGATGGCAGCACAAAGAGTTGTATTGAGTTTAGAAAAAGAAATAGTAATACAGCATGTGGAAACAAATCTCAGTAATTTTTAATTTCCTAACAAGGGTGTTTAATTGACTATTGGTATTAAGATGCTTTTATATAATTGTACTAATGCAGCAATATATCCATTGCTAAGAACCAGGAAATCAGATTTCTAGAGGGAATGTGTCAGTTAAATCTTTGGCAATGGGCCTTGTATAAGTCACTTGACATGGATATGTATGCCGACACGTACAGCGAAAAGAAAAATGCAAGCACAGCCACTCTAAGGTAAACGCGAGGTTCAGGAACTAAACTAGGTATTGCCGGAACGAAATTAATTCCCTTTGACACTGGCATTACCTCTAACCTTTGCTACACCTGCTTGTTTATATCTGTAAGTCCAGGAATAGATATGCGCTTATCTTCAAAATAGCATTGAAATCACAATTGCAGCCGAGTGGTGCAAATTATGTCTTGGTCTGATTTCTCTATTATTTTTGTGTTTATTCAGGGAGCCTGAAAATGTATATTTGTAGTGAAATCTCGGTATCGCATTTTTGTATGGATTAAATATTTCCTCTGATTAAGAAAGCAAACACTTTGGTGATTATCACAACAAGCAGGCATATAACCATCCACTTGTATAAGGCAAACGTGTCAAATATAATGGGTAGAAAGCGCATGGCTGTTATGCACTAGATTATTCTGCTTTTGATCAGCAGCTGAGATTCAAAAATTGGTTTGGATGGCAAGAGGGAAAATTCAAATGCTACGGGATGTAACATTTCGGGAACTCCTAAGAATCGAATACTTGGATATTTTGCTTTCGGGTTTTGTCATAAGTAACTGATTCTAGAGATGAGATGTTAGGAAAAAGGCTTTCTACTTTCTTCACTACGTACTTAAACCAAGAAGTATTGTACTCCACCCAATGTCGAGATTTCACCGGAAATACATGTTTTGAGGCTCTCTGAATCTAATAAGAAAGATCTGATATATTGCACTTACACAACTTTGTCTGCTCTTGTACTAACCATTCTTACATTCTTCATGTTAGTCGAGATAAGCATTTTCAGTAATTATCTTATTGCTGATTTTCTTGTAGGTGCGAGGGCAATACGGGAATGCAGTAGGCCATGAGCGGTAGTCAAATCTTTTAAAGCTTTGAAATTCCGCTCTCTTTGCACGGCCAAACATATAAAAGTGATTAACGACCTTCTATTTAGAAAAGTTAAAGTAATGCAAAATTCACACAAATGACAAGGAATATCTCCGAAATGGTTCACTCAAAAAAAAAAAAAAAAAAAAAAAAAAAAAAAAAAAAAAAAAAAAAAAAAAAAAGACAACTCGTGTGTTTTAACGAGGTATACATTTTTTGCATAGTAATATTTGGTCTCTCCCCACGGTTTACCAGTAGCAAAAGTCATCAAGAGTAAACAGAACTGCATAGGCTATGGCCAGAAAATTATAGGTATATAAATTTAATTCGCCATAAAAATATCTTTAAAATATTACATTTTAACCAAAATCGTTAAACCAATTTTTGAGAAAATCAAAATTTTCCAAATAAAGGGTAGTTTAGGGCGAAGGAATTTTCTTCAAAATCTTCGTGACGCATCTTAGAAGATATTAAACATAAATACCAAATTTGGTTTTTATCCGAATTTTCGCCTTTCAGTAATGCTGCTCACAGAGAGAGACACACACACGGACCTGTTTTTCTAATTTTTTTTTATTCAACGGGTCTCAAAACAAATATTTCCGGTGAAATCTCGACATCGAATTGTTTGCTCGAATACAATAGTTCCCCTTTGAACAGTGGAACTCCAAAACGATAAGTCGGTTAAAGTTTGAAGAAATTCCTTCCACCCCAAACTACCCTTTATATGAAACATTTTTCGAAAGTTTTGTTTTGCTCATAAATGGCTCTAATTATGTTGACTAAAATGCCACATGTTAATGACATTTTCATGCCAAATGAAACGCACATCTTGAATTTTCTGGTAATACGTGAAGTCCTCTTCATTCTGGATGACTGTTGCATAACTGGTAAACGGCAAGAGATAGATAAAACCTTAGTAAACAAAGAATTTAGAACTCCTTAATGTGCACAATTCATGTTTTTTTCTCCCCCCCCCCCCCCTTTTTTTTGTTTCTTTATTTCTTTTGCTTTGGTTGACCTATTTCCGAGACATTTCTAGTTATTGGTATGAATTTTTCAACACTTAAATTTCTCAAATGGGAAGCCGTTATCCTTTTCGTTTTCTTTGTTATTTTCTCCTAGTCATTCAGAGATAACGGAACTTCAAAGGCAACACTAACCGACCAGCTCATAAGAGACTATCGTTTAGATATTACCCTATTCCCACAAGGTAATATGTAATAAAATCATTGTTGATTAACCTGAAGTGGACAGAAGGTTACCCTTTTCTAAGAATAGTTCGTTGAAGAATGGGAAGATAAAATCATGTGAATGTGGCACATCAGATTTTTACTAGACGGTAATAAATCGAAAGCTATGAAAGTGAAATTGTGTTTTGAGATATTTTGAAGCGATGGAACAGACTTTCAATCTTTCTATTTTTGTTTTTAAGCTTTGGCTGCTTATTGGAATTATACGTGTCAATTCTTGCCCTTTTTAAATAAACTTAAAATTTTTGGATTTACTTTCAATGTTTCTATTACATTCAGGAAACTAAATAAGGCCACCCTTGTATCTTGGAACTTGGACGTCTTTTGTGTTGGAATGTGACTGTTTTGTATTGTAAGGTTTGCTAGTTCTAAAGGTTTAGAATAAAATTTCTCTTTGAAAGTGAATTTTACAGTGTCAGAAGATACTGAAGGGAAATCATTTTGACTAATAATGATTGTCAGTTACTTTCGCGTGAAAGAAGATATATAACGTTATTTATTTATGATGCCTAAATCCAGTCAACCGATAGAAAGTAAACTTCGCAGTTATGTTTATGAATTAGGTATCGACGTGTTTTCAACTGAGGGGATATTTAATAGTGTACGGTTAGTGAAAAGACAATCACGGGGAAAAAATCCAAGAAAAAGAAAGTTATTAGCCAACAACAAATCTGCTTTCACATCAAATAATGCTGCACCCAACAGCCTTTTCCCCATTTATCACACTCTTTATTATAGCTGTGTAATTATTGATGCAAAGGACTCTAAGCCAAGAAAATTTACAGTAATATCTTGTGGTAATCTGCAGCAATAAAAATATGTACTTTCTATGGTTTTTAAACCAAATATTATGTATTGAGAGGGCCCGGGTTTCGATTACCTGAAGAATATTAAAAATTACCTTAAAGTGATGTCTTTATGAAGTTGAAGTATATTAAAATAATATAAAAGAACAAAGAATGACTTAAAAATCTGATGATTTACAATTACATAACTTTCTCTACTCTTGTACTAACTGCTACAAACTCTTATTCCCCTATGTTCTTCATGTTGGTCGAGATAAACATTTGCAGAAATTATCTTGTTTATTTCCTTGTAGGTGCAGGGGGGATATGGGAGTACAGTAGGTAGGACAGTCAAATGTTTTAAAACTTTGAAATTCCGTCTCTTTGCATGACCAAGAGATAATAAAAACGGATAGCGACCTTCCATTTGAGAAAAGTTTAGGTATTACAAAAATCACACAAATAACAAGGAATATCTCCGAAATGGTTCCCTAAAAAAAGAAAAAAATGCATTTGGGCATAACTTGTGCGGTTTAACATCTACGTCTTTTGTATTGTAAGACTTGTTCTATCTCTTACGGTTTACTAGTTATGCAAGTCATCAAGAGTGAACAGGACTGCATAGGCTATAGGCAGATCATTTAAAATATACATTTCATTTGCCATAAACCTATCTTAAACCTATGGCATTTTAATTAAAATCCTTAGAGCCATTTTTGAGAAAATCAAACTTTTCGAAACATTTTCCATGTAGAGGGTAGTTTAGGGCGGAGGAATTTTCTTCAAAAGCTTTGTGTCGCATTCTTGGAAGGTGTTAAACTTAAATACAAACTTTGGCTTTTAACCTTTTTGTTCTTGAGTTATGCTGTTCACAGACAGACAGGCACACGGAACTTTTATCAGGGTGTCTCAAAACATATTTCCGGCGAAATCTCGCTTTGAGCAATAGTCAAATCTTTTAGAGCTGGTCACTATATGGAAGCTTTGAAATAAAATTTTCTTAGCACGGCCAAGAGATAAAAAAGTAACTAACAACCTATTTGACAAAATTTAAGTGCTGCAAAACTCTCTCTCTCTCTCACACACACACAAGTGCCTTAGTGTTTAACGTCCGCTTTTACTACTACGGCACCACAGGCGGTGACACTGATGATACATGGAATGAAGATGGAGCACCGGTGGAATGAGATGGCGGGGGAAACCGGAGAGCCCGGAGAACCCGGAGAAAACCCGCCCTGACGCCGCTTCGTCCACCACGAATACCACATGCGGGTCTCTGGGATCGAACCCGGGCCGCCTAGGTGGTAGGCGAGCGCGCTAACCGCTCGGCCACGGCGCCGCTATACAATACTTTGCCTACCTAGAATACGCAGTAGAGAAAATAATAAATACATTAAAAAGAATACGTTTTGTGTACCTCGTGAGCTACATCATACAACCATGTGTTGCAGAATGCACGGTTTATTCAGGGATAGGAACGTGGAACATCATAGAAGTTATTGGCGCTCTGTTGAACATTTTATATGAAGATTATGTATATAGGATGTCCCAAAATTAGATCGACAAACTTTGAGAGCTAATAGAGAATGATATTTTAAACACTTTTTGTTAAGGAAAGTTTTTTTTGCTGCGGTGCTTCGTTTAAGTGCTAGGCAAGTTAATGTCATAGATTACTGCCTCCCACCCAGTTTAAGTATTTACAGCAAAATCAGCAATGCAAATTAGTACTTCATTTGTCTTAGTAAGGCACACAATCTTGATCCAAGAAACAAACAGAACACATAAACAAAACACAAACATCTCGTCATTTACAGTTAATCACAGCTTTACTATTCAAAATTAGACCGACAAACTTTTAAGCCAGAGAAATGGCTGGTGTCTTTGCGAGAGTACGGCAGAGTAGGGCACGTCGATGCACTCTGTGTTAATCGCATTGGGCGTGCGTTCCAACATTTACTTTGAATAGCAAAGCAACCCAAACTTCAACCATCACCCTGTAAAACCCCACATCCCGGCATAAAGTGGTTAAGCACTAAAAGGGCAGGTACACGATTGACACACCTCGGGCTGTTCTCAGCCTGCCAGAAGCTCATCACGTCACGTCTAGGGCTTAAACGAAGCACGGCAGCAAAAAACTTTCCTTAACAAAAAGTGTTTAAAATAATATTATCTATCAGCTCCCAAAGTTTGTCGCTCTATCGGTCTAATTTTGGGACACCTGTAAATTTCCTGCAAAATGCAGTACATAAAGCAGCACATATAGGCATCATCCTGTGGACTGCAGCATTGTGTAGCATTTTAGTGCGCATTTCGGAAATGTTCAGACATACAATTGTATTGATAGATATAGACTTGCAAATTATTCCAGTTCAATCGTCATGTTTTAAGTATAATAGTATTTAGGTTGGAAGAAGTTTTGAGGAAATAATCTTCATCATTAGCTTTACAAAGGAATAGAAAAATTTGCATTATTTGATGCCGTGATACAAGTTTTGGTGGAACTGGCCCCAGAAGCCATTGTTGGTTTGCTTTTGGAAGTGCCATACTTCACAAAGTTTACATGAGTGTTAGACATTCAGAAGCGATTTAACACACCGTCCATACTGAGGTATAAAATTCTAGTGTACATAAAACCACAATGAGTATGTATTGAGCAATTCGAACCATTAATAATGATTAATGAACATAACGGAAATGACTCATGTCACAAAACGCGTCATTTGAAGTATATTGAGTGATTTAAAGACGTCTATATTCTTTGTGAAGTGCGTTTTTTTCGTTTACAGCATAACATTTATCAGGTATGCACGATTAGATAAGATTCCTTCAGAGTGATAGGACTTCACAGGCTACTCTCTTAAAGAGTTCACGATGTATATTTTATTTACCATATAAATATATTTAATGTATGACATTTTAATTGGTATCATTAGAGCCATTTTTCAGAAAACCAAATATTTCGAAAAACGTTCCGTGTAAAGAGCAGTTTGACATTGAGGAATCTTCTTGAAAATCGTTGCGCCTAATCCTTTGGATATACTGAAATGATATAGGTACGTTTGATATTCATTCGACTTTTAGTTTCTGAGTTATTCTGTTCACAGACGCACCCACGCACTTACCACACACACACACACACACACACACACACACACACACACACACACACACACACACACACACACACACACACACACACACACATCGAATGTTTGAGTACAATGCATACCTCCTCTGACCACAATGTTTCATGTTTAAATAATTTTACAGATTATTCTTACGTAGGGTTATCTTTGTATCCACTAAATCTGAGATAAACCTTTCTGGAAATAATTGCATTACACATGTCATCGAGTCAGAAGTTTAAAGCCCAACCATCTGCTAACCTTGAAATTCCGCGTTCTTTCCATTACATTCGTTAACAGCTGAAGAGCAACAACACTTTAAAATGCCATAGTATTACAAATTAATCAATAATAACAGCTATCTCGGAAATGGTTGATGAAATGAAAGGCTACTTGAAATATACCTACTGTGAGTTTCAAACAGATCTATATTTTGTTGCGCACAACATTTTTGTCTTGATTTACCCATTATACAATATTGTACACAAATCTTTACGAAACAAGAGGACTAAACATTATATTTCAAGATACACATTTAATTAAAGATATAACATTTTAATAAGAATCGTTAGGGCCATTTATAAAAGTTAAAGTATCGAAAATTTTCCATGTAAAGATCGTTTGGCGTGGGTATTTTCTTGAAAATCTCTGGAAGATGCTATACTTAAATACAAAGCTTGGAATTTATCTGAAATTTCACTTTCGAGTTATGGTATTCACAGACATAAGCGCGCGCGCGCGCACACACACACACACACACACACACACACACACACACACACACACACGCGCATCTTTTGTTTCAGAATACTACTTTGGATACAGGAGGCCTCAAGACATATTTTGGGTGAAATTCCAATATAAAAAAATTTAATGGAATACGGTTTTCTCTAATTACCATAAAGCTGTAGGAAAAATAAGTGTCAAAATAGAGCAATGTTTGAAAGCTGATTTGCAACTTTCCCCTTATTATCAGTTTGTATTTTGTTTAAATTAAATAAAGAAAGAGTTATACGACTGGGAAGTTTTGAATGGAAACTGTGTAAGAGAAAGGACGGATATAAGGGCACTTTGCGTGTTCATTTGAGCAACTCATGGAATCTAGTCTAGCCCAGAACCCTCCTCCCCATGCAAGACATTTAACTAAACCCCAGCGCAAAAGCCTATGATGGGCGAAGACTTGCCGCCCGGTCGCTGCGTCCTCCACCACAACCCACTACAGGCGCCACGAGTGGGGTGCAGTACTGGCAGGTGGGACGTGCTCAGCGTCCCGAGCCCTCCCTGCCTGTTAAGCGTCCTTCACGACTTGGGGTCGCTACTTCTGCATCAAGTAGCTCCTAAATTGGCCCCTCCGGGACCTAACGAGGCTGAGTACACCCCGTGCCAGACCTCCCAGCGAGAGAAAAATCCCCAGGAGGTACCGGGATCGAACCCGGCTCCTCTGTGCCAGAGGCAGGCGCGCTACCACTACGCTTACGGAGGTGGTCATGCAAGGCATTCCCTGAGATATACAATTGTGGTTCTTACCTTGTAATTTTGCATCTTCAGGAAAGTTGCTATTCCAGCCCGCACTCTATTCTTAACGCCCCGGACAGTGCCCTTGGCGCTCCGGATGGTAGAGGATGGTTCCTTTTCGTGCAAGTAATCCCTAACACCCGCAAAAGTCTCGATTTCTTCCACTTCGCCCCTAGGTGCCGCGTTCGCATTGTCACTACCGTTGACATTTTCGTTCAAATGAAACTTATAGAATCTGTCCGTTTCGTACACCATACTGGACTTTTTGGGAAACAATTCATTCAGAAGTTGTTCTTGCTGCTTCTTCTCTTCGGTTTCTTTCTTCCTATCTTCGTAGGTCTTTTCTTCAACAATAGAAGACGGCGGAGATGGATGTTTCTTCGCTGCTGGTTCTTCCACTTCATTCCTGTGTACTTCTAGTTTTAGTGTTGAGATAGGAGATTTATTAGCATGAGATTTTACTACCATATCATCAACCCGTGTACGAGTTTTCCTTGTAAGTGTACTGCATGGTGAAGGTACGACGGTGAGCTTAGCCGTTCTGTCCCTTATATCCTGGAGCAGTCCTTCTGGCAGTGATAAGCCTGATGTAAACGTCTTGGGAGGCACCGCTGGAGGGGTTGGAATTTTGTGTACTGGTTTCAGCGGCGGAGGGTTGATAATTGATGCTAGGAAGAGACTTTTTTGAGCACCGATGTCATCTTTCTCTTTGCGTTCTTCTACAAACACTGTGTTTACTGCTTCAACAATATCGTTGTTGATTTTCATGGTGTTGACAGCCTGCACTATTTCTACCTCTTCGTCCTCTTCAGGGATGGATACTTCTCCACCATTGCTGATGCTGCAGGCGTTTGATGCAGCGTTGAGGTCGCTGCTATTGAGGGAGTCACAGCTGATGTTACTGCCTTCATCGTCGTCACTATCAACTTCTGCACCACTGCTAGTCAGACTCCCGGTGCGCCTGTGAGCTCCGGTACTGCCATTAACAATTACTGTCACTGTAGCTTGGGACGTGATAGAAGTAGCTGATTTCTTCTTGGGTAACGGAGGCGGTGTGCTGCCGTCCAAATCGCTGCAGGTGCCGCTGTCAAGGGTGTCACTAGGGGATGACTGCCCACTGGACATGACATTTGACGGAAAAGGCGAGTAGAAGAAATACGGATTGCCACGTTCAGGCGTGGCCTTGATGAACGTGCTAGGGATGGACGTGCTGTTCCGGACCATGTCTTCCGAATGCTCTACGTCGTTACTGCTGACACTGATACGGATACAGCCGTCGCTAGTGGTTGTGCTGAAACTGGGTTGGAAAGTGAGAGATTTCGTTGCCTCGAGCTGTTTGAAGGAAGCCAACACTGGGGCGGAGGGATGTTGCTGCACGTTTCCGGGACGTTGTGCAGCCGGAAGTGTTTCGTCTTCTGTCGGGTTGATGCGGATCTTCACCACGTGATGGTTGTCGTTGGTGATACTGGCCCTTGCTTCAGAAAAACCGTTGACAACTACATCTCCTGCGAATACCGTTGTCTTTACAGTAGGAGGAGCACCATTTGTAATGGTGATGCTCTTCCGCGTCTTCGGCGGCAGAGGCGGGGGGACACTCGAACGCTCCGTCACGGTTTCCATAGCGACAACGTTTTTGTTTACAGGTACTTATTCTTACTCACTTCATCACAATCGCTGCTGATAAGAATGCACTTTACAGCACCACACCGAACGTACGTACGAAAATGCACATAAACACTGAGACCTATTTATTTTTTTAACACAAACTACACAACTATTAGTGCCAAAGGCCAAGTTCCAATTTGCCACGCCCACTTTGGAAAGTTAATCTGGTATGCCGTAGCTTGGTCTGAAAATACAAGAACAGATAGGTCGAGAGCTACCAGCCCACCTCTCCCAAGGTGTGCTACTTGGAGACTGAGTGACGGACTTGCTGGACAGGTACCACAAGCAGGTCTGGCCTTCACCAGTGGAAGGGGCAAGAAGTAGGATACTAGCTTGTGTACACTCGCGGAGCGGCGGAATTCCCTTGTACAGGACTCCCCTCCCCGCTGCATAGCACACCGATGACTTCAGAAAGTGTTCATATATACTCTAGTCAACCTGGGAAATTATTAATCTTTACTATCTAGATTTATCACTTATTTATTTAATCTAATGCTCTAGACGTGCAGCACACTCCTTCTGCTAGACAGTTGTCTTGGCTTATTTTTTGACTGTTTCACTTCGGAGTAGATTTGGTATTATTTTTCTATTTGTTAGTAATTCTTTTCATTTTTACCTTATATTATACTTGTAACATTTGTGCTTTGGAGGTTGCCTTAATATTACTTTTTACCGAATGGAATGATAACAGCCTAATATCTCAGTTCCCTTGTTTGCCAAATAATCGGCTTTCTCATTTCCAATTATTCCAATATGAGATGGGATCTATTTAAAAACAAATTTTCTTTCAGTTTTATCTTAGTTTTCCAAGTATGTCTTTAATTTGTGCCACTTTTGAATTCAAGGAATATTTACCATTTGAAATAGCTTATATGGCTGCTTTTTTAAAATATTTAAGTCTAATGCATAGTTGATTGGGTGTAAGAAAAATTGCTTCTAACTCTGCATCAAAATTTGTTTTCAGTCTGCCAGCAGATTCATTAAAGGAGAACAGTTTACCGTAAACTCCAGCTCCAGCCTAATCACCATTCTTCTGTTAAGGAACTGTCTGTGTAGATGGGAGCTACTCATTTTCTGAGTATTCCGAATTTGTTTGCATAATAATACTTCAAAATTTACACAGGATATTCTCTCTTTTTACATGTTCTGATGAACTTAACCCACATTCCACTTCAACGTGTTCATTGAGTATAATATTTTCTTCTGTTCCTATGCCTGAAGCGTCTGTTTCTTATTTTATCAATACTTTGGATGAATCCTTTGACACATTTGAGTTTTCTCGGATTTCGTTCATAATTCCTTCCACAATTATCTGAGGGTAGTCGTATTAATTGTTCGTAATGTATGAGTGCTAGTTTATTTATCTCGTGAGACAAGGAGTTGGTGTTACGCCAAAATGTAACAATTGCTGACACTAAAAACGGTTTTTTTATGCTCACTTATAATTTTATTGTTTTTACAATTTTCTTACAATTACAGCGATTTCTCATGTGTGCTTTCAAATTATTATATATGCATTTAGTAGGGCGATTTTTATTTTATCTACCATGTGTAGTAAAGTAGAGGAAATATATTTAACCCAAACATTCGATGTCGATATTTCACCGGAAATGTATTATGTTTTGAGGTCCCTGAATAAAAAAAAGGATTTTTACAAAAAGGTCCGCGCGCGCGCTCGCGCACCTGTGTGTGTGTGTGTGTGTGTGTGTGTGTGTGTGTGTGTGTGTGTGTGTGTGTGTGTCTATCAGTCTGTAGGCAGCATAACTCAAAAACGAAAAGTCGGTTAAAAACAAAATTTGGTATTTAAATTAAATGTGTTTCAAAGATACGACACGAAGATTTTGAAGAAAATAGCCCCACCCTAAACTACCCTTTAGATGGAAATTTTTATCGAAAATTGTTATTTTCTTGAAAATGGCTCTAACGATTTTGATTAAAATATCATATGATTTAGATATTGTTATGGCAAATGAAATGTATATCTTGAATTTTCTGGTTATAGCCCATGAAGTCCTATTTGCTCTGGAACACTGTTGCATAACTGACAAACCATAAGAGATAGAACAAATCGTACTCTACAAAAAATGTAGAGCTTGCTAAAATACACACTTTATGCCTGAATATTTTTTTTTGTAAAGGGAACCATTTCGGAGATATTCCTCGTTGTTTCTGTAAGTTTTGGAGAACTTACTACATCTGTCAAATGTAAAATCGCTATTCATTTGTTTATATGTTAACCGTGCAAAGAGAACGGAATTTGAAAGCTTTAAAACATTTGCCTGTCGCTCAAAGCCTACTGTACTCCCATATTCCCGTTGCACGTGCAAGAAAAAAAGCACTAAGATAATTGCTGCAAATGTTTATATCAACTAATACGAAGAAGGCAGAAGAATAAGAGTTTGTAAGAGTGGTTAGTACAAGAGTAGAGAAAGTCATGTGAGTGCAACACATCAGATTTTTTTCATTCGTAACTGTTACAGTAAATGCAGAGAATAAATACTATACAGACCGCCTGCAAAAGCTGTCGACTGTAAACCCTTTCCAGCCTAATTTATTAATAGCTAGGATTTGAATATCCAGATTAACTCGGAGAGAATCATCGCTTTGGAAGTATTATTCTGTAGTAAATAACGGAATAAGCTCATGCAAAATAAATGGTGAATAGCATGTTTGGAAGTTCACGGGAATTTATCTGCATTGTACGTATTGTTCTGTATTTCTTCATTTTTATATATTTTAATTTATGCTAATATCAATAAATTTAAAGAAAGCGCAATATCTAACAATTTTGACTAAAATGTTATATGTTTGAGATATTTTGATGACAAATGAAATGTATATCTTGAATTTTCTGACTCTAGCCCCTATAGTCTATTTACTCTGGACGACTTTTGCATAACTGCTAAACCATTAGAGATAGACCAAATCATATTATACAAAAGGTGTAGATCTTGCTAAAATACACAATTTATGTCAAAATAAATTTTATTGTAGGGTGAGCCATTTCTGAGATATTGCTTGTTATGTGTATGAGTTTCGGAAAACTTAGAACTTTCGTGAAATGGATCATCGTTGTTCATTTTTTTATATGTTAAGTGTGCAAAGACAACAGAATCCCAAAGCTTTAAAACATTTGACTATTGCACAAAGCCTACTATATTCCCCTTGTACCTACAAGGAAATAAGCAATAGGTTGTACAAATGTTTATCTTAACTAACACGAAGAAGATATATGAATAAGAGTTTGTAAGAATGTTTAGTAAAAGAGTAGAGAAAGTCATGTGAGTACAACACATCAGATTTTTTTAAATAGGAATGTATTGTTCGTTTTTTATCTCTTGGTTTTGCTAAGAGAACGGTGTTTCAAAGGAATCGCATAGCAACTAGCTCTTAAAACGTTTCCCCATCACTTAAAGCCCGCTGTATTCCCATATTCCCCTAAACCTACAAGAAAAATCGTAGTGAGGTAATTTATGAAAATCGTTATGTCCATTAAAATGTAGTATATACAGAAATATGCATTTGCAAGAATAGTGTGTTTAAGAGTGTGTATACCTCTACATAATGTTTATGAACAAAGTTTCTATATTAAAAGTCTATGTCGCAATAAAGCTACGTGACGACACTTGCTGCATCCCTAAGGCTATGCACTTCGACTTTGAACCCAAATATTGACTTCTTAAACGTAAGCAGTACAAAAGAACAGATGTATAACGCATAAGATTTAACAATGCTTTCGTAAATCAAGAGCGACGTGCATATAAACAAATCGCCACTGATACACAATGGGGTGTCAAAAAAGTGGCACCTTCCACATAAAGTGGAAGGAGGTAAACCCAACCTCCCCTCCTTCGCAAATGTTTGACATCGCTGCTCTAATGCCACGAGTTCCTTTCTATAATATTTACCTCATTCCATTTCCTTCTCATCTTGCACGTGTGCTTCTAAGCTCGTAAAGTACCTACGAAAAAAGAAGGCACACGAGGCAGAGCTAGACGAAGCTCGGCAAGTGCTACTATATTTGTGGGCTATCCTAGAGAAGGGACGTGGCAAAGTTTGATAACGCGCTGCCTAGCGCAAGTTGCTTCTCGCATTTCTCTTTTGCTCAACAAATCCGGCAACAGCCTATGAACTATTTCACAGAAAGGAGTTGGAAATTCTGAAGCTGCCTGCCTAAGAAGCAATATTTTATTTAGATGACATATAGCCCTACTTATAAGCAGGGCTCGGATTTGTATGACATGCCGTATTTTTATCCTGGCTTACTTTTCCATGCCTAAGTTATTTTAAGGACGTTTCCAACAGTTGCAAACACAATGAATCACCTTTACAACTGGATACTTGGCCATATTTGAGTGTTTGGTCATACTTTGGCCAAACATGCGAATAAGAGGATACTTTTAGTCATATTTTATGCAGTATACTGCCCGCGGTTTGAAGATTTGATCCCTACAACTTTTAGACTCAAGTTGGATACTATAAAGAACCTAAACTAAACAAAATAAACTAGTAAATAAATAAATAAATAAATAAATAAATAAATAAATAAATAAATAAATAAACAAACATAAATAAATAAATAAATAAACAAACAAACACACACATAAATAAATAAATAAATAAATAAATAAATAAATAAATAAATAAATAAATAAATAAATAAATAAATAAATAAATAAATAAATAAATAAATAAATAAATAAATAAATAAATAAATAAATAAATAAATAAATAAATAAATAAATAAATAAATAAATAAATAAATAAATAAATAAATAAATAAATAAATAAATAAATAAATAAATAAATAAATAAATAAATAAATAAATAAATAAATAAATAAATAAATAAATAAATAAATAAATAAATAAATAAATAAATAAATAAATAAATAAATAAATAAATAAATAAATAAATAAATAAATAAATAAATAAATAAATAAATAAATAAATAAATAAATAAATAAATAAATAAATAAATAAATAAATAAATAAATAAATAAATAAATAAATAAATAAATAAATAAATAAATAAATAAATAAATAAATAAATAAATAAATAAATAAATAAATAAATAAATAAATAAATAAATAAATAAATAAATAAATAAATAAAAACACTAGGAAAACATTATGCTGAAGCAATGTTAAACAACCCCAAATACCACAGCAAGAAAAACAAGTACCTAGAGAAAGCTGTGTGAAAGTAAGGCGTTGCACTGCAACATCAGTCATATAGAACATTATGATTTTTTGTAGAAGAAGTAGTAGAGAAAAGAATGTGTGTTTCGTAAAAGTAACGCGAGTAAAGATAACCGTGTGAATGCAATGCAATTTCAATTTCGAACATATGGAAAATTGTAGGAATAGTTTGTAGAAGAGGGTGTAGAGAAAATCATATGAATGTAATGTGTTGCATTCCTATTTAAATTAAATAACATTATATGAGCTGTATGTTGAATGGGAATAGCGAGAGAAATGTGATCGTATTTCGTAAAAGAAAAATCTGATGTGTTACACTCACATGACTTTCTCTACTCTTGTACTAACCATTCTTACAAACTCTTATTCCAATATCTTCTTCGTGTTAGTTAGTAGCGAGAGAATTGTGATCGCATTTCGTAAAAGAAAAATCTGATGAATCGCACTCACATGACTTTCTCTACTCTTGTACTAACCATTTTTACAAACTCTTATTCCTATATCTTCTTTCTTGTTAGTTAAAATAAACATTTGTACAAATTATCTTATTGCTTATTTCCTTGTATGTGCAAGGGGAATGTTAGAATACAGTAAGCTTTGTGCGATAGTCAAATGTTTTAAAGCTTTGGGATTTTGTTGTCTTTGCACACTTAACATATAAAAAAAATTGAGCAACGACGATCCATTTCACGAAAGTTCTAAGTTTTCCGAAACTCACACACATAACAAGGAATATCTCCCAAATGGTTCACCCTGCAAGAAAATTTATTCGGACATAAATTGTATATTTTAGCAAGATCTACATTCTTTGTATAGTATGATTTGGGCTATCTCTAACGGTTTACCAGTTATGAAAAAGTCGCCCAGAGTCAATACGACTACAGGGGTTATAGCCAGAAAATTCAAGATATACATTTCATTTATCATAAAAATATCTTAAACATATGACATTTTAATCAAAATCGTTCGAGCCATTCAAGAAAATCAAAATTTTCGAAAAATGTTCCATGTAAAGGGTAGTTTAGGGTGGGGCTATTTTCTTCAAAAATCCTCGTATCGCATTCTTGAGAGACATTATACTTAAATACCAACTTTGGTTTTTAACTGAGTTTTCGTTTTTGAGTTATGCTGTTCACAGACTGACACACAGACACACATACACCGACCTTTTTCTTTGGACTCAGGGGGCCTCAAAACATATATTTACGGTGAAATCTCGACATCGAGTTTTTGGGTGGAATACAATACTTCCCCTACTTACCAGTAGAGAAAGTAAAAATGAGTAGAGAAAACCGTGTGAATATATGTTGCATTTCTGTTTCAGTTGTAGAAAATTGTATCTTGAAAGGCGAGTAGGGAAGGCTATGTGAATTTATTACGCAAAAGAAAAGCGAGTAGAGAAAACCATATGATTGTTAGATTGTATAGGAAAATGGATAGCATACAAACCTTCTCCATGAAACAACACACACCACACACACACACACGTGTGTGTGTGTGTGTGTGTGTGTGTGCGTGCGTGTGTTTAACACTTCGTATACTTGTAAACGTCATTTCATAACCTTTTCCCTTTCCCCTCAGCCCATGTAACAGGTGCGGGGACATAGTTTGATGCTGTAAACCAGCGATGTCCAACCTTTGCAAAAGAGAGGAGTTTGGGTTTTCCTTTTTCCACTATACGCAGCCTTTGCCTCTCTTTAACCCCCAGCCGTGCATTGTGTTACAGTGGGGGTTGGTTACATTTACGTTGCATTTGATTTACGAAAGCACTTTCAAATCTCATGTGCTACACATCTGTTGAAGGTGACTTCTTTGATGCTGCTTAAGTTTAAGAAGTGAATCAATATTTGGGGACAAAGTCGAATCGCATAGCCTTAGGATATAATTACACATAGGAATCTTTGCGTAACCTATTGCGATACAGACGTTTAATACGGCTCAACTGGGAGAAACTCTGTATATGTAGTGTTATACTCAGTCTTATACACACTATACTTGCAAAAGCTTATTTATCTACTTTTTAATCAACATAAGCATTTTCAGGAAGTATCTTAATGCAAATTTTCTCGTGGATGCAAGGAGAATATGGGAATACAGTAGGCTTTAAGCGATAGTGAAATGCTTTAAGAGCTGGTTGCTATACGATACCTTTGAAATCCCGTTCTCTTTGCAAGGCCAAGAGATAGAAAAGATGAATAACTCATTCCTATTTGAAAAAAGTATAAGTATTGGTAAATTCAAACAAATAATAAAGAATATCTCGGAAATGGTTCATTCTAAAGAAAAACGAAGTATTTGACATAAATTGTGTGTTCCAACGAGATCCAGATTTTTTATTGTGTAAGCTTTTGCCTGTCTCTTACTGTTCACCATCTATGCAAAACTCATCCAGAATTAAAAGGTCTTCTGAGGACATTCCCAGAAAATTCAAGGTAAGACCTGGAAACGACCATGTTTGTGTCCGTCACTGGATACTGATTGTCTGTCTTTCCGACTGAAGGAGTGAAGTGAGGATAGCCACTCATTGCGTAAGGTTTTTCAAAGAGAGAAGGTTGGACATCCTTGCTGTATGCTACTATTGCGTGAAATACAGCGAAATTGAGAAGATTTTCGATCACTTTGATGATAGTGATTCATCTGCAATAAAAAATGTACAACAGTTTTCATTCACCATGCCAAGAAGCTTAGGTACATAAAATCAAATTTCTCGGTCAGTAATATTAAAGTACATCACTTGCCCTGAAACTGAGGGCATGAAATCGTGTGGTGCATTAAGCATCATGAAGGAAACTAAAACTAGAGTTATCGAGTGCACAGGGCAAACTAACTTGCTTCTTTTTAGGAAAGAACAAGGGATCGATGAAAATGGCCAAACCTTAGTGCTAATGATTTTCCTTGTTTCAAGTTTGCCCCCCTTTATATCATGAGATGCAGAAAGAAGTTTCTCCAAGTATTAACGTTCCGCTTGCCCACAATCGAAGATCTTACAAATTTGACCATCTGAAACTGCATGTCGTTTCGTTATCCACTGCAGTTCTGCTTAAAATGGTTAAGAGAGGTAAGAGAGGCATTAATGTTTTGAGGCCCCCTGAATAAAAAAGAGCATTTTTATAAAAAGGTCCGTGTGAATGTCTATCAGACTGTGGACAGCATATCTCAAAAACGAAAAGTCAGTTAAAAACCAAGGGTGGTATTTAAGTTTAATGTCCTTCAAGGATGCGACACGAAGATTTCAAAGAAAATTGCTTCACTCTAAACTACACCTCAATTGTAAAATTTTTCGAAAATTTTTATTTTCTTGATAAAGGCTCTAACGACTTTGATTAAAATGCCATATTTTGAGATATTTTTATGCCAAATGAAATGTATATCTTGAGTATTCTGGCTATAGCCCCTGTAGTCGTATTTACTCTGGACAACTTTTGCATAACTGGTAAACCGTAAGAGGTAGACCAAATCTTAGTATGCAAAAAATGTAGATGTTCTCTAAAATACGCAATTTATGTCTGAATATATATATTATATATATATATATATATATATATATATATATATATATATATATATATATATATTTTTTTTTTTTTTTGTAAAGTGAACCATTTCGGAGATATGCCTTGTTATTTGTGTAAGTTTTGGAGAACTTATACTTCTGTCAAATGGAACATCGTTATTCACTTTTTTGTGTTAATTGTGCAAAGAGAACGAGATTTGAAAGCTTTAAAAGATTTGACTATCACGTGTATTCTCATATTCCCCTTGCACCTACAAGGAAATAAACAATAATATCATTTCTGCAAATGTTTATCTCAACTACCACGAAGAAGATGGAAGAATAAGAGTTTGTAAGAATGGTTAGTACTGAAATAAAGAAAGTCATATGAGTGCAACACATCAGAATTGTTTAAATTTGTGCCATGAAGTTTTATCCTTACACCACTGCAGATGTCTCTGATGGCATACTCAGCGAATTAGGTGAGAGTCCTGGCCTGTACCTTGCCTACCCTATGGTCTCACCTCCCAGTGTATAGACAGAGAGATCCAATCACCTTCAGAAGTGTATCAGCTCATGCAGTGGCTTCTCCACGGGATTGACCTTTATCGGCGGATAGGAACACATTCTTTCATGATAACCAGCAGCTAGGAATTAGGTTTACCTAGTGCACCTTAGCGACTCCCCATCCTCTGGCCCAACAGTATCCATCAGGTTGTGTTCAGAGAGGTACGAGTACCGGGTGGGACGTCAAATACGTTTGTCGACCAGAGTAGATTGGGTGTTTGACATAGGCTCTCTCACCCCTTGGAGGAATCTACTCGAGAGTTTGGCTGGGAGCGCCAGTTCTAACACGTATCGTAATCGGCTCCTGGGGATTGAGGGGTGGGATTTATGGATTCGCAGAGCATTCGTTAGTACCGTCCATTTCCGCTTTTACTATTGTTTTTGGTGTAACGTGAACTTTGGATCCTTGCATTAAATACCCAATCCGATACTTATCATAGAAATTGAGGAAAACCAAAAAAACACCCCAAACACATTAGTCCACCCAAGGGATTCAAATCCGGGATTTCCCAAAGGGGGTTCACAGACGTTACCGTCTAAGCCATCCAGTTTGGTGACTGCAACTTTTCAAAATACTGTTAAATTGATTTGGTTATTTCCATTCATGGCTGTAGAGTTCCTTTAATCCAACTAATTATTGGAAGTCATATTCTACAGACCATATACAGCATAGCCTGAAATCGTTACAATAAACTTAAAACACATATCAATAAAACAGCATGTTAGAGGACACCAGCTTTAAATTGGTAGCACTAGATTGAATACTGAAGCAATATTTCCTCTAAGATCAAGTTTGGAAGACGTGACGGAAACTAATTCTCGTTGGTAAAATGACAGGATATTAACTCATCTCTTTCTGATTTTCGTTTAGTGATTGAGTGCAATTCAACGGCACAGGAAATAGCATGCGGCTGTCTTTGATCCAAATCATTCACACATGCATGCATGTAATAGAAACAGAAGAAAGATTCTGCATCGTTCGCTGTAAACATCGGAAGTAATGCAGAAATATAGGAAGGATTTAGAATCGTCTATAAAGAGAAGGGGAATGGAAAATGAAACTGTTTCTTTAGAGATGAAATTACAGCAGTTACAACAAAGCCAAATTCAGACTCAAAAGCATGGGAAAATCTTTTATTGTTACATACCAGAATAGTTCGCAGTTTAAGCTTGTTTTGACGTAGAGTAACCCCAAATGAGACAGATTCACAATTATTAACATTATGTGAATAATAATAGCGTAAAATTCGTCATGCTTAACCTCCTTCTTGTGGATATTTTAAATATGTTCTGCCGCAACTTCAACAAATGTACATAGTAATAGAATGTGTCATCCTGGATTCCGTATTAATAGCTACAAAAGAGATGGCACCATCAATTGTTTCTGGTAGTCAAGATTAGAGCTTTGTAGACAAGCTCCGGAAGTGAAAGAATGTCCTCAAAGCCTTTAAGCGCAAGGAAGATAAGTAGGGAAGGCATCTGTTCGAGAAAAAAAATTTAAACAGAAAAAAGAAAAAATATGATGTGCTGCAATCACATGATTTTCTCTACTCTTGTACTAACCATTCTTACAAACCTTTATTCCTATATCTTCTTCGAGTTAAGATAAACATTTGTACAAATTATCTTATTGCTTATTGTCTTGTAAGTGCAAGGAGAATGTTAGAATGCAGTAGGTTTTGTGTCATAGTCAAAGGTATTAAAGCTTTGAGATCCCGTTCTCTTTGCACGCCTAACATATACAAAATGAACAAGGATGTGCCACTTAAGGAAAGTTTTAAATTTTCCAAAACTCACACACATAACAAGGAATATATCGGAAATGGTTCACCCTACAAGAAAATTTATTGAGACATAAATTGTATATTTTAGCAAGATCCACATTTTTTGTAGTATGATTTGGTCTGTCTCTAACGGTTTACCAGTTATGCAAAAGCCGTCCAGAGTAAATGCGACTACAGAGGCTATAGCCAGAAAATTCAAAATATACATTTTATTTGTCATAAAAATATATCAAACATATGAGATTTTAATCAAAATCGTTAGAGCCATTTTCAAGAAAATCAAAATTTTTGAAAAATGTTCCACGTAAAGGGTAGTTTAGGGTGGGGCTATTTTTTTCAAAATCTTCGTGTCGCATCCTTGAAACACATAAAACTTAAATACCAACATTAGTTGTTAACCGACTTTTCGTTTTTGAGTTATGCTGTCCACAGACACACAGACTGACAAACCCACAGACACACACATACGGTCCTTTTTCTAAAAATCTGATGTGTTGCACTCACATGACTTTCTCTACTCTTGTACTAACCATTCTTTCAAACTCTTATTACTATATCTTCTTTGTGTTAGTTGAGATAAACATTTGTACAAATTACCCTACTGTTTATTTCCTTGTAGGTGTACGAGGATTATTAGAATACAGTAGGCTTTGAGTGATAGTCAAATATTTTAAAGCTTTGAGACCCCGTTCTTCTTGCACACTTAACATATAAAAAATGAACAACGATGATCCATTTCACGAAAGTTTTACGTTTTCCGAAACTCACACACATAACCAGGAATATCTCCGAAATGATTCACCCTTTAAGAAAATTTATTCAGACATAAATAGTGTATTTTAGGAAGATCTACATTTTTGTAGTATGATTTGGTCTGTCTCTAACGGTTTACCAGTTATGCAAAAGTCGTCCAGAGTAAATGCGACTACAGGTGCTATAGCCAGAAAATTCAAAATATACATTTCAGTTGTCATAAAAATATCTCAAACATATGAGATTTTAATCAAAATTGTTAGAGCCTTTTTCAAGAAAATCAAATTTTTCGAAAAATTTTTCATGTAAAGGATAGTTTAGAAAGGGACTATGCTAAATAGAGTCCGGAAGTATGAGTGAGAGTGTAAAGTGCGAGTGAAATTAACATTTAAGTAAGAAAACAAGCCGATTGTCAGGTGTTACAAAGCGGTTCGCTGTGTACTGGGCTTGAAATTGCATACTCCCTCCATGACCTCACAGGAGCAACTGAATAGCAACAGTAGTTCAAAGAATGGAAAGAAGAATTGAAAGTTTCGTAACAATAACAATGTATATCTAGGAATTGGCTAGCGCTACAAAAATCTATTTTAGAAAATCTGCTGTGTGCACCAATATGACATTCTCTACACACTCCTCTACAAACTATTCTTACAAAAGCTAACTTTTTTGCCTACTGCATGTTAATAGATGGTAGAAATTATTTTAACAGACAGTTCCTTATAGGCACAAAAACAGTAGCATTTGGGTTAAGCGATAGTCAAGTCTTTCAGGAGTTGGTCGCTATGTGATAGGTTGGATATTCCATTCTGTTTGCATGGCTTGGACACACGCGCGCACACACACACACACACACACACACACACACACACACACACACACACGCACACACACACACACACGCACACACACACAAACAAGGACTTCCTGTTAGAAAATTGAAACCAATTGCAACGAATACCTATGTCGAAAAAGATTAAACACCGAAAATATTTTGGGGATAAATTGTCTGCGTTAAAGAGATGTATATCATTTGTGTACTAAGATTTTGCCTATCTCTTACCTACGGTTTACCAGCTATACAAAATTCATCCAGAATGAAGAGGACTTCAGAGCTTGCTCCCAGGTAATTCGAGATAAACACTTCGTTTGTCATGAAAATATCTTGCATATATGATATTTTAATTAGAATCGTTAGAGCCATTTCTGAGAAACTTAAATCGTTCGAACAATTTTCGTTGTAAATAGTGGTCTGGAGTTAAGTGATTTTCTTTAAAATCTTCGTGTTGCATTCTTGTAACTTGCTTAACTTAAATACCCAGTTTGTTATTTAACCCACTTCTCGTTTTTTGACGTTCACACACCCACACAAACACAGACACACACACACATACATACACAGACCTTCTCCTAAAAATCTAATGTGATGCACTCATATGACTTACTCTACTCTTGCACTAACCATTATGCAAACTCTAATAATTTAAACATCAAACCAGGAACGAAACCAAACTAAAAGTTTACAATTTTATGACTTTCCCAACTAATTTTATGGTACTACAATACTCCAGTGTCCTCACGAGGCTGAGAGTACCCAACACCATGTCTCTCAGGGGAAGGACCTCCCCACGTCGGTACCACGAATCGAACCCGGAATTAGGAATCGAATCTCGCACGAGTCCAGTAACGGTTCCACTCAATTGCCTTTTCCTTCCGTACTGATTTAATTCATATATAATACTATGTGTAATAATAATAATAATAATAATAATAATAATAATAATAATAATAATAATAATAATAATAATAATAATAATAATAATAATAATAATAATAATAATAATAATAATAATAATAATAATAATAATAATAATAATAATAATAATAATAATAATAATAATAATAAAGATAATAAAGATAATGATAATGATAATAACAATAATAATAATAATAATAATAATAATAATAATAATAATATTAATAAGAATAATAATAACAGTCATGATAATAATGATAAGCATAGTAATAGTAATAATAAAATTAAAAGTAACTTTAAAAGGTGGGCTACAGCTTGTTCAGTGTGCTTTGTCATCTGTTTCAGCAACAGATGGCAGTACAAGGTTTTAGCTGTATTGAGTTTAGAAAAAGAAATAACAATAAAACATGTAGAACAAATGTCAGTAAAATGATACACTTTTTATTTTAATTTTTAATTTCCAAACGAGTGGTAGTCTTGTCTATGCGAAATTAGCAGCATTTTTCAAAGTTATTACTTAATGCATCTATGTGTCAGGTCCTTAAAATGTTTATATTAAGTTGAAGTAAGGAAGCAGTCTTCATAGAAGCGATGAAAAAGGAAAATACACAACAAGCATTGTGCCCAAGACATCTTCCCACAGGAGAAAAATAAGCTTATCAAATAGCAGCAGAGCGAAGAATAGCTATCAGACCAATAGCGGCTGGAGTCCCGGAAGGCAATGTCCTGTCGCCACTACTCTTTGCTGCATACATGTCTGACCTCCCAGTTGAACCCGGCACTGTTACGTGCCAATATGCCGATGATGTCCTCATACTGGCCCGTAACAAAAATCTACGATACTGCCTTCCCCCATTACAAAGACACCTCGACGCCATTGACAGATGGAGTGAAAAGTGGAGGATGGGAATCAGTCCACAGAAAAGCTCTGCTTCTCTGTTAGGCAAAATTCGTACCTGTAGACCAGATAGGGACCTGACACTTGGTCACAGGAGAATCCCTTGGGTCAACACAGCCAAGTACCTTGGTGTACAACTTGACCGAGGACTTACCTTCACCAAGCATGTCACAGTTAAAGCTGCCCAGGGTCACGGGGCTCTAGGAAAGCTCTATCCCATCCTTAGGTCCACTATGCCTACACGTCTTAAATTACGCATATATCGTGCGATCATCCCTCCCCTGATCCTGTATGGATGCGAGACATGGGGATTCGTGGCTCAAACCACCATCCGCAGACTACAAGTCGTGCAGAACAGGGCCCTTAGGATGATCTACGATACTGACCGTAGATTTTCTTCCCATATTCTCCATACTCATTCTGGCATTCCATATATTGTGGATGTTGTGCGAGATAGAGCCCGCTCTATGTATGCGAAACTTACGCCACACCCTAAAAATCTGGCAAATACCCTGGGTCAATATGATCACCATCTTCCCAGGAGGCGCAAAAACTATCGTTTACCCAAGTATGTCTTGGGCTAATTAGCTTCGCTGCTTCCTCATTTCACCAAACATTCCAATGCATTCGGTTTCTCGCTAATTTGACACTGCTTGACTTGCTGGTTAGACAAGCTGACCTTTGCTAAGTGGGCAGAGGGGCATGGGTGCCCCAGGATGGGTAGACATTCTAATTGGCACTCATGTCCCAAGTCTATAGCAAGAGAGAGTAACCAATCATTACCATTGGCTGACACTGACACAAATAGCTTGTGCAAATTGGCTACACCTTTCATACCTCACGGGTAAATCCATACTAAATGGATAGGTACCGTGGGCATATATCCCGCCCGAGTAAACCCGAGCGACCTGATTTGGCTCTTGGCTCTCTCTTGGCTCTTGGATAAATCGTTACCGTTCCATCAGCCTCCTACCAGTTGTCTCGAAAGTTTTCGAAAAAATGTTCCTGACCCGCCTTCGACCTCTCTTAGAGGAAAAAGGCCTCCTACCGGAACATCAGTTTGGTTTTCGTTCTGACCATTCCACAACCGAGCAACTACTGCGAGTAGCCGAAAAGGCCTCCCTGGCTTACCAGGAAAGGGCCAAAACGGTGGCAGTGTTGCTTGACGTGGAAAAGGCGTTCTCTACCACCTGGCACGAAGGGCTTATCTACAAGCTCATACAGTACGACATGCCCCCTCCATACATTTACTTGGTGGCTAGTTTCCTACAGGAACGTAGCTTCCGAGTGAAGGTAGAGGGTTCATTTTCCCGAGAAAGGCCCATTGGCGCAGGAGTTTCCGAGGGCCGTGTACTGTCACCGGCACTCTTTAATGCTTACATGGCCGATCTCCCCACGCACCCCAACACTCACATCTGTCAGTATGCGGACGATCTCATGATCTTCGCAACAAACAAGAACCCGCACTACAGCTACCGTCAAGTACAAGCCCACCTCTGTGCCATCAGTAGATGGTGCGAGAACTGGCGCATGTCTATTAACCCGGAGAAAAGCTCTGCGATTCTCCTGGCCAACACGCTTGCAAACCGGCTCCCGCAGGACCTCGTGCTTCGGCGCCGTCGGATCCCCTGGGTCACTACGGCGAAGTATCTCGGGGTCACCTTGGACCGGCGGCTAACGTATAGGCATCACGTCAGGGGCAAAGTACTACAAGGTCACGCAGCCCTACGGCAGTTGTATCCCATCCTCAGCTCCAAAACCATGCCCATTCGCCTGAAGCTCCAGCTGTATCGTGCGATCATCCCGCCTCTGGTCCTGTACGGATGTGAGATCTGGGGAGTGGTGGCAAAGTCCACCTTCATCAGACTCCAGACGTTGCAGAATCGGGCATTAAGGATGATCTATGCCACTGGTTGGAGATTTCCTGCCCACATCCTTCACGAACATTCCGGCATCCCGTGCATTGTCGACGTGATTAAAACCTGCGCTCGAACAATGTACAACAAACTCCAGAACCACCCTAATCCACTGGTGAACACTCTGGGACAATATGACCAGAGAGAGCCTCGCCGACTACCATCTAAAAAATTGCCGAAGGACATCTTAAGTTCAACGGGCTAATTTTCGAAGATGGGAAAGGCAAAATGAATATCTGTACTTAAAACAGAGTAAAACGCCTAACTCAGATCACCTCTCAGTGAGTGACTGACGGCCAGAACCTGGGAGATTAAATCCCTGTAGACCAAAACACCATACTATCGCGCAGGTAAAGCCGTATAACGGCTAGGTACTGCGGTAAAGACACTTCGGGTGGGGGAATAAGCTTCCCCACTCGACTCGAACTGCCTCTGGAGCCTCTGGACAAATCGTGTGGTCTCTTGTTTCAATGTTTAATATTATTTCTTGTATTCCCCAAATATTTGATTACTGTTGTAACAATCTGTAATTCCATTTTTTTTTTCCAATTTGTATTTCCCCCGCCATGAAACAAAATGTTTTGTGATGGTTCCCCATACATCAAAAAGCAGACCACTTACAACAATTTCTTTAATTTTATATTTGTCCATAAAATATGGTATTGTTGGTTCATAAATCCACCAAAACCCTGGGGCAATACGACTATCGCCTACCTAGGCGGCGACAGAGCTACCGCTTACCCAAGGACGCCCTTGGCTGGTAAGTACCGCTATCCCTTCACAAACCGCCAAATGTACTTACTAGGGTCAGGCATTTAATGACCTATAATTAGGTAAAAAATGCAAAATAAAAAATGCATTTATGACCTAAAAATTACAAAAATGACCCAAAAAGATGACCCCAAATATGTTAAAGTTACCAAAAAATAAAGAATTCCCGATAAAATGCTATTTATTTTTATTATTACTACATTAAGCACTCACTTTGTTACTAAGTTAGATAAAATATAACATAAAATCAAAATATTGAAAGAAAATTATAAATGCACATGTTAGGAGTACTATCTTTTATTGAAGAAATTCCATTTCAATGCACTTTTATAACAATTTTGAGTTGCAGTTAACAATCACAAATTTCCGGATATTCTCAAATAAAAATGACTGTCTATTGTCTGCTAGTACTGACTTATAAATGGAAAAGCTCCTCTCTACTTCAACGGAAACAATTGGAGCATACTGAAAGCAAGCAATATCTCCTGGATTTCACTCACAGTCAGGAAGAGGAAACTTCACCAGACAAAGCACTGCCAATTGAACACAATGTTTTGTAGCCCCTGTTCTTGTCTACTCTGTTCATCAAGAGATTAGAGGACATATAAACAAAGCGCCGGTTTGTGTCACTCCGCGGCCACGTGCATTCGCAATGACGCAACACAGTTACCTACCGCTACGCCTGGGTATAATATGCATTTTACACTACTAAAGGATATATTTACTTGATCCAAATAACATGTAGCACATGGAAATCAACTGCTACTTAGTTCATCTCTGTCCACAATAACACTTTTTCATTTCTTGCTTACAATCTCGAAACCAATCTCCAGAAGCAGCTTGTCGAGGGAAGTTCGTTTTAAATCTGGAAGATCGGGAACAGAGTTAACTGCCAACAGCACTTTGTTTAAAGTGCGGGTTCATTGTTAATAAAGAACTGGTGAACTTTTTGACGGATTGCAGATCTCACAAATTCGTCGCAAATTACATCCACCATTTATCTGGCACGTGGTCGCTTTTGGCCGGCATCTTCACCAACTGATGATTTTTCTTTGCGTGTGCTGTAAATACTTGAAACTGACACACCGGTAAACTCGGATGTTAATTTCATCACGTCTTCGATAGCAAGTTCAGGATATTTCTCGTAGAACTTGTTAAACACGTTCAATATTGTTGTCTTTTCACCACTTCGCAACGGTTTGCCGCGCTTATGTTTCACAACTCACTTGTTCCGCCATGCTACTTTCATACTGAATAATGCGCGCGCAGAATGAATTAGGCTGGTTACAGATTCACTTAACTACGTATTCTTAAACTTTAACTATGGTTAGTACACTTAGCTTATGCATTAGTAAACATTAAATTACATTTTAGACCTTAGTAACAGTATTTCTTCAAGGGACTATTTACACGGCGAAAGCGCCAAGAGGGCGCGCTGTGGTCAAAACGCACGTGGCTTTGTTTACGTCTCCTCTAATCTCTTGATGAACAGAGTTTACACTTCTTTATTTTCATTGCCACTGCATCACACACTTTACCATATGCACGGCTCAAATTATTCACTACTTTATCCACTATTTGTAGCTGTTCCATTAATGTCACTTGGGATTTCACAAGAGAAGTTATTGCATCAGGAAGGAATCCAAAATTGGTGTTTATGTAAGAAAGTTTACCCGCAATTTCTTTATCAGCCAGCAGTTCTTGCGCCTTTTTGATTGACACAGACTCAGCATTATTAAAAGAATCAACTACTTTCTTCACAACGTCAAAATTCTTGCAATAATAACTACAAGCCTCGAGCCATGTTCACCATCTAGTCAAAACGGCTGAAAAGGGCAGTTGAATTTCTGGAGCTTCCGCTTTGAATGCTACAACTCGAGAGGGCAAGTCCATTAATCACATATCTTGAAAAATAGGGGTAGGAGGTAACATAAGCTCTAAGAAATTTAATTCCTAGAAGTGGGCTAGAAGTTGAATTTCTGGAGCTTCTGCTTTGAATGCTACAACTCGAGAGGGCAAGTCCATTAATCAGACATCTTGAAAAATAGCGGTATGAGGTAGCATAAGCTCTAAGAAACTGAATTCCTAGAAGTGGGCCGGTTCATAATGCACATGCCTTTGAAAAATAGGGGTAGGAGTTAGCATAGCATTTACTTAAATCCAAGAAATTGTATTGACAAGGAAAAATACTGAATTTTAATTTTATAAAATGAATTAAATACAAATAATCTCCCAACCTTCTGGAAAAGTGTTAAAAATGCTAAAAATCACCTAAAATTGCCAAAAAATGACTTATCCGTAAAAAAAGTAAGAAAATGCACAAAAATGTCCTAACAAATTGCTTTTATTTAACTCGTTAGTCAATGCCATACTTTTCCCTATATATGCAAGCAATGTTTCAACATTCATAAGGAAAAGATGCAAAATCATTAATTGCTTTGCCCTAGTAATTACACTTGGCACCACCACACCTTTCACCTACTCCTCTCGGTTCCCTGTCACTAGCACTGCATTGCTCAACGGTTCCAAACCATCCACCTGGGTTAACCCAGGCGACTCGTACTCACTACTGGACTCCTGGATAAATTGTGTGGTCTGTTCCAATCATTCGGTCCAGTTATCTGTACTAGATACCTATTTTTGTCCCTTTCCTGTATCCAAAATTAGGTATACAGGAAGACACCATTGCCCAAGACACAAAAGCATTAAAATACAATGACTCCTTTATCACCGCACAGATAAATTCGCATTAGCGGTTAGATGCTTCGCAAATAAACATAGGAGAGCCTGTACGACCTGTTCTCGAATCCTAGAATGCGGATAAATTGTGCTCATTCGTCCCATGATAGAAGCGATATGTATTGCAGAATGTTACACATTATTGTAACTGAAATATCAATAAATAGCGTAAAATATTTTTTGAGTTACACACACACACACACACACACACACACACACACACACACACACACACACACACACACACACACATGCTCTGTCATACACGCGCACTGTCGCTTACCGTATAGCCCAAATACGGTTCTTTAAACTGATGAAATTAGGCATCATTCTGAACATATTTTGTTTGTAAATGTGCAGTTCATAACTTTTATGTGTTGTGTGTGTGTGTGTGTGTGTGTGTGTGTGTGTGTGTGTGTGTGTGTGTGTGTGTGTGTGTGTGTGTGTGTGTGTGAGACTGTCAGTCTGTGGACAGCATAACTCAAAAAGGAAATGGCGGTTAAAAACTAAAGTTGACATTTATACTTAATGTCGTTCAAGATTGCGACACGAAATTTTGAAGAAGGTATCTCCACCCTAAACTACCCTTAACATGGAAAAGTTTTCGAAGATTTTGACATTTTGTGGATATTCCTTGTTATTTGTTTCTCATTCGGAAAACTTGAAACTTTCGTGAAATGAAACATCGTTGTTAATTTTTTTATATGTTAAGCGTGCAAAGAGAACGGGATCTCAAAGCTTTAAAAGATATGACTATCGCTCTCAGCCTACTGTATTCTAATATTCCCCTTGCACCTACAAAGAAATAAGCAATAAGATAATTTGTACAAATGCTTATCTCAACACGAAGAAGATGTGGGTATGTGTTTGTAAGAATGGTTAGTACAAGAGTAGGAAAGTCATGTGAGTGCAGCACATCAGATTTTTAGATGTAAACTCCGCGATACAACATCCCGATGCCAGGTCAGGGCTTACCCCTTGGCCATTGTGTCCCCCACATCTGCCTCAAAGAGGTGTTATGAGTGGGGTGCAGTGTCGGAAGGTGGGACTTGGTTAGCACCCCGAATTCCTCACGGCCGTTAAGTGCGGTCTTCACAAGAAGAATTATTCTTCTCTCTTCTTCATGTTAGTTGAAATAAACATTTGCACAGATTATCTTATTGCTTGTTTTCCTACGCGTGCAACTGGAATATGGAAATATGGTAGGCTTTGAGCGATTGTCAAATATTTTAAAACGTTCAAATTCAGTTTCCTTTGCACGCTTAACATATAAAAAAAATAGCATGTTCCATTTGACAAATATATAAGTTCTCCAAAGCTTAATGAAATAACGAACAATATCTCAGAAATGGTTTGCTCTACAAAAAATTATTTGTACATAAATTGTGTGTTTTAACAAGATTTACATTTTATGTATATTAAGATTTTGTCTACTTCTTTCGGTTTACAAGTTATGCAAAAGTCATCCAGAGTAAATAGGATTACATGGGCTATAGGCAGAAAGTTCAAGATATACCTACGTTTCATTCATCACAAAAATATCTGAAATATATGGGATTTTAATCAAAATCCACACACCAACAGACACACAGACAGACACACACATACATACACGGACCTTATTCTATTTTTTTATTATTCAGGGGGCCTCGATACATATATTTTTGGCAAAATCTCCACATCGAATTTTTGGGTGGAATACAATACATCCTCTGCTATACTTTGCGTAGTAGAAAAAGTGAAAATCTGATGTGTTGCACTCATATAACTTTCTCTACTCTTCTAAGCTATTCTTACAAACTCTTATTCCTATATCTTTTTTGTGTTAGTTGAGATAAACATTTGCAGAAATCATCTTACTGCTTACTTCGTTTGCTTATTTGCTTATAGGCATAAAGGGAATATGGGAATACAGTAAACATTGAGCGATAGTCAAATCCTCTAAAGCTTTGAGATTCCATTCTCTTTGCACGTTTAACATATAAAAAAATCTGATATGTTGCACTCACATGATTTTCTCTACTCTTGTACTAACCATTCTTACAAACACCTATTCCTGTATCTTCTTCGTGTTAGTTAAGATAAACATTTGTACAACGTATTGCTTATTTCCTTGTAGGTACAAGGGGAATATTAGAACACTGTAGGCTTTGTACGATAGTCAAATGTTTTAAAGCTTTGGGATTCTGTTGTCTTTGCACACTTAACACACACACACCAAAAAAAAAAAAAAAAAAAAAAAAATAAAAAATAAAAATAAAAATAAAAAAGAAAAAAAATAAAATAAAATGAACAAAGATGATCCTTTTTCACGAAAGTTCTGTTTTCCGAAACACACACATAACAAGGAATATCTCCGAAATGGTTCACCCAACAAGAAAATGTATTCGATTATAAATTATGTATTGTAGCAGGATCTACACTTTGGATAGTATGATTTGGTCTATCTCTAACGGTTTACGAGTTACGCAAAAGTCGTCCGAAGTAAATACGACTAGAGGGGCTATAGCCAGAAAATTCAAGATATATATTTCATTTGTCATAAAAATGTCTCAAACATATGACATTTTAATCAAAATCGTTAGAGCCATTTTCAAGAAAATCCAAGTTTTCGAAAAATGTTCCATGTAAAGGGTAGTTTATGGTGGGGCTATTTTCTCCAAAGTCTTCGTGTCGCATCCTTGAAAGACATTACACTAAAATACCAACTTTGATTTTTAACCGACTTTTCGTTTCTGAGTTATGCTGTCCACAGTCAGGCACGCAGATTGACACACAGACACTCACACGGACCTTTTTCTAAAAATGCTTTCTTTGGATTCAGGGGGCCTCAAAATATATATTTCCGGTGAAATCTCGACATCGAATTTTTGGGTGGAATACAACACTTCCCCTACTTACCAGTAGAGAAATTAAAAAATCTGATGTGTTGCACTCACATGGCTCTCTCTACTCTTTTGCTAAGCATTCTTACAAGCACTTATTCCTATATCTTCTTCGTGCTAGTTGAGATTAACATTTGTACAAATAATCTTTTTGTTTATTTCCTTGCAGGTGCAAGGGGAATATTGGAATATAGTAGGCTTTGTGTGACAGTCAAATCTTTTAAAGCTTTGAGATTTGTTCTCTTTGCACGCTTAATATATAAAAAATGAACAACGATGTTCCATCTCACGAAAGTTTAAAGAATTACGAAACTCACACACATATCAAGGAATACCTCCGAAATGGTTCACTCTACAAGAAAATTTATTCAGACATAAATTGTGTATTTTAGTAATATCTACACTTTTTGTATAGTATGATTTGGCCTGTCTCTAAAGGTTTACCAGTTATGCAAAAGTCGCCCGAGTAAATGCGACTAAAAGGGCTATAGCCAGAAAATTCAAAATATACATTTCATTTGTCATAAAAATATCTCAAACATATGAGATGTTAATAAAAATTGTTAGAGCCTTTTTCAAGAAAATCAAATTTTTCGAAAAAATTTTATGTAAATGATAGTTTAGAAAGGGACTATGCTAAATAGAGTCCGGAAGTATGAGTGAGAGTGTAAAGTGCGAGTGAAATTAACATTTAAGTAAGAAAACAAGCCGATTGTCAGGTGTTACAAAGCGGTTCGCTGTGTACTGGGCTTGAAATTGCATACTCCCTCCATGACCTCACAAGAGCAACTGAATAGCAACAGTATAGCAACAGTAGTTCAAAGAATGGAAAGAAGAATTGAAAGTTTCGTAACAATAACAATGTATATTTTGGAAATGGCTAGCGCTACAAAAATTTATTTTACAAAATCTGCTGTGTGCACCAATATGACATTCTCTACACACTCCTCTACAAACTATTCTTACAAAAGCTAACTTTTTTGCCTACTGTATGTTAATAGATGGTAGAAATTATTTTAATAGACAGTTCCTTATAGGCACAAAAACAGTAGCATTTGGGTTAAGTGATAGTCAAGTCTTTCAGGAGTTGGTCGCTATGTGATAGGTTGGATATTCCATTCTGTTTGCATGGCTTGGACACACGCGCACACACACACACTCACGCACACACACACACACACACACACACGCACACACACACAAACAATGACTTCCTGTTAGAAAATTGAAACCAATTGCAACGAATACCTATGTCGAAAAAGATTAAACACCAAAAATATTTTGGGGATAAATTGTCTGCTTTAAAGAGATGTATATCATTTGTGTACTAAGATTTTGCCTATCTCTTACCTACGGTTTACCAGCTATACAAAATTCATCCAGAATGAAGAGGACTTCAGAGCTTGCTCCCAGGTAATTCGAGATAAACACTTCGTTTGTCATGAAAATATCTTGCATATATGATATTTTAATTAGAATCGTTAGAGCCATTTCTGAGAAACTTAAATCGTTCGAACAATTTTCGTTGTAAATAGTGGTCTGGAGTTAAGTGATTTTCTTTAAAATCTTCGTGTTGCATTCTTGTAACTTGCTTAACTTAAATACCCAGTTTGTTATTTAACCCACTTCTCGTTTTTTGACGTTCACACACCCACACAAACACAGACACACACACATACATACACAGACCTTCTCCTAAAAATCTAATGTGATGCACTCATATGACTTTCTCTACTCTTGCACTAACCATTATGCAAACTCTAATAATTTAAACATCAAACCAGGAACGAAACCAAATTAAAAGTTTACAATTTTATGACTTTCCCAACTAATTTTATGGTACTACAATACTCCAGGGTCCTCACGAGGCTGAGAGTACCCAACACCATGTCTCTCAGGGGAAGGACCTCCCCACGTCGGTACCACGAATCGAACCCGGAATTAGGAATCGAATCTCGCACGAGTCCAGTAACGGTTCCACTGAATTGCCCTTTCCTTCCGTACTGATTTAATTCTTATATAATCCTATGTGTAATAATAATAATAATAATAATAATAATAATAATAATAATAATAATAATAATAATAATAATAATAATAATAATAATAATAATAATAATAATAATAATAATAATAATAATAATAATAATAACAATAATGATAATAATAATAATAATTAATAATAATATCAATAATAATAATAAGTCATGATAATAATGATAAGAATAGTAATAGTAATAATAAAAGTAAAAGTAACTTTAAAAGGTGGGTTATAGCTTATCCAGTGTGCTTTGTCATCTGTTTCAGCAACAGATGGCAGTACAAGGTTTTAGCTGTATTGAGTTTAGAAAAAGAAATAACAATAAAACATGTAGAACAAATGTCAGTAAAATGATACACTTTTTATTTTAATTTTTAATTTCCAAACGAGTGGTGGTCTTGTCTATGCGAAATTAGCAGCATTTTTCAAAGTTATTACTTAATGAATCTATGTGTCTGGTCCTTGAAGTGTTTATATTAAATTGAAGTAGGGTAGCAATGATACGGATTTTTTTCCCCCGTCATGAAACAAAATGTTTTGTGATGGTTCCCAATACATCAAAAAGCAGACCACTTACAACAATTCCTTTAATTTTATATTTGTCCATAAAATATGGTATTGTTGGTTCATAAATCCACCAAAACTTCTTCTTCGTGTTGGTTGAGATAAACATTTGTGCAAATAACCTTTTTGTTTATTTCCTTGCAGGTGCAAGGGGAATATTAGTATACAGTAGGCATTGTGTGACAGTCAAATCTTTTATAGCTTTGAGATTTGTTCTCTTTGCACGCTTAATATATAAAAAATGAACAACGATGTTCCATCTCACGAAAGTTTAAACAATTACGAAACTCACACACATATCAAGGAATACATCCGAAATGGTTCACTCTACAAGAAAATTTATTCCGACATAAATTGTGTATTTCAGTAAGATCTAAGTTTTTGTATAGTATGACTTAGTCTATCTCTAACGGTTTAGCAGTTATGCGAAAGTCGTCCAGAGTAAATACGACTACAGGGGCTATAGCCAGAAAATTCAAGATATGTATTTCATTTGTCATAAAAATGTCTCAAACATATGACATTTTAATCAAAATTGTTTGAGCCATTTTCAAGAAAATCCAAGTTTTCGAAAAATGTTCCATGTAAATGTTAGTTTAGGGTGGAGATATTTTCTTCAAAATCTTTGTGTTGCATCCTTGAAGGACATTAAACTTAAATACCATCTTTGGTTCTTAACCTACTTTTCGTTTTTGAGTTATGCATTGCCACAGAATGACAGACACACACAGACAGGCCTTTTTCTAAAAATGCTGCTTTTGGTATCAGGGGGTCTCAAAACACACACACATTCGAGCGCGCGCACGTACACACACATACGATAAAATCTCGACATTGAATTTTTGGGTGGATTTCAACACTTCCTCTAGTATACTATGCGTAGTAAAAAAAGTGAAAATGTGTTTTCTGGACTTAAGAAGTGTCAAAACAGCAATTTTCGGTGAAATCTGGTTGTTCAATGTTTGCTGGAATACAATACCTTCTCTACTATGAACATGAGAGAAAATGTAAATATTATGTGCCAAAGGGTTCTGCATTGTTTTGCAAGCGGCGTTTTTGTCTATTGTATAAGTTTACCACTTATACAATATTCACATATAAAATTTCTTCCGAACGAAGAGAACTTCTCAGACTGTTGCCTGAAAATTCAATATATATATATATCTGTGTGTGTGTGTGTGTGTGTGTGTGTGTGTGTGTGTGTGTGTGTGTGTGTGTGTGTGTGTGTGTTATTTGTCATGTAAATATGTTTAAATAATTAGTATACCAATCAAAATGCTCCAGGATGTGTGACCTTGTGTTAGAAAATCTTTGTGTGGAGTCTTTAGAAGATCCTGTACCTAAAAACCAAGTTTGGTATTTAAGTAACTTCCCATTTTTTAGTCATACTGTTCACAAACCTACGGACACACACACACACACACACACACACACACACACACACACACACACAAACACACACACACGCGCGCGCGCGCATACACGTGTACACGGATACACACATACACACGCACTTTTCTCTCTTCTAGTTATAACCAAGCAGAGTGCACCACTCGACTCGGCTACTTGTACACACTTATTTCCTGTTGTTGACTCTATTACTTTCTCTACTAGTTATAGTATAGTGAGGAAGTATTGTATTCCAACCAAAAATTCGATATCGAGATTTCACCGGAAATGTATGTTTTGAGGCCCCCTGAATCCAAAAGAAGCAATTTTAGAAAAATGTGTGTATGTGTGTGTGTGTGTGTGTGTGTGTGTGTGTGTGTGTGTGTGTGTGTGTGTGTGTGTGTGTGTCTGTCTGTCTGTCTGTATGTGTGTCTGTTAGTCTGTGGACAGCGTAAGTCAAAAACGAAAAGTCTGTTAAAAACCAAAATTTGTATTTAAGTTTAATGTCTTTCAAAGATGCGACACAAAGATTTTGAAGAAAATAGCTCCACCCTAAAGTACAACTTACATGGAAAATGTTTCGCAAATTTTGATTTTCTTGAAGATGGCTCTAACAACTGATTAAAATGCCACATATTTGAGACATTTTATGACAAATTGAATGTATATTTTGAATTTTCTGGGTATAGCCATGTAGTCCTATTTACTCTGGATGACTTTTGAATAACTCGTAAACCGTACCCTACAAAAATTGAAATTTCGTTAAAACACAAGATATGTCCAAATGTATTTTTGTGGAGTGAACCATTTCGGAGACATTCTTTGTTATTTGTGTAAGTTTTGGAGAACTTATACTTTTGTTAAATGGAACATCACTATTCACTTTTTATATGTTAACCGTGCAAAGAGATCGAGATCTCAAAGCTTTAAAAGAGTTGACTATCGCTCAAAGCCTACTGTATTCCCATATTCCCCTTGCACCTACAAGGAAGTAAGTAATGAGATAATTTGTGTAAATGTTTATCTCAAGTGACACGAAGTGACACAAACTCTTATTCCTCTATCTTCTTCGTGTTAGACAGATAAGCATTTGCAGAAATGATCTATTTGCTGATTTTTTTTGTAGGTGACAAGGGAATATGGGAATATTTGGCTTTGATCGATAGTCAAATCTTTTAAAGCTTTCAAATTGTGTTCTCTCTGCATGGTCAAGAGATAAAAGGTGAATGGTGAATAACAACCTTTCATTTGAGAAAAGTATAAGTGTTGCAAAACTCACACATACCAAATGGTTCATACTACCAAAAAAAAAAAAAAAAAAAAAAAAATGGACATAACGTGTGTGTTTTAACGAGATGTTTTATATAGTAATTTTTGGTCTATCTTTTACGGTTTTCCAGGTATGCAAAAGTCATCGGGAGTAAGCAGGACTACATGCGTTATAGCCACAAAATATACATTTCATTTGCGCTAAAAATATCTTAAACGTATGACATTTTACTCAAAATCGTTTGAGCCATTTTTGAAAAAATAAATATTTTCACAAACTTTTACACATACGGAGTAGTTTAGGGTGGAGAAAATCTCTCTAAAATCTTCCTGTCGTATCCTTGAAAGATATTAAATTTAAATACCATCTTTGGTTCTTAACCGAGTTTTCCTTTTTGAGTAATGCTGTTAACAGACACACCGACACACGCACGCACGCGCGCGCACACACACACACACACACACACACACACACATACACACACACACACGCACACTCACTCACACGGACCTTTTTCTAAAATGCTTTTTTGGATTCAGAGGGGTGAATGATTAGGGTTTAAGGGCCCGTCGGCAGCTAGGTCATTAGGGCCCCGGATTCAGAGGATCTCAAAACATGTATTTCTGGTGAATTCTCGACATGAATTTTGGATCGAATACGGTACTTGCTCCACTTACTGTACGTAGTAGAGATAGTAAGAAGACGTATTTGAATTGTTTCTTTTATTTGGTGTAGGTATAGAAAAGGTATGTTTATCTAACAATCTGTTTACTGTCTCCGTTGAGCAGTGTAAACAGACGTAATTAGAAGTTTCTGAAGTAACAAAGATCGGTAAAATTTAGGGATGGGTTCTCGATACTTGTGATACCTCGATACTTTGGGTACTTTAATTGTATCGACCTCGAACGATACTTCAGAAAATTCGTGTGGTATATTTTCGATACACCGGTGGTGATTCTGCAATTTTTAATTTAAAATAATGTTATTAATATATAATATTATTGCCGGAAATGGAACATTTTTAAATTTTCGGAGTACCACGCAAACGGTAAAGACGAAGACGGAAATAGGATCACTAGGAACATGCTCACAAATTACCGATATCTCTTGGTAGAAAAGGAGAGCCTTTGAAACTTATCACCTTATGTACGAGGTAACCGAGCGCAATGGCTCAGATGGTAACGTCTGTGGCCCACAATCAGGAAGTGGCAGGTTTGATCCTCGTGGCCGAACTTCCTGGCCCATGGGCCTTTTCGGAGGGTTCCCCGGGTCGCCAGGCGAATGCTGGTAAGCATTTCCATGTCCGCCGATTTTCCTGTGCCGGCATTTTGTCACATAAATAATTTCATTCCACACTTCATCTTTAGGTTTCTTTCAGCGTTTGAAGCGTGGGCGAACAACGCGACAGCAGCACGGCAGGGGGTAAAATGCTCTCTGGAAATCTCGTCCTTCAGATTGTAAGGTGAGCCTAGTGGTTTCCGACTCCGCCCTGGGATGGTACAGGCACCAGGGGGAAGGGGAGCGGGTTTCTAGTTCCCGCGGCCCCTTTTCAGTGTATGAACCCGAAGGGGTGTGTGAGGCACCGGGCTGAACCAGCCTCCGCCGGGGTGCTCATAACAGGGAAAATGTAGGGACCCCACCCTCGGCTCTGTCGTGGTAACGTTCCGGCCGACCTTCGGTTCCATTCGCCTCATTCAGCCTCCCGGGGGATGAACCATCAGGGACACTGGCACAAAAGATCGCCTTTTGGTCGAGCTGCTAAGTCCCCCTTCGCAAGTTGTCATTGAGTCATGTGCGAAGTACTCGTAGGTACTTAAAAGGTCGGCTGGCTTAGTAAGGAAGTGCCTGACTGTAATCCTCTCTATCTATCCCTCTCTTACTCTCTTACTCTCAGTGACAAACAAACAAACACACACACACACACACACACACACACACACACACACACACACACACACACAGAGAGAGAGAGAGAGAGAGAGAGAGAACACAAAGGACTTGTTTTTAAAACTCTGATGGTTACACTCAAGTGACTTCCTTAACCTCTATCGTTTATTAGGGGTATACAATCCCAAAACAACTCAATATCCAAAGCACTAAAAGAACAAGGTACCTACAGGACAACTCGAGTCATTAACAGCACGTATGTTGGAAACGGCTAATGGCACAAAAAAGCTTATTTGAAAATAAATTGATGTTTTAAAAATATCTACATTCTTTGTGTAGAATACTTTCATCACGCCTAACGGTGACCAATTATGCAAAACATGCGAAATCCTTCCCTAATAAAGATGGCTTCGCATTACTCTCAGAAAACTCAAGGTAAATATACACTTAATTTGCCACAAAAATAACAATATTTTAAACATCTTAGTCCAAATCATTCGAACAATTTTTGAGGAAATTAAACTTTTCGAAACATATTCCGTGTAAAAGGTAGTTTAGGGTGCAGAAATCTTCTTCAAAATCTCTGTGCGGCATCTTTGGGAAATATTAAACTTGGATACCAAGTTAGGTTTCTAACCCATTTTTACTTTCTCTACTGGTAAGTAGAAGGAAGTATTGCATTCCACCCAAAAATTCCATGTCGATATTTCAGCGGAAGTGTATGTCTTGAGACCCCCTGAATCACCCCCCCCCAAAAAAAAAGCATTTTTGGTAATAGGCCCGCGCGCGCGCGCGCGTGTTAGTGTAATTGTCAGTCTGTGGACAGCAAAACTCAAAAAGGCAAAGTCGGTTAAAAACCAAAGGTGGTATTTATATTAAGCGTATTTTAATGGTGTGACATGAAGATATTCAAGAAAACTACTCCATCCTAAACTACATGGCAAATGAAATGTATATTTTGAATTTTCTGCCTATAGCTTATGTAGTCCTGTTTACTCTGGATGTCTTTTGAATAACTCGTAAACCATAAGAGATAGACAAAATCTTAGTGTGCAAAAAGTGTAGATCTCCCTAAATGACACAATTTATTTCGAAATGAATTTCTTTGTAGAGTGAACCATTTCGGAAATATTCCTTGTTATTTGTTTCGGTTTCGGAAAATTTAAAAGCTTTCGTGAAATGGAACGTCGTTGTTCATTCTTTTATATATTAAGCGGGCAAAGAGAACGGTATCTCAAAGCATTAACATATTTGACTATCGCTCAAAGCCTACTGAATTCTAATATTCCCCTTCCATTAACAAGGGAATAAGTAATAAGATAATTTGTACAAATGTTTATCTCAATTAATACTAAGAAGATATAGGAATAAGTGTTTGTAAGAATGGTTAGTAGAGGAGTAGAGAAAGTCATGTGAGTGCAACACATCAGCTTTTTTCATTTTTGGTTTACGCTGTTCACAGGTAAGACATAGAGACAGAAAGAGTCACAACCATTTACACACAGGTGCGCGCGGACCTTTTCTTCTAAAGCCCTGATGTGTTACACTCACATGACTTTCTCTACACTTGTAGAAACTATTCTTAAAGACACCAGTTCCTGTATCTTCTTCATGATAACCAAGATAAGCTATCGTAGAAATCATCTTACTGTTGGTGCTAGGGAAATATGGGAATAGAAATAGGATGTGAGCGACAGTCAAATCTTTTAGAGCCTTTAGCTATACGTAGGCGTCGAAATTGCGTTCGCTTTGTGCAGCCAATAGGTAAAAAGTTTGTAACGACCTTCAAATTAATAAAATTATTGCAAAAGTCACACAATTAAACAGGATATCCAAAAGTTTGGTATAGTAAGATTTGGTCTAACTCTTTCGGTTTACCATTTATGCAAAGGCCACCAAGGGTACAGGGTTGCCAACTCGTACGATGATTATGGGGGCATACTATAATTTTAATGTTTGTACGATGGTTGTCAACCCGTACGATAATTATGGGGGTGTACGATAATTTGAATGTATGATAATTCGATATCAGCAAAATATCATTTTCACTGGTTTGTCACTCCAGCGAAGTGAAACTAATTACAAATAACACCACTTTGGTCCTCATTGTCTGTCTGCACACCATAGCTGCTAAGCCTGCTACCTTTTATCCTCTTATTGCCAGTGTGCCCAGGTCTGATAATCTCAAAGAGGAAGGCACTGTTCAGAAAATTGACGATCAATGTAGAAAACTCGGAATACGTGCTATTCCGTGTGAAATAAAGGACATGCCTGAACCTGACAGTTTCTGGAGTGCTGTTAAACATATGTCGCCTTGGTGGAAATACTGATTTGAAAGAACTAGCGGCCTTTGCATTATCAGTGGTTTCCTTGCCCTACAGAAGCACTTCTTGTGAAAGAGTTTTTTTTCTAAACTGGGTTTAATAAAAACCAAAGTTAGAAACAGATTGGCACTAGATACGGTAAATGAACTCATTTTATCGTCTCAACATATGAAAGAACGTGGTAGATCTTAAAATCTGCAAGTCACCGAGAAGATGTTAAGGTTCATCTCAACAACAAATTGGTGCAATGCTGCAACGGTTGAGGAAGCTGAACTTTCTGATGAATAGTGCGAGAAACATAAGTGCAAAAGTTGTAATATTTATTGAGGTCATCAATCTTGTAAGTGGATATAATAAACATCATTACCCTTTTATTTTCATAAGTATTATACTGATATTTTTATTGTTGTAGCATTTGCTTTATGATGTACGATAATTTTGAATCCAAATCTATAATTTTGAGTGGCTGGTACGATAATTTTACTTTTAAATGTTGGCAACCTTGATCAGGACTGCCATCAGGTGTAGCCAGAAAACTTAAAACATATGTTCCATTTGCAATAAAAATAGAGATAGCCTAAACGTTCTCAGCAAAATCGTTGGAGCTATTTTTGAGGCAATCAAAATTATGGAAACATTTTCTATCTAAAGGGTAGTTTATAGTAGAGAAATTTTCAAATCAAACATACTGTCGCATCCTTGGGAGATATTAAACTTAAATGCCAACTTAGGTTTCCAACCGAGTTTTGAGTTTTGAGTTAAGATGCTCTCAGGCGACACACACACACACACACACACACACACACACACACACACACACACACACACACACACACACACACACACACACACACACACACACACACACACAAAAAAAAAAACCAGACACGGACCTTGATCTAAAAACCTGATTTGATACACTCACATGACTTTCTCTACTCTTGTACAAACTATTCATACAAACTCCTATTCCTGCATCTTCTTCATATTGCTCTAGATAAACAATTGCACAAATCATCTTATTGTTAATTTCCTTGTAGGTACAAAGTTTTTTTTTTTTTTTTTTTTTTTTTTTTTTTTTTTTTTTTTTTTTTAAATGCTATATCCATTCTGCAACGGATAATAGCCCTCCATATTTATTGGCCTAGTACCTGAAAAATTTTAAACCAGGCCGTATTCATCATTTTATTTGTTCACCCATTTTCAATTAGATCTATTTTTAAAGTAAGAGGATTTAAATAAACGTGCCTTCGCTTGGGTTAGACCGTCCTTGTCGGATAGGCGAGATTGTTTTGATTTATTAGATTCTAATCTACGTTTACAGTTTTATAGTTTTGTTAGATACATACTTTGTTAGATACATTAATTTTTGTTTTAAATGGTTACATATAAGTTTTGTGATTGTTTATTTCTTGTAGGTATATCTACATTAACTAAGGTTACAATGTTGTTTTATCAGTTTGGTTCATGTACAATTTGTTTCTTACTGTGTGTAATATATTTGTAGTTGTAAAATTACATTTGTTTGTTGAGTATAATATATTTTTTGGTGTTATGTAGCTTATAAGTAGAGTTACAGGTGTTTGTAGTGTAAGTTAGGTACAAAGGAGTATGGGCATACAGTATTTGAGCGATAGACAAATCTTTTAGAGCTGGTCGCTATATGAAGGCTTTGAAATTTCGTTCTCTTTGCACGGCCAAGAGATAAAAAGTGTGTAACGAATATCCATTTGAGAAAACTATTGCAAAATTCACAGTATTAACAAGGAGATACAATTTTTTTATAGTATGAGTTGTTCTCTCTCTTATGGTTTGCCAGTTATGAAAGCGCCATCAAGAGGAATCAGGACCACATATCCTCTAAACAGAAAATTCAAAATATACATTTCATTTGCCATAAAAATAAAAATGTCATATATATTTTAACCAAAATCATTAGACCATTTTAGAAGTAATAAAAATTTACGAAACATTTTCCATAAAAATGGTAGATTAGAATGGAGAAATGTTGTTCGAAATCTTCGTATCGCGTTCTTAGAAGCTCTTAAGCTTAAATACCAACTTCGGCTTTTAACCGACTTTTCGTTGAGTTCCGCTGCCACAGACACACAGGCAAACACACAGACATGGAGGTACACACATACAGACACAGACACACGGACGTTTTTCTAAAATCCTGATCTGCATAGTTCCGGCCGCCCTTCGGATCCATTCGCCTCAATCATCCTGCCGGATATGGACCTATATCTAAATGTAGTAGTGGGGAAAGGCAAAAATGGTTTGGTTTTTCGCATTCCAAGGGCTTCAAAAGGTGTACTTGGAATTAAATCGGTTACGCAAACGTAGAGAAAGCAAAGATGCAAAATACTTCCCAAAAAAGTACAAAAATATGAAAAAAAATCTTATGTATTCCACTCACATTACTTTCTCTACTGTTGAATTGACTACTCAAACTTTTATTACTTTCCCTTTTTCATGTTAGTCGAGGTAAAAATTTGCTGAAATTAACTTTTCTTGTAGGTGCAAGGGGAATATTGGGATACAGTAGGCTTTCAGCCATTGCAATAGCTTTTAGAGATGGTCGCTATGCGAAGGCTTTGAAATTACGTTCTTTTTGCACAGCGAAGAGATAAAAAGTGTATAACGTAGTTTCATTTGAGAAAAGTATTGCATAACCCACACAATTAACAAGATTTACATTTTTGGTACAGTAAGATTCGGCCTATCTCTTCTGGTTTTCCAGTTATGCAAACGCCAGCAGGAGTAATCAGGACTACATAAGCTGTACATAGTCAGAGAATTTAAAATATACATTTCATTGGCGAATAAAATAAAAAGTTCTTGGGTATTTTAATCAATATTGTTAGAGCCATTGTTTGAGGAAATCAAAGTTTTCAAAACATATTCCGTGTAAAAGGTAGCTTAGGGTGCAGAAATCTTCAAAATCTTTGTATCGCATCCTTGGGAAATATTAAACTTAGATACCTAGTTGCGTTTCTAACCTTAATCACGTGCGTCACATGTTTAAGATACTTGTATGACAAATGAAATGTATATTTTAAATTTTCTGGCTATAGGCTATGTAGTCCTGCATACTCTGGATGACTTTTGAATAAATCGTAATCCGTAAGAGATAGACAAAGTGTTACTCTACAAAAGATGTAGGTCTCGCTAAAACACACAATTTAAGTCTGAATAAATGTTTTTATAGAGTGAACCATTTCAGAGATATTCCTCGTTATTTGTCTAAGGTTTGGAAAACTTAAAGCTTTCGTGAATTGGAACAACGTTGTTCATTTTTTGTATGTTAAGCGCGCAAAGAGAATGGGATCTCAAAGGTTTAAAATATTTGACCATCGCTCACAGCCTACTGAATTCTAATATTCCTCTTACACCTACAAGGAAATAATAAGATAATTTGTACAAATGTTTATCTCAACTAACACAAAGAAGATGTAGTAATAAGAATTTGTAAGAATGGTTAGTACAAGAGTAGAGAAACTCATGTGAGTGCAGCACATGAGATTTTTTATTTACGCTGTTCAGAGGTTGTCACACACATTTACAGACACGCGCGTGCGGACTTTTTTCTAAAGCCCTGATGTGTTACACTTACACGAATTTCTGTACACTTCTGGAAACTTCTTACAGATGCCTGTTCCTGTATTTTCTTCATGTTAACCAAGATATGCTATTGTAGAAATGATCTTATTGTTAATTTTGCTGTTGGTACAATGGAAATATGGGAATAGAATAGGATTTGAGCGACAGTGAAATCTTCTGGAGCTTTTCGCTATGCGTCAAAATTCCGTTCGCTTTGCGCTGCCAAGGCGTAAAAGGTTTGTAACGACCTTCCATTTGGTAAACGTATTGCAAAAGTCACACAATTAAGAAGGATAACCAAATGTTTGGCATAGTAAGATTTGGTCTAACTCTTACGGTTTACCAATTATGCAAAGACCACCAAGGGTATTCTGGCCTGCATAAGGTATAGCCAGAAAGTTTAAACCGTACATTCTATTTGCTATAAAAATAAAGATATCTTAAACATTTTCAGCAAAATCGTTAGAGCCCTTTTTGGCGAAAGCAAAACTATCGAAACATTTTCTATGTAAAGGGTAGTTTATGGCAGAGAAATATTGAAATCAATCATCCTTTCGCTTCCTTGGGAGATATTAAACTTAAATGTCAACGTAGGTTACCAACCGACCTTTGGTTTTTGAGTTACGTTGTTAACAGGCAAGATACACACACATACATACATACACACACGCACGCACACACCCACACACAGACACACACGCACACACCCACACACAGACACACGGACACATGGAGCTTGATGTAAAGCAGGTGGATATCCAAAGCACTAAAGGCACAAGATACCTACAGAACAACTCGAGTCATTAACAACAGATATGTTGGAAACGGCTTATGGCACAGAAAGACGTATTTAAAAGAAAAATTGCTGTTCCGAAGACATCTACATTCTTGGTATTATATTTCCATTTGAGATAAGTATAGGAAAACTCACAATTAACAAGGAGATCTACATCTTCGTACTGTGAGATTTGGCCTGTCTCTTATGGTTTAACAGTTATGCAAAAGCCAATAAGAGTAATCAGGACTACATAAGCCACGGCCAGAAAGTTTAAAATATACATTTCATTTGCCAGAAAAATTAAAATATCTTAAGCATTTTAATTAAAATTGCTAGAATCATCATTGAGGAAATCCAATTTTTTGAGCCATTTTCCAAGTAAAGGGTAGTATTGGGTGGAGAAATGTTCTTTAAATCTTCGTGTCGCATCCTTGGGAGCTATTAAACTAAAATACGAACTTAGGTTTTTAACCGACTTTTCGTTTTTGAGTTACTCTGTTCACGAAACACGCGCGCGCGCACACACACACACACACACACACACACACACACACACACACGGGCCTTTTCCTAAAACCTTGATGTGTTACACTCACATGACTCTCTATTCCTGTGCAAACTATTCTTACAACTCCTCTTCCTGTATCTTCTTAATGTTAATCAAGATAATCAATTGGAGCAATGATCTTATTGTTAATTTTCCGGTATATGCAAGTGGAATATGGGAATACAGCAGGCTTTGAGCCATACTCAAGGCTGGTCCGTATATGAAGGCTTCTAAATTCCGTGAATAACGACGTTTCATTTGAGAAAGATATTGCAAAAGTCAATGAATCAACAAGGACATCCAAATGTTTGTTATAGCATGATTTGTTCTCTTACGGTTTACCAGTCATGCAAAAGCCAACAAGAGTAATCAGGACCACATATCCTATTGAAAGAAATGTAAAATATACATGTGATGTGACATCTGTGTTGTAAATATTTGTGTCGCATACTTGGGAGCTATTAGGCTTAAATACCAACTTGGGTTTTTAACCGACTTTTCGTTATTGAGTTACGCTCTCCACAGATAGATACACACACATACAGACACACACACGGACGTTTTTCTTAAACCCTGATGTGGTACTGTCACATGCCTTAGTTCCGGCAGTCCTCCGTATCCATTCACTTCATTCATCCACCCGGGGGGTGAACCATCAGGCACAGGCATAAAAAGTTGCCTTTCGGTCGAGGTGCTAAGTCCCCCTCCGCAAATTTCATTGAGTCATGTACGAAGTGCTCGTAGGTACTAAAAGGTCGGCTTACTTAGTAAGGAAGTTTCTGACTGTGATCCCCTCTCTCTATCCCTCTCTTACTCTCTCAGTGTTGCTCCTTGTCTCATTCTGACACACACACACACACACACACACACACACACACACACACACACACACACACACACACACACACACACACACACACACAAACACACACACGATCTGTTTCCAAAAGTCTGATGTGCTACATTCAAATGACTTTCTCCACCCTCTATTGTTTACTATGGGTATACAATTCCAAAACAACTGAATATCAAAGCTCCAAAAGAACGAGGTACTGGACAATTTGAGTAATTAAAAACAAATATGTTAGAAACCGCTTATGGTAGAAAAGGACGTACTTGAAAGAAAAATTGTTGTTTTGAAGATATACATTCTTTATGTTGTATTTCCATTTGAGACAAATATTGCAAAACTCACGCAATTAACAAGATCCCCATTTTGGTATAGTAAGATTTGGTCTATCTCTTAGGGTTTGCCAGTTATACAAACGAATAAACAGGACTACATAAGCTATAGCCAGAAAATTTAAAATAGACGTTCCATTTGCCATAAAAATAAAACTATCGTTAATCAAAATCGTTTGAGCCATTTTTGAGGAAATCAAAGTTTTGGCGACATTTTCTTTGTAAATCTTTCAAAATCTTCGTGTCGCATCATTGGGAGATATTAAATTCAAATACCAACTTCGGTTTTTAACGGACTTTTCATTTTCGAGTTACGACACACACATATACACACACGCACGCACGCACGCGCGCACACACACACATACACACACACAAACATGGACCTTGATCTAAAACCCTGATGTGTTGCACTCACATGACTTTCTCTAATCTTGTACAATCTATTCTTACACTCTCCTGTTCCTGTATCTTCATGTTAATCAAGATAAGCAATTGTAGAAATGATCTTATTGTAAATTTTCCTGTAGGTAGAAGGGGAATATGGGAATACAGTAGGCTCTGAGGGATAATCCACTCTTTTAAACCTGGTTGCTATATCAAAATTAAGGATGCATTACAATACCTCCTCTACTGACTATAGCTAAGTAGTAGAGAAAAGTGAAAATGCGTCGTTGTTTTCCGTATTCCATGGGCTTCAAACAATGTATTTTCAATTAAATCGGGTAATCAAGCATAGAGAAAGCAAATATGCAAAAGAAATCCCAAGGATGTACAAAAATATGAGAGATGTGTGATGTATTGCACTCACATGACTTTCTCAACTCTTGCGCTGACTATTCCTACAAACTTTTATTCCATCTTCTTCGTGTTAGTCCAGATAAACATTTGCGGAAATTGTCTTTTCTTGTAGTTGTAAGGGGAATATGGGGACACAGTAAGCTTTGAGTGATAGTCAAAACCTTTAGAGCTGGTCGCTATACAAAGGCTTTGAAACTCCGTTCTCTTTGCACGGCCAAGAGATAAAAAGTATTCCAAAATTCACACAGTTAACAAGAAGATCCACATGTTTGATATAGTAAGATTTGGTCTATCTCTTACGGTTTATCACTTATGCAAAAGCCACCAAGTGTTATTAGGACTACATAGGCCAATGCCAGAATATTTAAATTGGACATTTCATTTGTCATAAGAATAAAAACATCCTAAATATTTTAATCAAACTCGTTACAGCCATTTTTGAGGAAATCAAAATTTTCGAAACATTTTCCATATAAAGGGTAGTTTAGGGTGGAGAAATTTTCTTTAAAATCTTCGTGTCGCATCCCTCTGTGATATTAAACTTAAATACCAAGTTTGGTTTTTAACTGACTTTCAGTTTTTAATTTACGCGTTCAGACAGGCAGACAGAGAGACAGGCGCGCGCGCGCCTTTTTTTTTTCAACAATGATGTGTTACATGCGCGTGACTTTCTCTAGTCTTTTACGAACTGTTCTTACAAACTTCTATTCCTGTATATTGTTTAGGTTAATCAAGATGAGCAATTGTAGAAATGATCTTATTGTTAACTTTCCTGTTGGTAGAAGGGGAATATGGTAATGCTAGGCTCTGAGCGATAGTCAGGTCTTTTAAACCTGGCTGATATATTGTATGAGGGCTTTAAATTCCGTTCTCTCTGCATGACCAAGCAATAAAGAAATGAATAGCCTTGAATTTGAGAAAACTTTAAGTCACACAGGTACCAAGGAATACCTCCAAAATGGTGCACTGCACAAAAAGTGCATTTAGATATAATTTGAGTGTTTTAACGTGATCCACAGTTTTTCTACAGTTTGATTTGTTCTATCTCTTATGGTTTACCAGATATACAAAAGTCATCCAGAGTAAACAGGAATACATAAGCTATAGCCAGAAAATTCAACATTACATGTGATTTGCCATTAAATATCTTAAACATATGGTATTTTAAACAAGATTGTTAAGTCATTTTTCGAAAGTCAAAGTTTTCGAAAAATTTCCCATATAAGCAGTATAGGGTGGGGCGTTTTCTTCAAAATCTTGGGGTTGCACGCTTGAAAGATATTAAACTTAAATATCTACTTTGGTTTTAACCGACCTTTCGTTTATGAATTTCGCTGTTCACAGACACACACACGTACACACACACACAGAGAGAGAGAGAGAGAGAGAGAGAGAGAGAGAGAGAGAGCGGGGAGGAAGAGAGACACCCCCACACACGCAGAGTGAGAGAGAGAGAGGGAAGGAGAGGGAGACACCCCCCCCCCCTCAAACACACACACATATACACAATGTGATATTTTTCTAACCGTGAGGGCCTCAAAACACATTTCCTGTGAAATGTGGACACCGAAATTTCCGGTTGAATACAATTCTTCCCCTAGCTGCTATACGTAGTAGAAAGTTAAAAACAAAGTAACTTTTTTAAAAGACACATGGCAACAGTGACTTTTGTACCGGATTTGAACCAAGGAACTGATCAAGTCCCCTCCCACACTTTTGCAATTGACCTTGGTCTCAGATCGAGTTACAGTTATCGACACGAATCCAACTGACCAGCCTTGAGATTCTGGGCTCTGATTATCGATATAGCATATAGAAGCAGTAAGGGAAACTGTGGCTTTTAAAGACCGCAACGGACAATACTTTTCTAGTTTTCGCTTTTGTTTACATTCTTTCCTAATCTTTAGTAAAATATTATGTTGTTCACCACAAATGAATAACTGAGCATTTACCTGCAAATGCTCGTTAATTTCGAAGGCATAAAATGGAGACAATTAATTCCTAGGTTGTATACATATTATAGGTATATTTTGAAAGCAATGCTGGTCTTCTGCTGACCATGAAGTATGAATTTTGTGAATTAAAATATATATTGTTTAAAGTCACCATTAAAAATTATTTTTTTTTTGGTATAAAACCACCATATTTAAAAATGGTATACTATAGTGAATTTTTAGCAGAAGGCTCTGAATCAGAAGTCCTAATTTATTTGTATTTATTTCTTTATAAACTTTCACGTAGCTTTGACTTCTACATCATATCATGCTGTAGTTAGTTACCTGAGTGACTTTATATAGTCAATTCATTGTGCGATCAACAAACAGCCTTAGATGCGTATTCATTTGTCATTTAGGTTTGTGCAATGATTCATTCGGAAGGTGGCAGGTGGATAGGATATGCAAAGGACCACCATACCAAGTGGATCGTGAAGTACATAAATATGTGATAACTACCACCCACCGAAGGAATTACAGAAGGCTACAGGCGGCGACATCCCACATAGATGCGCTGAAGTTCCTAACAATTCCAGCTCGAAGACACGATCTACCACCGGAGTGGCCCAGAGAGGGCGATTAAAGATCCAAACAAACGCGCAGCATTCGGGGGTGCATGGGGAATACTCTTTCCTCGGAGCAAGCATCCGTGCCAACTGTCTGGCGCCGCCTCACACTTCGAAGCCTGAAAGCACACCTGAGATGTGAGAAGGAAATGCAATGAAAGGAAATAAAGCAAAGAAATTTATGGCAGAAGAGAAACCACCCTAGTATTCGGTTGTCTTGCGGGAAAACCACAAAACCCGGGTCAATGGGAAATAAAGGAACCTATTAACACCAGCCTCGCACGTTACCGGGAAGTTAACTCACTCGGTAAGGCGAGTATTTCCAATGTTCCTACACTCAGTGGGTGCTGGGCATACGGTCTTAGTTGCGAAGTCGCCTTCCTGCATTATCTATTTCATTTGTTCTCTAACCTGATGACTTAGACATGTTCAGTGACGTTGCCCTCTCAAGTGTGGGTCTCAGAAATTGGCTCCTGTAATATTTAGTATGACTGTTAAGTTTTATTTATTTTACAAATATTGGTAACTAATGTTTATTTGTTTCACCGTGTCACATATGAGATGCATTTTAGCGAAGTAATAAACCGGTGACATACCTCCACATTTAAGGTAGCAGCGAAGATTTTTTTATAATGTTCCAGAATATCCAGGTGAAGATATATATTCGGTTTTCATAAAAGCCCTTCCATTTATAGTGCAGAACCATTTTATATGTGCGTCGTCAGAAATTGGCTGAATGCCTCACTTTCAGTGGCGCACTTCAGAGCCGTCACGAGCTGCACAGCTACCAACATATTGTACAGCGTATCCAGAAAGACACTAAAATGACTGAGCAAGGTTATGAGAAGTAAAAACTGTGAGTTCTGATAGCCCGAAGGACTGTAGACTGTGTTAACGACGAGAGAAAACTGTGCATTTATGCTTAATTTTAGAAGACAATTAAGTGATTGGAAATTAATTGGACTGGATTTTGCCATTTTTTCACAATATCTGTGGTCAACGCCTTTGTTCTCAAATCCGCCATTTCATTTCTGACAAACCAACGTGACCAGGAATTCATGCGCACACCACGTTAACGCCAGAAGCTATAAAACGCTGAAGGCATCCTGGGTACGCTGTACAGAAAACGAATTTAGTAAAATGTTAGGGTATCGTGATTTTTAACGAGGCCTTCGTAACTTCCCCTCCTCTCCCTTTCCTTACCCCTTTACAATGACAGCACTACTGGCTGGTCAAGTTATAATCAATGACACGTCGGCCTAAAAGGGAAGTATTGGTTTTTTCTTGTCGCTTAGTAAATCGTTACCCCTCTTTATCCCCCTCCAATGGCACCACTATTCATGGTACGTGCTATGTTTACTGTAAAGCTTTGCACGTTTCTGTGATTCTAAGGAAAAAGTTTTTCTTATAATATAGAATCGTTTAACTCAATAAATGCTGCTTATTTCAAGCAATATTTACAACCTTTTCCATTACAGACATTAACAATTTGGAGGTAAAGCTAAATAAAATTAAAACGGGGTTTAACTAGGAGGTCAAGTGTATCCACCCCTAACCCTTCCCCACGTTTCCTTGTTCTCATTAGAGAGCCACGCCTCTAGCGCCGTATAGCAACTGTTTAACAGTTCATTGGTCAGTACTTATGCTCCACGCCCTTGAAGACTCCCGTGACACAATAAGAAACACTTATGTGATTCCAAGCAGTGCATATTACTAAATTTGTTTTGTGTACAATAGGAAGGTAGTTGTAATTAAAACGAAACAGTCACCCAATTTGTGACTGCGCGCATATAAAATGGCTCGGTGTACAGTATAGAGCTCTGCATTATAAACGAAAGTACTACTACAAAAATCGAACGAATATACTGGTTCTGTTCCAAAAACATGGCATATAGTATAGCACCTTTGGTGCTCTAGATACGCCCGATGATGACGATGACGACGACGACGACGACGATGATGATGATGATGATGATGATGATGATGATGATGATGTAGTTTTAAGGGCGATCAACTGCTTGGCCATCAGCATCCTTATAAAACGGGTGATGGCTAGAGCCAGAGATAAATTTAAATGTACAACAAAATACTAGTAAGAAGGCAAATATACATAAATATATCAGAGGTAAAAGCCAGAATTAAAACAAAGTTCGACCGCTTGTTTATCGTCCACCGCGACCTCTGCAAGTCCGAAAGGCAGTTGCAGACAGTCTCGAAGGACTTCCTTAATCCGTCCTCTGTAGTTGTTTTTTCCCGGGTACGGTATGGCGTATTCCACTAATAGTTTGTGGTTTGCCAACTGTTCTCGGTCGTGGTGTCCCTACCTGCCTATCGCTTGTTCGTCATTTAGGGGTAGTACACCACCGAATCCGAATGACATCTGGTTGTGCTCTTTCTTAGGTGTGCTTAAAAACAACAGCTCCATGTCAGTAGATTTACTGGCATGTAAAAGAACTCCTGCGGGACAAAATTCCGGCACACCGGCGACGCTGATGTGATCCTGGCAATTGAGAGCGTCGTTAAACAACAAAATAATTTTTAATTTAAACTTATCATTTTCTGTATATCATTGTTTTTATTCACTTCACTTCCAAAACCTATTTACTTTCTCTACTGATAACTAGGGGAAGTATTGTATTCCACCCAAAAATTCGATGTCAAGATTTCACCGGAAATGTGTTTTGAGGCCCTCTGAATCCAAAAAAAGCATTTTTAGAAAAAGGTCCATGTGTGTGTGTGTGTGTGTGTGTGTGTGTGTGTGTGTGTGTGTGTGTGTAAGTGTGTGTGTGCGTGTCTGTGTGTCTGTCAGTCTGTCAGTCTGTGGACACCATAACTCAAAAACGAAAATTAGGTTAGAAACCAAAGTTGGTATTTAAGTTTAAGGATGTGACACGAAGATTTTGAAGAAAATAACCCCACGCTAAACTACCCTTTACATGGAAAATTGTTCGAAAATTTTGATTTTCTTGAAAATGGCTCTAACGATTTTGATTAAAATGTCATATGTTTAAGATATTTTGATGAAAAATGGAATGTATATCTTGAATTTTCTGGCTATAGCCCCTGTAGTCGTATTTACTCTGGAAGACTTTTGCATAACTGGTAAACCGTTAGAGATAGACCAAATTATACTGTACAAACAATGTAGATCTTGCTAAAATACACAATTTATGTGTCAATAAATTTTCTTGTAGGGTGAACCATTTCGGAGATATTCCTTGTTATGTGTGTGAGTTTCGGAAAACTTAGAACTTTCGTGAAATGGATCATCGCTGTTCATTTTTTTATATGTCAAGTGTGCAAAGACAACAGAATCTCAAACATTTGACTATCGCACAAAGCCTACTATATTCTAACATTCCCTTTGCACTTACAAGGAAATAAGCAAAAAGATAATTTGTAAAAATGTTTGTCTCAACTAACAAGAAAGAAGATATAGCAATAAGAGTTTGTAAGAATGGTTAGTACAAGAGTAAAGTCATGTGAGTGCAACACATCAGATTTTTTCCTGTTGCTGCTGCCTGCTTTTTACTTTCTCTGCTGGTAAGTAGGGGAAGTATTGTATTCCACCCAAAAATTCGATGTCGAGATTTCCCCGGAAATACATGTTTAGAGGCCCCCTGAATCAAAAAAAGGTATTTTTAGAAAAAGGTCCGTGTGTGTATCTGTGTGTCTGTCTGTGGAGAGCATAACTCAAAAACGAAAAGTCGGTTAAAAATCAAAGTTGGTATTTAAGTTTAATGTCTTTCAAGGATGCGACATGAAGATTTTGAAGAAAATAGCCCCACTCTAAACTACCCTTTACATGGACAATTTTTCGAAACTTTTGATTTTCTTGAAAATGGCTCTAACGATTTTGATTAAAATCTCATATGTTTGAGGTATTTTTATGACAAATGAAATGTATATCTTAAATTTTCTGGCTATAGCCCCTGTAGTCGTATTTACTCTGGAAGACTTTTGCATAACTGGTAAACCGTTAGAGATAGACCAAATTATACTGCACAAACAATGTAGATCTTGCTAAAATACACAATTTATGTGTGAATGAATTTTCTTGTAGGGTGAACCATTTCGGAGATATTCCTTGTTATGTGTGTGAGTTCCGGAAAACTTAGAACTTTCGTGAAATGGATCATCGTTGTTCTTTTTTTTATATGTTAAGTGTGCAAAGACAACAGAATCTCAAACATTTGAATATCGTACAAAGCCTACTCTATTCTAACATTCCCCTTGCACCTACAAGGAAATAAGCAATAAGATAGTTTGTAAAAATGTTTATCTCAACTAACAAGAAAGAATATATAGGAATAAGAGTTTGTAAGAATGGTTAGTACAAGAGTAGAGAAAGTCATGTGAGTGCAACACATCAGATTTTTTCTTTCAAAACTACTCCGGTGGTTCTGCAAATTGCTTCTCCGTTTGGTTTTGCTTTTTTATTTTTTGCTCTATATTTTCTGTTTTTCCACGTGCTCTCTCCTCTCTTTTACGGTTTGCATTAATTGACTTAGCAAAGTGAGAATGTTTAATAGCGGCTAGTGTAAAACGTTAAAACCAGATGAATTTGTAACGAACACGCGCGTGGTGTTTAAACCAATAGTACGTAAAATATTTGTGGTAGTGGAGGGTCGCTGCTGAGAATTCACTTTGGGGATCTATGCCTTCAAGGAAATAGAATAAAGTACAGATAGGTAATTTTTTTTATCTGCATGTAATAACTTTTCATGTGGAAAAAAATACTTCGCAACGTTATATATTACGTTCTTTGATGTCGAACCGTACTGTACACCAGGGGAAAAAAGGTATCGCTGCTGTGACGTTAGCGCACTCAGCTCACATGCCCGCAACGACGGCCAGTTACACGTGTGACGTCACAGCGGGGAAGAGGAAAGGCGTGCGCGACATCGCAATTTTAATGCTGACTGTTTCAATTACATTTTGGCTTTATGCCATATATATGAATTCTAGCTTATGTGAATAGTCATGTTATAACGCTAATAGAACAGAAATTATAACTATTTTGCCTGAGCTAGGGGAGAGCTATGCAGAACGATTAAGTGGACATTTTCCGACATTTGCAGTTTATCAATGTTAGGGCGTAATTTGCGGCACATTTGTAACTGAAAACTGCATGTTAGATTGTGATCTGACAATATGCTTCGGGATTTTGACTTAGAAAGTTTCATAACAGAAAAGAATTGTTCGCACACATACGTAGACCAAACATACATAATAAGCGTGCAACAAGGGCATACAACCTCAGAAATCTGGTTTGAGGAACATTCTTATAAAAATCAGCCAAGTCTTCCTTGTGTTTATATTTGTCCTTCAGCAAATCGTCGCACTGTAAATTTATCAATTCAATTTGCTACCTGCTAGAAACATTGTTAACAACCAATGAATACGGGGTCGCAAAGATCTGAAACGTAGTTGACAATGTTTCTACATCTTGAAACCTGGTCTCAACCTGGTGTGAAACACGGGGAACCGAACACAAACACAAAATCACTACACACAACACCACACAACGTCAACAAAGACACAAAATAAAAACAAAATTCGCACTAACGCCGTTGAGATCCCTCAAACAACAAATAAAAACCCTCAGACTAGGCTGAAGAGGGTTGTCTCTAAACAGCCCGGGCGTGTTGTAAACATCCCCAAATAACATTTTTCATATTCATTCAGTTTCGTGCAAGTAGCGCCGCTGATTTATGCAGCACAGCAATACACTGCTCTCGCCTGACGTCACACGAACGTACAAGCTGGCTCTTCGTTTAAATACGTCACACGGCCCGAAGTTGTCTTCCCCTGCTGTACACGATCACGTGACAATTAAATCTCCATGTGCATGTAGCTTAGTGGTCAATAATTCCTTTAGCAGTAGCCGTTGAGGAACAAGTCGTGTTACCTCCCTTAATTCGCCTACCTAAATCACATCCACTACCTTGCGAACAGATGTGTCATTAAAGTTGTTAAGCCCTGAAAGAAATGGGGCAGGTAGACGAATGACACACCTCAGGCTGCTTCCAGGCTGCCAACAGTTTGATGATGATGATTCACGTAAGATATAACACTTTCAAGGCGAACGTGACTATCTATGCCTTCAAGGGTAATCAGTAAAGGCTGGAGGCGTGTGCGTTTTTCTATAGTATACTGCACATGGACTTTACTGTTATCGCTCGCGCATGTAAACAACTGCAGGTAGGTACAACCTGACCATGAAAACCGCCTCACTGCAGCACAACCTATAAGCATCATGAACTATGCGTTCTGGAATTGCACCTAAACGCTTATACATACTGCTATTTATTAACTGTAATATCGGCACAGAGTTCATTACACTGGGTTACAATGTACATTCGTAAATTATTAAATGTGAAATTTTGGCGGCTATCTCTGAAGCAGTTTTTTAAACACTGAAAAACCTTTTTTCTACGTCACACGATGTCAGAGGTGCAAATGTAAAGAATTCCACCAGTCGTCTGGCATATTTTCCTTCTTACTCATTTTCAAAACTTCACACATAGCTTGATAACCAATATTTTTGTTTAGAACTTTCTGGAATTTTGTTTTCAACTTTTCGATACCTGGCACAAGAGGTATCCTATTAATTGAATTAGCTAAGTCTTCTATTATGCTTATGCTCTTGGACATTTCCAAACCCGATTTTTGTAATTGTTTAATAGCTTTGGGCAACACTATACAATTGTTGGATATGAACTGAAGATTTTCAGATAGTTCATGCGATATCAGGGACTTTGCAGTTACAATAGCAACAGTCATGTTATACTACATCTTGACCTTGCGCCTGCTACACTTGCAAGGCAATGCTTCACTAGCTCGCTGAGTACTACGTTATGTTGGTTTTGACTCTTCCTTCTAAGTGACAGTTGCATGCACATTTAATAGCCGTGCTTTACTTCTGACGTCATTCATACTCTGCGTCCAGCTAACCAGTATCGCATGCGAGCGCACATCCCTCCGGCCTTTAGTAATCAGAAATATTAAATTAGCCGTGAAGCCATTATTAGCAATAATGGCGATTAATTCCTTTATGTTGCAGTGCTAAACATTTATTATTTAGATATGAGATGCTACAGAATTGCTTGTGTCGTGCATTATACTTTACGCCCACGTGAGCGTAAAGGATTTATAATGGCAACACAACACAAAGTATTTGCAATATTTGGAGTAAGAAGCACGATAACTAGCGCTCCGACTTTTAGGTGCTAAAAACTTGGAAATTATTTATTGTTTATGTGCTGAAAATACCATTTCAAAAGATTGACGGTTGGCACGAAGAATTGATATTGAATTTCTAATGTTTGTTACCACTTACATATTGTGTTACTTGTGAACGTTGGTCTGCCGTTATAGCTTTACCACATAGCAGACAATGCAGGATTTTACCATCACAACTGAAAATATCCTTAAATTCCGCAGCATATTGTTGCACACAGTAATTTGCACTACTTTTCACTCTGAGCAGGTTTAATCCACTGTGAGCTCAAAACTGTCGATATATTACTTCCCAAACCAGAGCACAACTAAAAGGTTGTATAAACTTTGCAGATTCACAAACGGCTAATTGACCATACAGTTTAAACTCCATCTACAAGTATTAGTGTATATACTAGTGGGATGTGAAGTGGTAACATGCTTAATCAAGCACATGACAGTGGAGAAACACTCCGTTCTTATCTTGTGGGATCATGTAGCTTGAGAAAGCAGGATATTTGTGTTTTCTTCCAGCTGAAGGGATACTATAGCTGACACCAGTTCTAATAATGCATAACATATTGCGACAACTGGCCTATGTTACTGAGCATTAAACAAGTTTGATCGTGACTTGTTAAAAATAATTCTGGTTTCATGTGGCTTTATGTAAATATATGAAAACAAATTTTAAAAAGAGATTTGCTTTATGCGATTTTTGTGTTATTTATGTGAATATCCAAAAATATTTATTTACATAAAAAGATCAGAAAATATATGGTTTTTATGTGCAATACAATTTAAAATATATGCTCTGGTGCGAATATCCAGAATATTAAAGTCAATTTGAAGTCCGTATTACGACGCAATCAAAATATGTATTCACCAAAAAATCCGAGCCCAAATGTTAACATTAAGTATGCTCATTTTCTTTGAAAATGTTGGTCATCTATATACAATTTAAACCTAGTTTAAAACAATTTTAGAAAAGATAGCAGAAAACTTTAATATCTAGAAATGTCGCGTGTGGGGTAAAAATGCCAAGCTAAAGACAAACGCATCGGCTTCCGAAACCAGGACAGAGAAGCGCACGTAATCTTCTGACCCTTTTTGCTTCAACTGTAACACCTTGGAGGGACGCATTAGGGGTGACCCCGAAGGTTGAAGATAGGAGGAACCACGGACGGGGTCCCTAATGTTTCCGGTTCGAACGCATCTGATGTAGAGATGCAAACTGTTACGAACTAGTCGTAATCATTATTTTTCCCTAGGATGAAGATAATGATGATGGTGATGATTAGGGAGCTAACTTCATACAGGGAACGAAAAGTTACGGTATATGGACCATAGGAAGCAGGAGAGGTCAGTCTGTCACGTGATCACAGCACAGAGGAGGCCAGGTACAGTCGAGGAAAGAACGTTGTAGATAACGTTGTTGCATAATTTATATTCAATGCTGTCACCATTTGCATGAAAATATTCACTCCCAAATTATTGTACAAGTTCAGCAATACGTGAATATTTTGATTTTCGCTCTGAAGACATTTTACTCAGTGTGTGGAACTAAGGGCCGCGCCGTGGCCGAGAGCTTAGACGCCTAACTCTCACCAAAGTGACTCGGATTCGACCCTAGGGATCCGTATATGGGATGTGTGGTGGACACACCGGCGCAGCGGCGGGTTTGCTCCGGGTTTCCAGTTTACCTCGCAATCGTTCCACCAGTTGCTCCATCATCACCTTTCCCGTCATCTTTCGCCCTCATTTCATATCGTCCACTTCCTCGCTCTCGCACCAGGCTTGGGGTTGATCACCCATCCTGCTTCCTCTGCATGATCAACTCCGGTTACGAAGACCGCACATATTGGCCGGGAGAGCTCGGGGCTCTTACCAGGTCCCACTCTACACCACTGGACCCCGCTCATGATGCCTGTTGTGGGCAGAGGTGGGGTATCCGGCGACCAGGAGGTAGGCCAAAGTAGGTACACTCAAAGGACTGCAGTCCCACACGACAGTCAGTGAGCCCAGTTGTGTTTTGTGCTGTTTCTGCACTCGCGCAGTGACGTAACACTCTGCCAATGTGGCACGTAACTTGCGATCACCTCATTTCGTGTTAGCTGTATAAAGGTTCGAAGCCTAGTGATAATGTTTATTTAATGACCTTCGACTACTACAGTCATTAGCAGGCATACAAAATAAATCATGATGATGCTGTATATTTAAGGGTATCAAGTACGAGATGATCAGCGCCCTTACATAACGGGCAATGGCAAAAGCTAGATATAAAGATGAATATAAATAATAATCCTACTGAAGGCAAAAATACAAGTATCCCAAGTTAGCGAAACAAAAACCAGGTTTAAAACAACTGTTCAGAAAGGTACAAAAGGTACGAAATGTCGATCTCTAAAATCTTAAAACCCTTAGGTTATGTGTCATTGACAAAAACTTTCGAAACCTTATCGCTTGGTCATCGTCCGCGAGGACCGCCCAAAGACTGGCCGGCATTTGCAATGTCCGAAAGGTGCACCAGAAAAACTCACTCTAGGAGCAATTGCCAGATCGACAAAAGTGTAGTATACAGCGGAAAGAGGAAGTGGGTCTCTCTTAAAAATGTCACCATGATGATGATGATGATGATGATGATGATGATGATGATGATGATGATGATGATGATGATGATGATGATGATGATGTAGAACAAAGCTCGCTCAACTGCTTGGTCAGCAACGCCCTTATAAAAGCGACCATGACAAAAGACCCTTTCTGTATATATTATTTACTAATGATTTCCCAGTGGACGCCAGATGTAAGGTCGCCATGTATGCTGACGACACTGCAATATACAACCACCATAGAAATCCACGTTTCGGCCTTGCAGAAATGCAACGTTATGTCAACAACTTCCTCTCATGGCAACATAACTGGAAAATCAAAATTAACCCCGACAAATGCCAGCTGATCCATTTTTCTAAGCGGCATCACACTTTGGCAATGGACCTAACGGTCGGTGGTCAGGTATTGCACTGTCGTCGGCAAGTTTAATATTTAGGGGTGACCTTGGACCGCACAATGTGCTGGTCCACCCACATAAAAAATAGCGCCAACAAAGGCATACAGCGACTAAAGTTGTGCGCCCCCATCTTCCGCAGCAAACAGCTGCAATTGAAGTCCAAACTCGTCCTGTATAAAGCTTTTATCTTGTCTGTGGTTCTATACGCGTGTGTGGCCTGGGCAAATGCCTCAAAAACCGCCCTGAAGACCATCCAAACTCTCCAAAACCTCTCCCTCCGAAAAATCCTCTCTGCTCCCATCCTAACCACTAATCAAAGCCTTCACCAAGAAACCCAAATCCCATCCATTCCCGAGGCAATTACAAAAAGAGCCACTGCCGCGTGGGCGCGCATCAGAAACCACGACAATTATGTCATTGCCAATATCGGCAAAGGTGAGCCGAAGCATCGGAAGCATGCGCGTATTAAAATGTTTTAAACGTCAACTCGGCTCACCGACTGATGCGCGTCCACGCAAATACGGCCCTAGGCCGCACACACGCTACCTTAGAGGCCTGCACCCCAGGGAACAGGTCAGGAGCTGCACCCTGCCCCGCCCAGGAAAACTGCGGACTGTACAAAGTGTATATATCGTGTGTACATAGTTGTGTATATAGTGCTTAGTTATCTGCTGGGACGCATAGTCACGTGTGCCCAGCAAACATGTGCGAACGGGACGCTCACGTGAAGTGCCCACTGTGCGTGTGTGTGTGTATGTGTGTGTGCGTGTATGAGGGCATATCTTGTGATATGCCAGAGTGAATGCGGGAGTGCATGTGTGTAAATATATGTGTACAAAACCAACAGAAAAAAAGACAAAGAAAAAAAAAACATACAAAAACAACCAAGAACTATACTAATGGGAACTGTTCTCGGTGATCCAAAGAGGGTCACTGTATGGGTTACCTAAGAACCCGCTGTACATATTTTAATATAAGTATAAATAATTGTAATAAACATGCTAATGTAAGTCTGTAAACTGGGCCCAAATGTACCAGCACCAGACAAAAATTATAATAAAAATAATCTTGAATCAGAGATAAATTTCAATATAAAATATAAAAGGTTCTGATGTGTTGCACTCACGCGACCTTCTCTACTCTTGTAGTAACCATTCTTACAAACTCTTATTGCTGTATCTTCCTCGTGTTAGTTGAGATAAACATTTACAGAAATTAACTTCTTGCTTATTTCCTTGTAGGTACAAGGGGAATATGATAAAACAGTTGGCTTTGAGCGAGTCAAATGTTTTAAAGCTTTAAGATTCCGCACTCGTTGCACGTTTAACATATCAAAAAATGAACAATGATATTCCATTTCAGGAAAGTTTCAAGCTTTCCGAAACTGACACAAGTATCAAGAAATATCTCCGAAACGGTTCACTCTACAAAAAAAAAAAAAAAAAAAAAAAAAAAAAAAAAAAAAAAAAAATTGGACATAGATTGTTTGTCTTAACCAGATCTACATCTCTGTACAGTAAGATTTTGTCTATTTCTCACGATTTGCGAGTTATTCAAGTCATTCAGAGTAAACAGGACTACAGAGACTATACATTTCGTTTACCATAACAATATATTAAACATGTCATTTTAATCAAAGTTGTTAGAGCTTTTTTCAAGAAAATCAAAATTTTCGAGAAATTGTCTATGCAAAGGGTAGTTTAGGGTGGAGCAACTTTCTTCCAAATCTTCGTGTCACATCCTTAAAATACATTAAACTTAAATACCAACATCGGTTTTTAACCGAACTTTCGTTTTTACTTTCTCTACTGGTAAGTAGAAACAATTATTGTATTCCAGCCAAAAATTCCTTGTCGAGATTTCACCAGAAATATATGTTTTGAGACATCCTGAATATATATTTAAAAAAAAAAAACATTCTTAGAAAAAGTCAGCGAGCGCGCGCACGTGTGTGTCTGTCAGTCTGTGAACAGCATAACTCACGGTTAAAAGCCAACGTTGGTATTTAAGTTTAATATCTTTCAAGGATGCGACACAAAGACTTCCAAGAAAATTCCTACACCATGAACTATTCTTTATATGGAACATTTTTTATTTTCTCAAAAATGGCTCTAACGATTTTGATTAAAATACCATATGCCTAAGAGAAATGTAGGTATATTTTGAATATTCTGGCAAAGGCCTATTTAGTCCTGTTTACTCTTGATGACTTTTGCACAACTAGTAAACCGTTAGAGATAGGCCAAATTTTACTGTACAAAAAATGCAGCTCTCGTTAAAACACATGTTATGTCCAAATGCATTTTTTTTGTGTAGTGAAAAATTTCGGAGATATTCCTTGTTATTTGTCTGAGTTTTGCAATAATTAATCTCTTCTGAAATGGAAGGTCACTATTCATTTGTATCTGTTGGCCGTGCAAAGAGAACGATTTTAAAGATCTGAATATCGCTTAAAGCCTACTGAATTCCCATATTACCCTTGCACCTACAAGAAAATTAACAATAAGATAATTTCTGCAAATGTTTACTTCGTCAAACATTAAAAAAGACAGAGGAAAAAAGAGTTTGTAAGAATAGTACTTACAAGAGTAGAGAAAGTCATGTGAGTGCAACGCATCCCATTTTTTTTCCCCTGAAACATTTAGTTTTTGTGAAATATGAATTACAGCGACAATATAACCATGATAAATGCCACAGTTGACATAGCACATACAAGATATTGTCAATCCTGTTTTATTCTGAACCTCGAGTAACGTACTATTTTCAGGTGTACTTAGATAAAGCCACAAATGTAGCAAGGACTAGGTTAAATAAATTGTCATCGCATAAGAGAAACAGGTCACTTGCACTGTTGTAAAGTTTACGGTTGTTGGTACGAATGGCGAAAGATTTAATGTTCCTACTGCAGCATTATGGAGCACATTGTTCTGTATGGCCGGGATCGCTTGGCCAATAATATTAGAGAGAAATGCGACATTGTCGTCAGGAAATTAGCTGTGCCGCAATATCAGTTTGGCCAACCTTATGAAACTTTATGGCTAAAGAATAATTCAGTTTTCTTTCTCTGTCTCGCTCGCCGTTATTTGGCGCGCCCTTCACCCGTCCTTCGGAAAGTGATAGTGCGAGGCAAGAAAGGTGTTGGTGTTGTCTTGATTTAGGCATCTAGCTTTCTGTTCATACGTACACACTCCTGTCCAATTAGGCCCAAGATATTCAATCAATAGTTTTTTAAACGTGAGGCATTTTCATGATTTCCTTTGTTTCTCTTCAAATTATGATGATGACGACAATAATAATAATAATAATAATAATAATAATAATAATAATAATAATAATAATAATAATAATAATAATAATAATAATAATAATAATAATAATAATAATAATAGAAATAATAATAGTAATAACATTAATAATGATGATGATGATAATAATAATAATACTAATAATAATAATAATAATAATAATAATAATAATGATAATAATAATAATAATAATAATAATAATAATAATAATGATAATGATAATGATAATGATAATGATAATGATAATGATAATGATAATGATAATGATAATGATAATGATAATGATAATGATAATGATAATGATAATGATAATGATAATGATAATGATAATGATAATGATAATGATAATGATAATGATAATGATAATGATAATGATAATGATAATGATAATGATAATGATAATGATAATGATAATGATAATGATAATGATAATGATAATGATAATGATAATGATAATGATAATGATAATGATAATGATAATGATAATGATAATGATAATGATAATGATAATGATAATGATAATGATAATGATAATAATAATAATAATAATAATAATAATAATAATAATAATTATAATAATAATAATAATAAAACTATTGATGAATGACAGGCTGCTGTGGTGGTTTTAGGAACTAAGAGGTGGGCTACAGCTTGTTCATTGTGTCATCTGACCTATTTCAGCAACAGATGGCAGCACATAGAGTTACTTGTGTTGAGTTCAGATAAAGAAGTAGTAATATAACATGTAGAAACAAATCTCAGTAAAATGATACATTTTTACTTTCTCTACTGGTAAGTAGGGGAAGTATTGTATTCCACCCAAAAATACGATATCGAGATTTCACCGGAGATATATGTTTTGAGACCCCCACTTTTAGAAGAAGGTCCGTGTGTGTGTCTGTGTGTCTGTGGACAGCATAACTCAAACACGAAAAGTCGGTTAACAACAAAAGTTAGTATTTAAGTTTAATGTCTTTCAAGGATGCGCTACGAAGACTGAAGAAAATACCCGCATCTTGAAAATGGCTCTAACGATTTTGCATAAAATGTCATATGTTTGAAATATTTTTATGCAAAATGAAATGCATACCTTGAATTTTCTGGCTATAGCCCCAGTAGTCGTATTTACTCTGGACGACTTTTGCATAACTGGTAAACCGTTAGAGGTAGGCCAAATCATACTGTACAAAAAGTGTATATCTTGGTAAAGTACACAATTTATGTCGCAATAAATTTTCTCGTAGAGTGAACCATTTCGGAGATATTCCTTGTTATGTGTGTGAGTTTCGGAAAACTTAAAACGTTTGTGAAATGGATCATCGTTGTACATTTTTTCATATGTTAAGTGTGCAAAGAGAGCTCAAGGCCTACTGTATTCTAAGTTTCCCCTTGCACCTACAAGGAAATAAGCAATAAGCTAATATTTACAAATTTATATTAACACGAAGAAGATATAGGAATAAGAGTTTGTAAGAATGGTTAGTACAAGAGTAGAGAAAGCCATGCGCGTGCAACACATCAGATTTGTTACTTTAATTTTTAATTTCCTAACGAGCGGTGGCCTTGAGTACATAAAATTGCCAGCAGTTTGCAAATTATTACTAAATAACATACCGTACAGGAGAACCTGTACGATCTGCTTTCGAATGCTGGAAAGCTGGATAAATTGAGATTTCAGGAACCTTAAAAAGTTCACAAATGTTTTGAGTCATATCATAAGAGATTCCTGTGAGATGGGAGCCACATTATCACTCTGGAATATTAACGAAAATACTTGCACTGTTTTAGTGTCGGGTGTTGCCAGACATGGCTACTTAACCCTTTAGTGGTCGCACGGGGTGTTCAGAACACCCCAGTCATTCTTATCGACGACATAATGGATAGGAGTATACCTTCATGATCTTTGGTGACTTTCTAGGAAGTAATGTGCGAGCCTTGAGTAAAAATAGAATCAATAATGGAAGCCCAAATTCCAATAAAACACGCAACAATATGCCTTGGCGTGCTGTCAAAATCCCGCGCAACTCTTAAGTTGTGCACTGAGAAAGCTTACAGTTTATTCCTTGTCTGTTGTCACTGTGTGTGGCTAAGTCAGCAATGGATCCTTACGCAGTAGGACAAGAAAGAATGCGGAAGCTTCTGCAAGAGGTTTTAGATGAGTAAAGACAAAAGTTTAATCGCACTGTGTCCGATGTTTGAAAGTCATATGTCCAAAACACGTGAAAAATGTGTGTGAAAAGGTAATGATAATACTAGTGACGGTGACTAAAGTCACAAAACTTTCATATGAGTTGACAGAATAAATGTTTAGTGATGTGTGTAATGACTTAGATCAGTAGTACAGAACAAAGAGCACCAGAAAAAAACAATTTTACCAAAGGTTGTAGGGCCCTAATGACCAAGTTGTCGACGGGCCCTTAAACCCAACACACTCACTCACCCCCAAAGGTTGTAAGTAAATAGGAAATATTGTATGTCCTTCAAAGAAAAGTAATTTAATACTTTATTAATATAACAAATACGTTCATATAAGGTGAGGTAGCATTCTGAAGTCATTTTTTCCAGCAAACCTATATACATATGTTAACGATATGCTGCACAAATATGAAATTAGAGCCGCTTTTGTTTGGGGTGTCAGGAACACCCCGCGCACTACTAGCGTTATAAAAACACGCGCGACTACATAAGGGTTAAAGTGAAAATTTGCGACGCCTGTGAAACAAATATGACTTTCGTCATTTGGGCGGTATTTGTCCTGAAAAAAATTTGATGTGTTGCACTCAGATGACTTTCTCTACTCTTGTACTAACCATTCCTACAAAATCTTATTCCTAGATGTTCTTCGTGTTAAGATAAACATTTGTACATAATTACCGTATTGCTTACTTCCTTGTAGATGTAGGAATATTACAATACAGTAGGCTTTGTGCGATAGTCAAATCTTTTAAAGCTTTGAGATTTCGTTCTCTTTGCACACTTAACATACAAAAAAATGAACAACGATGTTCCATTTCACGAAAGTTATGTTTTACACACATAACAGGGAATATCTCCGAAATGGTTCAATATACAAGAAAATTTATTTTGACATAAATTATGTATTTTAGCAAGATCTGCATTTTTTGTGGAGTATGATTTGATCTATCTCTAACGGTTTACCAGTTATGCAAAAGTCGTCCAGGGTAAATGCGACTACAGGAGCTATAGCCAGAAAATTCAAGATATAAATTTCATTTGTCATAAAAATATTTTAAACATATGACATTTTAATCAAAAGCCTTAGAGCCATTTTCAAGCAAAAGAAAATTTTCCATCTAAAGGGTAGTTTAAGGGGGGGGGGGGCTATTTTCTTAAAAATCTTCGTGTCACATCCTTGAAAGACATTAAACTTAAATGCCAACTTTGACTTTTAATCTACTTTTCATTTTTGAGTTATTCTGTCCACAGACTGACACATAGACACACATACATACACACACAAGCGCGCGCGGACCTTTTTCTAAAAATCCCTTTCTTGGATTCAGGGGGTCTCAAAACATATATTTCCGGTGAAATCTTGACATCGAATATTTGGGCGGAATACTATACTTCCCCTACTTACCAGTAGAGAAAGTAATAGCATTTCAGGGAGCTCAATGTCTATTTTCGTGCTATTTCTGTTTTCAGTATTATTGAAACCATTGCACATTCAAACATTTAGCAGCGATAATGTTAGACAACAACAACAAGAATAACGCACACGCAGAAACATACACAGTGGTAGATTTTTCTAAAAATGCTTCTCTTGATTCAGCGGCCTCAAAGCATATATTTCCAGTGAAATCTCTTCGTCAAAATGTTGGTTCGAATACGATACTTACCCCACTTGCTACACCTAGCACAGAAGGTAACAACAAAAGATTTAACTGGAAAATGATAGCTGCTTTTCTTTCTCTCTCTCTCTCTCTCTCTCTCTCTCTCTCTCTCTCTTTTTTCCCTTTCAGGTTTTGAACCTTCCAGAAAGTAAGGAGGTTATCCGTTGGCTAGGCAGCTCTATAGTGGCCAAGGGAAGTAACTTTCCTTTGAGCAAGCATCCGGACCATCTTTCTGACACGGCCATACCCCACGAAACCTAGAATACACCAGAAAGATGAGAGGGAAAGGGAATGAAAGAGAAGCGATGGAACTTATATTTTTGCTACAATAAAAACACTTCAGTACTCGCCTATCACTTTGGTGAAACCATGTAAAACACAAAGTGTGGGTGGGGGTCGGCGGGAACTGAAACGGAGAACACCCAAATGCAAGGCTCACACATTAACGCGGAGTCAAGTCACTCGGCTACCACACAGTTAGTGCCATGATGCAACTGATTTAATTGCACCACACGCCTTACCTTTATTTTCAATCCTAATGCAAATATCTCGGATTACCATTTTATTTCATGGAAACGTAGGACACGGTGGTAAGAGAATCTGACGTGTTGCACTCACGAGACTTTCTCTACCTTTCCACTAACCATTCTTGCAACCTCTTATTCCTATATCTTCATCGTGTTACTTGAGATAAACATTTGCAATAATTATATCATCGCTCACTTCCTTGAAGGTGCAAGGGGAATATAAGAATACACTAGGCTGTGAGCGAGAGTCAAATATTTTTAAGCTTGAGATTCTATTCTCTTTGCACGGCGAAAACATAACAAAATGAACAACGACCTTCCATTTGAAGAAAGTATTCCAAAACTCAAGTAAATAACGAGGAATATCTCCGAAATGGTTCACTCTACAAAATATTCTGTTCGAACATAAATTGTGTGTTTTAGCAAGATCTACATTTTTTACAGCAAGACTTGGTCTATCTCTTACGGTTTACCAGTTATGCAAAAGGCATTCAGAGTAAGTAGGTCTTCATAGCCAGAAAATTCAAAACATACATTTCATTTGCATAAAAATATCTCAAACATATGGCATTTTAGTCAGAATCATTAGAGTCAATTTTGAAAAAAGATCAATATTAACGAAAAATTTTCAATGTAAAAGGTAGCTTAGGGTGGAGGATTTTTCTTCAAAATCTTCGTATCGCATTCTTAAAAGTTATTAAACTTCAATACCAACTTAGGTTTCTAACCGAATTTCTTTTTTGAGTTACGCTTTCTACAGGCTGACACACACACGAGCGCGCGCGCGCGCTCAAACAAAACATACACAAACACGTACCTTTGTCTAAAATCTTTTTTACTTTCTCTACTGTAAGTAGGGGAAGTATTGTATTCCACCCACAAATTCGATGTCGAGATTTCGCCGTAAATATATGTTTTGAGACCACCTGAATCCAAAAAAAAGCATTTTTAGAAAAAGGTCCGTGTGTCTGTCTGTGTGTCTGTGGACAGCATAACTCAAAAACGAAAAGTCGGTTAAAAACTACGTATGTAGTGGAGCGCACATACGCGCGCGCGCGCGCACACACACACACACACACACACACACACACACACACACACACACACACACACAAACGGACCTTTTTTAAAAATCTTTTTTTTGATTTAAGAACAGCAAAATATATATTCCACTGAAATCCCGTCATGAAAGTTTTGGGTCGAATACAATAGTTCGTGGAGAAGGTAATAACAAAAAATCTGATGTGTTGCACTCGCATGACTTTCTCTACTCTTATTCCTATATCTTCTTCTTGCTAGTTAAGATAAAAATGTATACAAATTATCTTATTGCTTATTTCCGGTGCGAGGGAAATATTAGAATACAGTAGGCTTTGGGCGATATTCAAATCTTTTAAAGCTTTGAGGAGATTCCGTTCTCTTTGCACCCTTAACATATATATAAAAAAAAAATGAACAACGATGTACCGTTTCACGAAAGTTTTAAAGTTTTCGAAACTCACACACATAAGAAGGAATATCTCCGAAATGGTTCACCTTACAAGAAAATTTATTGAGACATAAATTGTGTATTTTAGCAAGATCTACATTTTTTGTACAGCATAATTTGGTCCATCTCTAACAATTTACCAGTTATGCAAAAGTCATCCAGAGTAAATACGACTACAGGGTCTATAACCAGAAAATTCAAGATATAAAATTCATTTGTCATCAAAATCTCTCAAACATATGACATTTTAATCAAAATCGTTAGAACCATTTTCAAGAAAATCAAAATTTTCGAAAAATGTTCCATGTAAAGCGTAGTTTAAGGTGGGGCTATTTTCTTAAAAATCTTCGTGTCGCATCCTTGAAAGACATTAAACTTAAATACCAACTTTGGTTTTTAACCGACTTTTCGTTTTTGAGTTATGCTGTCCACAGACTCACACACGGACCTTTTTCTAAAAAAATTTTTTTTTTTAAATTCAGTGGGTCTCAAAACATATATTTCCGGTGAAATCTCGACATAAAATTTTTGGGTGGAATACAATACTTCCCCTACTTACCAGTAGAGAAAGTAAAAGTTTAGCTTGAAAATGATAGTGATAGCTTGTCTGTTTCTGATTGCTTCCCTAGAGAGGGAGGTGAGCTTACTAGACGATCACCAGTTCTCTAGTACCCATGGGCGGTATTTCTCCTTTGATTAAAGTGCAATATGTTTAAGGTATTTTATGGCAAATTCACAGTATGTTTTGAATTTTCTCGCTATAACCCATGTAGTGTTGTTACTGTGAATGACCTTTGCGTAACTCGCAAATCGAAAGAAATGGAACAAACCTTACCTTACAAAAACGTAGATCACATTCAAATGCACAATTTCTGGGCAAATGCATTTTTTGTGGTCTGAACCATTTCGGGGATATTATTTGTTACTTGTGTGAGTTCTGCAAGGTGTATAATTTTCACAAATGTAAGGTCGCTATTCATTATTTTATCTTTTGGCCGTGCAAATGGAACGGATTTTCAAAGACTTCGTATAGCGACCAGGCTTTAAAATATTTGGGTGTTGCTGAAAGTCCATTATATTTCCTATGAACCTACAAGAAAATTAGCAATATGTTACTTTCTGCAAATGTTTATCTGAGCTAACACGAAGAAGATAGATGAATAAGAGATTTTTTAGAATAGTTAGCACAAGAGCTGAGAAAGTCAGGTGAGTGTAACTATTCAGAGTTTTTACTATTTGGTCCTACACTTCCATAAAATAATCTGCTAATCCTAGACATATGCATTATTATAATGTAATAATATATTATAATTTACAGCGCTTCTCTTTCCCCAAGTTTCCCAATCAGCTTTCAGGTGTGTATTGATTTCTTGGGGCATAAGGGCCGCGCCGTAGCCGAGTGGTTAGACCATTCGCTTCTCATTAAAGCGGCCTGGGTTCAATCCCAGGTAACCGCATGTGGGATTTGTGGTGGACGAAGCGACGCTGGGGCGGTTTCCTCCGGGTTCTCGCCCCATCTCATTCCACCTGTGCTCCATCTCCATTGCCTGTATCATGAGTGTCACCGCCTGCGGTGCCGTATGTAGTAAAAGTTAAACACTACAGAAGAAAGAATTTCGTGGGGTATAGCTGTGCCAGAAAGATGGCTCGAATGCTTGCTCAAAGGAAAGTTACTTACTTTAGGCACTACAGAGCTGCTTAGTCGACGAGTAGCCTTTGTGTCTAGGCAAGGAACCATAAACTAAGAATATTTTAGTACCTAATTATTTTCAACTTAAAGCTTATGTTAATACTTTCTCTACTACGTATAGTAAGCGTATATTGTGTGTCTGTGGATCAGACTGTGAACAGCATAAATTAAAACGGAAATGTGCGTTAAGGACCAAAGTTGTTATTTAAGTTTAACACCATTCAAGGATTAGACACGAAGACTTCGAAGAAAATTCCTCCATCCTGAACCATCCTTTTCATAGAAATTTTTTCGAAAATTCTTATTTTCTCAAATGGCTTTAAAGATATTGTTTAATGTGATATTTTAGGACACTTTAATGAAAACGAAATACATACTATGAGTTTTTTCGCTGTAGCCCCTGTAGTCCTGCTTACTCTTGTTGACATTTGCATAGCTGGTAAACCTAAAAGATGGACCAAATCTCACTATACAAAAAAATGAAAATCTCGTTAAAACTAACAATTTATGTTCAAATGGATTTTTTGTGGAGTGAAGTTGTTCATTGTGTGAGCTCTGAAATACTTATACTTTTCTCAAGCGCAAGGTCGTTATTCTCTTTTATCAGTCCTAGCCGTGCAAAAAGATCAGCATTTCAAAGGTTTAAATGATTTGACTAGTGATATGAGCCTACTATATTGCCATTTTCACCTTGCACCTATAAGAAAGTTAGCAATTGGTCAATTTGCACAAATGCTAAACCAAAGGAAGTATTGTATTTCAACCAAAACTTCGATGCGGAGATTTCACCGGAAATTTCTTGAGGCCTCCTGAATAAGGAAAAAAAAAGTTTTGTTTGTGTAGGTGTTTGTGTGTGTCAGTCTGTGGACAGCATAATTAACAAACGAATAGTCGGTTCGTAAGCAAAGTTGGTATTTAAGTTTAATGTCTTTCTAGGATGCGACAAGAAGATTTTGAAGAAAATTTCTCCAACCTAAATTACGCTTTACATCGAAAATTTTTCGTAAATTTTGATTTTCTTGAAAATGGCATAACGCTTTTGATTAAATTGCCATATGTCTGAGATATGTTTATGGCAAACGAAATGTATATATTGAATTTTCTGGCTACAGCCCACGTAGTGCTGGTTACTCTAGATGACCTTTGCATAACTAGTAAACCGCTTGAGAGAGACGAAATCTTACTGTACGAAAAATTTCTATCTTGCAAAAACAATTTATATCTAAATAAATCTTTTGTAGAGTGAACCATTTTGGAGATATTCCTTGTTATTCGTGTGAGAGCTGTAGATGTTATACTTCTTTTCAAATGCAAATTCGTTACTGGTACTTTATAGTTTACCGTACAAAGAGAACGAAATTTGAAGGTTTTAAAAGATTTGACTTCAACTAAAAGGTTACAGCATTTCCATATTCTCCTTTTATCTACAAGAAGATAAACAATAAGACAAATTTCTGTTTATCTCAACTAACACGAAGCTATAAGAATACGAGTTTGTAAGAATGCTTAGTGCAAGAATAGAGATAGCCATGTGAGTGCAAAACAGCAGATTTGTATTAGTCTACTACGCATAGTAAAGTAGAGGAAGCATTGCTTTGCATCCAATAATTCGATGTCGAGGTTTCAACGGCAATATTTTTTGAGGACCACTGAAACCAAACAAAATTCGGTTTTAGAAAAAGATCCATAAGTGTGTGTTTCTCTCACTGTCTCGGTATGTCTGTCTCTCTCTCTCTCTGTGTGTGTGTGTGTGTGTGTGTGTGTGTGTGTGTGTGTGTGTGTGTGCGTGTGCGCGCGCGCGTCAGTCTATGCACACCGTAACTCAAAGACGAAAACTCGGTTAAAAGCAAAATTTATAATTATGTTTAATATCTTTTAGGAATTCGATACGAAGATTTGGAATAGAATCTCTCCATCTTAAACTAACGTTTACATCTAAAATTTTTCGACACTTTTCATTTTTTCGAAATTGGCTCTTACTATTGTGACTAAAATATCATATGTTTGAGATCTTTATTCTGTCAAATCAAATGAGTATTTTAAGCTTTCAGGCTATAGCCTATGTAGACTAAATTAAAATTAAAATGATTTTTTATTTAGCGACGCTGTCAATTCCCTGGATCATAACAACGTTGGGGGTGTGCCGGAATTTCTTCCCGCAGGACTTCCTTAACATGCCAGTAAATCTACTGATATAGGTATAAACTGCGGTTTATAGGCACACATTAGAACCATCGGTGTGGTCCGGATTTCAACCCGCGACCTCGGGATTAGTAGGCCAGCTTCCAAGATATTGACTGCAAATGTTTATCTCGAGCAACACGAAAAAGATATAGGTATAAGGTATAAGAGGTTCTAAGAATGGTTAGTACAAGAGTAGAGAAAGTTATTAAATGCTATAAATAAGATTTTTTTTAGCGTTGTGTCCAAAATTTCCATTAAATAAAATGGTAACCACACACACACACACACACACACACACACACACACACAAATATATATATATCTATATATATCAGGGCTACAAATAAAGGTACTTGTGTTGCAATTAAATAGGTTGCTTCATGGCACTAAGTGAATGGTAGCCGAGCGACATCGCGGTAAGGCGTGGGCCTTGCATTTGGGTGGTCTCCATTTCAGTTCCCGCCGAACTCCACTCGTACTTTGTGTTTTACATGGTTTTACCACGGTGGTAAGCGAGAACTGAAGTGTTTTTAATTGTGCAATAAAATATAATTTCCACCGTTTCTATTTCATTCCCTTTACCTCTGATCTTTCTGGTGTATTCTAGGTTTCGTGGAGTATGGACGTGTCATAAAGATAGCCCGGATGCTTGCTCAAGTCAAGTTACTTCCCTTGGGAACTATAGAGCTACCTAGCCAACGGAAAAGCTCCTTCCTCTCGGGAACGATTCAAAAACTGAAAAAAAGGGATGTTATCATTTTAAAGTGAATTTTGTTGTTATTACCTTCTGTACTAGGTATAGCAAGTGGCGTAAGTATTGTATTTGACCCAAAATTTTGACAAGATTTCACAGGAAACATATTGTCGCCCATCGCATTATTGTCGGCAATACCGCAAAGGAGCCGAAGGGAAGAGACAGAGAATGGCCGCATTGTTGGGGCGCTTGCCGAAAGAGAGAAAGGGATAGAGACTTCTGGAGTTTTCTGCTTTGTATTTCACCGCAATAATAACTGAACTTTCCTGAAGTTTCCAGAATAGTGCCTGGGAGATATAAATAGCGGTAAAGTGTGAGAAGGGACAGCTTTTGTGACGAATTCGGAGCCGTGCTGTTGGTGAATCGGTAAAGACTTTCTTGCTGTTGCAACGAGTGTACAAAGTTACTGTTTACGGAAATAAAAGTGTTTCTTTATCTCGACTACATCTGTCTTCTTTACTTTACACCCAAAAGGTCACACTGATGTCAGAAGCGGCATACGACGATGGAGGCTACATTGGTGAGCTTTTTACAAGAGCTGAAAGCAGAGATGAAGACGGCAAACGACAACCTCGCTGGCGAGCTGAAAGAGATGAAGACGGAGCTATCGGCGAAAATTGACGAGCAACTGGCTGGCGTAAGGAAGGATGTGAAAGAGCTCGGTGGAAAGGTGAAAGAGCTCGGTGGAAAGATGGAGGACCTCGGCCAACGCGTTAACGCCCTGGAGAATGTCGGGGAACGGCTTAGCGTTCTCGAAGACAGGGTCGACGGTAGCGCCAAGGAGCTAAATGCAATGGTGGAAGGGATGCTTAGTGAAAAGCTCAAGAACTACAAGGCCGAGGCTCCAGCACGCGACACAACATCGACGCGCATCAAACCACCGAAGTACGATGGCACGTCAACGTTTGAGGTCTTCCGCCGTCAATTCGACACAGTGGCCAAGCACAACAAATGGTCGCCAGAAGAAGAGGTCGCGCAGCTGATAGCCAGTCTCCAGGGACGAGCCGCAGATGTGCTGAACGCAGTCCAGACAGCGGCGGCGCCCAAGGACATCTGGGAGGCCCTAGAGAACCGGTTCGGAAACCACCGCTTAGCCGCAGCCTACCGCAGGCAACTGAAATCTAGGATGCAACTGCCAGTGGAGACGCTGCAGGAGTTCGCCCTGGCAATCGAACAGCTGGCCAGCAAAGCCTTGGTGGACCTTCCCTCCGAATTCGTATCCCGAGAAGCCGCCTATACCTTCGTCGACGGGGTACGCGATGCCGAGATACGTCAACGCCTGATGCTCGGCGACTACAAGACCATCCACGAGGCACTAACGGCCGCATTAAGGATGGAAGCGGCCAAAGTGACGGCTACCCCGACCTCGAAGACAAGGAGTGTCCGCTACGATGAAGACCGCAGACCAGTCCAGGGACGCCGACGAAGACCAGGTGGCGTGTGTTGGGGGTGTGGCCAGCCGGGACAACTAATGAGAGACTGCCGGCACCAAGAAGAGCAGCCGGAAAACGAGTAATGGCCCGCGTGGCGAGGGGCACGTCGGCGCCATCACCATCATCCCCTCGAGTGACACTGCGCGCCGTCAGCCGACGGATGGATGGCAGCTTCATCGCGGACGGTTGGGTGAGAGGGAAGCCGTGCCGCGTGCTTGTTGACACTGGAGCAGCCGTGACTGTCATCAGACCTGACGTAGCCAGAGGCTTGCCGTCGAGAAAACCGAGCCGACCGTACCAACTAGTGACGGCATCGGGTGACACCTTGCCTGTGGAGAGGGAGGCCCTGCTTAAGTTGACCTTGGGGCGAAGTGTCTTGCGTTTGTGGGTGTTCGTCGTAGAGGTGGTTGAGGAGGTGATACTGGGACTGGATGCCCTCAGGAGCCACGAGGCGACGGTCGACATCAGCAAGAAGGTTCTGCGGCTTAAGGGAGAGGAAGTAGTGCTCCGGCACCCCGAAGAACGCCTTGGAATCTGCAGGGTCATTCTCAGGGAAGACGTAGTTGTCCCCGCGAGAAGCGAGATGGTAGTGACGGCGCGACTGGAAGGCCAGCGCAAGAAGAACATGCTGCTGGACCGGAAGACGCATGTGCACGGGCTCTGTGTAGCCGGGACATTGTTTCCGTGCCAAGAGGAGGTGCCGGTGTGACTGCTCAACCCAACAGACACCGATCACGACGTCCAGGCCGGGACGGAGTTGGGGGTGTGCGAGCCCGTGGTCAGCGTAACACCAATAGACAAGACCCAGGAGCCGGTGCCGACGCAACACCTGGGGCCCCGGCTGGAAGGCTTACTGGAGAGGGCGGCCGACCACCTGACCGCTGAACAGAGCGAGAAGGTCCAACAACTGCTGAGACGATATCAGCGCGTCTTCAGCCAAGGCAGCAGCGATTACGGCCGCACGGACCGAGTGCTTCACCACATCGACACCGGAGACGCCCGGCCTATTCGGCAACCACCTAGACGCGTTCCGTTGGCTAAACAAGCGGCGGTACGAGACATGCTGGAGGACATGAGAACCAAGGGAGTGATCGAAGAGTCTGACAGTCCTTGGTGTTCCCCTGTAGTTCTGGTGAAGAAGAAGAATGGCGAGCTACGCTTCTGCGTAGATTACAGGAACCTGAACGCTGTCACCAGGAAGGACTGCTTCCCCTGGACACGCTTGCTGGTGCGCAGTGGTTCTCAACCCTGAACCTGAAATCGGGTTACTGGCAGGTGGCTCTAGACCCGAGAGACAAGGAGAAGACCGCATTCTCGACAGGCCAAGGACTTTGGCAGTTCACAGTTATGCCCTTTGGTCTCTGCAACGCACCAGCTACCTTCCAACGCCTCATGGAGTCAGTAATGAGAGGATTGACTTATGATACCTGCCTGTTATACCTGGACATCATCATCGTCGGCAAGACATTCGAAGACCATCTTGACAAACTGACCAAGGTGCTACAGAGACTGCAGGCGACCGGCTTGAAGCTGAACGCCAAGAAGTGCCAGCTCTTCCGCAGGGAAGTCAGGTACTTGGACCACATAGTCTCACCAACCGGAGTGGCCATGGATCCGGAGAAGACACAGGCCTTGAGAGATTGGCCTCACCCAAAGGATAAGCGAGAACTGCGCAGTTTCCTTGGATTGTGCAGTTATTACCGCCGCTTCATAAAGGGTTTCTCCAGCATCGCAAAACCCCTCACTTGCCTGATGGAAGAACATCGACCTCATGTGTGGACAGAGGATGCTGGAGGCGCTTTCCGACAGCTGAAGAGGACGCTCTGCAGTGCTCCTATTTTGGGATTCCCACAACCAGGCGTCGCCTTCATTGTGGACTATCCCAAGTCCAGAACGGCCACGAGCGGGTGATAGCCTACTACAGCAAGACGTTGTCCAAGGCAGAGAAGAACTACTGTGTCACCCGACGAGAGCTACTGGCGGTAGTGAAGACCTTGGAGCACTTCCACAAGTACCTGTACGGTCAGCCATTCCACCTGAGGACAGACCACTCCGCCCTAACCTGGCTACTTAGCTTTAGAAACCTGGAGGGCCAGACAGCCCGTTGGGTCCAGAGGTTGCAGGAGTACGACTTCACCTCCGAACATCGCAGAGGGAAGAGTCACGGCAACGCAGACGCCATGTCCCGAAGACCCTGCCCAGAAGAGTGCGGCCAATGCGCAAGAGTGGAAGAGAAGGAGCGTACCGCATCTGTCAGAGTGGTCACGGCAGTGCCTGCGGATGGATGGGATAGCGCGGGCCTGAGGAGGGAGCAGCTGGTGGACGCCGACTTGGGGCCACTCTTGAGAGAAGTGCAGGCAGGGACGAGACCAACCTGCGAGAACATCGCACCCAGAAGCGCTACATACAAGTCGTACTGGGCCCAATGGGACTCGTTGAAAACCAAAGAGGACGTGCTGTTCCGGGTATGGGAATCACCTGATGGGAAGCCCCAGAAAGAGCAGTTGGTACTTCCCCGAAGTAAGGTCCCGGAAGTCTTGGAGGAAGTGCACGCCGGTACCTCGGGTGGACACCTAGGAGCAAACCGGACGATCGACAAACTCCGACAGCGCTACTACTGGCTGAGGCTCCGAGCAGACGCTGAGAACTGGTGCCGTCAATGTCACGTGTGCGCGGCGAGTCGCGGCCCCCAGACTAGGAGCCGGGGTCGCATGCAGCAGTACAACGTCGGAGCGCCCTTCGAACGCATCGCCGTCGACATAGCTGGACCATTCCCAGTGTCCGATCGAGGCAACAAGTACCTGATGGTAGCTGTGGACTACTTCACCAAGTGGCCGGAGGTGTATGCCATCCCGAACCAAGAGGTGAAGACGATTACAGACTGCCTCATGGAACAGCTGTTCTGCCGTTTTGAGGTCCCGTTAGAGCTTCACAGCGGCCAGTGCACCAATTTTGAATCACACCTAATGAAGGAGGTATTGGAAAGACTTGGGGTGAACAAGACCCGTACAACAGCCCTACATCCACAGTCGGACGGCATGGTCGAGAGATACATCAAGACCCTAGAGGAGCACCTGAGGAAGGTCGTGGCCAGCCATCAGCGAGACTGGGACCTCAAGATACCACTGTTCTTGCTGGCCTACCGTTCGTCGACACACGACACCAACGGGATGGCACCAGCAAGCCTAATGTTCGCCCGAGAGCTACGCCTCCCTTGTGACCTGGCTTTTGGGAGCCCCCCGGAAGCGAAACAGCCGGCAACCGAGTATGTGGAGAATCTAGTAGACCATCTCCACGACATGCACGAGATGGCTCGTCAGAACATCCAGATGGCGAGCGACCGCATGAAGATAAAAAATAAAAAAAAAAATAAAAATAATAATAATAATAATAATAATAATAATAATAATAATAATAATAATAATAATAATAATAATAATAATAATAATAATAATAATAAAAATCTGCATACTGGACCCCGGCACCTAATTTCTTAAACCGGGGTCAATATTCAGATCTTTATTATTTTATTACAAATATAAAACAAATATACACTTTACAAAATTTACAGATTAACAAAATAAAATAAAAATAAAATAATTTAAAACACAACATTTTAACATCCTAAAACCACACCTCTTCTAACTAAAATTAAGAGAAAAAAAAAAAAAACCAATAAATTACCAAAATAAAATCTAAAAATTTCCATCTCATCCCTAATCATACCTATTCAAAACTTTTATAAATTTAATAAAAAATCTATAAAAATTTTAAAAAATCACCTCTTTAAACACAAGCTCTTATAAATTATAAAATAACTTATAAGAACCTTAACTTTCAAAATCAAAATTTATAAAAAAAAAACAAAAAATTTTAAATAAAATATTACTGATATCCAGTAATAAAATAAATAACTGGTAACCAATTACTACTAAATCTACAAATATAAAAAATCCATAACAAAACAAAATATGACCGCCGGAATCCGGCGGCCATCTTGGTACTGGTACCCAGCACCAAAACTCCTTTACTCCACACTACAACTCAATTACACTCATGCATAATTATATAATAAACAATAATCAAAGTAACTATTGAACATAATCAAATTACACATTTAAAAATATACACATAAACATCATACAACACAAACATTACAACATTCAAAATCTTCAGAACCTCAATTAAATAACTCAAAAATACAAATTATCTTCAGACCTCCAAAATAAACAACAAATCCTTCAAATTTCTTAATCTCAGACCTCCAAAATAAACAACAAATCCTTCAAATTTCTTAATCTACTAAAGCTTTAAAACATTTGAGTTTATTTAATAAAATAAAATATTGCATTAAATTTAAATCAAATATTAAAATTTCAAATTCAGATTTATATATTAAATATTACAAAAAATTTTTGATCCCTAAATTTAGAAAGCATTTGAAACTATTTAAACTCTATACTACAACACAAATACACTCGTACATAATTATATAAAATGGGAGACATAATAATCAAAATGACAATTAAATATAAACAAAATTGCACATATTTAAGATAATACACTAAAACATCATCTAACATAAAAATACAACATTTAAACATTTTCAAAACCTCATTTTCATAAAAATTTCAAACATTTCTTTATTGTCGGTATTTATATCTGATTGGTCATCTTGTGTATCAGATAAACCAATATCAATGTTATTTCTGTGCTGTTGATTTTGTATCCTCTCGGATCGTCTTATTAATGGGTCCTGATGTTGAATATTTATTTGCCTTGGCAGAGTTTTGGTCTCGATGGCAGATTTGCTGGTGGTATTAGCCATTGTCTCTAGGTGGTGGAGTAAATCCTTATCCCTTACGATGTTGCAGATTTGGTGTCCTTCTAATGGTGTCCGATGTTCTTCTGTCAGGTGTGCATATTTTGGACATTCAAAGAAAACATGTTCAGGAGTGTCTTGGATGTTGCATATATCACATATATCGGTTAATTGTTTATTAATCTTTAGCCAGTAGGTTCCATACGGGCCGTGCCCGGTTAGGAAATGTATTGTACCTTTTGTATAATTAAAACTTTTATACTTCTTTTGTAATCTTTCTCTAATGTTACCGAAAATTGAGTAAGTTCTCCTGCCTTCTTCTATTAAATCCCACTCTTCTTGCCAGATTTGTAATAGTTTATTTTTGACGTCTCGTTTCTTGTAATAAAAACCATCCATTATTTCAAAAACTTTTCCTTGATCTCCTTTTTTCATCCAAAAGCATGCACCCCTGTATCGTAGGGTAAGGTCAATAGGCCAAATTCCCAGGATAACTAGCAAAGCCATGGTTGGTGTTGTGTTCACTGCTCCTGTAAATCGGAGTAGGATCTTCCTCTGTGATCTTCTCAGTAAGGTCTTGACTGTGGTAAGCTTGGCTCTGTGCGCCCACGTTGATGCTGCATAGGTCACTATGGCTCCAAATATGCTCGTATGGTAGGAAGACCCGGTACGACAGGCAAGCCAACAGCCGAGGATTCCAGCAAGGTGACATGGTCTGGTTGTACAACCCTACCCGGACCAAGGGACGCTGCCCGAAACTTCAACAACCGTGGCAAGGACCGTACCGAGTGGTAAAGAGGATTAACGACGTAGTCTACCGCATCCAGAAGGTGCCCCGAGGAAAGATGTTAGTGGTACACCTGGATCGTCTGGCCCGTTACGATGGTGCTGTTCGGGACGACCAGCCTTGAGGAGGGAGCAGTGTCGCCCATCGCATTATTGTCGGCACTACCGCAAAGGAGCCGAAGGGAAGAGACAGAGAATGGCCGCATTGTTGGGGCGCTTGCCGAAAGAGAGAAAGGGATAGAGACTTCTGGAATTTTCTGCTTTGTATTTCACCGCAATAATAACTGAACTTTCCTGAAGTTTCCAGAATAGTGCCTGGGAGATATAAATAGCGGTAAAGTGTGAGAAGGGACAGTTTTTGTGACGAATTCGAAGCCGTGCTGTTGGTGAATCAGTAAAGACTTTCTTGCTGTTGCAACCAGTGTACAAAGTTACTGTTTACGGAAATAAAAGTGTTTCTTTATCTCGACTACATGTGTCTTCTTTACTTTACACCCAAAAAGTCACAATATGATTGAGGCACCTGAATCAAGAGAAGCATTTTTAGATAAATGTATGTGTGTATATTTCCGTCTCTGTCTCTCTCTCTGTGTATGTGTGTGTGTGTGTGTGTGTGTGTGTGTGTGTGTGTGTGTGTGTGTGTGTGTGTTAGTCTGTGGACAACATAACTAAAAAGTCTGATATGTTGTACTCACATGACTTTCTCTACTCTTGAACTAACCATTCTTACAAACTTTTATTCCTATGTTTTCTTCGTGTTAGTTGAGGTAAACATTTGTACAAATCATCTGATTGCTTATTTCCTTGTAGGTGCAAGGGGAATATTGGAATGCAGGCTTTGAGCAATAGTTAAATCATTTAGAGCACTGAGGTCCCCTTCTCTTTGCCCGCTTAACATATAAAAATGAAAAACGATAATCCAAAAATGGCACAAATAACATGGAATATCTGCGAAATAGTCCACTACACACACACACACACACACACACACACACACACACACACACACACACACACACACACACAAAAAAAAAAGTATTTGTCTTAAATTGTCTGTTTTAGTAAGGTCTACATTTTTTTGTACAGTAACATTTTTATCTCTTACGGTTTTTAAGTTATTCAACAGTCATCCAGAGTAAACAGCTCTACATAGGCTATAGCCAGAAAATTGAAAATATACATTTCGTTTGTCATACAAATATCTTAAACATATGGCACTTTAATCAAAATCGTTAGAGGCATTTTCAAGAATATCAAACTCAGACTAAAGCCAGAAAATTCAAAACATACGTTTCATTTGCCATAACAATTTCTCAAACATATAGCATTTTAGTCACAATCGTTTGAGGCAAATTCGAAAAATTCAAAATTGTCAAATAATTTTCCATGTAAAAGAGTAGTTTACGGTGGAGGAATTTTCTTCAAAATCTTTGTGTCGCATCCTTGGAAGACTTTAAACTTACATACCAACTTTGGTTAACCAGCCTTTCGTTTACGAGTTATGCTGTCCACAGTCTGAGAGAGACTTTCTTCTAAAACTACTTTTTTTAGATTCTAGGGGGTCTGAAAACATACTTCCGGTGAACTCTCGACATCGTGTTTTTGGGTGGAACACAATACTTTCTCTACTTACCAGTAGAGAAAGTAAAAACAAAAACTTGGATGAAAACCGAAGTAGGTATTTAAGTTTAATATCTTTTAATAATGCGATACCAAGGTTTTGAAGAAAATTCCTCCACATTAAGCTACTCTTTACTTTAAAAATTGATCCACAGTTTTGATTTTTTCGAAATTGGCCCTAACGACTGTGACTGAAATGCCATATGTATGAGAGATTTTGGTGGCAAATGAAATGTGTTTTGAGTTTTCTGGCTATAGCCTACGTAGACCTGCTTATTCTGGATGACTGATGCATAGCAGGTAAATGGTAAGAGATAGAAAAAGTCTCACTGCACAAACAATATAGTTCGTGTTAAGCCACACAATTTATGTAAACTATTTTCTTTGTGAGTTTTGGAGATTTGACTCTTGCTCAAAGATTACTATATTCCCATATTCCCCTTGCACACCTATAGGAAAATGAGCAATAATTCATTACTTGTAATATTTATCTCAATTAACACGAAGAAGATATAGGAATAGAAGGTTGGAAGAACAGTTGGCACATGAGGAGAGATAGTCATGTGAGTGCAACACATCAGATCCTTTACCATAATGTCCTGCATATCCATAAAATAAAATGGTAACCCCAGATATATGCATTAGAATTGAAAATAAAGGTACAATTGTTGGAATTAAATCAGTTGCATCATGGCACTAATTGAATGATAGCCGAGTAACATGACTCCGTGGAAAGTTGTGAGCCATGCATTTGGGAAGTATCCGGTTCAATTCCCGCCGACTCCCACTCACCCTTTGGTTTTTTCGCGTTTTTCCCTCTGTGGTAGTGAGAACTGAAGTGGATTTACTATGCACCAAATTATAATTTCCATTTTTTCTCTTTCATTCTCTTTGCCTCTGATCTTTCGGGTGTGCTTCTAGGTTTCGTGGGGTATGAACGTGTCAGAAAGATTGCCCGGATGCTTGCTCAAAGGAAAGTAACTTCCAATGGCATTAGAGAGCTGCCTAGTCGACGGATAAGCTCACCTCACTCTCCAGCAAGGACTGTAAGACTGGAAACAGATCAGCTATTGTTTTAAAGTTAAAAATTAAGTTATTACTTTCTTTAATACGTAGCGCTCGCACGTGTGTGTGTCTCCATCTCCATTCCATGTATCATGAGTGTCACCGCCTGCGGTGCCGTATGTAGTAAAAGCGGGTGTTAAACACTACAAAATAAATAACTTCGTGGGGTATAGCTGTGCCAGAAAGATGGCTCGAATGCTTGCTCAAAGGAAAGTTACTTACTTTAGACACTACAGAGCTGCTTAGTCGACGAGTAGCCTTTGTGTCTAGGCAAGGGTTCAAAAACTGAGAATAGTTTAGTAGCTAATTCTTAAAGCCACAATTCTTAGTCACGTTAGCGTGTGCATGGGGCAGTTTGGTTCAGTGCTGATGGCTGGCCTCTCTGTCTGGCCGAACACACTCACGGCATAACTGACACCCCTACACAGTATACGGTACTACAAATTGTGGCTGGCTTTACTAATTATTTTCAAATTATTGTTTACTTTCTTTTCTACGTATAGTAAGAAGGGGAAGTATTGCATTCGACCCAAAATATCAATGATGAGACTTCACCAGCAGTATAAGTTTTGTGGCCCCCTGAATCCAAAAACCCATCTTTGAGAAATGTCCCTTTTTATGTGTATGTGTGTCTGTCAGTGAGCGTGTGTGTGTGTTTGGGTATCTATCTGTGTGTCACTGTGCTTCTGCGTCTGTGTGTGTCTGTGAATGCGTGTGTGTACATGCATTGTGTACCCGTGGATAAGACTGTGAACAGCATAAATTAAAAAAGAAATGAAAAGGAAAAAGTTGGTGTTTAAGTTTAATACCATTCAAGGATTATGCACGAAGACTTCGAAGAAAATTGCTACATACTTAACTATCCTTTACATAGAAGTTGTTTCCAAAACTTTAATCTTCTGAAAATGGCTTTTAAGACATTGTTTAATGTGTCATGTTAGGGCATTTTAATGCAAATGAAATACATATTATACATTTTTTCCATATAGGCCATGTAGTCCTGTCTACTCTTGACGACTAGGGTATAACTGCGAAACCTAAGCGATAGACCAAATCTTACTACCCAAAAATGTAAATCTCGTTAAAGTAAACAATTTATGTCCAAATGCACATTTGTGGGGTGAACCATTTCGAAGATACTCCTTGTTCATTGTGTGTGCTCTGCAATACTTATACTTTACTCAAACGTAAGGTCGTTATTCTCTTTTATATGTGTTAGCCGTGCAAAGAGACCGGAATTTCAGAGGTTTACAAGCTTTGACTAGCGGTATGAGCCAACTATATTGCCATTTTCCCCTTGCACCTATAAGAAAATTAGCAGTTAGACAATTTGTACAAATACTTATCTCTATTAACATGAAGTATGTGGAAGTGTAAGAGTTGGTTGTAGTGTTTAACGCCCGCTTTTACTACTATGGCACCGCAGGCGGTGACACTGATGATACATGGAATGAAGATGGAGCACCGGTGGAATGAGATGGCGGGGGAAACCGGAGTACCCGGAGAAAACCCGCCCTGACGCCGCTTCGTCCACCACGAATACCACATTTGGGTCCCTGGGATCGAACCCGGGAAGTGTAAGAGCTTGTAAGAAGAGTTAGTACAAAGCGGAGAAGGTCATGTGAGTACATAATATCAGATTCTTACTTTCTCTATTGCATACGTATAGTAAGTAGCTGTATTGTATTCCATCCAAAAAAAAGTTTGATGTTAAGTTTACACACCTGTGCGCGCGCGTGGGTGTGTGGGTGTAAGTGTGTGTGTGTGTGTGTGTGTGTGTGTGTGTGTGTGAAAATGGTGTGTGTGTGTGTGAAAATGGTGTGTGTGTGTGTGTGTGTGTGTGTGTGTGTGTGAAAATGGTGTGTGTGTGTGTGTGTGTGTGTGTGTGTGTGTGTGTGTGTGTGTGTGTGTGTGTGTGTCTGAGTGTATGTATGAGTGGGTGTGAATCTGTGGACAGCGTTACTGAAAGACGAAAAGTCGATCAAAGTAGATATATAAATTTATTATCTTTTAAGAATGCGATACGAAGATTCTGGCGAAAACTACTCCGCCGTAAGCCACCCTTTACATGGGATATTTTTCGATACTTTTAATTTTTTCCGTAATTGTCTCCTGCAATTGTAACCAAAATGCCATATGTTTGAGATAGTTTTCTGACAAATGAAATGTATGTTTTGAATTTTCTGGCTATAGCCTACGTAGAAAAATTTAAAATTCAAACAATTTTGTTATTAAACGACGCTATCAATTGCTAGGGTCACATGAGCGTCGCAGGTATGTCGGAATTTTGTGCCCCAGAAGTTCTTTCATATGTCAGTAAATTTAGTGTCATGGTGCTGTCGTTTTTAAGCACACTTAATAACCATCGACCTGAGATGGAATTGAACTCGCGACCTTGGGATTAGTTGGCCAACGTCTAACCAACTGAGTCACCGACACTGACGCCGATGCAGATCACCTTAGTCTGTATGGTTTATGCGTAACCGGTAAACCGTAAGAGATAGTGGAAATATTATGCAAAAACTGTGGATCTTGATAAACACACAAATGAGGTCTAAATACACCTTTTGTAGAATGAACCATTTCGGAAGCATTCCTTGCTAACTGTGTGAGCTTTGGGTAACGTTTACTTCTGTGAAATGGAACATCGTTATTCATTTTTTTCCATGTTAGCCGTGTACAGAGAACGGAATTTGAAAGCTTTAAAACATTTTACAATCACTCAAAGACTACTGCATTGCCATATTCTCCTGGTACCTACAAGATTAACAAAAACATAATTTCTGCAGACGTTTGTCTCAGCTAACACGAAGATATAGGTAGCAAAAAGATGTAAAATTGGTTAGTACAAGTAGAGAAAGTGATGTGAGTGCAACACATCAGATTTTTATTACTTTGTCTACTACGTATAGTTAATTACAGGAGATTTTGTATTCCACCAAAAATTCGATGTAGAGATTTCACCGGAAATAAGCATTGAGGCCCCCTGAAAGAGAAAAAAAATATATATTTTAAAAAAAGGTCCGTCTGTTTATGTGTGTGTGCGTGTTTAGTCTATGGACAGCATAACTCACGAACAATAAGACGGCTAGTAACCACAGTTGGTATTAAAATTTAATGTCTTTCAAGGATGCGACACGAAGATTTTTGAAGAAAATTCCTCCTCCCTAAACTACCCTTTACATGGGTAGTTCTTCAAGCTCTTCGTGTCGCATCCTTAAAAAACAAACTTGAATACCAACTTTGGTTTTTAATCGACTTTACGTTTTTCAGTTATGCAGTACACAGACTGACAGACAGACGCACAGACTGACACACACAGGCGCGCGCGCGTGGACCTTTTTCTGAAAATACTTTTTTTGGGTTCATGGGGTCTCAAGACATATTTCCGGTGAAATCTCGACATCGAATCTTTTGTTGGAATACAATACTTCCCCTACTTACTAGTGGAGAAAGGGGAAAATGAACAACGATGTTCTATTTCATGAGTTTTTCCGAAACTGACACAAACAGCAAGGAATATCTCTGAAATGGTTCGCTCTATTTATCGGTACATAAATTGTTTGTTTTAGCGAGATCTACATTTTTGTACAGTAAGACTTTGTCTATCTCTTACGGCTTACGAGTTATTCAAAAGAGTAAACAAGACTACATGGGCTATAGCCATAAAATTCAAAATATACTTTTCATTTGTCATACAAATATGTTAAAAACATGACATTTTAATCAAAATCGTTAGAGCCATTTTCAAGAAAATCAAAATTTTCGAAAAATTTTCCATGTAAAGGAATGTCTAAGGTAGGGCTATTTTCTTCAAAATCTTCGTGCCGCATCCTTGAAAACCTTAAATTTAAATACCAACTTTGGTTTTTAATCGACTTTTCGTTTTTGAGTTATGCTGTCCACAGACTGACAGACACACACACACACACACACACACACACACACACACACACACACACACACACACACACACACACACTCACACACAGGCACGCACAATCACACACACACACACACACACACACACACAGGCGCGCGCGCGTGGACCTTTTTCTAAATGTGCTTTTTGTACCGAACGCAGATGTAAGTCTGGGATCTTTCGTTTCCGTTAATTCGCGGGTTGTCCGCTGGGTTGTGCTCGCGTGCCCTTGGTTCCGCCGGCTGCCGTGAGTTGCGCTGCAGTGGGCCCGTTCGTTAGACGAGGGTTTGATTCTGACTAGGGAATGTCAGCCGGACTGCCCATAGCGGACATCGAACTCGGTGAGTTATGCTTGGACCAGGGTTGATAACGTTTAAAAGTAAAATTATCATACCGGCCACTCAAAATTATAGATTTAGATTCAAAATCATCATGAAAATGTAATAGTATTCATGTTTATGGTATCCACTTAGAAGGTTGATGACCTCAATCAGTATTACAACTTTAGTACTTACGTTTCTCACACTATTCATCTGAAAGTTCATCTTCCTCAACTGTTGCAGCATTATACAAATTTGTTGTTGAGATAAACTTTAACATTTTGTCAGTGACTTGCAGATTTTTGGACCCACCACATTCTTTAATAAGCTGATACGACAGAATAAGTCCATTTACCGTATCTAGTTCCAATCTGTTTCTAATTTTTGTTTTTATTAAACCTAGTTTGGAAAAACTTTCGCAATAAGTGTTTCTGTGGGGCAATGAAATAACTGATAATGCAAAGGCTGCTAGTTCTTTAAAATCAGTATTTCCACCAAGGTGACGTGTTTAACAGCACTCCAGACACTGCCAGGTTCAGGCATGTTCTTTATTTCACACGGAACACCATGTATTCCGAGTTTTCTCCGTTGAAAATCTATTTTCTGAACAGTGCCTTCTTCATTGAGATTACCAGACCTGCGCACATTGGCAACAAGAGGATAAAAGGTAAAAGGATTAGTAGGATATGAAATGGTTGCCCTAGAGGGATGGGGACAGACCACGAGGGCAAAAGTGGTGTCGCTATTTGTTATTAATTTCATTTCACTGGTGTGACAAAGCAGTGAAAATTATATTTTGCCGATATCGAAATTATCGTACACCCCCATAATTATCCTACGGGTAGGCAACCATGAGTGCATGCATTCAAATTATCGTACACCCCCATAATTATCGTACGGGTTGACAACCATGAGTGCATGCATTCCAATTATCGTACACCCCCATAATTATCGTACGGGTTGGCAACCCTGGTTTGGGCCGTAGATTCATTTTCCTCTTGTTTGCTGTATCTGACCATAAGTTGCCTGGGCTGCGCCTTTCAATAGCGGGATTTTGGGTATAGCTTCTTTTAGGGTACAATTTACAATGTATACGGATCAGGGTGTTTTTTATGTCAGTGGTCCGGCTAACATTCCCTAGTCAGAACCAAACCCTCGTCTACCGGACGGGCCCACTGCAGCGCTACTCACGGCAGCCGGCGGAACCAAGTGCACGTCAGCACAACCAAGCGGACAACCCGCGAATTAACGGAAACGAAAGATCCCAGAATTAAGCTCTCCGAAACTGACAAAGATTACTAGGAATATCTCCAAAATGTCTCACTCTACAAGAAATGTATTTGGAAATAAAAACGTCATCCAGAGTAAACAGGATTCCATGGGCTATAACCAGGAAATTCAAGATAACATTACATTTTCAATAAAAATATCTCAAAGCTATGACATTTTATTCATTATCGTTACAGCAATTTTCCAGAATATCAAAATTTTCGAAACATTTTCCATGCAAAGAGTAGTTTGTGGCGGAACAATTATCTTCAGTTTTCGTGTCACATCCTTCAAAGACATTAAACTTAAATGCCCACTTTGGTATCAGGCCGACTTTTCGTTTTTACTTTCTCTACTACGTATAGCAAATTAGAGGAAGTATTGCATTCCACACAAAAATTCGATGTCGAAATTTCACCGAAAATATATGTTTTGAAATTCCTTAAACCCCACCCCCAATGCATTTTAAAAAAGGTCTGTCTGTGTGTTTTGTGTGTGTGTGTGTCTGTCTGCCTGTCTGTCTGTCTGTGTGTCTGTGCGTCAGCCTTTGGACAGCATAACTCAATAACGAAAAGTCGGTTAAAAGCCAAAGTTGGTATTTAATTCGAATGTCTTTCAAGGATGCTACACGAATATATGAAGAAAATTACTCCACCCTCAAATACCCTTGCACTGTAAATGTTTCGAATATTTAGATTTTCTTGAAAATGGCTCTAACGATATTGATTAAAATGACATTCTTGAGATATTTTTATGACAAATGAAATGTATATCTTGAATTTTCTGGCTATAGCCCATGAAGTCCTATTTACTCTGGATGACTTTTGCATAACTGGTAAACCCAAGGAGATAGACCAAATCTTACTGCATGAAACATGTACATCTTGTTAAAACACTCAATTTATGTCTAAACTTTTCTGTGGAGTGGACCATATATATATATATATATCGTTCTCTAAAACTCACACAAATAACAAGGAATATCTTCGAAATGGTTCAGTATACAAATTTTTTTACTTGGACATAAGTTGTGTGTTTTAGCGAGATCTAAATCTTTTTATAGTAAGACTTGGCCTATCTCTTACGGTTTTCGTTTTGTTTAAAAGTCATCTCGCTTAAACAGGACTATATAGGCTATAAAAGAAAATTCAATATACACACTTCATTTGTCATAGAAAGATCTTGAACATACGGCATTTTAATCCATATCGTTAGAGCCACCTTTAAGAAAAACTAAATTTTGGAAAATTTTCCAGCTAAAGGGTAGTTGAGAGCGGAGGAATTTTGTTCAAAATGTTCGTGTTGCATCCTTGAAAGATATTAAACTTAAGTACCAACTTTGGTTTTTAACCGACTTTTCGATTTGGAGTTATCGTGTCCTCAGACAGACGCAGAAACACGAATCTTCTCATAAACATGCTTTTTTTAGACTCAGTGGGTTTACAATCATAACATTATTTGGTATACAACCTAGGCCCTGAGATGGACAATGTCCAGTTTATAGAGTAGAGAAAGAATCGATGAGGAATTCTCATAGCACCCATTTGGCTTTCCTGGTTACAACGGCATCTGAGAGTGCTGCAATGTTTCACATTCGGAAACAAGTATTAGTAATGATGAATTTATGTTATATGTAAGAATCAAAAAAGTTTAATATCCATTAGTATTGACAGAGCTTTAGTTTTCAATGTCTATGCGTATGACGATCAGACTCCAGACTCCAGACTCCAGTTCGAGTCGAACGGAGGTGAGGTGATTGTTCCCCCGGTCGAGTGTCTTTACCGCAGTACCTAGCCGTCATACGGCTTTACCTGCGCGATGGTTTTGACGGTGTCACTACAGGGATGTTTTCACTGGGAAATGTTTTGTTGGAACAGGTGTTTTTATAGTAACGGGAGGGATTGTAGGTAGGGATTGGTCCGCAGGTGAGCTGTGCGCGAATTTTACGCGCTAATTCCTACCATGGTTCTGGCCGTCAGTCACTCGCTGAGAGGTGAACTGAACTGGTGATTCGCTCTGTTTTGAGTACAGATTGCATTTTCGCCTTTCCCATCTTAAGATTAGATCGCCGGACTTAAGATGTCCTTCGGCAATCTTTTGGATGGTAGTCGGCGCGGCTGTCTCTGGTCGTATTGGCCCAGGGTGTTCACCAGAGGGTTAGGGTGGTTCTGGAGTTTGTTGTACATTGTTCGAGCGCGAGTTTTGATCACGTCGACAATGTACGGGATACCGGAATGTTCGTGTAGGATATGGGCAGGAAATCTTCGGCCTGTATCATAGATCATCCTTAATGCCCGGTTCTGCAACGTCTGGAGTCTGATGAAGGTGGACCTAGCCACCACTCCCCAGATCTCACATCCGTACAGGACCATAGGCGGGATGATCGCTCGATACAGCCGTAGCTTCAGGCGTAGGGGCATGGTTTGGGAACTGAGGATGGGGTACAACTGCCGCAGGGCAGCGTGGCCTTGCAGTACTTTGCCCCTGACGTGATGTCTATACGTCAGCCGCCGGTCCAGCGTGACCCCGAGATACTTCGCCGTAGTGACCCAGGGGATCCGACGGCGCCGAAGCACGAGGTCCAGCGGGAGCCGGTTGGCTTTCGCATTAGCCAGGAGAATCGCAGAGCTTTTCTCCGGGTTTACAGACATACGCCAGTTCTCGCACCATCTATTGATGGCACAGAGGTGGGCTTGTACTTGTCGGTAACTGTAGCGCGGGTTCTTGTTAGTAGCGAAGATCATGAGATCGTCCGCATACTGACAGATGTGTGTGTTGGGGTGCGTCGGGAGATCGGCCATGTAAGCTGCAAAAAGTGCCGGTGACAGTACACTGCCCTCGGGGACTCCTGCGCCAATGGGCCTTTCTCTAGAAAATGATCCCTCCACCTTCACCCGGAAGCTACGTTCCTGTAGGAAACCAGCCACCAAGTAAATGTATGGAGGGGGGATTTCCTGCTGGATGAGCTTGTAGACAAGCCCCTCATGCCAAGTGGTAGAAAATGCCTTTTCCACGTCGAGCAACACTGCCACCGTTTTAGCCCTCTCCTGGTAAGCCAGGGAAGCTTTCTCGGCTACACGCAGTAGTTGTGCAGTCGTGGAATGACCAGAACGAAAACCAAACTGGTGTTCCGGTAGGAGACCTTTTTCCTCCAAAAGAGGTCCGAGGCGGGACAGGAACAGTTTCTCGAACACTTTCGAGACAACTGGTAGGAGGCTGATGGAACGGTAACTAGATGGAAAAACCGGATTCTTTCCCTGCTTCAAAACGCATACCACACGCGCCTGTTTCCAGACAGCTGGAAAGTGGCACATGCTGAGGCATGCGTTGTAAATGCGGGTCAAGTGCATCACGGCTCTATGGGGTAGGTGCTGGAGCATTTCCGCTGTTACACGGTCCTGCCCAGGGGCTTTACTAGGTTTTAGGTGCCGGATGGTGTTAGTTACCTCGCGAGGGGTAACTGGAACTCCTCGTGGCCCGCGGGTCGGACTTCTAGGAAGTCTTCTACCGCTTGTTCCACGAGGTCAGTATGGTCATCGTTCTGAGGATCTACCCTAGGCTGGAACTGAGTCTCCAGATAGTCTGCTAGTGCCTCTGCTTTTTCCCTCGGTTCAAAGACTAGTCTTCCCCGAGGGCTGTGCACTGGATGCTGGTGTGCAGATTTATCTTTCCTCAAGGCTCGGACGATGCGCCACGGTTTCCTCTCTTGGAGGTTTACGCGACGCATTGTTTCGTCCCAAGCTGCTTGCCTATGTTTTCTTAGGAGTCGTCTCACCAGGGATTTGAACCTCTGGTGTATTACTCCTATCCTAGGATGTCGGAATCTCTGCCATAGCCGTCTGACAGCATTCTTTGCTTGAATGAGGCGTTTTAGTGGGACAGGGATAGATGTCGGGTTTGGTGCTTCGGTAGGAATGCGATGCGTGAGAGCACGCACCGCGTTTAGGACGGAGGTAGAAAACCCCGTGGCTGCCTCCTCGAGAGCCTCTATCGAGTCTATTCGAGGATTTGCTTCCACAGAGTTTTGAAGGGCTAGGACGGCTGCGTCCCAGTCGACTTCATCCACCCAGTCCGGCACTCCCAGGGCAGTGAGATTAACGTCTGCATCCACCACAACAGGGTTGTGGTCGGAGTCCAGATCGTTAATCACAGAGAGGTCCAAGTGAAATGGTATGTTTTTGGTGACCATGAAATCGATGATGTCCGCGGCGCCGCGTGCCGGGTAGTAGGTTGGACCTCTCGGCCCGTGCGCGTGAAGGGCGGGGTTTCCGCTAATGAGACGGTACAATCCCCGGCCCTTAACGTTCTGGGTGCGGCTGTGCCAGCTTGGGTGTTTTGCGTTGAAGTCGCCCGCAATGCAAACCCTGTGGTGTAGGTTCAGGAGTGCCGTGATGTCCGCTTCATAGAAGTGACCATCCGGCGGGTCGTATACCGCCACAAGCACCAGATCGTTCCCGCCCAAGGATAGCCTTATGGCGGTTGCCTCCAGGTGTTGTAGCGGAGGAATGGTAACAGGAGTGTGGGTGAGATGGTTCTTTATGAAAATGGCAGTACCACCGCCCTGTCGGCCGACCCGATCAGACCGATGAGCGGCGTAACTTGGCAGGTTAAACTGTACACCAGCGTGCAAGTGCGTTTCACAGACCATCAGGATATCAATCCCATGGCTGTCCACGAACTCCAGCAGGCCAGGTCTCTGGGTCTAACTCCATTTGCGTTCCAGAACGCAGCTCGAAATGAACGCACAGTTCTATGCGCCATTACGAGCTTGTGGAGTTAGAATAGAGGTCCTTAGCCGTTTGAAGCACCGTGAGATGCTTCTGCACAGCGGAAATCCCGGGGTTGATGATGGTTTCCCTGCAGCGTCGTAGGATTGGGAGGGAACGCTGAACCAAGTCTGCGAACCAGGTCGCCAACTGTATGAACTCAGCCATGTCCTCAGATGCAAATGTGTCACCTACGGATAGTTGCGAGATGTGTGGCTCTGGTGCCTCAGAAGTGGCTGGGTCAACACTGGTGGACTCAGCTGGTCGCTGGTTGGCTGACACAGCTGGAGCTTTTGGTGCTGGTGGAGAGGGGAGTTTCTCAACTTTTTTGTTGTGATTCTGCCCCTCAGCAGGTTTTTGTGTGGTTTTACCCACTGACTTCTTCTTCTTCTTCCCCTTCTTTTGGGGACGTTGCTCCTTTGGAGCACTGCTGGTTGTTGGAGCTGTCTCGCCGCTCGCAACCGTAGGTGTGGCGCTATCTGGGACCGGCTGAGCTACTGTGGCGGCGACCCGGCTTGTAGGGGTCACTTCCGCGGTCTCGGCCTGTGCGAGAGCACCTTCGTGTCTCGCCAGGGCCTTGGCGAAAGAGACCCCTGTTCTGACTTCAGTGTCAGCCTTGCCCTGTTTGCCTTGCATTATCGCAAGTCTCCTAGGGCACCCGCGATAGATCCCTATGTGGGATCCATTGCAGTTGGCGCACCTTCTTTCTTCTTTTGGTACCGGGCAAGCCTTTACCAGGTGCTCGCCCGCACAACGGAGACACTTGAGAGTCCTCTCACAGGCAAAGCTTGAGTGGTGGAAACCCAGGCATTTATAGCACTGGGCTGGCCCCTCCCTGCCGTGATAAGGCTCAATCGTGACCCGTGTATAGTACAGGCAAGTCACCTCGTCAATCTTAGGGGTTCCCTCCCCTTGTTTCTCTACGGTTACTAGGAATAGAGGTAGGGGTACCTTTGTGGGTTTCCCCTCTTTCACCTTTGTAGTGGTGAGTTGCACCACGGACCGCGGTTCGATTCCGTGTTCGTCCTTCAGGCCGGCACAGATATCCTGGGGGTCTGTCTCCGAATCGAGACCTCTAATTACCCTGCGGACCACGTGGGGTCGCTGTAGTGAATACGTGTGGAATTTTATTCCACTCGCTTTCAGCACTTCCTTTGCGGCCGCATGGTCTCCAGAGGAAGTGGTTCGGATGACAACACGCCCTGGGTGTCGTGTTGCCTGAAATACCGCCTTTAACTTTCCCCTGAGTTCCTTCATCACCTTGATGTGATTAGGGAAGGGGTCAGACACAATTGGCGGAATTTTTCCCGCCTTTTGTGCGGCTTGGTGCTGGGGGGACGCTGCAGGTCCCGATGAAGGAGCAGGTCGCTCTGGGCTCGAACCAGAGGACCTTTTCCTGCGGCTTTGTACCACTACAAAGCCATCGTCGTCCGGCAGTGCTGGAGTTGGATTGACAGGAGCTGGCGGTGTTATGGGGGCGACAGTCCCTTGATTAACAAGGCCCACGGCCTTTTTCACCTTCGGCCTACTCTTGGCCCTAGTAAGTGCCTTGGCTTTCGCCTTGGCGATGCTCACTCGGGGACCGGGTGAGGGGTTCGAGGTTGAGGGTTTCGGGGGTGTCAATACCATGTCAGGTCTTACCTGCTTGCTGGTACTCGGTTTAGTCAAGGTCGGTGCAGGTGTCATTCGGCTCCCCACAGAGGGCCAGACGCCTTGCGGCGCGCCTATTGGGGTTCCAGCGAACCCCGGGTCCAGACCAGAGTCCAGACCCTTGGCTACAACCTTGTGGGGCTGCGGTCTCGTCGGTCTGTCAGTCGGTACCGAGTCTCCTCCGTCCGACATCTCTTCCTGGTTGGCCCGTGAAAGGGCTCGGCGAGCCTCCTTCACTAGACAGGCCAGTAGAGGGCCCAAGCCCGGTTCTGTGTTATGACAGCTCCGGGAAAGCTGCCTCGGTGGATTCTCTTCTTTCTTCTTCAGTTTGGAGTGCCCTAAAATCTGCTTATCAGATCTCTTATAGGACACTCCGCGACGAACTAGCGGCGCCCGGCCTGGCTATTACACTGAGTAGCTCCTCCCTGGTGCGTAGTTTCTAGCTCCACCACCACGTCGCCGCGGTCGTTCTCCCGCTTATTCGCCTGAATCGAGGATTCAAGCGTTCCAAGCACTCCAAGCTCCCAATGGTCCCGCAGAATCGAGGTGTAGACGCTACGAGCTCCAATCATGGAAATGGTGATGGCGTGTGTATGACGATCATTTAACTCGCTTGCTGACTTATACTGCATATCATAGCATCCTAAACGCAACACGTTACTACTTTTCCTTATTAATCAGATAAAATGGTAGAATTTGTTAAGTAACATTACTAAATATATTTTAATTCATATTTCTAAGCATAAACATGCTATTGCATTTTACATTTCTCCTTTTGATGTTTTATCTTTGTTTCTTTATACGAATAAATTAAAAAAACTACTAGACTGCCATCTACATCGTCCATTCCTCCCATGACTTCACAACTATTGCTTCCAGCAGCTATATATGCTGCACTTTGAATGTCTTCAGTGGCGGCAAGTTCGTTATCAAAGCACGTTACTAAGTATTAAACGTAATGAAAATCCGACTTAGGTTATTTATGCAAATGGTTCTGGAAAGCCTATTCCGTTTCCGCGGTAGGCAGTTTTCTGGTTTAGAGTGTTATTCAACATAGGAAGTAGCTCCGTTCCGAGACATATTTTCCAGTTGTCCAGGTTTCCGGTATATAGGGGGTCGGTTTTGTCAGGTTTTACTGCATATCAGACTTTCAGCAAATACCTACGTTAAGCGAATTAGTAAACAAAGTATTGGATACCCTGTCATCCTTAAACATCCCTATTGAAGATATGAGATGACAGTCATAGGACAATGCGTCCGATAATTATGGCAGGATTAGGGTTACCAGACGTCCGGAAATTCCCGGATATGCCCTACATTTTAACCATTTGTGCCACGTCCGGGGGCGGGGATTTTTGAAAAGAAGCAGTGATAGAAAATGAACTGGCAAATGGCAAAATAGATGAGTAATTGCTTATTAGATGGAACTGCAAATCGCTATGGCAACAGAGCTACACAGCCTACAGTTAAAGATTATATACATGCATTATGGTAGTCGCAAAATTTAATGGCGGCTGATAACTATTACTATTCTTTTTCCTGTTGTGCCAATAAACTTTATGGGTACAAATGATATTGATATCATTGGCTTTACAGCATGACTTCACATTGTGTTTAAGTATACAACACAGGAAGGCATGGCAAGCCTATGATTAAATTTAGTATCGAGTCACCCGCCATCAAATTTTGCGACAGCTATAGCAACATTGAACGAGAGATTGCCAACACAGTCTGTCTGTCTGTCTGTCTGTTTGTGTGTCTGTGCGTCAGACTTTGGACAACATAACTCAATAACGAAAAGTCGGTTAAAAGCCAAATTTGGTATTCAAGTCGAATGTCTTTCAAGGATGCTACAGGAATATATGAAGAATATTCCTCCACCCTCAAATACCCTTACACTGTAAATTTTTTCGAATATTTAGATTTTCTTGAAAATGGCTCTAACGATATTGATTAAAATGACATTCTTGAGATATTTTTATGACAAATGGAATGTATATCTTGAATTTTCTGGCTATAGCCCAAGAACTCCTATTTACTCTAGATGACCTTTGCATAACTGAGAAACCCAAAGAGATAGACCAAATCTTACTGCATGAAACATGTACTTCTTGTTGAAACACACAATTTATGTCTAAATTTTTCTGTGGAGTGGACCACATATATATATATATATATATATAATGTTCTCTAAAACTCACGCAAATACCATGGAATATCTTCGAAATGGTTCACTATACAAATTTTTTTACTTGGACATAAGTTGTGTGTTTTAGCGAGATCTAAATCTTTTTATAGTAAGACGTGGCCTATCTCTTATGGTTTTCGTTTTATTTAAAAGTCATCTCGCTTAAACAGGACTATATAGGCTATAGAAAGAAAATTCAATATATACACTTCATTTGTCATAGAAAGATCTTGAACATACGGCATTTTAATCAATATCGTTAGAGCCACCGTTAAGCAAAACTAAATTTTGGAAAATTTTCCAGCTAAAGGGTAGTTGAGAGTGGAGTAATTTTGTTCAAAATGTTCGTGTTACATCCTTGAAAGATATTAAACTTAAATAGCAACTTTGGTTTTTAACCGACTTATCGATTTGGAGTTATCGTGTCCTCAGACAGACTCACACACACGAATCTTCTCATAAACATGTTTTTTTTTAGACTAAGTGGGTTTACAATCAACATTATTTGGTATACAACCTAGGCCCTGAGATGGACAATGTCCAGTTTAGAATAGAATCATAAACTAGAGTAGAGTAAGAATCGATGAGGAATTCTCATATCACCCACTTGGCTTTCCTGATTACAACGGCATCTGAGAGTGCTGCAACGTTTCACATTTGGAACCAAGTATTAGTAATGATGAATTTATGATATATATAAGAATCAAAAAAGTTTAATACCCATTAGCATAGACAGTGATGGAGCTTCTAATGTCACGATCATTCAACTCGCTTCCTGACTTATACTGCATATCATAGCATCCTACACGCAACACGTTACTACTTTTCCTTATTAATCAGATAAAATGGTAGAATTTGTTAAGTAACATTACTAAATATATTTTAATTCATATTTCTAAGCATAAACATGCTATTGCATTTTACATTTCTCCTTTTGATGTCTTATTTTAGTTTCTTTATACGAATAAATTAAAAAAAACTACTAGGCTGCCATCTACATCGTCCATTCCTCCCATGACTTCACAACTATTGCTTCCAGCAGCTATATATGCTGCACTTTGAATGTCTTCAGTGGCGGCAAGTTCGTTATCAAAGCACGTTACTAAGTATTAAACGTAATGAAAATCCGACTTAGGTTATTTATGCAAATGGTTCTGGAAAGCCTATTCCGTTTCCGCGGTAGGCAGTTTTCTGGTTTAGAGTATTATTCAACATAGGAAGTAGCTCCGTTCCGAGATATATTTTCCAGTTGTCCAGGTTTCCGGTATATAGGGGGTCGGTTTTGTCAGGTTTTACTGCATATCAGACTTTCAGCAAATACCTACGTCAAGCGAATTAGTAAACAAAGTATTGGATACTCAGTCTTCCTTAAACATCCCTATTGAAGATATGAGATGACAGTCATAGGACAATGCGTCCGATAATTATGACAGGACTAGGGTTACCAGACGTCCGGAAATTCCCGGATATGCCCTACATTTTAACCATGTGTCCCACGTCCGGGGGGCGGGGATATTTGAAAAGAAGCAGTGATAGAAAATGAACTGGCAAATGGCAAAATAAATGAGTAATTGCTTATTAGATGGAACTGCAAATCGCTATGGCAACAGAGCTACACAGCCTACAGTTAAAGATTATATACATGCATTATGGTAGTCGCAAAATTTAATGGCGGTTGATAACTATTACTGTTCTTTTTCCTGTTGTGCCAATAAACTTTATGCGTACAAATGATATTTTTATCATTGGCTTTACAGCATGACTTCACATTGTGTTTAAGTATACAACACAGCAAGGCATGGCAAGCCTATGATTAAATTTAGTGTCGAGTCACCCGCCATCTCATTTTGCGACAGCTATAGCAACATTGAACGAGAGATTGCCAACACAGTCTGTCTGTCTGTCTGTTTGTGTGTCTGTGCGTCAGACTTTGGACAACATAACTCAATAACGAAAAGTCGGTTAAAAGCCAAATTTGGTATTCAAGTCGAATGTCTTTCAAGGATGCTACACGAATATATGAAGAAAATTCCTCCACCCTCAAATACCCTTACACTGTAAATGTTTTGAATATTTAGATTTTCTTGAAAATGGCTCTAACGGTATTGATTAAAATGACATACTTGAAATATTTTTATGACAAATGGAATGTATATCTTGAATTTTCTTGCTATAGCCCATGAAGTCCTATTTACTCTGGATGACCTTTGCATAACTGAGAAACCCAAAGAGATAGACCAAATCTGACTGCATGAAACATGTACTTCTTGTTGAAACACACAATTTATGTCTAAATTTTTCTGTGGAGTGGACCATATATATATAACGTTCTCTAAAACTCACGCAAATAACATGGAATATCTTCGAAATGGTTCACTATACAAATTTTTTTACTTGGACATAAGTTGTGTGTTTTAGCGAGATCTAAATCTTTTTATAGTAAGACTTGGCCTATCTCTTAAGGTTTTCGTTTTATTTAAATGTCATCTCGCTTAAACAGGACTATATAGGCTATAGAAAGAAAATTCAATATATACACTTCATTTGTCATAGAAAGATATGGAACATACAGCATTTTAATCAATATCGTTAGAGCCACCTTTAAGAAAAACTAAATTTTGGAAAATTTTCCAGCTAAAGGGTAGTTGAGATTGGAGGAATTTTGTTCAAAATGTTCGTGTTGCATCCTTGAAAGATATTAAACTTAAATACCAACTTTGGTTTTTAACCGACTTTTCGATTTGGAGTTATCGTGTCCTCAGGCAGACGCACACACACGAATCTTCTCATAAACATGCTTTTTTTAGACTCAGTGGGTTTACAATCATAACATTATTTGGTATACAACTGAGACGGTATTTATACCGTGCCCGAGATAAAATTAAATTAACGTTATAAAACATGATAAGTTCCAGCATTCTTTTATTTTAGAACCACTCACAGGGCAAATGTTAGGATTAATATAAATTATTGTATAAACGTGTACATGGAAATAATCAAAGGTTAGTGTATATATTTAAAATAATAAGAATAACGCACGTAGAATGCAGTTCATGGGTAAAAGTTGAAAAGATTTCGCTTCAGAGACACTACATGAAGTCTTTGACCCTAATTAGTTCTGCTTGAACTGGCGACAAACTCACGCCAGCCAAATCATAACCTCCATTGTGAGGAAGGATTATTTCTTTGTCAGAGAAATATCGTAAAACTGTCAATCAAGCTTGTTCGAAACGCTACCGCAAGCGGGCAGGATATGGCATTCCAGCGGCAAAGTTCCGTCTGGTCCAACGATAAGGGCCAATCAGAAAATTTAGAACTATACACGTTTGAAATAATCAGCAGAACGCGCTCCAATGAGTGAAACTCAAAAATGTTATGTGGAGGGGAACCGAATGTGTCTGTCGTATTCCCGTATGGAAAAAAAAAAAAAAAGTCGCCATCCAACACACGAACCGGGGAGTCGTCATCCAACACACGGACCGAGGAGTCGCCATCCAACACACGAACGGAACAGTCGTCAAATATTACACCGAGACAGTACGTAGAACACGCGCGAAATAAGTAAGTACATTTGGAAATTGATAGGCTAAATTCACATCAAGAATTACTTGGCAACATTTGCGTAGAATAGGAAAATTTTTTTTATTTCAAGAAACTATTTCGGCTCATCATAGAGTAGGCTAAATTAACCTCAAGATTATTTCGGCTCTCATCCTAGTGAATTAAACTTTTGGCTTGTGCGCGGCGACTCATACATAAATTAAAAATCTCGGTAAAGCTATAAACTGCAATCTTCGTCAAATTATGTGCGTGTTGTAATTGTAATATTTAAATTCCTTTGTGCCTCGTATACAATAAAGTTACATCATTACTTCCTACTCAAACTTGTTCTAATTAGTAGCTTAAAAACCCTTTGTAAGTGATTCCACGCCCTTTCTAGCAGTCTCTGGCCAGGCAAAGCTACTGAACAAGTAATAACGGCTTAGCAATTGAACGAGAAGAAGAGGATTTTACATGCTAAGTTAACTATAAGTGTCAGGAGGATTGAGTGGCGCCTCTTCAAACAAATTTTCTCAATCTCTCCAAATCATACTGCAATAACCTGCAGTGGCACTTCCGTAATTAAATAAGTATATCAATTACTTATTTAATTACAACATCACGTTTTTACAAGTGACTTTCAATTGTTGAGGCAACAACTCAACCAATAGCCAAAAGTAAGAAAGAACGCTGAACAACCTAGGCCCTGAGATGGACAATGTCCAGTTTAGAATAGAATCATAAAGTAGAGTAGAGTAAGAATCGATGAGGAATTCTCATAGCACCCATTTGCCTTTCCTGATTACAACGGCATCTGAGAGTGCTGCAATGTTTCACATTCGGCAACAAGTATTAGTAATGATGAATTTATGTTATATATAACATTCAACTCGCTTCCTGACTTATACTGCATATCATAGCATCCTACACGCAACACGTTACTGCTTTTCCTTATTAATCAGATAAAATGGTAGAATTTGTTATGTAACATTACTAAATATATTTTAATTCGTATTTCTAAGCATAAACATGCTATTGCATTTTACATTTCTCCTTTTGATGTCTTATTTTAGTTTCTTTATACGAATAAATTAAAAAAACTACTAGGCTGCCATCTACATCGTCCATTCCTCCCATGACTTCACAACTATTGCTTCCAGCAGCTATATATGCTGCACTTTGAATGTCTTCAGTGGCGGCAAGTTCGTTATCAAAGCACGTTACTAAGTATTAAACGTAATGAAAATCCGACTTAGGTTATTTATGCAAATGGTTCTGGAAAGCCTATTCCGTTTCCGCGGTAGGCAGTTTTCTGGTTTAGAGTGTTATTCAACATAGGAAGTAGCTCCGTTCCGAGATTTATTTTCCAGTTGTCCAGGTTTCCGGTATATAGGGGGTCGGTTTTGTCAGGTTTTACTGCATATCAGACTTTCAGCAAATACCTACGTCAAGCGAATTAGTAAACAAAGTATTGGATACTCAGTCATCCTTAAACATCCCTATTGAAGATATGAGATGACAGTCACAGGACAATGCGTCCGATAATTATGACAGGACTAGGGTTACCAGACGTCCGGAAATTCCCGGATATGCCCTACATTTTAACCATTTGTCCCACGTCCGGGGGGCGGGGATTTTTGAAAAGAAGCAGTGATAGAAAATGAACTGGCAAATGGCAAAATAAATGAGTAATTGCTTATTAGATGGAACTGCAACTCGCTATGGCAACAGAGCTACACAGCCTACAGTTAAAGATTATATACATGCATTATGGTAGTCGCAAAATTTAATGGCGGCTGATAACTATTACTGTTCTTTTTCCTGTTGTGCCAATAAACTTTATGCGTACAAATGATATTTTTATCATTGGCTTTACAGCATGACTTCACATTGTGTTTAAGTATACAACACAGCAAGGCATAGCAAGCCTATGATTAAATTTAGTGTCGAGTCACCCGCCATCACATTTTGCGACAGCTATAGCAACATTGAACGAGAGATTGCCAACACAGTCTGTCTGTCTGCCTGTCTGTCTGTCTGTCTGTTTGTGTGTCTGTGCGTCAGACTTTGGACAACATAACTCAATAACGAAAAGTCGGTTGAAAGCCAAATTTGGTATTCAAGTCGAATGTCTTTCAAGGATGCTACAGGAATATATGAAGAAAATTCCTCCACCCTCAAATACCCTTACACTGTAAATGTTTTGAATATTTAGATTTTCTTGAAAATGGCTCTAACGGTATTGATTAAAATGACATACTTGAAATATTTTTATGACAAATGGAATGTATATCTTGAATTTTCTTGCTATAGCCCATGAAGTCCTATTTACTCTGAATGACCTTTGCATAACTGGTAAACCCAAAGAGATAGACCAAGTCTTACTGCATGAAACATGTTCATCTTGTTAAAACACACACCTTGTGTCTAAACACTCACACAAATAACATGGAATATCTTCGAATTGGTTCACTATACAAATTTTTTTACTTGGACATAAGTTGTGTGTTTTAGCGAGATCTAAATCTTTTTATAGTAAGACGTGGCCTATCTCTTACGGTTTTCGTTTTATTTAAAAGTCATCTCGCTTAAACAGGACTATATAGGCTATAGAAAGAAAATTCAATATATACACTTCATTTGTCATAGAAAGATCTTGAACATACGGCATTTTAATCAATATCGTTAGAGCCACCGTTAAGCAAAACTAAATTTTGGAAAATTTTCCAGCTACAGGGTAGTTGAGAGTGGAGTAAATTTGTTCAAAATGTTCGTGTTACATCCTTGAAAGATATTAAACTTAAATAGCAACTTTGGTTTTTAACCGACTTATCGATTTGGTGTTATCTTGTCCTCAGACAGACGCACACACACGAATCTTCTCATAAACATGTTTTTTTTTTAGACTAAGTGGGTTTACAATCAACATTATTTGGTATACAACCTAGGCCCTGAGATGGACAATGTCCAGTTTAGAATAGAATCATAAACTAGAGTAGAGTAAGAATCGATGAGGAATTCTCATATCACCCACTTGGCTTTCCTGATTACAACGGCATCTGAGAGTGCTGCAATGTTTCACATTTGGAACCAAGTATTAGTAATGATGAATTTATGATATATATAAGAATCAAAAAAGTTTAATACCCATTAGTATAGACAGTGATGGAGCTTCTAATGTCACGATCATTCAACTCGCTTCCTGACTTATACTGCATATCATAGCATCCTACACGCAGCACGTTACTACTTTTCTTTATTAATCAGATAAAATGGTACAATTTGTTAAGTAACATTACTAAATATATTTTAATTCATATTTCTAAGCGTAAACATGCTATTGCATTTTACATTTCTCCTTTTGATGTCTTATTTTAGTTTCTTTATACGAATAAATTAAAAAAAACTACTAGGCTGCCATCTACATCGTCCATTCCTCCCATGACTTCACAACTATTGCTTCCAGCAGCTATATATGCTGCACTTTGAATGTCTTCAGTGGCGGCAAGTTCCTTATCAAAGCACGTTACTAAGTATTAAACGTAATGAAAATCCGACTTAGGTTATTTATGCAAATGGTTCTGGAAAGCCTATTCCGTTTCCGCGGTAGGCAGTTTTCTGGTTTAGAGTATTATTCAGCATAGGAAGTAGCTCCGTTCCGAGATATATTTTCCAGTTGTCCAGGTTTCCGGTATATAGGGGGTCGGTTTTGTCAGGTTTTACTGCATATCAGACTTTCAGCAAATACCTAAGTCAAGGGAATTAGTAAACAAAGTATTGGATACTCAGTCATCCTTAAACATCCCTATTGAAGATATGAGATGACAGTCATAGGACAATGCGTCCGATAATTATGACAGGACTAGGGTTACCAGACGTCCGGAAATTCCCGGATATGCCCTACATTTTAACCATGTGTCCCACGTCCGGGGGGCGGGGATATTTGAAAAGAATCAGTGATAGAAAATGAACTGGCAAATGGCAAAATAAATGAGTAATTGCTTATTAGATGGAAATGCAACTCGCTATGGCAACAGAGCTACACAGCCTACAGTTAAAGATTATATACATGCATTATGGTAGTCGCAAAATTTAATGGCGGCTGATAACTATTACTGTTCTTTTTCCTGTTGTGCCAATAAACTTTATGGGTACAAATGATATTTTTATCATTGGCTTTACAGCACCACTTCACATTGTGTTTAAGTATACAACACAGCAAGGCATAGCAAGCCTATGATTAAATTTAGTGTCGAGTCACCCGCCATCACATTTTGCGACAGTTATAGCAACATTGAACGAGAGATTGCCAACACAGTCTGTCTGTCTGTCTGTCTGTTTGTATGTCTGTGCGTCAGACTTTGGACAACATAACTCAATAACAAAAAGTCGGTTAAAAGCCAAATTTGGTATTCAAGTCGAATGTCTTTCAAGGATGCTACAGGAATATATGAAGAAAATTCCTCCACCCTCAAATACTCTTACACTGTAAATTTTTTCGAATATTTAGATTTTCTTGAAAATGGCTCTAACAGTATTGATTAAAATGACATACTTGAAATAGTTTTATGACAAATGGAATGTATATCTTGAATTTTCTAGCTATAGCCCATGAAGTCCTATTTACTCTGAATGACCTTTGCATAACTGGTAAACCCAAAGAGATAGACCAAATCTTACTGCATGAAACATGTACATCTTGTTAAAACACACACCTTGTGTCTAAACACTCACACAAATACCATGGAATATCTTCGAAATGGTTCACTATACAAATTTTTTTACTTGGACATAAGTTGTGTGTTTTAGCGAGATCTAAATCTTTTTATAGTAAGACGTGGCCTATCTCTTACGGTTTTCGTTTTATTTAAAAGTCATCTCGCTTAAACAGGACTATATAGGCTATAGAAAGAAAATTCAATATATACACTTCATTTGTCATAGAAAGATCTTGAACATACGGCATTTTAATCCATATCGTTAGAGCCACCTTTAAGAAAAACTAAATTTTCGAAAATTTTCCAGCTAAAGGGTAGTTGAGAGTGGAGGAATTTTGTTCAAAATGTTCGTGTTGCATCCTTGAAAGATATTAAACTTAAATACCAACTTTGGTTTTTAACCCACTTTTCGATTTGGAGTTATCGTGTCCTCAGTCAGACGCAGAAACACGAATCTTCTCATAAACATGCTTTTTTTAGACTCAGTGGGTTTACAATCATAACATTATTTGGTATACAACCTAGGCCCTGAGATGGACAATGTCCAGTTTAGAATAGAATCATAAAGTAGAGTAGAGTAAGAATCGACGAGGAATTCTCATAGCACCCATTTGGCTTTCCTGATTACAACGGCATCTGAGAGTGCTGCAATGTTTCACATTCGGAAGCAAGTATTAGTAATGTTGAATTTATGATATATATAAGAATCAAAAAAGTTTAATATCCATTATTATAGACAGTGATGGAATTTCTAATGTCTATGCGTATGACGATCATTCAACTCGCTTCCTGACTTATACTGCATATCATAGCATGCTACACGCAACACGTTACTACTTTTCCTTATTAATCAGATAAAATGGTACAATTTGTTAAGTAACATTACTAAATATAATTTAATTCATATTTCTAGGCATAAACATGCTATTGCATTTTACATTTCTCCTTTTGATGTCTTATTTTAGTTTCTTTATACGAATAAATTAAAAAAACTACTAGACTGCCATCTACATCGTCCATTCCTCCCATGACTTCACAACTATTGCTTCCAGCAGCTATATATGCTGTACTTTGAATGTCTTCAGTGGCGGCAAGTTCGTTATCAAAGCACGTTACTAAGTATTAAACGTAATGAAAATCCGACTTAGGTTATTTATGTAAATGGTTCTGGAAAGCCTATTCCGTTTCCACGGTAGGCAGTTTTCTGGTTTAGAGTGTTATTCAACATAGGAAGTAGCTCCGTTCCGAGATATATTTTCCAGTTGTCCAGGTTTCCGGTATATAGGGGGTCGGTTTTGTCAGGTTTTACTGCATATCAGACTTTCAGCAAATACCTACGTCAAGCGAATTAGTAAACAAAGTATTGGATACTCAGTCATCCTTAAACATCCCTATTGAAGATATGAGATGACAGTCATAGGACAATGCGTCCGATAATTATGACAGGACTAGGGTTACCAGACGTCCGGAAATTCCCGGATATGCCCTACATTTTAACCATCAGTCCCACGTCCGGGGGGCGGGGATATTTGAAAAGAAGCAGTGATAGAAAATGAACTGGCAAATGGCAAAATAAATGAGTAATTGCTTATTAGATGGAACTGCAACTCGCTATGGCAACAGAACTACACAGCCTACAGTTAAAGATTATATACATGCATTATGGTAGTCGCAAAATTTAATGGCGGCTGATAACTATTACTGTTCTTTTTCCTGTTGTGCCAATAAACTTTATGCGTACAAATGATATTTTTATCATTGGCTTTACAGCATGACTTCACATTGTGTTTAAGTATACAACACAGCAAGGCATGGCAAGCCTATGATTAAATTTAGTGTCGAGTCACCCGCCATCTCATTTTGCGACAGCTATAGCAACATTGAACGAGAGATTGCCAACACAGTCTGTCTGTCTGTTTGTGTGTCTGTCTGTCTGTCTGTCTGTTTGTGTGTCTGTCTGTCTGTCTGTCTGTTTGTGTGTCTGTGCGACAGACATTGGACAACATAACTCAATAACGAAAAGTCGGTTAAAAGCCAAATTTGGTATTCAAGTCGAATGTCTTTCAAGGATGCTACACGAATATATGAAGAAAATTCCTCCACCCTCAAATACCCTTACACTGTAAATGTTTCGAGTATTTAGATTTTCTTGAAAATGGCTCTAACGGTATTGATTAAAATGACATACTTGAGATATTTTTATGACAAATGGAATGTATATCTTGAATTTTCTAGCTATAGCCCATGAAGTCCTATTTACCCTGGATGACCTTTGCATAACTGGTATACCCAAAGAGATAGACCAAGTCTTACTGCATGAAACATGTACATCTTGTTAAAACACACAATTTGTGTCAAAACTTTTCTGTGGAGTGGACCATATATATACAACGTTCTCTAAAACTCACACAAATAACATGGAATATCTTTGAAATGGTTCACTATACAAATTTTTTTACTTGGACATAAGTTGTGTGTTTTAGCGAGATCTAAATCTTTTTATAGTAAGACGTGGCCTATCTCTTATGGTTTTCGTTTTATTTAAAAGTCATCTCGCTAAAACAGGACTATATAGGCTATAGAAAGAAAATTCAATATATACACTTCATTTGTCATAGAAAGATCTTGAACATACGGCATTTTAATCAATATCGTTAGAGCCACCGTTAAGCAAAACTAAATTTTGGAAAATTTTCCAGCTAAAGGGTAGTTGAGAGTGGAGGAATTTTGTTCAAAATGTTCGTGTTGCATCCTTGAAAGATATTAAACTTAAATAGCAACTTTGGTTTTTAACCGACTTATCGATTTGGAGTTATCGTGTCCTCAGACAGACGCACACACACGAATCTTCTCATAAACATGTTTTTTTTTAGACTAAGTGGGTTTACAATCATAACATTATTTGGTATACAACCTAGGCCCTGAGATGGACAATGTCCAGTTTAGAATAGAATCATAAACTAGAGTAGAGTAAGAATCGATGAGGAATTCTCATACCACCCATTTGGCTTTCCTGATTACAACGGCATCTGAGAGTGCTGCAATGTTTCACATTTGGAACCAAGTATTAGTAATGATGAATTTATGATATATATAAGAATCAAAAAAGTTTAATATCCATTAGTATAGACAGTGATGGAGCTTCTAATTTCTATGCGTATGACGATCATTCAACTCGCTTCCTGACTTATACTGCATATCATAGCATCCTACACGCAACACGTTACTACTTTTCCTTATTAATCAGATAAAATGGTAGAATTTGTTAAGTAACATTACTAAATATATTTTAATTCGTATTTCTAAGCATAAACATGCTATTGCATTTTACATTTCTCCTTTTGATGTCTTATTTTAGTTTCTTTATACGAATAAATTAAAAAAACTACTAGGCTGCCATCTACATCGTCCATTCCTCCCATGACTTCACAACTATTGCTTCCAGCAGCTATATATGCTGTACTTTGAATGTCTTCAGTGGCGGCAAGTTCGTTATCAAAGCACGTTACTAAGTATTAAACGTAATGAAAATCCGACTTAGGTTATTTATGCAAATGGTTCGGAAAACCTATTCCGTTTCCGCGGAAGGCAGTTTTCTGGTTTAGAGTGTTATTCAACATAGGAAGTAGCTCCGTTCCGAGATATATTTTCCAGTTGTCCAGGTTTCCGGTATATAGGGGGTCGGTTTTGTCAGGTTTTACTGCATATCAGACTTTCAGCAAATACCTACGTCAAGCGAATTAGTAAACAAAATATTGGATACTCAGTCCTCCTTAAACATCCCTATTGAAGATATGAGATGACAGTCATAGGACAATGCGTCCGATAATTATGACAGGACTAGGGTTACCAGACGTCCGGAAATTCCCGGATATGCCCTACATTTTAACCATCAGTCCCACGTGCGGGGGGCGGGGATATTTGAAAAGAAGCAGTGATAGAAAATGAACTGGCAAATGGCAAAATAAATGAGTAATTGCTTATTAGATGGAACTGCAACTCGCTATGGCAACAGAGCTACACAGCCTACAGTTAAAGATTATATACATGCATTATGGTAGTCGCAAAATTTAATGGCGGCTGATAACTATTACTGTTCTTTTTCCTGTTGTGCCAATAAACTTTATGCGTACAAATGATATTTTTATCATTGGCTTTACAGCACGACTTCACATTGTGTTTAAGTATACAACACAGCAAGGCATAGCAAGCCTATGATTAAATTTAGTGTCGAGTCACCCGCCATCACATTTTGCGACAGCTATAGCAACATTGAACGAGAGATTGCCAACACAGTCTGTCTGTTTGTCTGTCTGTCTGTTTGTGTGTCTGTGCGTCAGACTTTGGACAACATAACTCAATAACGAAAAGTCGGTTAAAAGCCAAATTTGGTATTCAAGTCGAATGTCTTTCAAGGATGCTACACGAATATATGAAGAAAATTCCTCCACCCTCAAATACCCTTACACTGTAAATGTTTTGAATATTTAGATTTTCTTGAAAATGGCTCTAACGGTATTGATTAAAATGACATACTTGAAATATTTTTATGACAAATGGAATGTATATCTTGAATTTTCTTGCTATAGCCCATGAAGTCCTATTTACTCTGAATGACCTTTGCATAACTGGTAAACCCAAAGAGATAGACCAAGTCTTACTGCATGAAACATGTTCATCTTGTTAAAACACACACCTTGTGTCTAAACACTCACACAAATAAGATGGAATATCTTCGAATTGGTTCACTATACAAATTTTTTTACTTGGACATAAGTTGTGTGTTTTAGCGAGATCTAAATCTTTTTATAGTAAGACGTGGCCTATCTCTTACGGTTTTCGTTTTATTTAAAAGTCATCTCGCTTAAACAGGACTATATAGGCTATAGAAAGAAAATTCAATATATACACTTCATTTGTCATAGAAAGATCTTGAACATACGGCATTTTAATCAATATCGTTAGAGCCACCGTTAAGCAAAACTAAATTTTGGAAAATTTTCCAGCTAAAGGGTAGTTGAGAGTGGAGTAATTTTGTTCAAAATGTTCGTGTTACATCCTTGAAAGATATTAAACTTAAATAGCAACTTTGGTTTTTAACCGACTTATCGATTTGGAGTTATCGTGTCCTCAGACAGACGCACACACACGAATCTTCTCATAAACATGTTTTTTTTTAGACTAAGTGGGTTTACAATCAACATTATTTGGTATACAACCTAGGCCCTGAGATGGACAATGTCCAGTTTAGAATAGAATCATAAACTAGAGTAGAGTAAGAATCGATGAGGAATTCTCATATCACCCACTTGGCTTTCCTGATTACAACGGCATCTGAGAGTGCTGCAATGTTTCACATTTGGAACCAAGTATTAGTAATGATGAATTTATGATATATATAAGAATCAAAAAAGTTTAATACCCATTAGTATAGACAGTGATGGAGCTTCTAATGTCACGATCATTCAACTCGCTTCCTGACTTATACTGCATATCATAGCATCCTACACGCAACACGTTACTACTTTTCCTTATTAATCAGATAAAATGGTACAATTTGTTAAGTAACATTACTAAACATATTTTAATTCATATTTCTAAGCATAAACATGCTATTGCATTTTACATTTCTCCTTTTGATGTCTTATTTTAGTTTCTGTATACGAATAAATTAAAAAAAACTACTAGGCTGCCATCTACATCGTCCATTCCTCCCATGACTTCACAACTATTGCTTCCAGCAGCTATATATGCTGCACTTTGAATGTCTTCAGTGGCGGCAAGTTCGTTATCAAAGCACGTTACTAAGTATTAAACGTAATGAAAATCCGACTTAGGTTATTTATGCAAATGGTTCTGGAAAGCCTATTCCGCTTCCGCGGTAGGCAGTTTTCTGGTTTAGAGTATTATTCAACATAGGAAGTAGCTCCGTTCCGAGATATATTTTCCAGTTGTCCAGGTTTCCGGTATATAGGGGGTCGGTTTTGTCAGGTTTTACTGCATATCAGACTTTCAGCAAATACCTACGTCAAGCGAATTAGTAAACAAAGTATTGGATACTCAGTCATCCTTAAACATCCCTATTGAAGATATGAGATGACAGTCATAGGACAATGCGTCCGATAATTATGACAGGACTAGGGTTACCAGACGTCCGGAAATTCCCGGATATGCCCTACATTTTAACCATGTGTCCCACGTCCGGGGGGCGGGGATATTTGAAAAGAAGCAGTGATAGAAAATGAACTGGCAAATGGCAAAATAGATGAGTAATTGCTTATTAGATGGAACTGCAACTCGCTATGGCAACAGAGCTACACAGCCTACAGTTAAAGATTATATACATGCATTATGGTAGTCGCAAAATTTAATGGCGGCTGATAACTATTACTGTTCTTTTTCCTGTTGTGCCAATAAACTTTATGCGTACAAATGATATTTTTATCATTGGCTTTACAGCATGACTTCACATTGTGTTTAAGAATACAACACAGCAAGGCATGGCAAGCCTATGATTAAATTTAGTATCGAGTCACCCGCCATCACATTTTGCGACAGCTATAGCAACATTGAACGAGAGATTGCCAACACAGTCTGTCTGTCTGTCTGTCTGTTTGTGTGTCTGTGCGTCAGACATTGGACAACATAACTCAATAACGAAAAGTCGGTTAAAAGCCAAATTTGGTATTCAAGTCGAATGTCTTTCAAGGTTGCTACAGGAATATATGAAGAATATTCCTCCACCCTCAAATACCCATACACTGTAAATGTTTCGAATATTTAGATTTTCTTGAAAATGGCTCTAACAGTATTGATTAAAATGACATTCTTGAGATATTTTTATGACAAATGGAATGTATATCTTGAATTTTCTGGCTATAGCCCATGAAGTCCTATTTACTCTGAATGACCTTTGCATAACTGGTAAACCCAAAGAGACAGACCAAATCTGACTGCATGAAACATGTACATCTTGTTAAAACACACAATTTGTGTCTAAACTTTTCTGTGGAGTGGACCATATATATATATAACGTTCTCTAAAACTGACGCAAATAACATGGAATATCTTCGAAATGGTTCACTATACAAATTTTTTTACTTGGACATAAGTTGTGTGTTTTAGCGAGATCTAAATCTTTTTATAGTAAGACTTGGCCTATCTCTTAAGGTTTTCGTTTTATTTAAATGTAATCTCGCTTAAACAGGACTATATAGGCTATAGAAAGAAAATTCAATATATACACTTCATTTGTCATAGAAAGATATGGAACATACAGCATTTTAATCAATATCGTTAGAGCCACCTTTAAGAAAAACTAAATTTTGGAAAATTTTCCAGCTAAAGGGTAGTTGAGAGTGGAGGAATTTTGTTCAAAATGTTCGTGTTGCATCCTTGAAAGATATTAAACTTAAATACCAACTTTGGTTTTTAACCGACTTTTCGATTTTGAGTTATCGTGTCCTCAGGCAGACGCACACACACGAATCTTCTCATAAACATGCTTTTTTTTAGACTCAGTGGGTTTACAATCATAACATTATTTGGTATACAACTGAGACGGTATTTATACCGTGCCCGAGATAAAATTAAATTAACGTTATAAAACATGATAAGTTCCAGCATTCTTTTATTTTAGAACCACTCACAGGGCAAATGTTAGGATTAATATAAATTATTGTATAAACGTGTACATGGAAATAATCAAAGGTTAGTGTATATATTTAAAATAATAAGAATAACGCACGTAGAATGCAGTTCATGGGTAAAAGTTGAAAAGATTTCGCTTCAGAGACACTACATGAAGTCTTTGACCCTAATTAGTTCTGCTTGAACTGGCGACAAACTGACGCCAGCCAAATCATAAGCTCCATTGTGAGGAAGGATTATTTCTTTGTCAGAGAAATATCGTAAAACTGTCAATCAAGCTTGTTCGAAACGCTACCGCAAGGGGGCAGGATATGGCATTCCAGCGGCAAAGTTCCGTCTGGTCCAACGATAAGGGCCAATCAGAAAATTTAGAACTATACACATTTGAAATAATCAGCAGAACGCGCTCCAATGAGTGAAACTCAAAAATGTTATGTGGAGGGGAACCGAATGTGTCTGTCGTATTCCCGTATGGAAAAAAAAAAAAAGTCGCCATCCAACACACGAACCTGGGAGTCGTCATCCAACACACGGACCGAGGAGTCGCCATCCAACACACGAACGGAACAGTCGTCAAATATTACACCGAGACGGTACGTAGAACACGCGCAAAATAAGTAAGTACATTTGGAAATTGATAGGCTAAATTCACATCAAGAATTACTTGGCAACATTTGCGTAGAATAGGAAAATTTTTTTTATTTCAAGAAACTATTTCGGCTCATCATAGAGTAGGCTAAATTAACCTCAAGATTATTTCGGCTCTCATCCTAGTGAATTAAACTTTTGGCTTGTGCGCGGCGACTCATACATAAATTAAAAATCTCGGTAAAGCTATAAACTGCAATCTTCGTCAAATTATGTGCGTGTTGTAATTGTAATATTTAAATTCCTTTGTGCCTCGTATACAATAAAGTTACATCATTACTTCCTACTCAAACTTGTTCTAATTAGTAGCTTAAAAACCCTTTGTAAGTGATTCCACGCCCTTTCTAGCAGTCTCTGGCCAGGCAAAGCTACTGAACAAGTAATAACGGCTTAGCAATTGAACGAGAAGAAGAGGATTTTACATGCTAAGTTAACTATAAGTGTCAGGAGGATTGAGTGGCGCCTCTTCAAACAAATTTTCTCAATCTCTCCAAATCATACTGCAATAACCTGCAGTGGCACTTCCGTAATTAAATAAGTATATCAATTACTTATTTAATTAAAACATCACGTTTTTACAAGTGGCTTTCAATTGTTGAGGCAACAACTCAACCAATAGCCAAAAGTAAGAAAGAACGCTGAACAACCTAGGCCCTGAGATGGACAATGTCCAGTTTAGAATAGAATCATAAAGTAGAGTAGAGTAAGAATCGATGAGGAATTCTCATAGCACCCATTTGCCTTTCCTGATTACAACGGCATCTGAGAGTGCTGCAATGTTTCACATTCGGCAACAAGTATTAGTAACGATGAATTTATGTTATATATAACAATCAAAAAGTCTAATCGTAGTTCGCTTGGACGTGTGTTTTCAATGTCTATGCGTATGACGATCATTCAACTCGCTTCCTGACTTATACTGCATATCATAGCATCCTACACGCAACACGTTACTACTTTTCCTTATTAATCAGATAAAATGGTAGAATTTGTTAAGTAAAATTACTAAACTTATTTTAATTTATATTCTAAGCGTAAACATGCTTTCGCGTTTTACATTTCTCCTTTTGATGTTTTATTTTTGTTTTTTTATACGAATAAAAAAACTACTAGGCTGCCATCTACACCGTCCACTCCTTCCATGACTTCACAACTACTGCTTCCAGCAGCAATATATGCTGCACTGGTTCGTTATCAAAGGACGTTACTGATAATTAAACGTAATGAAAATCCGACTTAGGTTATTTATGCAAATGGTTCTGGAAAGCCTATTCCGTTTCCGCGGTAGGCAGTTTTCTGGTTTAGAGTGTTATTCAACATAGGAAGTAGCTCCGTTCCGAGATATATTTTCCAGTTGTCCAGGTTTCCGGTATATAGGGGGTCGGTTTTGTCAGGTTTTACTGCATATCAGACTTTCAGCAAATACCTACGTTAAGCGAATTAGTAAACAAAGTATTGGATACTCAGTCATCCTTAAACATCCCTATTGAAGATATGAGATGACAGTCATAGGACAATGCGTCCGATAATTATGACAGGACTAGGGTTACCAGACGTCCGGAAATTCCCGGATATGCCCTACATTTTAACCATCAGTCCCACGTCCGGGGGGCGGGGATTTTTGAAAAGAAGCAGTGATAGAAAATGAACTGGCAAATGGCAAAATAAATGAGTAATTGCTTATTAGATGGAACTGCAACTCGCTATGGCAACGGAGCTGCACAGCCTACAGATAAAGATTATATACATGCATTATGGTAGTCGCAAAATTTAATGGCGGCTGATAACTATTACTGTTCTTTTTCCTGTTGTGCCAATAAACTTTATGCGTACAAATGATATTTTTATCATTGGCTTTACAGCATGACTTCACATTGTGTTTAAGTATACAACACAGCAAGGCATGGCAAGCCTATGATTAAATTTAGTGTCGAGTCACCCGCCATCACATTTTGCGACAGCTATAGCAACATTGAACGAGAGATTGCCAACACAGTCTGTCTGTCTGTCTGTCTGTTTGTGTGTCTGTGCGTCAGACATTGGACAACATAACTCAATAACGAAAAGTCGGTTAAAAGCCAAATTTGGTATTCAAGTCGAATGTCTTTCAAGGATGCTACAGGAATATATGAAGAATATTCCTCCACCCTCAAATACCCATACACTGTAAATGTTTCGAATATTTAGATTTTCTTGAAAATGGCTCTAACGATATTGATTAAAATGACATTCTTGAGATATTTTTATGACAAATGGAATGTATATCTTGAATTTTCTGGCTATAGCCCATGAAGTCCTATTTACTCTGAATGACCTTTGCATAACTGAGAAACCCAAAGAGATAGACCAAATCTGACTGCATGAAACATGTACTTCTTGTTGAAACACACAATTTATGTCTAAATTTTTCTGTGGAGTGGACCATATATATATATATATATATATATATATATATATATATATATATATATATATATATATATATATAACGTTCTCTAAAACTCACGCAAATAACATGGAATATCTTCGAAATGGTTCACTATACAAATTTTTTTACTTGGACATAAGTTGTGTGTTTTAGCGAGATCTAAATCTTTTTATAGTAAGACTTGGCCTATCTCTTAAGGTTTTCGTTTTATTTAAATGTAATCTCGCTTAAACAGGACTATATAGGCTATAGAAAGAAAATTCAATATATACACTTCATTTGTCATAGAAAGATATGGAACATACAGCATTTTAATCAATATCGTTAGAGCCACCTTTAAGAAAAACTAAATTTTGGAAAATTTTCCAGCTAAAGGGTAGTTGAGAGTGGAGGAATTTTGTTCAAAATGTTCGTGTTGCATCCTTGAAAGATATTAAACTTAAATACCAACTTTGGTTTTTAACCGACTTTTCGATTTTGAGTTATCGTGTCCTCAGGCAGACGCACACACACGAATCTTCTCATAAACATGCTTTTTTTTAGACTCAGTGGGTTTACAATCATAACATTATTTGGTATACAACTGAGACGGTATTTATACCGTGCCCGAGATAAAATTAAATTAACGTTATAAAACATGATAAGTTCCAGCATTCTTTTATTTTAGAACCACTCACAGGGCAAATGTTAGGATTAATATAAATTATTGTATAAACGTGTACATGGAAATAATCAAAGGTTAGTGTATATATTTAAAATAATAAGAATAACGCACGTAGAATGCAGTTCATGGGTAAAAGTTGAAAAGATTTCGCTTCAGAGACACTACATGAAGTCTTTGACCCTAATTAGTTCTGCTTGAACTGGCGACAAACTGACGCCAGCCAAATCATAAGCTCCATTGTGAGGAAGGATTATTTCTTTGTCAGAGAAATATCGTAAAACTGTCAATCAAGCTTGTTCGAAACGCTACCGCAAGGGGGCAGGATATGGCATTCCAGCGGCAAAGTTCCGTCTGGTCCAACGATAAGGGCCAATCAGAAAATTTAGAACTATACACATTTGAAATAATCAGCAGAACGCGCTCCAATGAGTGAAACTCAAAAATGTTATGTGGAGGGGAACCGAATGTGTCTGTCGTATTCCCGTATGGAAAAAAAAAAAAAGTCGCCATCCAACACACGAACCTGGGAGTCGTCATCCAACACACGGACCGAGGAGTCGCCATCCAACACACGAACGGAACAGTCGTCAAATATTACACCGAGACGGTACGTAGAACACGCGCGAAATAAGTAAGTACATTTGGAAATTGATAGGCTAAATTCACATCAAGAATTACTTGGCAACATTTGCGTAGAATAGGAAAATTTTTTTTATTTCAAGAAACTATTTCGGCTCATCATAGAGTAGGCTAAATTAACCTCAAGATTATTTCGGCTCTCATCCTAGTGAATTAAACTTTTGGCTTGTGCGCGGCGACTCATACATAAATTAAAAATCTCGGTAAAGCTATAAACTGCAATCTTCGTCAAATTATGTGCGTGTTGTAATTGTAATATTTAAATTCCTTTGTGCCTCGTATACAATAAAGTTACATCATTACTTCCTACTCAAACTTGTTCTAATTAGTAGCTTAAAAACCCTTTGTAAGTGATTCCACGCCCTTTCTAGCAGTCTCTGGCCAGGCAAAGCTACTGAACAAGTAATAACGGCTTAGCAATTGAACGAGAAGAAGAGGATTTTACATGCTAAGTTAACTATAAGTGTCAGGAGGATTGAGTGGCGCCTCTTCAAACAAATTTTCTCAATCTCTCCAAATCATACTGCAATAACCTGCAGTGGCACTTCCGTAATTAAATAAGTATATCAATTACTTATTTAATTAAAACATCACGTTTTTACAAGTGGCTTTCAATTGTTGAGGCAACAACTCAACCAATAGCCAAAAGTAAGAAAGAACGCTGAACAACCTAGGCCCTGAGATGGACAATGTCCAGTTTAGAATAGAATCATAAAGTAGAGTAGAGTAAGAATTGATGAGGAATTCTCATAGCACCCATTTGCCTTTCCTGATTACAACGGCATCTGAGAGTGCTGCAATGTTTCACATTCGGCAACAAGTATTAGTAACGATGAATTTATGTTATATATAACAATCAAAAAGTCTAATCGTAGTTCGCTTGGACGTGTGTTTTCAATGTCTATGCGTATGACGATCATTCAACTCGCTTCCTGACTTATACTGCATATCATAGCATCCTACACGCAACACGTTACTACTTTTCCTTATTAATCAAATAAAATGGTAGAATTTGTTAAGTAAAATTACTAAACTTATTTTAATTTATATTCTAAGCGTAAACATGCTTTCGCGTTTTACATTTCTCCTTTTGATGTTTTATTTTTGTTTTTTTATACGAATAAAAAAACTACTAGGCTGCCATCTACACCGTCCACTCCTTCCATGACTTCACAACTACTAATTCCAGCAGCAATATATGCTGCACTGGTTCGTTATCAAAGGACGTTACTGATAATTAAACGTAATGAAAATCCGACTTAGGTTATTTATGCAAATGGTTCTGGAAAGCCTATTCCGTTTCCGCGGTAGGTAGTTTTCTGGTTTAGAGTGTTATTCAACATAGGAAGTAGCTCCGTTCCGAGATATATTTTCCAGTTGTCCAGGTTTCCGGTATATAGGGGGTCGGTTTTGTCAGGTTTTACTGCATATCAGACTTTCAGCAAATACCTACGTTAAGCGAATTAGTAAACAAAGTATTGGATACTCAGTCATCCTTAAACATCCCTATTGAAGATATGAGATGACAGTCATAGGACAATGCGTCCGATAATTATGGCAGGACTAGGGTTACCAGACGTCCGGAAATTCCCGGATATGCCCTACATTTTAACCATGTGTCCCACGTCCGGGGGCGGGGATTTTTGAAAAGAAGCAGTGATAGAAAATGAACTGGCAAATGGCAAAATAGATGAGTAATTGCTTATTAGATGGAACTGCAACTCGCTATGGCAACAGAGCTACACAGCCTACAGTTAAAGATTATATACATGCATTATGGTAGTCGCAAAATATAATGGCGGCTGATAACTATTACTATTCTTTTTCCTGTTGTGCCAATAAACTTTATGGGTACAAATGATATTTATATCATTGGCTTTATAGCATGACTTCACATTGTGTTTAAGTATACAACACAGGAAGGCATGGCAAGCCTATGATTAAATTTAGTATCCAGTCACCCGCCATCAAATTTTGCGACAGCTATAGCAACATTGAACGAGAGACTGCCAACACAGTCTGTCTGTCTGTCTGTCTGTCTGTCTGTCTGTCTGTTTGTGTGTCTGTGCGTCAGACTTTGGACAACATAACTCAATAACGAAAAGTCGGTTAAAAGCCAAATTTGGTATTCAAGTCGAATGTCTTTCAAGGATGCTACAGGAATATATGAAGAATATTCCTCCACCCTCAAATACCCTTACACTGTAAATTTTTTCGAATATTTAGATTTTCTTGAAAATGGCTCTAACGATATTGATTAAAATGACATTCTTGAGATATTTTTATGACAAATGGAATGTATATCTTGAATTTTCTGGCTATAGCCCAAGAAGTCCTATTTACTCTAGATGACCTTTGCATAACTGAGAAACCCAAAGAGATAGACCAAATCTTACTGCATGAAACATGTACTTCTTGTTGAAACACACAATTTATGTCTAAATTTTTCTGTGGAGTTGACCATATATATATATATATATATATATATATATATATATATATATATATAATGTTCTCTTAAACTCACGCAAATAACATGGAATATCTTCGAAATGGTTCACTATACAAATTTTTTTACTTGGAGATAAGTTGTGTGTTTTAGCGAGATCTAAATCTTTTTATAGTAAGACGTGGCCTATCTCTTATGGTTTTCGTTTTATTTAAAAGTCATCTCGCTTAAACAGGACTATATAGGCTATAGAAAGAAAATTCAATATATACACTTCATTTGTCATAGAAAGATCTTGAACATACGGCATTTTAATCAATATCGTTAGAGCCACCGTTAAGCAAAACTAAATTTTGGAAAATTTTCCAGCTAAAGGGTAGTTGAGAGTGGAGGAATTTTGTTCAAAATGTTCGTGTTGCATCCTTGAAAGATATTAAACTTAAATAGCAACTTTGGTTTTTAACCGACTTATCGATTTGGAGTTATCGTGTCCTCAGACAGACGCACACACACGAATCTTCTCATAAACATGTTTTTTTTTTAGACTAAGTGGGTTTACAATCAACATTATTTGATATACAACCTAGGCCCTGAGATGGACAATGTCCAGTTTAGAATAGAATCATAAACTAGAGTAGAGTAAGAATCGATGAGGAATTCTCATATCACCCATTTGGCTTTCCTGATTACAATGGCATCTGAGAGTGCTGCAATGTTTCACATTTGGAACCAAGTATTAGTAATGATGAATTTATGATATATATAAGAATCAAAAAAGTTTAATACCCATTAGTATAGACAGTGATGGAGCTTCTAATGTCACGATCATGACGACGACGACGACGCTATCTGGCAGGCTGAGATCAGCCCGAGGTGTGTCATGCGTGTACCTGCCCTTTTAGGGCTTAACCACTTTATGACGGGATGTAGGATTTTGCAGGGTGGCGGGTGAAGTTTGAGGTAGTAGGTTTAAGGAGGCAGCAAGATTTTACTCCTCAGCGGCTGCTTAATCAGTGTGCAACTTCCGTTGGGCACTGCTGGTGTAAAGGTCCAAATATGGAGGTTTATTTAATTTTGAATTTAGAATCCAAGCTTATCTTGGAGGACTGTGATGTATTCAGCTTTCGCTGTTGAAGGGATGTCTCCTTCGTTACCGGGGATGCCCGCAAGCCATGCGGGGAACCTGGTGTCCCACACGCGTGCGTTCAGTGGGGTTGTAGTCCCCAAGAGACCTAATCAGGGCACTCCTATGTTGAGGAATTTGGTCGTAAAATTTTGTTGCCCGGCGCCTAATTTCGTCCTCCACATACGGAAGAGACGAGGCTTCGTGCAGTAGTCTCGAAGGGAATCCGCGGCATACAGAATAGATTATCCGAAGTCCTCTATTCTGTATACGCTGCAGACGCAGGAGATGGGAATCTGCGGCCATGCCCCAGATTTCGCAGGCGTATAGGAGGAGTGGGATTATGAGTGCCCGAAAAAGGCGTAGCTTTAAGGGAACTGGCATCCCCGACCGCAGCATGGGGTACAGAGAGGCAGTTGCCCCACCGGCCCGCGCCGACAAATCGTTGATGTGTTCCCGAAAAGTAAGGCCCTTATCGAGCTTCACTCCCAGGTAGGAGATAGAGTTTACCCATTCAATCCTTCTTCGCAGATAGGTGAATGTGGGGAGATTGGCGGGGAATCGGCGCTTAGTAAAAAGTATGGCGCGGCTTTTCTCCGGGTTAATGGACAATCGCCAACGCCTGCACCATTCTTGGATAAGGCGGAGGTGTCGCTGTATTGGGAGGAAGGTTCTGTTAGGATGTTTGTTTGTTGTGTAGAGCAACACGTCGTCAGCATATTGAGCTATGTTGACGTTCGGCTCTGTAGGTAGGTCGGCCATGTAGACGCTGAAGAGCGTGGGTGATAAAACAGAACCTTCGGGGACTCCGCCTCGGATTGGCCTGCGTGTGGATTTATTCCCCGCCACTGAGACCACAAAGGATCTGTGTCTAAGGTAGGAATGTAATAGATGTATAAGGCGTGTGGGTAGCTCCAGTTGGATGAGCTTTCGTAGGAGACCGGCATGCCAGGTCGTAGAGAAGGCCTTCTCAACGTCCAGAGATACCGCGGCGGTATAGGCCTTGTCCTGGTATCCCAGGGCGGCAGCCTCCACCACCCGCAGCAGCTGCTGGGGCGTTGAGTGGCCAGGCCGGAACCCAAACTGATGGGGTGGGATGGCTTGAATGTCTACTAAGATAGGGGACAAGCGGGCTAGTATTAGTCTCTCGAATACCTTCGAGAGAACGGGTAGGAGGCTAATGGATCGGTAGTTGGCGGGATGGACCGGGTCTTTCCCTGGCTTCAATATGCAAATCACCCGGGCCTCTCTCCACTCACGTGGGAAGTGGCTGAGGGCGAGGCACATATTGAAGACCTTAGTCAGGTAGAGCACGGCCTTGAAGGGAAGGTGGCGGAGCATGACAGGTGTTATCCCGTCAGGCCCCGCGGCCTTTTTGCGGTCGAGACGTTGGAGTACGCCGTGGACTTCACTGGGTTTGACGATAGGAAGCCGATCCGCGTCGTCAATAGGTCGTCGAAGGTATCGACGTACCTCCCCACGAACACGGTCGGAGAAGTCTAGGTCCTGCGGGTTATCTCTCGGCCGCATGGTCCTCTCCAGGTATTCAGCAAACGCATTAGCTTTGGCTTGGGGTTCATAGGCCAGGCCTTGGGTGCCATGGATTGGGGAGGTGTGTGATCCACCTCGGTTTCTCAGTCGTTTGGCAATCCGCCACACGTTGCCGTCACCTAGGTTCAAACGAGACATCGTGTCCTCCCACGCGCGCACTCTGTGCTCGCGCAGTTGGAGACGCACCTCGTGGCGTAGACGCCTTAGAAGCGCTAGGTTATGGCGTGTGCGGTGCCTCTGACAGAGTCTGCGAGCCGCCCAGGAGCGGCGGATGAGTAGAAGGAGCTCTAGGGGTAGGACGTCTGGGTGGAGAGGGGCTGGGGTGTGGACGGTGAGGTTGTGGACCGTTCGCTTCACCACAGAAGTGAAGGAAGAGACCGCCGCCTCAAGGGTTGGGATGTCGGTGATGTTGGGGTTGGGAGGGATGGATACATTTAGGCAACTCTTGACACAGTCCCAGTCGACGTTTCGGTGTTGATATGGGACCTCTTGGCTGGCAACCCGGGTGTTGGCAGTAGCCAACACTGGATTATGGTCGGAATGAAGTGCGTTGATGGATGTGAGTGACACGTGATATGGGAAATGTTTGATGACCGCGAAGTCTATGACGGATGGCCGTCCTGGACCTCGCGGATAATGAGTGGGTTGCCAGGGGCCCTCGACTCTAAGTTGAGGGTCCGCGTCGACCATGTGGACTATGTCATTGCCTCTTCTGTCCGCGCGGGGGCCGCAATGCCAACGCGGATGCTTGGCATTTAGGTCCCCGGCCAGAATGACATGAGGATGTAGGGCAAGGATGGAGAGGTAGTCGTTTACAACGAACTGCCTCTGGGGTGGGTGATATGCAGACACCATCAAGACCTCAATACCGCCGAGGTGGATACAAGTAGCCGTGGCCTCAAGGGTTTGAAGTGGAGGGAGCTGGACGGGTTTGTGGACCACACTTCTCTTCACGAAGATCGCTGTGCCGCCCCCACGGCGGCCGACGCGGTCCGATCGGAGACAGTGGTAGCCCTGGAGTCGGGATGTGAGGTTTTGGTGGAGATGCGTTTCTGATACCAAGATAAGATCAAGTGCATGCTCGCCGGCAAAGTGGTGGAGCTCGTTCTCCTGACCAGCCAAACCACACGCGTTCCAAAACGCGAACCTGAACGAGGTATTTACCCTAGTTCGATTCGCCATTTCGGGTCGCGCTGATAAAGGTGGTAAGGAGTGCAAGCCCCTCCATGGCTATAGCCATTTTGCCGGCTTGGTCGGTGGCAGAAAGGAAACGTACCATCAGCTCGCAGAGCTTCTGGCCATGGTTTTGCAGCAACTGCTGCAACCACGCCATCATATCTGAAAACTGAGGTGTAGGAGGGGTGGGGGTTTGTTGAGGAGTTGGAATGATAGATGGGTTTGTCGGCGTCGGTATCTCTTCGGCCGCAACCTCCCCCAGCTGACGGGCGGGCGTAGGGTTCCCACGCTCGCTCTGAGCTTCAGAGGCGGCAGGCGGCCTTCGAGGGTGACGGCGCCTACTCTCCCTTTTTGGACGGGGGGCCGTAGGGGGTGCTGGAGCTTGTGTTTGTGCTTGGGAGTGTTGAGTTTGTGCACGCGACTTGGGATTGTTACCCCGGCCTGCTTTGGTCACTGCAGCGAACTCTAGACCCTCTGCTGGTCTTGCCGGAAAAGGGCCAGACTGGGGATGGCTGTTCGCCACTGGAGGTTGGACCACTTGGGGTGGTCTCCTAGCAGCTATGATGGCCTTCCGTGTTGGGCAGCCACCATAACATGCTATATGTGCGCCGGAGCAGTTAGCGCACTTGGGGTCGTCCTCCCTGGTTTTCGGGCAGACCTCCTTAAGATGTTCCTCACCGCACCTGAGGCAGCGCAGGCGGCGATGGCAAAAGTGGCTAGAGTGGTTGAACCCTAGGCATCTATGACACTGGGGGGGTCCGCCAGAGCCTTTGGATGGCTCGATGTGTACCCGGAGGTAACAGATGGCTGTTACACCATCAATCTTGGCCTCCGGGTCGTTGGCTCGCTCCACCACTACTAAAAATAGGGGGAGGGGGATTCTGGGTGCTTGCCCATCTGGAGCGGCCTTGGTCAGCTGCTTACCAATCTGGGGGTGATACCCTGGCGGTTGAGGTCTGCCACTATATCATCCACGGGTGTATCCACGGGAAGACCGCGGATGACCCTGTGGATGTCGCGTGCCCTATCCAGCCCGAAGGTGAAATGGGGAATATCTCTCTCCTTAAGGTAACGGAGGATGAGGGAGTGGTCGTTGGCCGATTTGGCCTGGAAGATGAAGCGGCTTTTGTTCCGCCGCACCGTGCACTCCCTCGCAAGTGTCGGCATTATCAGCTTTAAAAAGCCTACCGACCCTTTGAAGTCGTCCACGATGATCGGTGGAACATGGCACTTCGTGGATTTGGTTGTTTGGGATGGTTGGGGTGGGTTGCGTAGCCGTTCTTGAGCCAGTGCGGTCAAGGCGGCTAGATGCTTGGAACGGCGTGAGACTACCTCACGGAATCCATTCTCTGGGTCGGGGTTCTCTTCCTCGGCAGAGGAGAGAGCAGAGGAGCTGGTTGCCTCGTCTATGGCGAGGGAGGATCTGCAGGAGTACACTGAGGTTCTCCCGCTGTGATATGAATTTTCAGTGCGGACACTGGCACTGTCAGATTCGGAGTCCGACTCCGAAATTTGGCCTACACGGGGAAATTCCCCGCGTGGGAGGCCCTGGTTGGTTTGGTTACGCTTGGTGGCGTCTAGTTTCATGCACTTGCCTTTTCCGCGTGTGCGTTGCTTGGCAGAGCGCTTTCTTGCCTCGGTGGACGAGGCCTTAGGTATGGCACCAGTGGAGGTGCTGGCAACGGCTGTTGCAGGCTGGTTGGCAGGCCCGTTTCGGGACTTGCCGGGGGAAGAAGGAAGGCTGGCAGGCCCCTTTCGGGACTTGCCGGGAGAAGAGGGAAGAGAAGCCATAGGTACAGGTACGATACTGCACCCTGGGGTGCAGTATTACACTGACACACCTCGCGTGAACTCACCTGCAGGTAGCAGGGGCTGAGCAGCGTGCCGAACAGAGGGCCGGACACCTTTTGCAAGATGCGCCATATCTACCCGAGGGTAGATGGCTAAGCCTTGTTCGGCAACCCGCTACCTGGAAAAAGTAGTCTTCCTCGTTGCACCTGCACGCCCCCTCCGAGCGCCGAAACGGTGTCGAAGAAGAAGCAGGAAGGAAGCTGTGCGATACACTGCGACTTGCTGTCAAGCCTCTTGCAGTGTATGCGCAAAGATTGAGCTTTGCCTGAAAAGGCCGTCGCTTGAAGAACAAGTAGTTTCTCGAAGCTCCACCACGGTCGCCGCAGTCGCAGTCGCGCTCCTAATGTCCCCTGGCGGGAAGACCAAGAACTCGCTGCCCAAGCACCATCAGCTCCAAGTGAAGGGAACAGGACGAGGGTACGCCCTGGAATGTCACGATCATTCAACTCGCTTCCTGACTTATACTGCATATCATAGCATCCTACACGCAACACGTTACTACTTTTCCTTATTAATCAGATAAAATGGTAGAATTTGTTAAGTAACATTACTAAATATATTTTAATTCATATTTCTAAGCATAAACATGCTATTGCATTTTACATTTCTCCTTTTGATGTCTTATTTTAGTTTCTTTATACGAATAAATTAAAAAAACTACTAGGCTGCCATCTACATCGTCCATTCCTCCCATGACTTCACAACTATTGCTTCCAGCAGCTATATATGCTGTACTTTGAATGTCTTCAGTGGCGGCAAGTTCGTTATCAAAGCACGTTACTAAGTATTAAACGTAATGAAAATCCGTCTTAGGTTATTTATGCAAATGGTTCGGAAAACCTATTCCGTTTCCGCGGAAGGCAGTTTTCTGGTTTAGAGTGTTATTCAACATAGGAAGTAGCTCCGTTCCGAGATATATTTTCCAGTTGTCCAGGTTTCCGGTATATAGGGGGTCGGTTTTGTCAGGTTTTACTGCATATCAGACTTTCAGCAAATACCTACGTCAAGCGAATTAGTAAACAAAGTATTGGATACTCAGTCATCCTTAAACATCCCTATTGAAGATATGAGATGACAGTCATTGGACAATGCGTCCGATAATTATGGCAGGACTAGGGTTACCAGACGTCCGGAAATTCCCGGATATGCCCTACATTTTAACCATTTGTCCCACGTCCGGGGGGCGGGGATATTTGAAAAGAAGCAGTGATAGAAAATGAACTGGCAAATGGCAAAATAGATGAGTAATTGCTTATTAGATGGAACTGCAAATCGCTATGGCAACAGAGCTACACAGCCTACAGTTAAAGATTATATACATGCATTATGGTAGTCGCAAAATTTAATGGCGGCTGATAACTATTACTATATTTATATCATTGGCTTTACAGCATGACTTCACATTGTGTTTAAGTATACAACACAGCAAGGCATAGCAAGCCTATGATTAAATTTAGTGTCGAATCACCCGCCATCACATTTTGCGACAGTTATAGCAACATTGAACGAGAGATTGCCAACACAGTCTGTCTGTCTGTCTGTCTGTCTGTCTGTTTGTGTGTCTGTGCGTCAGACATTGGACAACATAACTCAATAACGAAAAGTCGGTTAAAAGCCAAATTTGGTATTCAAGTCGAATGTCTTTCAAGGATGCTACAGGAATATATGAAGAAAATTCCTCCACCCTCAAATACCCTTACACTGTAAATTTTTTCGAATATTTAGATTTTCTTGAAAATGGCTCTAACAGTATTGATTAAAATGACATACTTGAAATATTTTTATGACAAATGGAATGTATATCTTGAATTTTCTAGCTATAGCCCATGAAGTCCTATTTACTCTGAATGACCTTTGCATAACTGGTAAACCCAAAGAGATAGACCAAATCTTACTGCATGAAACATGTACATCTTGTTAAAACACACACCTTGTGTCTAAACACTCACACAAATAACATGGAATATCTTCGAAATGGTTCACTATACAAATTTTTTTACTTGGACATAAGTTGTGTGTTTTAGCGAGATCTAAATCTTTTTATAGTAAGACGTGGCCTATCTCTTAAGGTTTTCGTTTTATTTAAATGTCATCTCGCTTAAACAGGACTATATAGGCTATAGAAAGAAAATTCAATATATACACTTCATTTGTCATAGAAAGATCTTGAACATACGGCATTTTAATCCATATCGTTAGAGCCACCTTTAAGAAAAACTAAATTTTGGAAAATTTTCCAGCTAAAGGGTAGTTGAGAGTGGAGGAATTTTGTTCAAAATGTTCGTGTTGCATCCTTGAAAGATATTAAACTTAAATAGGAACTTTGGTTTTTAACCGACTTATCGATTTGGAGTTATCGTGTACTCAGGCAGACGCACACACACGAATCTTCTCATAAACATGTTTTTTTTTAGACTAAGTGGGTTTACAATCATAACATTATTTGGTATACAACCTAGGCCCTGAGATGGACAATGTCCAGTTTAGAATAGAATCATAAACTAGAGTAGAGTAAGAATCGATGAGGAATTCTCATATCACCCACTTGGCTTTCCTGATTACAACGGCATCTGAGAGTGCTGCAATGTTTCACATTTGGAACCAAGTATTAGTAATGATGAATTTATGATATATATAAGAATCAAAAAAGTTTAATATCCATTAGTATGGACAGTGATGGAGCTTCTAATTTCTATGCGTATGACGATCATTCAACTCGCTTCCTGACTTATACTGCATATCATAGCATCCTACACGCAACACGTTACTACTTTTCCTTATTAATCAGATAAAATGGTAGAATTTGTTAAGTAACATTACTAAATATAATTTAATTCATATTTCTAAGCATAAACATGCTATTGCATTTTACATTTCTCCTTTTGATGTCTTATTTTAGTTTCTTTATACGAATAAATTAAAAAAACTACTAGACTGCCATCTACATCGACCATTCCTCCCATGACTTCACAACTATTGCTTCCTGCAGCTATATATGCTGTACTTTGAATGTCTTCAGTGGCGGCAAGTTCGTTATCAAAGCACGTTACTAAGTATTAAACGTAATGAAAATCCGACTTACGTTATTTATGCAAATGGTTCTGGAAAGCCTATTCCGTTTCCACGGTAGGCAGTTTTCTGGTTTAGAGTGTTATTCAACATAGGAAGTAGCTCCGTTCCGAGATATATTTTCCAGTTGTCCAGGTTTCCGGTATATAGGGGGTCGGTTTTGTCAGGTTTTACTGCATATCAGACTTTCAGCAAATACCTACGTCAAGCGAATTAGTAAACAAAGTATTGGATACTCAGTCATCCTTAAACATCCCTATTGAAGATATGAGATGACAGTCATAGGACAATGCGTCCGATAATTATGACAGGACTAGGGTTACCAGACGTCCGGAAATTCCCGGATATGCCCAACATTTTAACCATCAGTCCCACGTCCGGGGGGCGGGGATATTTGAAAAGAAGCAGTGATAGAAAATGAACTGGCAAATGGCAAAATAAATGAGTAATTGCTTATTAGATGGAACTGCAACTCGCTATGGCAACAGAGCTACACAGCCTACAGTTAAAGATTATATACATGCATTATGGTAGTAGCAAAATTTAATGGCGGCTGATAACTATTACTCTTCTTTTTCCTGTTGTGCCAATAAACTTTATGCGTACAAATGATATTTTTATCATTGGCTTTACAGCATGACTTCACATTGTGTTTAAGTATACAACACAGCAAGGCATGGCAAGCCTATGATTAAATTTAGTGTCGAGTCACCCGCCATCACATTTTGCGACAGCTATAGCAACATTGTACGAGAGATTGCCAACACAGTCTGTCTGTCTGTCTGTCTGTCTGTCTGTGTGTCTGTCTGTCTGTCTGTCTGTTTGTGTGTCTGTCTGTCTGTCTGTCTGTTTGTGTGTCTGTGCGACAGACATTGGACAACATAACTCAATAACGAAAAGTCGGTTAAAAGCCAAATTTGGTATTCAAGTCGAATGTCTTTCAAGGATGCTACACGAATATATGAAGAAAATTCCTCCACCCTCAAATACCCTTACAGTGTAAATGTTTCGAGTATTTAGATTTTCTTGAAAATGGCTCTAACGGTATTAATTAAAATGACATACTTGAGATATTTTTATGACAAATGGAATGTATATCTTGAATTTTCTAGCTATAGCCCATGAAGTCCTATTTACCCTGGATGACCTTTGCATAACTGCTATACCCAAAGAGATAGACCAAGTCTTACTGCATGAAACATGTACATCTTGTTAAAACACACAATTTGTGTCAAAACTTTTCTGTGGAGTGGACCATATATATACAACGTTCTCTAAAACTCACACAAATAACATGGAATATCTTTGAAATGGTTCACTATACAAATTTTTTTACTTGGACATAAGTTGTGTGTTTTAGCGAGATCTAAATCTTTTTATAGTAAGACGTGGCCTATCTCTTATGGTTTTCGTTTTATTTAAAAGTCATCTCGCTTAAACAGGACTATATAGGCTATAGAAAGAAAATTCAATATATACACTTCATTTGTCATAGAAAGATCTTGAACATACGGCATTTTAATCAATATCGTTAGAGTCACCGTTAAGCAAAACTAAATTTTGGAAAATTTTCCAGCTAAAGGGTAGTTGAGAGTGGAGGAATTTTGTTCAAAATGTTCGTGTTGCATCCTTGAAAGATATTAAACTTAAATAGGAACTTTGGTTTTTAACCGACTTATCGATTTGGAGTTATCGTGTACTCAGGCAGACGCACACACACGAATCTTCTCATAAACATGTTTTTTTTTAGACTAAGTGGGTTTACAATCATAACATTATTTGGTATACAACCTAGGCCCTGAGATGGACAATGTCCAGTTTAGAATAGAATCATAAACTAGAGTAGAGTAAGAATCGATGAGGAATTCTCATATCACCCACTTGGCTTTCCTGATTACAACGGCATCTGAGAGTGCTGCAATGTTTCACATTTGGAACCAAGTATTAGTAATGATGAATTTATGATATATATAAGAATCAAAAAAGTTTAATATCCATTAGTATGGACAGTGATGGAGCTTCTAATTTCTATGCGTATGACGATCATTCAACTCGCTTCCTGACTTATACTGCATATCATAGCATCCTACACGCAACACGTTACTACTTTTCCTTATTAATCAGATAAAATGGTAGAATTTGTTAAGTAACATTACTAAATATATTTTAATTCGTATTTCTAAGCATAAACATGCTATTGCATTTTACATTTCTCCTTTTGATGTCTTATTTTAGTTTCTTTATACGAATAAATTAAAAAAACTACTAGGCTGCCATCTACATCGTCCATTCCTCCTATGACTTCACAACTATTGCTTCCAGCAGCTATATATGCTGTACTTTGAATGTCTTCAGTGGCGGCAAGTTCGTTATCAAAGCACGTTACTAAGTATTAAACGTAATGAAAATCCGACTTAGGTTATTTATGCAAATGGTTCGGAAAACCTATTCCGTTTCCGCGGAAGGCAGTTTTCTGGTTTAGAGTGTTATGCAACATAGGAAGTAGCTCCGTTCCGAGATATATTTTCCAGTTGTCCAGGTTTCCGGTATATAGGGGGTCGGTTTTGTCAGGTTTTACTGCATATCAGACTTTCAGCAAATACCTACGTCAAGCGAATTAGTAAACAAAATATTGGATACTCAGTCATCCTTAAACATCCCTATTGAAGATATGAGATGACAGTCATAGGACAATGCGTCCGATAATTATGACAGGACTAGGGTTACCAGACGTCCGGAAATTCCCGGATATGCCCTACATTTTAACCATCAGTCCCACGTCCGGGGGGCGGGGATATTTGAAAAGAAGCAGTGATAGAAAATGAACTGGCAAATGGCAAAATAAATGAGTAATTGCTTATTAGATGGAACTGCAACTCGCTATGGCAACAGAGCTACACAGCCTACAGTTAAAGATTATATACATGCATTATGGTAGTCGCAAAATTTAATGGCGGCTGATAACTATTACTCTTCTTTTTCCTGTTGTGCCAATAAACTTTATGCGTACAAATGATATTTATATCATTGGCTTTACAGCACCACTTCACATTGTGTTTAAGTATACAACACAGGAAGGCATGGCAAGCCTATGATTAAATTTAGTATCGAGTCACCCGCCATCAAATTTTGCGACAGCTATAGCAACATTGAGCGCGAGATTGCCAACACAGTCTGTCTGTCTATCTGTTTGTGTGTCTGTGCGTCAGACTTTGGACAACATAACTCAATAGCGAAAAGTCGGTTAAAGGCCAAATTTGGTATTCAAGTCGAATGTCTTTCAAGGATGCTACACGAATATATGAAGAAAATTCCTCCACCCTCAAATACCCTTACACTGTAAATGTTTCGAATATTCAGATTTTCTTGAAAATGGCTCTAACGATATTGATTAAAATGACATTCTTGAGATATTTTTATGACAAATGGAACGTATATCTTGAATTTTCTGGCGATAGCCCATGAAGTCCTATTTACTCTGGATGACCTTTGCATAACTGGTAAACCCAAAGAGATAGACCAAATCTTACTGCATGAAACATGTACATCTTGTTAAAACACACAATTTGTGTCTAAACTTTTCTGTGGAGTGGACCATATATATAACGTTCTCTAAAACTCACACAAATAACATGGAATATCTTCGAAATGGTTCACTATACAAATTTTTTTACTTGGACATAAGTTGTGTGTTTTAGCGAGATCTAAATCTTTTTATAGTAAGACTTGGCCTATCTCTTAAGGTTTTCGTTTTATTTAAAAGTCATCTCGCTGAAACAGGACTATATAGGCTATAGAAAGAAAATTCAATATATACACTTCATTTGTCATAGAAAGATCTTGAACATACGGCATTTTAATCAATATTGTTAGAGCCACCTTTAAGAAAAACTAAATTTTCGAAAATTTTCCAGCTAAAGGGTAGTTGAGAGTGGAGGAATTTTGTTCAAAATGTTCGTGTTGCATCCTTGAAAGATATTAAACTTAAATACCAACTTTGGTTTTTAACCGACTTTTCCATTTGGAGTTATCGTGTCCTCAGGCAGACGCACACACACGAATCTTCTCATAAACATGCTTTTTTTTAGACTACGTGGGTTTACAATCATAACATTATTTGGTATACAACCTAGGCCCTGAGATGGACAATGTCCAGTTTAGAACAGAATCATAAAAGTAGAGTAGAGTAAGAATCGGTGAGGAATTCTCATAGCACCCATTTGGCTTTCCTGATTACAACGGCATCTGAGAGTGCTGCAATGTTTCACATTCGGAAACAAGTGTTAGTAATGATGAATTTGTAATATATATAAGAATAAAAAAAGTTTAATATCTGTTACTATTGACAAACCTTTAGTTTTCAATGTCTATGCGTATGACGATCATTCAACTCGCTTCCTGACTTATACTGCATATCATAGCATCCTACACGCAACACGTTACTACTCTTTCTTATTAATCAGATAAAATGGTACAATTTGTTAAGTAAAATTACTAAATTTATTTTAATTGATATTTCTAAGCATAAACATGCTATTGCGTTTCACATTTTCAACTCGCTTCCTGACTTATACTGCATATCATAGCATCCTACACGCAACACGTTACTACTTTTCCTTATTAATCAGATAAAATGGTACAATTTGTTAAGTAAAATTACTAAATTTATTTTAATTTATATTTCTAAGCATAAACATGCTATTGCGTTTCACATTTCTCCTTTTGATGTCTTATTTTTATTTCTTTATACGAATAAATTAAAAAAAACTACTAGGCTGCCATCTACATCGTCCAGTCCTCCCATGACTTCACAACTACTGCTTCCAGCAGCAATATGTGCTGCACTTTGAATGTCTTCAGTCGCGGCAAGTTCGTTATCAAAGCACGTTACTAAGTATTAAACGTAATGAAAATCCGTCTTAGGTTATTTATGCAAATGGTTCTGGAAAACCTATTCCGTTTCCGCGGAAGGCAGTTTTCTGGTTTAGAGTGTTATTCAACATAGGAAGTAGCTCCGTTCCGAGATTTATTTTCCAGTTGTCCAGGTTTCCGGTATATAGGGGGTCGGTTTTGTCAGGTTTTACTGCATATCAGACTTTCAGCAAATACCTACGTCAAGCGAATTAGTAAACAAAGCATTGGATACTCTGTCATCCTTAAACATCCCTATTGAAGATATGAGATGACAGTCATAGGACAATGCGTCCGATAATTATGACAGGACTAGGGTTACCAGACGTCCGGAAATTCCCGGATATGCCCTACATTTTAACCACATGTCCCACGTCCGGGGGGCGGGGATTTTTGAAAAGAAGCAGTGATAGAAAATGAACTGGCAAATGGCAAAATAAATGAGTAATTGCTTATTAGATGGAACTGCAACTCGCTATGGCAACGGAGCTGCACAGCCTACAGATAAAGATTATATACATGCATTATGGTAGTCGCAAAATTTAATGGCGGCTGATAACTATTACTCTTCTTTTTCCTGTTGTGCCAATAAACTTTATGCGTACAAATGATATTTTTATCATTGGCTTTACAGCATGACTTCACATTGTGTTTAAGTATACAACACAGCAAGGCATGGCAAGCCTATGATTAAATTTAGTGTCGAGTCACCCGCCATCACATTTTGCGACAGCTATAGCAACATTGTACGAGAGATTGCCAACACAGTCTGTCTGTCTGTCTGTCTGTCTGTCTGTCTGTGTGTCTGTCTGTCTGTCTGTCTGTTTGTGTGTCTGTCTGTCTGTCTGTCTGTTTGTGTGTCTGTGCGACAGACATTGGACAACATAACTCAATAACGAAAAGTCGGTTAAAAGCCAAATTTGGTATTCAAGTCGAATGTCTTTCAAGGATGCTACACGAATATATGAAGAAAATTCCTCCACCCTCAAATACCCTTACAGTGTAAATGTTTCGAGTATTTAGATTTTCTTGAAAATGGCTCTAACGGTATTAATTAAAATGACATACTTGAGATATTTTTATGACAAATGGAATGTATATCTTGAATTTTCTAGCTATAGCCCATGAAGTCCTATTTACCCTGGATGACCTTTGCATAACTGCTATACCCAAAGAGATAGACCAAGTCTTACTGCATGAAACATGTACATCTTGTTAAAACACACAATTTGTGTCAAAACTTTTCTGTGGAGTGGACCATATATATACAACGTTCTCTAAAACTCACACAAATAACATGGAATATCTTTGAAATGGTTCACTATACAAATTTTTTTACTTGGACATAAGTTGTGTGTTTTAGCGAGATCTAAATCTTTTTATAGTAAGACGTGGCCTATCTCTTATGGTTTTCGTTTTATTTAAAAGTCATCTCGCTTAAACAGGACTATATAGGCTATAGAAAGAAAATTCAATATATACACTTCATTTGTCATAGAAAGATCTTGAACATACGGCATTTTAATCAATATCGTTAGAGTCACCGTTAAGCAAAACTAAATTTTGGAAAATTTTCCAGCTAAAGGGTAGTTGAGAGTGGAGGAATTTTGTTCAAAATGTTCGTGTTGCATCCTTGAAAGATATTAAACTTAAATAGGAACTTTGGTTTTTAACCGACTTATCGATTTGGAGTTATCGTGTACTCAGGCAGACGCACACACACGAATCTTCTCATAAACATGTTTTTTTTTAGACTAAGTGGGTTTACAATCATAACATTATTTGGTATACAACCTAGGCCCTGAGATGGACAATGTCCAGTTTAGAATAGAATCATAAACTAGAGTAGAGTAAGAATCGATGAGGAATTCTCATATCACCCACTTGGCTTTCCTGATTACAACGGCATCTGAGAGTGCTGCAATGTTTCACATTTGGAACCAAGTATTAGTAATGATGAATTTATGATATATATAAGAATCAAAAAAGTTTAATATCCATTAGTATGGACAGTGATGGAGCTTCTAATTTCTATGCGTATGACGATCATTCAACTCGCTTCCTGACTTATACTGCATATCATAGCATCCTACACGCAACACGTTACTACTTTTCCTTATTAATCAGATAAAATGGTAGAATTTGTTAAGTAACATTACTAAATATATTTTAATTCGTATTTCTAAGCATAAACATGCTATTGCATTTTACATTTCTCCTTTTGATGTCTTATTTTAGTTTCTTTATACGAATAAATTAAAAAAACTACTAGGCTGCCATCTACATCGTCCATTCCTCCTATGACTTCACAACTATTGCTTCCAGCAGCTATATATGCTGTACTTTGAATGTCTTCAGTGGCGGCAAGTTCGTTATCAAAGCACGTTACTAAGTATTAAACGTAATGAAAATCCGACTTAGGTTATTTATGCAAATGGTTCGGAAAACCTATTCCGTTTCCGCGGAAGGCAGTTTTCTGGTTTAGAGTGTTATGCAACATAGGAAGTAGCTCCGTTCCGAGATATATTTTCCAGTTGTCCAGGTTTCCGGTATATAGGGGGTCGGTTTTGTCAGGTTTTACTGCATATCAGACTTTCAGCAAATACCTACGTCAAGCGAATTAGTAAACAAAATATTGGATACTCAGTCATCCTTAAACATCCCTATTGAAGATATGAGATGACAGTCATAGGACAATGCGTCCGATAATTATGACAGGACTAGGGTTACCAGACGTCCGGAAATTCCCGGATATGCCCTACATTTTAACCATCAGTCCCACGTCCGGGGGGCGGGGATATTTGAAAAGAAGCAGTGATAGAAAATGAACTGGCAAATGGCAAAATAAATGAGTAATTGCTTATTAGATGGAACTGCAACTCGCTATGGCAACAGAGCTACACAGCCTACAGTTAAAGATTATATACATGCATTATGGTAGTCGCAAAATTTAATGGCGGCTGATAACTATTACTCTTCTTTTTCCTGTTGTGCCAATAAACTTTATGCGTACAAATGATATTTATATCATTGGCTTTACAGCACCACTTCACATTGTGTTTAAGTATACAACACAGGAAGGCATGGCAAGCCTATGATTAAATTTAGTATCGAGTCACCCGCCATCAAATTTTGCGACAGCTATAGCAACATTGAGCGCGAGATTGCCAACACAGTCTGTCTGTCTATCTGTTTGTGTGTCTGTGCGTCAGACTTTGGACAACATAACTCAATAGCGAAAAGTCGGTTAAAGGCCAAATTTGGTATTCAAGTCGAATGTCTTTCAAGGATGCTACACGAATATATGAAGAAAATTCCTCCACCCTCAAATACCCTTACACTGTAAATGTTTCGAATATTCAGATTTTCTTGAAAATGGCTCTAACGATATTGATTAAAATGACATTCTTGAGATATTTTTATGACAAATGGAACGTATATCTTGAATTTTCTGGCGATAGCCCATGAAGTCCTATTTACTCTGGATGACCTTTGCATAACTGGTAAACCCAAAGAGATAGACCAAATCTTACTGCATGAAACATGTACATCTTGTTAAAACACACAATTTGTGTCTAAACTTTTCTGTGGAGTGGACCATATATTTAACGTTCTCTAAAACTCACACAAATAACATGGAATATCTTCGAAATGGTTCACTATACAAATTTTTTTACTTGGACATAAGTTGTGTGTTTTAGCGAGATCTAAATCTTTTTATAGTAAGACTTGGCCTATCTCTTAAGGTTTTCGTTTTATTTAAAAGTCATCTCGCTGAAACAGGACTATATAGGCTATAGAAAGAAAATTCAATATATACACTTCATTTGTCATAGAAAGATCTTGAACATACGGCATTTTAATCAATATTGTTAGAGCCACCTTTAAGAAAAACTAAATTTTCGAAAATTTTCCAGCTAAAGGGTAGTTGAGAGTGGAGGAATTTTGTTCAAAATGTTCGTGTTGCATCCTTGAAAGATATTAAACTTAAATACCAACTTTGGTTTTTAACCGACTTTTCCATTTGGAGTTATCGTGTCCTCAGGCAGACGCACACACACGAATCTTCTCATAAACATGCTTTTTTTTAGACTACGTGGGTTTACAATCATAACATTATTTGGTATACAACCTAGGCCCTGAGATGGACAATGTCCAGTTTAGAACAGAATCATAAAAGTAGAGTAGAGTAAGAATCGGTGAGGAATTCTCATAGCACCCATTTGGCTTTCCTGATTACAACGGCATCTGAGAGTGCTGCAATGTTTCACATTCGGAAACAAGTGTTAGTAATGATGAATTTGTAATATATATAAGAATAAAAAAAGTTTAATATCTGTTACTATTGACAAACCTTTAGTTTTCAATGTCTATGCGTATGACGATCATTCAACTCGCTTCCTGACTTATACTGCATATCATAGCATCCTACACGCAACACGTTACTACTCTTTCTTATTAATCAGATAAAATGGTACAATTTGTTAAGTAAAATTACTAAATTTATTTTAATTGATATTTCTAAGCATAAACATGCTATTGCGTTTCACATTTTCAACTCGCTTCCTGACTTATACTGCATATCATAGCATCCTACACGCAACACGTTACTACTTTTCCTTATTAATCAGATAAAATGGTACAATTTGTTAAGTAAAATTACTAAATTTATTTTAATTTATATTTCTAAGCATAAACATGCTATTGCGTTTCACATTTCTCCTTTTGATGTCTTATTTTTATTTCTTTATACGAATAAATTAAAAAAAACTACTAGGCTGCCATCTACATCGTCCAGTCCTCCCATGACTTCACAACTACTGCTTCCAGCAGCAATATGTGCTGCACTTTGAATGTCTTCAGTCGCGGCAAGTTCGTTATCAAAGCACGTTACTAAGTATTAAACGTAATGAAAATCCGTCTTAGGTTATTTATGCAAATGGTTCTGGAAAACCTATTCCGTTTCCGCGGAAGGCAGTTTTCTGGTTTAGAGTGTTATTCAACATAGGAAGTAGCTCCGTTCCGAGATTTATTTTCCAGTTGTCCAGGTTTCCGGTATATAGGGGGTCGGTTTTGTCAGGTTTTACTGCATATCAGACTTTCAGCAAATACCTACGTCAAGCGAATTAGTAAACAAAGCATTGGATACTCTGTCATCCTTAAACATCCCTATTGAAGATATGAGATGACAGTCATAGGACAATGCGTCCGATAATTATGACAGGACTAGGGTTACCAGACGTCCGGAAATTCCCGGATATGCCCTACATTTTAACCACATGTCCCACGTCCGGGGGGCGGGGATTTTTGAAAAGAAGCAGTGATAGAAAATGAACTGGCAAATGGCAAAATAAATGAGTAATTGCTTATTAGATGGAACTGCAACTCGCTATGGCAACGGAGCTGCACAGCCTACAGATAAAGATTATATACATGCATTATGGTAGTCGCAAAATTTAATGGCGGCTGATAACTATTGCTGTTCTTTTTCCTGTTGTGCCAATAAACTTTATGCGTACAAATGATATTTATATCATTGGCTTTACAGCACGACTTCACATTGTGTTTAAGTATACAACACAGGAAGGCATGGCAAGCCTATGATTAAATTTAGTATCGAGTCACCCGCCATCAAATTTTGCGACAGCTATAGCAACATTGAGCGCGAGATTGCCAACACAGTCTGTCTGTCTATCTGTTTGTGTGTCTGTGCGTCAGACTTTGGACAACATAACTCAATAGCGAAAAGTCGGTTAAAGGCCAAATTTGGTATTCAAGTCGAATGTCTTTCAAGGATGCTACACGAATATATGAAGAAAATTCCTCCACCCTCAAATACCCTTACACTGTAAATGTTTCGAATATTCAGATTTTCTTGAAAATGGCTCTAACGATATTGATTAAAATGACATTCTTGAGATATTTTTATGACAAATGGAACGTATATCTTGAATTTTCTGGCTATAGCCCATGAAGTCCTATTTACTCTGGATGACCTTTGCATAACTGGTAAACCCAAAGAGATAGACCAAATCTTACTGCATGAAACATGTACATCTTGTTAAAACACACAATTTGTGTCTAAACTTTTCTGTGGAGTGGACCATATATATAACGTTCTCTAAAACTCACACAAATAACATGGAATATCTTCGAAATGGTTCACTATACAAATTTTTTTACTTGGACATAAGTTGTGTGTTTTAGCGAGATCTAAATCTTTTTATAGTAAGACTTGGCCTATCTCTTAAGGTTTTCGTTTTATTTAAAAGTCATCTCGCTGAAACAGGACTATATAGGCTATAGAAAGAAAATTCAATATATACACTTCATTTGTCATAGAAAGATCTTGAACATACGGCATTTTAATCAATATTGTTAGAGCCACCTTTAAGAAAAACTAAATTTTCGAAAATTTTCCAGCTAAAGGGTAGTTGAGAGTGGAGGAATTTTGTTCAAAATGTTCGTGTTGCATCCTTGAAAGATATTAAACTTAAATACCAACTTTAGTTTTTAACCGACTTTTCGATTTGGAGTTATCGTGTCCTCAGGCAGACGCACACACACGAATCATCTCATAAACATGCTTTTTTTAGACTAAGTGGGTTTACAATCATAACATTATTTGGTATACAACCTAGGCCCTGAGATGGACAATGTCCAGTTTAGAATAGAATCATAAAAGTAGAGTAGAGTAAGAATCGGTGAGGAATTCTCATAGCACCCATTTGGCTTTCCTGATTACAACGGCATCTGAGAGTGCTGCAACGTTTCACATTCGGAAACAAGTGTTAGTAATGATGAATTTGTAATATATATAAGAATAAAAAAAGTTTAATATCTGTTACTATTGACAAAGCTTTAGTTTTCAATGTCTATGCGTATGACGATCATTCAACTCGCTTCCTGACTTATACTGCATATCATAGCATCCTACACGCAACACGTTACTACTCTTCCTTATTAATCACATAAAATGGTACAATTTGTTAAGTAAAATTACTAAATTTATTTTAATTTATATTTCTAAGCATAAACATGCTATTGCATTTGACATTTCTCCTTTTGATGTCTTATTTTTATTTCTTTATACGCATAAATCCAGAGAGGCTCCAGAGGCAGTTCGAGTCGAGCGGGTGCAATTTTATTTGCCCCGTTCGAATGTCATGTCTGCAGTACCTAGCCGTTATACGGCTTAACCTGCGCGGTGGTTTTGATGGTGTTACTACAGGGATGTATGATACACTGGGAAATGATTGATGGTACAAGGGGTTTTTATAGGGGCAGGAGAGGTGGTTGGAGGGGATTGGTCCGCGAGCGGGCTCTGCGCTGTCTCTGGTTGGTCGTTTCCGGCCGGTCAGGTGGCGCGCTAATTCCCTCTAGGGTTCTGGCCGTCAGTCACTCACTGAGAGGTGAACTGAAACAGGTATTTTCTCTGTTTTGAATACAGATTGTACTTTCGCCTTTCCCATTTTCAGAGTTAAACCGCCGGGCTTAGGATGTCCTTTGGTAGTCTCTTTGATGGTAGTCGGCGTGGCTCTCTCTGGTCGTATTGACCCAGAGTATTCACCAGAGGGTTAGGATGGTTCTGGAGTTTGTTGTACATTGTGCGAGCGCGGGTTTTAATCACGTCGACAATGTACGGGATACCGGAGTGCTCATGTAGGATATGGGCAGGAAATCTCCAGCCGGTATCATAGATCATCCTTAATGCCCGGTTCTGCAGCGTCTGGAGTCTGATGAAGGTGGACTTTGCCACCACTCCCCAGATCTCGCATCCGTACAGGACTAGAGGCGGGATGATCGCTCGATACAACTGGAGTTTCAGGCGTAAAGGCATGGTTTGGGAACTGAATATGGGGTATAGCTGCCGGAGAGCAGCATGGCCTTGCAGTACTTTGCCCCTGACGTGATGTCTATACGTCAGCCGCCGGTCCAGCGTGACTCGGAGATACTTCGCCGTAGTGACCCAGGGGATCCGACGGCGCCGAAGCTCGAGGTCCCGCGGGAGCCGGTTTGCTTTCGCATTCGCCAGGAGAATCGCAGAGCTTTTCTCCGGGTTTATCGACATACGCCAGTTCTCGGACCATCTACTGATGGCACGGAGGTGGGCTTGTACTTGTTGGTAACTGTAGCGAGGATTCTTGTTAGCAGCGAGGATCATAAGATCGTCCGCATACTGACAGATGAGTGTGTTTGGGTGCGTGGGGAGATCGGCCATGTAAGCTGCAAAGAGCGCCGGTGACAGTACACTGCCCTCGGGGACTCCTGCGCCAATGGGCCTCTCTCTAGAGAATGATCCCTCCACCTTCACCCGGAAGCTACGTTCCTGTAGGAAACCAGCCACCAAGTAAATGTATGGAGGGGGGATTTCCTGCTGTATGAGCTTGTAGACAAGCCCCTCATGCCAAGTGGTAGAAAATGCCTTTTCCACGTCAAGCAACACTGCCACCGTTTTAGCCCTCTCCTGGTAAGCCAGGGAAGCTTTCTCGGCTACACGCAGTAGTTGCTCAGTCGTGGAATGACCAGAACGAAAACCAAACTGGTGTTCCGGTAGGAGACCTTTTTCCTCCAGAAGAGGTCCGAGGCGGGACAGGAACAGTTTCTCGAACACTTTCGAGACAACTGGTAGGAGGCTGATGGAACGGTAACTAGATGGAAAAACCGGATTCTTCCCCTGCTTCAAAACGCATACCACACGCGCTTGTTTCCAGACAGCTGGAAAGTGGCACATGCTGAGGCATGCGTTGTAAATGCGGGTCAAGTGAATCACGGCTCTATGGGGTAGGTGCTGGAGCATTTCCGCTGTTACACGGTCTTGCCCAGGGGCTTTACTAGGTTTTAGGTGCCGGATGGTGTTAGTTACCTCGCGAGGGGTAACTACCGGGATGTGGAACTCCTCGTGGCCCGCGGGTCGGACTTCTAAGAAGTCTTCTACCGCTTGTTCCACGAGGTCAGTATGGTCATCGTTCTGAGGATCTACCCTAGGCTGGAATTGAGTTTCCAGATAGTCTGCTAGTGCCTCCGCTTTTTCCCTCGGTTCAAAGACAAGTCTTCCCCGAGGGCTGTGCACTGGATGCTGGTGTGCAGATTTGTCTTTCCTCAAGGCTCGGACGATGCGCCACGGTTTCCTCTCTTGGAGGTTTACGCGACGCATTGTTTCGTCCCAAGCTGCTTGCCTGTGTTTTCTTACGAGTCGTCTCACCAGGGATTTGAACCTCTGGTGTATTACTCCTAACCTAGGATGTCGGAATCTCTGCCATAGCCGTCTGACAGCATTCTTTGCTTGAATGAGGCGTTTTAGTGGGACAGGGATAGATGTCGGGTTTGGTGCTTCGGTAGGAATGCGATGCGTGTGAGCACGCACCGCATTTAGGACGGAGGTAGAAAACCCCGTGGCTGCCTCCTCGAGAGCCTCTATCGAGTCTATTCGAGGATTTGCTTCCACAGAGTTTTGAAGGGCTAGGACGGCTGCATCCCAGTCGACTTCATCCACCCAGTCCGGCACTCCCAGGGCAGTAAGATTAACGTCTGCATCCACCACAACAGGGTTGTGGTCGGAATCCAGATCGTTAATCACAGAGAGGTCCAAGTGAAATGGTATGTTTTTGGTGACCATGAAATCGATGATGTCCGCGGCGCCGCGTGCCGGGTAGTAGGTTGGACCTCTCGGCCCGTGCGCGTGAAGGGCGGGGTCCCCTCTAATGAGACGGTACAATCCCCGGCCCTTAACGTTCTGGGTGCGGCTGTGCCAGCTTGGGTGTTTTGCGTTGAAGTCGCCTGCAATGCAAACCCTGTGGTGTAGGTTCAGGAGTGCCGTGATGTCCGCTTCATAGAAGTGACCATCCGGCGGGTCGTATACCGCCACAAGCACCAGATCGTTCCCGCCCAAGGATAGCCTTATGGCGGTTGCCTCCAGGTGTTGTAGCGGAGGAATGGTTACAGGAGTGTGGGTGAGATGATTCTTTATGAAAATGGCAGTACCACCGCCCTGTCGGCCGACCCGGTCAGACCGATGAGCGGCGTAACTTGGCAGGGTAAACTGCACACCAGCGTGCAAGTGCGTTTCGCAGACCATCAGGATATCAATTCCATGACTGTCCACGAACTCCAGCAGGCCAGGTCTCTGGTCTCTAACCCCATTTGCGTTCCAGAACGCAGCTCGAAATGAACGCACAGTTCTATGCGCCATTACGAGCTCGTGGAGTTAGAATAGAGGTCCTTAGCCGTTTGAAGCACCGTAAGATGCTTCTGCACAGCGGAAATCCCGGGGTTGTTGATGGTGTCCCTGCAGCGTCGTAGGACTGGGAGGGAACGCTGAACCAAGTCTGCGAACCAGGTCGCCAACTGTATGAACTCAGCCATGTCCTCAGATGCAAATGTGTCACCTACGGATAGTTGCGAGATGTGTGGCTCTGGTGCCTCAGAAGTGGCTGGGCCAGCACTGGTGGACTCAGCTGGTCGCTGGTTGGCTGACACAGCTGGAGCTTTTGGTGCTGGTGGAGAGGGGAGTTTCTCAACTTTTTTGCTGTGATTCTGCCCCTCAGCAGGTTTTGGTGTGGTTTTACCCACTGACTTCTTCTTCTTCTTCCCCTTCTTTTGGGGACGTTGCTCCTTTGGAGCACTGCAGGTTGTTGGAGTTGTCTTGCCGCTCGCAACCGTAGGTGTGGCGCTATCTGGGACCGGCTCAGCTACTGTGGCGGCGACCCGGCTTGTAGGGGTCACTTCCGCGGTCTCGGCCCGTTCGAGAGCACTTTCGTGTCTCGCCATCGCCGCGGCGAAAGAGACCCCCCGCCTGACCTCAGCGTCAGCCTTGCCCTGTTTTCCTTGCATTATAGCAAGTCGCTTAGGGCACCCGCGATAGATGCCTATGTGGCAACCATCGCAGTTAGCGCACCTCTTATTTTCCATTGGTACCGGGCACTCCTTTACCAAGTGCTCACCCGCACAACGGAGACACTTTAGAGCCCTCTCACAGGCAAAGCTGGAGTGGTGAAAGCCCAGGCATTTGTAGCACTGGGCCGGCCCCTCCCTGCCGCGATAAGGCTCAATCGTGACTCGCGTATGATATAGGCAAGTCACCTGGTCAATCTTAGGGGTTCCCTCCCCTTGTTTTATGATGGCCACTAGAAATAGTGGTAGGGGCACCTTGGTAGGTTTCCCCTCCTTCACCTTAGTTGTGGTGAGTTGCACCACGGACCGCGGTTCGATTCCGTGTTCGTCCATCAGGCCGGCACGGATATCCTGGGGGTCTGTCTCAGAATCAAGACCCCTGATGACCCTGCGGACCACGTGGGGTCGCTGGAGCGAGTATGTGTGGAATTTAATTCCACACGCCTTCAGCACCTCCTTTGTGGCCGCATGGTCCCCAGAGGTGGTGGCCCTAATAACAACGCGCCCTGGATATCGCGTTGCCTGGAATTCCGCCCTTAGCTTTCCCCTTAATTCCTTCATCACTTTGACGTGATTCGGGAAGGGGTCAGACACAATAGGCGGGATCTTCTCCGCCTTTTGTGTGGCTTGGTGCTGGGGGGACGCTGCAGGTTCCTGTGAAGGAGCGGGTCCGTCTGGATTTGAACCAGAGGACCTTTTCCTGCGGCTCTCTACTAGTACAAAGCCATCATCGTCCGGCAGTGCAGGAGTAGGGTTGACGGGACCTGGTGGTGTGAGTGGGACTGCTGTCCCTTGATTAACAAGGCCTATGGCCTTTTTTACCTTCGGCCTAGTCTTGGCCCTAGTGAGTGCCTTGGCTTTCGCCTTGGCGATACTCACTCGGGGACCGGGTGAGGGGTTCGAGGTTGAGGGTGTCGAGGGAGACAAAACCATGTCAGGTCTTACCTGTTTGCTGGTACTGGGGTCAGTCCTGGTCGGTGCAGTTGCCATTCGGCTCCCCACAGAGGGCCAGACGCCTTTCGACGCGCCTATTGGGGTTCCAACGAACCCCGGGTCCAGACTTGAGTCCGGACCCTTGGCTACAACCTTGTGGGGCTGCGGTATCGTCAGTCTGTTAGTCAAGTCTCCTCCGGCCTGGTTGGTAGATGGGAGGGCTCTACGAGCCTCCTCCATGAGACTGGCGAGTAGAGGGCTAATGCCCACTGCCTGTCCCGGGTTTGGGCAGCTCCGGGAAAGCTGCCTCGGTGGCGTCTTCTTCTCCTTCAACTTGGAGTGCCCTAAAATCTGCTTGCCAGATCTCTTATAGGACACTCCTCGACGAACTAGCGGCGCCCGGCCTGGCTATTACACTGTATGCAGTAGACGCGGTGCGTAGTAGCAGCTCCTCCTGCGTCGTTTTCCGCTCCCTGACGAGAGGTCCTGCTGTGCCGTCACGGTTTTCCACCAGTGGTGCAACGTAGACGTGGACGAGGCGAGTACCATTCGACGAATGATGATGATCATGTACGCATAAATTCAACTCGCTTCCTGACTTACACTGCATATCATAGCATCCTACACGCAACACGTTACTACTTTTCCTTATTAATCAGATAAAATGGTACAATTTGTTAAGTAAAATTACTAAATTTATTTTAATTTATATTTCTAAGCATAAACATGCTATTGCGTTTCACATTTCTCCTTTTGATGTCTTATTTTTATTTCTTTATACGAATAAATTAAAAAAAACTACTAGGCTGCCATCTACATCGTCCAGTCCTCCCATGACTTCACAACTACTGCTTCCAGCAGCTATATATGCTGCACTTTGAATGTCTTCAGTCGCGGCAAGTTCGTTATCAAAGCACGTTACTAAGTATTAAACGTAATGAAAATCCGTCTTAGGTTATTTATGCAAATGGTTCCGGAAAACCTATTCCGTTTCCGCGGAAGGCAGTTTTCTGGTTTAGAGTGTTATTCAACATAGGAAGTAGCTCCGTTCCGAGATTTATTTTCCAGTTGTCCAGGTTTTCGGTATATAGGGGGTCGGTTTTGTCAGGTTTTACTGCATATCAGACTTTCAGCAAATACCTACGTTAAGCGAATTAGTAAACAAAGCATTGGATACTCTGTCATCCTTAAACATCCCTGTTGAAGATATGAGATGACAGTCATAGGACAATGCGTCCGATAATTATGACAGGACTAGGGTTACCAGACGTCCGGAAATTCCCGGATATGCCCTACATTTTAACCATGTGTCCCATGTCCGGGGGGCGGGGATATTTGAAAAGAAGCAGTGATAGAAAATGAACTGGCAAATGGCAAAATAGATGAGTAATTGCTTATTAGATGGAACTGCAACTCGCTATGGCAACAGAGCAACACAGCCTACAGTTAAAGATTATATACATTCATTATGGTAGTCGCAAAATTTAATGGCGGCTGATAACTATTACTCTTCTTTTTCCTGTTGTGCCAATAAACTTTATGCGTACAAATGATATTTATATCATTGGCTTTACAGCACCACTTCACATTGTGTTTAAGTATACAACACAGGAAGGCATGGCAAGCCTATGATTAAATTTAGTATCGAGTCACCCGCCATCAAATTTTGCGACAGCTATAGCAACATTGAGCGCGAGATTGCCAACACAGTCTGTCTGTCTATCTGTTTGTGTGTCTGTGCGTCAGACTTTGGACAACATAACTCAATAGCGAAAAGTCGGTTAAAGGCCAAATTTGGTATTCAAGTCGAATGTCTTTCAAGGATGCTACAGGAATATATGAAGAAAATTCCTCCACCCTCAAATACCCTTACACTGTAAATGTTTCGAATATTCAGATTTTCTTGAAAATGGCTCTAACGATATTGATTAAAATGACATTCTTGAGATATTTTTATGACAAATGGAACGTATATCTTGAATTTTCTGGCTATAGCCCATGAAGTCCTATTTACTCTGGATGACCTTTGCATAACTGGTAAACCCAAAGAGATAGACCAAATCTTACTGCATGAAACATGTACATCTTGTTAAAACACACAATTTGTGTCTAAACTTTTCTGTGGAGTGGACCATATATATATAACGTTCTCTAAAACTCACACAAATAACATGGAATATCTTCGAAATGGTTCACTATACAAATTTTTTTACTTGGACATAAGTTGTGTGTTTTAGCGAGATCTAAATCTTTTTATAGTAAGACTTGGCCTATCTCTTAAGGTTTTCGTTTTATTTAAAAGTCATCTCGCTAAAACAGGACTATATAGGCTATAGAAAGAAAATTCAATATATACACTTCATTTGTCATAGAAAGATCTTGAACATACGGCATTTTAATCAATATTGTTAGAGCCACCTTTAAGAAAAACTAAATTTTCGAAAATTTTCCAGCTAAAGGGTAGTTGAGAGTGGAGGAATTTTGTTCAAAATGTTCGTGTTGCATCCTTGAAAGATATTAAACTTAAATACCAACTTTGGTTTTTAACCGACTTTTCCATTTGGAGTTATCGTGTCCTCAGGCAGACGCACACACACGAATCATCTCATAAACATGCTTTCTTTAGACTAAGTGGGTTTACAATCATAACATTATTTGGTATACAACCTAGGCCCTGAGATGGACAATGTCCAGTTTAGAATAGAATCATAAAAGTAGAGTAGAGTAAGAATCGGTGAGGAATTCTCATAGCACCCATTTGGCTTTCCTGATTACAACGGCATCTGAGAGTGCTGCAACGTTTCACATTCGGAAACAAGTGTTAGTAATGATGAATTTGTAATATATATAAGAATAAAAAAAGTTTAATATCTGTTACTATTGACAAAGCTTTAGTTTTCAATGTCTATGCGTATGACGATCATTCGACTCGCTTCCTGACTTATACTGCATATCATAGCATCCTACACGCAACACGTTACTACTCTTCCTTATTAATCACATAAAATGGTACAATTTGTTAAGTAAAATTACTAAATTTATTTTAATTTATATTTCTAAGCATAAACATGCTATTGCGTTTCACATTTCTCCTTTTGATGTCTTATTTTTATTTCTTTATACGAATAAATTCAACTCGCTTCCTGACTTATACTGCATATCATAGCATCCTACACGCAACACGTTACTACTTTTCCTTATTAATCAGATAAAATGGTACAATTTGTTAAGTAAAATTACTAAATTTATTTTAATTTATATTTCTAAGCATAAACATGCTATTGCGTTTCACATTTCTCCTTTTGATGTCTTATTTTTATTTCTTTATACGAATAAATTAAAAAAAACTACTAGGCTGCCATCTACATCGTCCAGTCCTCCCATGACTTCACAACTACTGCTTCCAGCAGCTATATATGCTGCACTTTGAATGTCTTCAGTGGCGGCAAGTTCGTTATCAAAGCACGTTACTAAGTATTAAACGTAATGAAAATCCGACTTAGGTTATTTATGCAAATGGTTCTGGAAAGCCTATTCCGTTTCCGCGGTAGGCAGTTTTCTGGTTTAGAGTATTATTCAACATAGGAAGTAGCTCCGTTCCGAGATATATTTTCCAGTTGTCCAGGTTTCCGGTATATAGGGGGTCGGTTTTGTCAGGTTTTACTGCATATCAGACTTTCAGCAAATACCTACGTCAAGCGAATTAGTAAACAAAGTATTGGATACTCAGTCATCCTTAAACATCCCTATTGAAGATATGAGATGACAGTCATAGGACAATGCGTCCGATAATTATGACAGGACTAGGGTTACCAGACGTCCGGAAATTCCCGGATATGCCCTACATTTTAACCATGTGTCCCACGTCCGGGGGGCGGGGATATTTGAAAAGAAGCAGTGATAGAAAATGAACTGGCAAATGGCAAAATAGATGAGTAATTGCTTATTAGATGGAACTGCAACTCGCTATGGCAACAGAGCAACACAGCCTACAGTTAAAGATTATATACATTCATTATGGTAGTCGCAAAATTTAATGGCGGCTGATAGCTATTACTGTTCTTTTTCCTGTTGTGCCAATAAACTTTATGCGTACAAATGATATTTATATCATTGGCTTTACAGTACCACTTCACATTGTGTTTAAGTATACAACACAGGAAGGCATGGCAAGCCTATGATTAAATTTAGTATCGAGTCACCCGCCATCAAATTTTGCGACAGCTATAGCAACATTGAGCGCGAGATTGCCAACACAGTCTGTCTGTCTATCTGTTTGTGTGTCTGTGCGTCAGACTTTGGACAACATAACTCAATAGCGAAAAGTCTGTTAAAGGCCAAATTTGGTATTCAAGTCGAATGTCTTTCAAGGATGCTACACGAATATATGAAGAAAATTCCTCCACCCTCAAATACCCTTACACTGTAAATGTTTCGAATATTCAGATTTTCTTGAAAATGGCTCTAACGATATTGATTAAAATGACATTATTGAGATATTTTTATGACAAATGGAACGTATATCTTGAATTTTCTGGCTATAGCCCATGAAGTCCTATTTACTCTGGATGACCTTTGCATAACTGGTAAACCCAAAGAGATAGACCAAATCTTACTGCATGAAACATGTACATCTTGTTAAAACACACAATTTGTGTCTAAACTTTTCTGTGGAGTGGACCATATATATAACGTTCTCTAAAACTCACACAAATAACATGGAATATCTTCGAAATGGTTCACTATACAAATTTTTTTACTTGGACATAAGTTGTGTGTTTTAGCGAGATCTAAATCTTTTTATAGTAAGACTTGGCCTATCTCTTAAGGTTTTCGTTTTATTTAAAAGTCATCTCGCTGAAACAGGACTATATAGGCTATAGAAAGAAAATTCAATATATACACTTCATTTGTCATAGAAAGATCTTGAACATACGGCATTTTAATCAATATTGTTAGAGCCACCTTTAAGAAAAACTAAATTTTCGAAAATTTTCCAGCTAAAGGGTAGTTGAGAGTGGAGGAATTTTGTTCAAAATGTTCGTGTTGCATCCTTGAAAGATATTAAACTTAAATAGGAACTTTGGTTTTTAACCGACTTATCGATTTGGAGTTATCGTGTCCTCAGACAGACGCACACACACGAATCTTCTCATAAACTTGTTTTTTTTTTAGACTAAGTGGGTTTACAATCATAACATTATTTGGTATACAACCTAGGCCCTGAGATGGACAATGTCCAGTTTAGAATAGAATCATAAACTAGAGTAGAGTAAGAATCGATGAGGAATTCTCATATCACCCATTTGGCTTTCCTGATTACAACGGCATCTGAGAGTGCTGCAATGTTTCACATTTGGAACCAAGTATTAGTAATGATGAATTTATGATATATATAAGAATCAAAAAAGTTTAATATCCATTAGTATAGACAGTGATGGAGCTTCTAATTTCTATGCGTATGACGATCATTCAACTCGCTTCCTGACTTATACTGCATATCATAGCATCCTACACGCAACACGTTACTACTTTTCCTTATTGTGACTTTGGTTGTGGGTGTGAAGTAAAGAAGACAGATGTAGTCGAGATAAAGAAACACTTTTATTTCCGTAAACAGTAAGTTTGTACACTCGTTGCAACAACAAGAAAGTCTTTTCCGATTCTCCAACAGCACGGCTCCGAATTCGTAACACAAAGAACTGTCCCTTCTCCGTCGGCACAACGCTTCACATCGTCTGTCCGTCTCCGTCGGCACGAGTACTCAACCTTCACATACGTCTGACTGTTCTCCGTCGGCATTACTCAACGCTTCACATACGTCTGACTCTCTCTTCTCACACTTTACCGCTATTTATATCTCCCAGGCACTATTCTGGAAGCTTCAAGAACGTTCACTTATTGCGCTGGAGTACAAAGTAGAAGATTCCAGTAGCCTCTATCCTTTTCTCTCTTTCGGCAAGCGCCCTAACAATGCGGCCATTCTCTGTCTCTTTCCTTCGGCTCCTTTGCGGTAGTGCCGACAATAATGCGATGGGTGACAATTGCGGCTGTCGGCAATTAGATGCGGCGGGCGCGGTGACACTGCTCCCTCCTCAGAGCTGGTCGTCCCGACCAGCACTATCACTGCGGCATCTCCCTTGCGCCCCGGCGGACTGTCCCATCGAACCTCTTCTCCAGGAGGCACGATCCTAGGTATCGCTGTTGGATAGTGTCCCTTGGTCTGGGTAGGACGATGTATGCCATCCTGCTTCGAAATTCTGCAACAGTACCGCCGGTCTTGACGGTCCCTCGTCCAGTTGCCCTTCTTCCTGGTGTGTTGACTGGCCATCCTGCGCACTTGGAAACGGCTCACTGGGTACCATGTCCGCCGACCTCTCTGGCGTACCTTCGCAGCCACCTTGCTTCCGATGGGTCCGGCAACAAGCCCCGCCACATCCGCGCGAGTCGCGTCCACCGCTGCACTCGTGTTCGCTCGTGCTCGGCACGGCCTCTCCTGTATCCTGCCGTCCACGATGATGTCCACCATTCTTCCGTTCACGGCACTATGCGTCAGGTGCTTGGATGGCTCCGACGGTCCCCCCATGTCACACGCCAAGTCGGTTCTTGCGTGTTGCTTGTTTGCTTGTGCGCTTCCCTGCTGATCGTCCTCCACGTCATATCCTGTTTGGTTACGTACCCGACACACTCCTCCAGGGGATCCTCGACGACGCCCCTGAACTGCCCCTTTGTCTTCCCCGAGACGGACACTTTCGTTATCTGAAACGGGCGCAACTGTCGCCTCGGCCACTAGGTGCTCCCTCCCCGGGTCTGTGCTATTCCGTCTGCCCCTGGCATCCAGTACTTTGACGCTCTCGTCAACTCTTACTACCAGGGCGCCAAGACGTTCCCCGTCGTCCTCCACGACGTCCACATGCTGGCAGAGGTCTTCCACCTTTTCGCCGAGTTCTTCCACGCCTTCCGTCACGCCAATCAGTTCGCCGAGTTGTTCCACGTCTTCCGTCATGCCAATCAGTCCGCCGAGTTGTTCCACGTCTTCCGTCACGCCAATCAGTTCGCCGAGTTGTTCCACGTCTTCCGTCACGCCAATCAGTTCGCCGAGTTGTTCCACGTCTTCCGTCACGCCAATCAGTTCGCCGAGTTGTTTCACGTCTTCCCTCACATCATCTGAAACGGGCGCAACTGTCGCCTCGGCCACTAGGTGCTCCCTCCCCGGCTCCGCGCTATTCCGTCTGCCCCTGGCATCCAGTACTTTGACGCTCTCGTCAACTCTTACTACCAGGGCGCCAAGACGTTCCCCGTCGTCCTCCACGACGTCCACGTGCTGGCAGAGGTCTTCCACCTTTTCGCCGTCAATTTTCGCCGATAGCTCCGTCTTCATCTCTTTCAGCTCGGCAACGAGGTTGTCGTTTGCCGTCTTCATTTCTGTAGCGAGGTTGTCGTTTGTCGTCTTCATGTCTTTCAGTTCAGCAGCGAGGTTGTCGTTTGCCGTCTTCATTTCTTCTTTCAGCTCGGCAGCGTGGTTGTTGTTTGTCGTTTCCATTTTGGCAGCGAGGTTGTGGTTTGACGTTTCCATTTTGGCAGTGAGGTTGTCGTTTGCCGTCTTCATTTCAGCCATTTCCGTCTTCATTTCAGCCATTTCCGTCTTCATTTCGGCGAATAATTCTTTCATCATTGCTATCATCCTGGTTTCCGAATCTCCCTCCATCTTGGTTCTAACGTTGCAACTTCTGACGATGTAATGAAACTAGAAGCAATTCGACGAATCCCACTCCTGACACCAGTGAGACTTTGGTTGTGGGTGTGAAGTAAAGAAGACAGATGTAGTCGAGATAAAGAAACACTTTTATTTCCGTAAACAGTAAGTTTGTACACTCGTTGCAACAACAAGAAAGTCTTTTCCGATTCTCCAACAGCACGGCTCCGAATTCGTAACACAAAGAACTGTCCCTTCTCCGTCGGCACAACGCTTCACATCGTCTGTCCGTCTCCGTCGGCACGAGTACTCAACCTTCACATACGTCTGACTGTTCTCCGTCGGCACTACTCAACGCTTCACATACGTCTGACTCTCTCTTCTCACACTTTACCGCTATTATATCTCCCAGGCACTATTCTGGAAGCTTCAAGAACGTTCACTTATTGCGCTGGAGTACAAAGTAGAAGATTCCAGTAGCCTCTATCCTTTTCTCTCTTTCGGCAAGCGCCCTAACAATGCGGCCATTCTCTGTCTCTTTCCTTCGGCTCCTTTGCGGTAGTGCCGACAATAATGCGATGGGTGACAATTGCGGCTGTCGGCAATTAGATGCGGCGGGCGCGGTGACACTATTAATCAGATAAAATGGTACAATTTGTTAAGTAAAATTACTAAATTTATTTTAATTTATATTTCTAAGCATAAACATGCTATTGCGTTTCACAATGAACCAGAACCAGAACCATTATCAGGTCGTACAGGTTCTCCTGTACGGTGTGTCTTTTCGCACAGCACCTAGCCGCTTCTGCGGCTTTATCTGTGCGATATGGGAGGTTGTCCGTGTATTGTCGTGCGTGTTTGTTCTGGGCAAAGGTTTCTTTCTGTATACCTATTTCAGGATACAGAAAGGGGGCAGGAATAGGTGATGGGTAATGATGTGTTGGAGGATGGGAGTGGCGTTACCCTTATCCAAGGACGTCCTTGGGTAAGCGGTAGCTTTTCTTCCTTCTAGGTGCTAAGTGGTCATATTGACCTAATACCCGTACCAGCTGATTGGTGTGGGAGTTGATTTTCGAGTACATGGTTCGGGATCGCTCCTTTACCAAGTCCTCGATGTAGGGAAGTCCTGTTTGGGTATGTAGGATGTGAGACGGGAATCTACGTCCGGTATTGAAGATCATTCTTAGTGCCCTGTTCTGCACCGACTGAAGTTTGATGATGTGTGAAGGTGCAGCTGATCCCCAGGCTTCGCAGCCATAAAGGATCATGGGCGGAATGATGGCCCGGTAAATCCTTAATTTAAGGTGGTTTGGCATAGTAGATTTGAGGATAGGGTAGAGCTGTCTGAGCGCAGCGTGACCAACTTTGGCCTTTGCGCGGACGTGTGGGGCATATGTTAGCCCGCGATCGAGGACAACGCCTAAGTATTTGGCAGAGGTTACCCATGGGATATTTCTCCGCCTGAGCCGAAGTGACCGATCCGGTCGCCAATTGCGAACCTTACCAAGGAGGAGAGCGGAGCTTTTCCCCGGACTAATAGCCATTCTCCACTTTTCACTCCATCGGTCGACGGCGTCGAGTTGTCGTTGAAGGGGAGGGAGGCAATATCTCACGTTTTTATTTTGTGCCATGATGAGGACGTCGTCCGCATACTGGCATGTCGCAGTATGTTGTTCCGTGGGGAAATCGGACATGTAAGCTGCGAAGAGTAGCGGGGAGAGTACACTGCCCTCTGGGACTCCGGCCGCTATTTGTCTTTTGGTGGACAGTTTTCCTTCCACTTTCACTCTGAAAGTGCGGTCCTGAAGGAAACTGCTAAGGATAGTGAGATATGGTGGAGGGATATTTGCCTGCTTAAGTTTGTACATAAGGCCCTGGTGCCAAGTTGTGGCGAAAGCCTTTTCCACATCCAGCAGCACCGCTACGGTCTTGATGTTACAATTTATCCGTATCATTGCTTGCCTACTTCAACTTAATATAAACACTTTAAGGACCGGACACATAGACGCATTAAGTAATAAATTTGAAAAATGCTGCTAATTTCGCATAGACAAGACCACCATTCGTTTGGAAATTAAAAATTATAGTAAACAGTGTATCATTTTACTGACATTTGTACTACATGTTTTATTGTTATTTCTTTTTCTAAACTCAATACAACTAAAACCTTGTGCTGCCATCTGTTGCTGAAATAGATGACAAAGTACACTGGACAAGCTGTAGCTCACCTTTTATAGTTACTTTTACTTGTAGGTATTATTACTGGTCTCACTATCATTATTATTATCATCACCATGATTGTTATTATTATTACTATTACTCTTGCTATAATTATTAGTATTTCGACTACTATTACTATAACTGTTACTATTAATATTTCTGTGGTTATTATTATTATTATTATTATTATTATTATTATTATTATTATTATTATTATTATTATTATTATTATTATTATTATTACGCATAGGATTATACAAGAATTAAATCACTACGAAAGGAAAAGGCAATTGAGTGGAACCGTTACTGGACTCATGGAAGATTCGATTCCTAATTCCGGGTTCAATTCGTGGTACCGACGTAGGGAGGTCTTTCCCCTGGGAGACATGGTGTGGGGTACACTCAGCCTCGTGGGGACCCTGGAGTATTGTAGTACCATAAAATTAGTTGGTAAAGTCATAAAATTGTAAACTTTTAGTTTGGTTTCTTTCCTGGTTTGATGTTTAAATTGACAATGATAAAAGCACTCTTAGTGGAGTGCCTGCTTTAGGCTGTAGGCTTTCTGCCCTTTAACGGCTCTGAAAAATCTCATCTTTGTCGTTGCAAACAGGGAACAGTAGCACCTCCAGGTTGTGAAGACCGCACCTAACGGCCGTGAGGAACTCGGGGTGCTAACCACGTCCCACCTTCCGACACTGCACCCCACTCATAACACCTCTTTGAGGCAGATGTGGGGGACAGAATGGCCCTGACCTGGCATCGGGCTGTTGTATCGCGGAGTTTACATCTAAAAATCTGATGTGCTGCACTCACATGACTTTCTCTACTCTTGTACAAACCATTCTGACCAACACATACCCACATCTTCGTGTTAGTTGAGATAAGTATTGGTACAAATTATCTTATTGCTTATTTCCTTGTAGGTGCAAGGGGAATATTAGAATACAGTAGGCTGAGAGCGATAGTCAAATGTTTTAAAACTTTGTGATACCGTTCTCTTTGCACGCTTAACATATAAAAAAATGAACAACGATGTTCCATTTCACGAAAGTTTCAAGTTTTCCGAATATCCACAAAATAGTTCACTCTAAAAAAAAAAAAAAAAAATATCCTGACATAAATTGTGTTTTCCTAGTGAGATCTACATTTTTTGTATATTAAGAATTTGTCCGTCTCTTACGATTTACGAGTTATTTAAAAGTCATCCAGAGTAAACAGGACTACATAGGCTATAGCAAGAAAATTCAAAATACCCAATTCATTTGTTATACAAATATCTTAAACATATGATATTATAATCAAAACAGTTATAGCCTTTTTCAAGAAAATCAAAATCGTCGAAAACTTTTCCAAGACAAGGGTAGTTTAGGGAGGAGCTATGTTCTTCAACATCTTCGTGTCGCAATCTTGAAAGACATTAGACATAAATGTCAAGTTTAGTTCTTAACCGACTTTTCATTTTTGAGTTATGCTGTCCACAGACTGACAGTCACACACACAGGCGCGCGCGCGCCTGAACGGGCCTTTTTCTAAAAATGCTTTTTTTTTTTTTTTTTTTGATTCAGCGGGTCTCAAAACATATATTTCCGGTGAAATCCAGACTTTGAAATTTTGGGTGGAATACAACACTTCCTTCATATCAGGAGAGAAGGTAAAAATACTATTCAAACTTTGAGAAAATTTTCACCTCTCCTGAAACCATCTTCTGATGGTAGAAGGTTTAGGAGATTACTGCTTAGGGGTTAACCTCTAACGTAGACTACTTTTCTTACGCCTTGCGGAGTAATCAAGTAATTATCGTTTATAAAAGTTATGAACTGCACATTTACTAACAAAACATATTCAGAATGATGCCTAATTTCTTCAGTTTAAAGAACCGTATTTGGGCTATACGGTAAGCGACAGCGCGGTGTATGAGAGAGCATGTGTGTGTGTGTGTGTGTGTGTGTGTGTGTGTGTGTGTGTGTGTGTGTGTGTGTGTGTGTGTGTGTGTGTGTGTGTGTTTGTGTATACATATGTTTGAGATATGAAGTGTAGGTTTTGAATTGTCTGGGTATAGTCTGTGTAGGCCTGCTTACTCTGAATGACTTTTGCATAACTGGCAAACCGTAAGAGACACTCCAAATCTTACTGTACAAAGAATGCATACTCGTGCTAAAGCACACCATTTATCTCCAAATAGTTTGTTTGTAAAGTGAGCCATTTCGGAGATATTGCTTGTTATTGTTATGAGTTTTTGTATACTTAAACTAATTGAAAATAAGGGTACGACATGTGTTGCAATTAAATCAGTTGCTTCATGACACTAAATGTATGGTAGCTCAACGACCTGACTCCGCGGTAAGTTGTGCACCTTGCATATGGGAGGTCTTTGGTTCAATTCCTTGGTTCAGAGCCTAGGGTCAGACACCTGTCGGGTAGCACAGGAAGCTACGTACCGGACAGAGTCAAGACCTGGAAGCGGGTGGTCAGTCAAGTACCAGGTATGATAGTGAGGAAAGGGATGACACGAAATACAGGGGAAATCGATTATTGGAAAGGTGGTAATGGAGCATTTGGTGGAATGAGCGGTGGGGGAAACCGCATAACACGGAGAAAACCCGCCCTGGCGCTGCTTCGTCCACTCATTTGTATGGATTATGGAATACTTAAAATTTCGTCAAGTGGAAAATCGGTCTTCATTATTTTTATATCTTAGCCGAGCAAAGAGAACGGAATCTCGAACGTTAGAAAGATTTGACTCTCGCTCAAAGACTACTCTATTCCCATAATCCCCTTGTATCTACAAGGAAACAAGCAACAAAATAATTGCTGCGAATGTTTATCTCAACACGAAGAAGATATAGGAAAATACGTCGTAGGAATGGTTAGAACAAGAGTAGAGAAAGTTATGTGAGTCCAACAAATCAGATTTTTTATCAGGGTCCTACTTTCCCATAAAATAAAATGATAGCCCTAGATATATGCGTTAGGATTGAAAATAAAGGTGCAACATGTGTTGTAATTAAATCAGGTGCTTCATGACACTAACTGAATGGTAGCCGAGCGACATGATTCAGCGGTAAGCTGTGGGCCTTGCATTTAGGAGGTCCCCGGTTCAATTCCCACCGGCGTCCATTCCCACTTTGTATTTTACGTGGTTTTCCCTGTGTGTTAGGTAAGTACTGAAGTGCTTTCTTTCTTACTTACTTTATTTTTTTTTTTTCTGTAGAAAATATTACTTTTATCTTGTATCTTTCTTACCGTTTCCCTTTCATATTTCGGGTGTGCTTCTAGGTCTCGTGCGGTAATGGCAGCGCCAGAAAGGTGGTCCTGATCCTTGCTCAAAGGAAAGTTACTTCCCAGGGGCACTGACTACGACGTCGACAGGTAAGCTCACCTCGTGCGAAAGACTCAAAAACCGCAAGTAGATAAGCTACCATTTTCAGTTAAGGTGTTTGTTATTACCTTCTCTACTACGTATAGTAGTCAGGGAGGTGCCGCATTCGACCCAAAATTTTGATGACAAGATTTCGCCCAACATATATGTTTTGAGGTCCTCTAGGTCCAGAAAACCAGTTTTAGGAAATGGCCTGTGCGTTTGTTTGTGTCTTTGAGCCTGTGGCTGCCTGTCAGGAGCATAATTCATAAGAAAGCTTGGTTTAAGAACCATAGTTGGTACTTAGGTTTAATACCTTTCAAGGATACGAGACCAACATTTTGGCGAAAACTCGGTACTCTAAGGTAACCTTTGCATGGAACATTGTTGGATAATTTTGATTTTATAAAAAATCTCTGTTACGGGTTTGATTAAAATGTCATAGGTTTAAGATAATTTATGGCAAATTAAATATAGATTTTGAATTTTCTCACTATAACCCATTTAGTCTTGTTTATTCTGGATGACCTTTGCGTAACTGGCAAACCGTAAGACATGGAACAAACCTTACTTTACAAAAATGTAGGTCACACGATTTCTGACGAAATGCATATTTTGTGGACTGCCATTTCGGAGAGATTGCTTGTTGTTTGAGATCTGCAATACGTATACTTTTCACAAATGCAAGGTGGTTACTCACTTTTTGTCTCTTGGACGTGCAAAGGGAACGGAATTTCAAAGGCTTTGTATAGCGACCAGGTTTCAAAACATTTGAGTAATCCTGAAAGCCTACTGCATTTCCTTTGAACCTACAAGAAAATTGGCAATTTGGATACTTTCTGCAAATGTTTATCTGGGCTAACACGAAGAAGATGATTAAGAGTTTTTAAGAATAGTCAGTACAGTGGCAGAGAAAGTCCTGTGAATGCAACTAATCGGCGTTTTTACCATTGTGTCCTACATTTGCATAAAATAATCCGCTAACTAAAAACAAAGGTACAAGTGTTGTATTTAAATCAATTATTTCAATGGCACTACCTGAATGGTAACAGAGCGACATGACTCCACGGCAAGTTGCGGGTCTCGTATTTGGAAAGTCTCCGTTCAATTCCGGTCGATCACCACTCTCACTTTGGGTTTTACGTGGTTTTCCATGGGTGGTATGCGAGTGCTGAAGTGTTTTTTCCTGTACAAGAATATAACTATTCCATCGTTTCTCTTTCACTCTCTTTTCCTCTCATTTTTCAGGTGTGACTTCTAGATTTCGGGGTATATGGCCGTGCCAGAAAGATGGCTCGAATGCATACTCAAAAAAAAGTTACTTGCCAGGGGCACTAGAAAGCTATTTAGTCAACGGGTAGCCTACCGCCTTGTCTAGGTAAGGGATAAAAACTGAAAATATATTAGCTCATTTTGAAGTTAAAGTTTGTGTAGTTACTTTCTCTACCACATGTTAGGGGAAATATTGTATTCCGCCCAAAATTTCGATGTCGAGATTCTCCAGAAATATATTTTGAGGACCCTTGAATCCAAAAGCAGTTTTGGAAAAAGTCCATGTGTGTCTCAGTGAATTGTTGCGCGCGCGCGCGCGCGCGCGTGTGTGTGTGTGTGTGGGTCTCCATTGGTCTGTGGGACTGTCTGTGAACAGCATAACTCAAAAAGACAAAACTTAATACCCTTCAAGGATGCGACATAAAGATTTTGAAGAAAATGTCCCGAACCTATACTTCACATTACATGGAAAATGTTTAAAAAATTCTGATTTTCTCATAAATGGTCCTAACGATTTTGATTGAAATGTCATTTGTTGGAGATATTTATATGGGAAATGAGAGAATTTTGAATTTTCTCTCTAGAGCCCATATCCTGTTTACTTCATTTAGCGACTACCTTTAAAAAAATTGAATATCGCTCAAAACCTACTGCATTCCCCTTGAAACAACGACAATTAGCAATAAGATAAATTCTGCAAGTGTTTATCTCAAATAACATAAAGACCACAGGGGAATAAGAGCTTGTAAGAATAGTTAGTATAAGATTAGTGAAAATCATGTGAGTGCAAATAATCGGTGTTTTTCCCATTGTGTCCTACATTTCCGTAAAATAATCTGGTAAACCTAGACATATGCATTAGGATTGAAAATAAAGGTACAACAGTGCTGTAACTAAATCACTTGCTTCAATGAACGGAACAGGGCGACATTGCTACCTCGCGTTTGGGAAGTCTCTGGTTCAATTCCCCTCCCATTTTCGCTTTGGGTTTTTACGTGGTTTTCGCTGGGTGGTAGGTGAGTACTAAAGTATTCTTTTCTTGTGGAAGAAAATATAATTTCCAGCATTTCTCTTTCATTCGTTTCCCTCTCATCTTTCAGGCGTGTTTATAGATTTCGTGGGTTATGGCTGTGCCACACTACTGCACCCCACCAATGACGCCTGTAGTGGACAGAGGTGGGGGACGCAGCGGCTGGGTGGCAAGCCTTGGACCTTCATGGGCGATTGCGCTAGGGGTTTAAGGTTTGGCTGTGCCAGACAGATAGCCCGGATGCTTGCTCAAAGGAAAGTTACTTCCCATGGACTCCATAGAGCTGCTTAGTCCATGGGTAGCCATTCTGTCTAGGCAAGGGAACAAAATCTGAAAATATATTAGTAATCATTTTCAAGTTCAAGTTTGTTATTTATTACTTGCTCTACTACTTATAGTAAGTAGGGGAGCTATTGCATTCGATCTAAGATTTCGATGTAGGGGTTTAGCCGGAAATATCTTTTTGAGGCTCCCTGAATCCAAAAGGTCTGTGAGTGTGTGTGTGTGTGTGTGTGTGTGTGTGTGTGTGTGTGTGTGTGTGTGTGTGTGTCTGTCTGTCTGTCTGTGTGTGTCTGTCTGTCTGTGGGTGTGTGTCTGTCCGTGGGTGTGTGTCTGTCTGTGGGTGTATGTGTGTGTGTCTGCCTGTGGGTGTGTTTGTGTGTGTGTGTCTGTGGGTGTATGTGGGTGCCTGTGTATGTGTTTGTGTGTGTGTCTGTCTGTGTATGTGTGTTTCTCTCTCTCTCTCTCTCTGTCTGTGTGTGTGTGTGTGTGTGTGTGTGTGTGTGTGTGTGTGTGTGTGTGTGTGTCTGTGAACAGCACAACTTAAAGAGGAAAAATGAGGCGTTGAGCGCAACAGTGGCCCAACCTCTAAATGTACATAAAGGAGATAATGGTGTGCAAAAAATATCTGTGATTTGAAAGTTTTATATTTACTTCAATAACTAAGCAAGGGTCATGATATTTGGAAATTGTAATCAATATAGCACCGACATTGTGATACATTGTTACATACATGCAGGAACGTTGGGCCACTGTTTCTATCCAGGAAGCCAGATTCAGTTCCATGCAATAACACACTTCTTACGCCATCGGTCGGTGGTTGTAGAAATGTACTACTGCTCTCCTAGATTTTGATATGGGGAACATGTCTGTGCTAATAACTCAGTTTCTGAATTTTTGTGGGTTGGGCCACTGTTGCGCTCAACGGCTCAAATGGGTTATTAACCAAAGTATTTAAGCTTAATATCCTTCAAAGATGCAACACGAATATTTTGAAGAAAATTCCCCCAACCTAAACTACCCTTTACATTGAAAATTTTGTATTTGTCAAAAATGAGACTAGTGATTTTGATTAAAATGCCATGTATTTAGGATATTTTAAAGAATATTCAATGTATATTTTGAATTTTCTCGCTATAGCCTATGTAGTCCTGTTTACTTCATTTAGTGACCAACTTTAAAACATCTGAATATCGCTCAAAGCCTACTGTGTTCCCCTAGAACCAACAAGAAAATTAGCAATTTCTGTAAATGTTTATCTCGACTAACGTGAAGAAGATAAAGGAATGCGTGTTTGTAAGAATAGTTAGTACAAGAGTAGAAGAAATCATGTCAGTGCAACTGTCCTACAGTTCCATAAAATAATCTGGTAACCCTAGACGAGGCATGGGCACGAGAGGAGAGGTAGCGATTGAACTTGCCTTACTCACCCCACATTCTCTTGCCAAGTGACGAAGGTTATTATGATACAAGCGCATTGGTAGCTTCGTTCCACCTGCGTGGTGGTAATAATTTCCCCCATGGTATTAACTATTTTGTTTATATTAAATATATTTCACATACAATAATTACTACACAGCCACCTAGTGTGGCTAGGAAAATTACATAACCTTCAAGTTCATAACGTTTAAAAATGGCGACTAATCAACAGAACGGTAAAGTGAATCGTCACAACGTCCGCATATGGGGCGCGGTAAATCCCAATGTTACAATGGAGATTGAAAGAGATTCTCCTAAGATTAATGTCTTCTGTGCTGTGTCACGTAGCAACATTTACGGGCCCTACTTTTTTCTTGAAAAAATGTGATGGGTATGACGTACCGACACATGCTACAAAACTGGATGTTTCCCAGACTGATGGCTGATATGCCGCACTTCATATTCGAACAGGACGGAGCTCCGCCTCATTGGCATAGAGAAGTGCGTCGCCATCTGAACGAGGAACTTCCAAACAGATGGATCGGGCCATGTGCTCAGGATGATTTGGCACTCTTCAGCAGGCCCCCAAGGTCTCCCGACCTTACAGTTTGTGACTTATTTCTTTGGGAATACGTGAAAGATAATTTGTAGGTACCACTTTTGCCGACCACATTGGCTGAACTCCAGGGTCGCATAACTTCTGTGCTGGCGAATATCAACAGGGACATGCTGGGACGTGTATGGCTTGAACTTGACTATCACATAGATGTGTGTCGTGTAACATGAGAGCACATAGAACATTTGCAATAATATGTAGGAAACTTGAAAATGTGCTTTTTTCATACAATGTATAATTCATTATTTTGTGTGTAATACTTTGTGAAATACATTCATCCAAAACCCGATGAATCATTTGTAATCACCCTGTACTGATGACAAAAGCCAGAGATCAATTTTAATATAAAAATACTATTAATCGGAAAGTAGATATAGGTACATAAATATAGCAAACAAAGATGCAAAAGCTAGAATTAAAACAAAGTAAAAAGGTCGAAAAGATAACTTAAAGTGTTAAATTCTCAGCTTCATCTTTATCTTTGCTAAAAACTTCAAAATTCCTTCGAGCGCTTCTTTACAGTCCACCAGGACCTCTGCAGGTCTGACAGGCTGCTATTCAAAGAGTCCCAGGTTCGATTCCCGGTTGGGATGTAAATTTTTCTCCAGCCTAGATTATTCCCTATCCTTCCCAGGGTCTGGAAGTATGAATGGGAGTCTGAATCGTTGTGTATGTGTGTGTGTGTGTGTGTGTGTGTGTGTGTGTGTGTGTGTGTGTGTGTGTGTGTGTGTGTGATCTAATGTATAAAACCCAAAGATACAAGCACTGTATACGAGTTAACACTATTTCCGATGGGCAATATGTTCGAAAGGAAAAAGGCCGCCTATATGACCATCTCTTTCAAAGGTTGGGCTGAAGTGGAACAGTAAAAGTCTTTTTTTCAGTTTTCACCACTAGTCTCCCCTTAATGCAACAACGCGAGCAGAGATGCAGGTTCTGGTTCAAGAAAAATAAATGTTTGCAGATACAGTACTGAAAACAATGGAATTTGAACAAACAGACAGGTTTACGTGCTAAGTATTCTGAAGTAGAGAGTTTAACTCCATCTCATTTCCATCATCAACCAACCATAAAAAAATGTTACGCTTTATAGACTCGAGAAATATCTTTGCTTTCCTGCAATCTCTTTTCCACGTTAGGTTGTGAGAGAAATGTGTGAATATAGACTATGGACAATAATGGACAAACGAGGATGCCCTATGGATCGTGTATAATAGTTAAAGGCATATTTGAATATGCCAAAATATTCATAAGCACAGGCACTTCAAATACAGATAATGTAACAATGGGTAAAGGTGTCAAGATGTCGTCGACTCTTTAGCATTAATGTTGAGGACCTAATAGCAAATTGTTAGTAAGAAGTCTGTAAAGCTATACGGCTGAAAAGGAACGGCTACTTAAATGTTAAATATGCTGTATGCATTGATACAGTCGAAATACAATATACTGAGATAGACTTAGGACACTGTGTGATTTAAACTTAATGGCGGAAAATGAAATGTTCTTACATAGACCAGCATTTAAACTGCAAAATATTATCAAATCATTTAATTTACGAATATCCCTTGAAAAAAGGTATGCCCTTTGGGATCTTAGAGAGAAATAAGTAATTATGGATATCGGTAATAATATACAATTTACATCGTGCCATTTTGTTGGTATAGCTATAACGGAAAAATAAACAAAAATTTAAAAATAAACAAGGAGAAAACAAAAACGTAGGTACAAAAAAACTCCTGCGCTCGCCACATGTCTATATGGAGCTGAGCTCTGAATTTGCAGATGAAAGATGACTCCAAATAGTAGAAATGATGTTTTTATAGAACTTAAACGACACAAGTAAGAGCGAATTAAAAATGCGGACATAAGAACTCCTGTAAATGTGGAGATTGTAAACTACAAAAAAATAAAGCCAAAAAAGGAACAGTGGGTTAATTCAAACCAATGGATAGCAATAGCATACCAAAATAAATAATCAAATACAGACCAGGCGGAAATAGAAATTTGAGCGACGAAGAATAAGTCAGTCGTACTAGTGTTAACTGTCAACGTAACGGCCTTATGTTGTCTAATACGTGATGTAGACGATGATAGCAGATTATACTTTGAACCACTAATTTCTCAATCAGCAAACTCTCTTTCTTCAAATAATACTTAACTGAAAGAGTTTCGACGACCAAAAGCCGGAAGAATTTGAAAGGTAAGTGGGCATGTGGTATATTTGGATAAGAGGACAAGAGCGAAAGTATTTTCGCATGCTATGATTCAGCAATATCGATCTGAAGTGAAGAGGCAAGTGGTGCTATAATGAACAGACCCACTGGAATGAAAAGTTCAGTGTTTGCTAAGTGACGCAAAGAAAAAGAAGGGAACTTCTCGCTCCAATGAAAAGAAAGTATTTGATGGAACAAAGGTCTCATTAACTCGTTTCACTTTCATCCCACGTGACACCACTTGATGCTAGTGCAATGAAGTCCTGTGACAGAAAGTAAAACTGTTGATAGGTTAGGTTAGGTTAGGTTTAGGTTTAAGGACAACAACTACTAGGTCATCAACGCTCTTACAGAATGGATCATGGCAAAAGCCAGATATCAATTTCAACATAACAAAAAGATACTACCAACAACAAATATCCATAGATATACGAAGCAGAGACGCAAAACTCAGAATAAAAAGAAAAATTACCAAAATGGGACCGAAAACTAAAAAAACTTCGAGACCTAAAGCTCTAAATTCGTATTTTCACGTTAACCATTGATAAAAACTTCAAAACTTTCCACCGCTTGTTTATCATCCACCAGGGCCACTTCAAGCCTAACCGGCAATTGCAGAGAGTCTCGATTTTGCGCTACGGAAACACACACTAGCAGCACGTGACGGACCGATAAAAGGTGGCACAGCGGATAAAGAGGAGCAAGGTCCCGTTTAAAACGGTAACCATGCGAAAAATTGCTAATGCTGGATTTCTGACAATGAAGTCATTAATCCTCTTGCTCTCCAATATTTTTCACTGATGGATGGGGCATTAGAAGTGGCCGGGCATATCTGAAGGTGGTCTCGATCCATTTCCTCTTGCAGATCACATAGAGGACATAGTGCTGAAGAATATATCCCAATTCTAGAAATTATGGTATAATTGGAGCTATATCAGCTACTGGATTCCTGAGTTTTATTGTTTGAGCCCAGCATATATTCACAGTAGGCATAGACAAAAGATACACGAGCATATTTCACAGGAGCAACTATAATTGTTGCAGTACCAACAGGAATTAAACATTTTAGTTGACTTGCAACAATATATGGTTCAAAGGTAATTCATTATGCCCCTGCATCCTTTTGAGCTTTAGGTTTTATTTTTATTTTTACAATTGGGTTTTAACTTATAACAATAACGAGGTAGTGTAACACAAACTGAGATATGCATAAAAGCAATAAAAATATCTTCACAGTACAGTAAATAATTAGAAACTAAAAGGTTTACATGCTCCTTACGTAAAAGCTTAATAGCATCTGCAAAAGGTTGTAAAACACCTACACAACCAACTTTATTTGAACTCTTCTGCACCCAAATATATCCTAACACCTTACGCTCCAGTAAAGTAAAAAATGCTACTCTTAGTATAATAAATGCACTCAAATTTAACCAATTAATATTACAAATAATTCCCCACTTATCATTTACCATCTATGATTATTAGTCATACTTAGAGATTCTAAATCTGTTGCACTCAACTCTGCCACAATAGTTTAACTAATAATATCCAGATTAAAACAAAAATTACTTTAAATATTTGGTCGCCTTGCACTAAAATATTTAACTCAATTGAAGATAGAAATGAACCTGACTCATTTTGGTATAAACTCAGATCATGTAAGATCAAGGTCGAACAGACCAAGTTATTGAACATCTGCATTCATAACTAATCTTAATCCAACATCATGGTCACAATCTCCTTTTTCGATATGAACACTCAGAAAGAATTATGCTCTTATCCGTAAGGTAACTTAGCCTTTAATCATCACACATGGATCTTATAATTAATTATATTATTAAATACAAAGAGGAGCTTTATCCTGTCGCCCCAATTAAATAAATTTCAAACAAACCAAACATTAAGCTTTAACTCAATTAATTACTACGTATATTTAACTTTATATGGTCTTTTTGTAACTTAGTAACGTTTTAATCTTTTTACTTAAAATCTGAATTTAATATAAATTAATATAAAACAGAATTCACCTCATCCAACCATCCATACCAGCCTTCAATTAAAAGACTAACGATTATGATTCCTTTGCACAGTGAATTAAGACTTCTAAATTCCAGAAGAAAAAAATCCATAACTGATTTCAATATACCCTGTTACACAAGATACAATAAAAAAAAAAAATTTAATTAATTATATAAATAATTCATACTTCCTTTAGAGTACTAATTTACCACAGTAAAAATACCAAAAATTTACTTAATTTAAATCCTAAAATAAACTAATTTCTCATAAAACAATTTTATTAATTTCAGATTACATCAAATTGCACGATAATCATTTCAGGGTAAATGCAGGTCTTAACCTTAAGTTTAATCTGATTATCCTTCTAGGTACACCTTCTAATACACCCACTTTGTTATGACTTATCTCATCTTAATAATGAGAGCGATAGGCAGTGTGCATAATATAGAGCTATAATTCATTTTAACAATCTTTATAAAATTACAATTACAATTAAATCCACCTTCAAATTGTATATCAATAGCAATCCATTATAAATAAAATTTATCGTAATCCATTTTCAACTTATTTATTACTGACCTTGATCTGAAATTTTAATTAATCTTATATCAAGAAAATGATTAAAAAGTGCATTCTTAAACAGCGGTATAAAGGAAATAATATACGTAATGTTCTACGTGGACTATCGGTTATGCAACACTTTTCCTCTAAATGGACTATAATACTTACAAATTCTTTAAGTTTCAAGACCTTACCAACTAATACTCCATTTTAAAATTAAAATTTAAACAAAACCAAAAAGCACTACAGGTTTATTGCAAAAAATTAATATTTTTTAAATAGGAAATGGCTGTAAATACTTGAATTCAATTTACTTAGGTTAGCATAACAAGAATGAGGAACATATCTCAACAGTGAAAGGGGTAAATGCCCAGTCGTCTATGTAATGGCAAACATATTGAAAGGGTTAATTTTATGGTATCAAGTATCAAGGAAGATTATTGTGGTGCCAAGGGATGTCCAAGCCATCGATTCCTTGGACTCTTCAGTTTGTTCAGGGATATCGCAGAGCGAAAAATGATGTACATGGATATCCATCTTCATTTACACTTTCACATTCAAAAACACTTCTTTCCTTTGCGAACATTTGCAGTACATTGTTTATGGTGTGAGCAGAAATATAATACTGGAAAAAATTATAATTCTTTTTGAAACATACCTACCTGTATACCAAAAATTCATAGAAAATACAACCAAAGATTTGTGTAAACAGCAACACCTACAATTTAAGAGATAACAGACAGAAACATATGATTACTTCCTTCAGGAAGAACAATACTATGAAATCTAATTATTAATAAATTTCATGAAGAATTTAAATTACTTATTGGAAAGAAGAAAACTAATAAACATTCTACTTTTACATTTATTTCAACCATTTCAATTATTTCATATAACAACTTTATTGGATTATTTCGTTATTATGCCATTCAGATTTAATATAATAATCTGAACAATTACAGGATATTATTTGTAACAATTTTGACAATCGGGCTGTATCATGAATGAAATCAGGGATCCCTTGAATGAGCTCTATAATTAAAGGGTTGTAGTTAAACATAACACTTGATTAGTATTCAAAAAGTACTAAATTCTCAATCTTCCTCAATATAAGTAAGAAGCAAATTAACTGCAAACAGTTTCAACCTGTAGTAAGTTAAATTCAAAATCCTTATTCATTAATTGAAACCAAAATAGAGGTATATCACTGTTAGTGATAAAATTGAAATTAATATGCAATTAAGAAGGTGCGTGTTAAATAAAAGCTGTTAACTTATTATTCCAGTGGTTTAAATACATTTTCATCTTATCCTCAATTTATATAGTTTAAAACAAAACAATACATTTTCATTCTAAAAAACAACTACATTTTTGTGAACATATTCAAAGACAAAATTGTCTCAATAACAGTTTCAGTGTTATAGTCTAATATAAGATATTTGATTAAATAATAAAGATCATTAAAATTAAAGCAATTAAAAAAGTTATCAAATAATATTTCGAATTATTTGTTTGAATTCACCGATCAATTCCTTTTATTTTATTAAAACATAATATAAGTATGGTATACCAAAATATTCTCTTTAACCTAAATCAATATGTTTAATACAATCTAGATCAACTGTTACAGGTTATTTACTACCTCCCTTTGTCAAAATTAAAGGTATCAATCCCATAGACCCAGAAAAAATAATAAATCTCTAATATTTAAGTAAATGAAAATAACAATATAATGTATACTTAAATAAAATTCTTCCTAATTTACAAACCTATTAACCTAACCAAGATATTAGAACTAAGAAAATAAAGTGATTTAATGTTACATCCCCTATTATATAATCTCCACTATATAAGATCACTAAAGATGAAATTAAAGCAACAAACCTTATAAACAATAATGATATTCAATCCAACAATAGTGTTATAAAAATTGATGATAAATTTAATCTAACAATTTCTCATTCAATGAAATATATCATTTATAATACAAAACATACTGAACAGAAATCTTTATAAAGACAATAATAACAGTGAAAACAAACTAATAAAACATAATGACAAATATATCACAACCTAAGATAGTAACTTGTATCTATGACACCACAAATAACTAAATTATGTTAAACTACCTAAGTAAAATTAAAATCCAATTAAGACAAACCCTCTTTTCAAAATTAACGAATTTAAAGGTAACCAATGTAACATTAATAATAAATATTCACAACAATAACCTCTTACTCTTCTATAAACACCAGATTAATAAATCCCATGTTGACTAGATGAATATAAATATAAGGTGTAAGCAGGTCTAAAAAAAGAGATTAATATCAGAAATAATATTACTAACCACATTCAACCTTACATTCTATTAAACAACTTCACCTAGAAAATTTCATGAAGGAGGTGCAACTATGTTACATGATGTAAGCAAAAATCATCAGTGCTATTCTTGCTATTAACTTTAATAAACCCTTAATAACTAATAAAGTTCATCTTCATAAATGTTTATAGCTAATATTAGCTAAACAAAATAAACCACAAGAATATAAACCATGAGCAATGATTAAAACAAACATCATATAAAAACCTCATACATTTAATGTTATTAACGCTGCTACTACTAACCCTATATGAGCAACAGATGTGTGGGCAATTATAGATTTTATATTGACTTGATGTAAACAAATTAATCTTAAACACCCCCTGCCAATCTAGTTGATAATCAAAACACATTAAGTATTACTCCAATACTTATTAAATATACAAAAACCCATAATAAACCATATCCACCTTACTTAAGTAAAATCCCTGCTAAAATTATTGATTGTGAAACATGGGCATTTACATATGCCTTAGGCAATCATAAATGAACTAAATATATAGGGATTTTAACTGAAAGTGCTAAAATCATTCTAATGTATAAATAAAGATGCACAAAATCTCTTTTATAAACTAAAGAAAATGCTAAACACCTTAAATTTCTATAAAGATATATAATTCCTAATAACAATAGTAAGCAAGCAAATGAAGTATACAAAGTAAACAAACCCCTACTTGTAGTAATTCTGGCTGATATCCTCAATTAAAAATAAAGTTGGAATTATACTCCCTTAAAAAGCATAAAATAAAATTATATTTATACTACAAAAAGTACAATATAATATAAACAATAAAATCAAAATCGTGAATAAAAACATATTATCATACAATTTATATAAGATTCAGAATTACTTGCTGTAACTATTTATACACAAATTCAAAATCTTCAAAGGGAAGGAAATCTTGTCATTAACTTCCAACACGAACATTTGTCTTAAACTACCTTTTGATATTTTATATTTAATACCAGTATAACATTAAGTATTATGTTTTTATTTTAAACCTTTCTTTATCAACAGGTACTTTCTATATGGCTAGTTAGAGGTTATAATATATCTATAAGATTTTGATTTTCCCATGTTTTATCATTTATTTACCTAGGAGGAATATTAGTTTTACTTAAATATGTTACCAGATTAGCATCAAATGAAATATTTTTTGTTCAAGTAAGACTCTTTTTAAGATTATTCTTTTACCTTTGATCTTTCTATTAATTCACTATCTAAATATCACTTACTCCAGTAATCTATACAAACATTTAGAAAATGATTAACCTTCAATTCAAGTCCTAAAAACTTTTTCTTTATTCGTATTTATCTCCATATTGGACGAAGGATATATAATGGATCATTTAAATTTTACTGCACATGAATGGTTGGGATAGCTATTTTATTTATAGTTATAGCAACAGCATTTAAATGTTGCGTATTACCTTGACAACAATCCTCTTTCTGAGGAGCTGCAGTTATCACAAGTTTATTGTCTGCTATCCCTTATTTAGGTACTGAATTAGTAGAATGAGAATGGGGATGCTTTGCAGTTGATTATGCAACATTAAACCAATTCTTCACATTTCATTTTGTATTACCGTTTATTGTTGCAGCAGCAGTTATAACACATTTACTTTTTCTTCATGAAGCAGGTTCAAATAAACCATTAGGTCTTAACAGAAATATTGATAAAATCCCTTTTCATCCCTATTTTACATTTAAGGATATTTTAGGATACATTATTTTATTTATATTTTTGTAAATTTTATCCATAAAAGAGCCTTATATTCTAGGAGATCCTGACAATTTTACACCAGGAAATCCATTGGTAACACCAGTTCATATTCAACCAGAATAGTACTTTGTATTTGCCTATTCATGCTATTCCTTTTAAATTAGGAGGAGCATTTCCTGTTGTTATATTATATCTATTGCAATTCTATTTTTTGTAGCTTTAATATCTTCAAATTCATGAGAATTACAATATTACCCCATTAACTATTTATATTCTGATCAATAGGCACAATTTTAATTCTTTTAACATGTATTGGAGCACGTCCTGTTGAAGACTTACATTTTAACATGGACCAATTTTAACTATTCTCCACTTTCTTTATTACATTCTAAACCTATTAATTAATTAATAGGAATCGAACCTCCCCTGCAGTATAGGAGCAGTAAATTACTTTATATACTTTAGATATGTGAAACCATGTTGTTTCTGATGGTATCCCACGCTTATGTATACGTACAAATGATGATAAAATACTGAAATAGGTAACTTCTTAATTTTGTAGCTTTGTAAATAGCACTGTATTAAAGAAACATTACCCTGGAAATGTGTAATAATGCATCCGTTTTGTTCAAAACACTCAGTACATAAACATTAAGATTATTTTAAATTCTACCTGTGTTTAGCTTCAACTATGAAAAAAGGGTAAGATGACCAATAGTGCATATTCTGTCAGGGACCAAGGATATTTCACATTTGCATACATAGACATATAAATTTATGAATACTTAATTTATTTGGATGAATAATGCCAATATTTGAAGAAACAAAAGTACATTTTAAATGTGTTTGATGTACGCATTTACGTCCAATATATTGATGTGGAATCATCGCTCCTCCGTTCCGCTATCCTACGCGGAATGCTGCTTTCTGGTGATCTCTGCTACGGCTGCTCTGGCATGTGATTTTAACCTCAGGGTATGCGTGAGTGTTTGCGAACAAAACCAGAACTCTCGTTTGAATTCTTTTATTCTCACCAAACTAAGACTGCGTGAGATTTGCAGATCCTTATTAAAAACGTTAAGTTGTGACTGTACTTTACTAATACCGAAGATTGTTAGTATTAAATACAATGTGTCCTCACACTCGAGGATCCAGAATGCAAGTTCCGTGACTGAAGATATGGGCGACGAGTGTAGTGACCCTCCGGGTTCTGGAAGGCAAGTCTAAATGACCCTTTCTCGCTGGGTTGTCGCAGGCAAGCCTCTGTGCGTCATGACGCTCTCTATACCTTTCACTTCCTAATTAGTAACAGGGTTTCGAAGAAACGACCATCCCTTGTTTTCCGGCTCACACCGGCACTGAGCGATTTCCAGGAAAACTGGTCTTACCAGATCTCGCTGGATTACCTGAAGCTCACCCCTAATGACTTGTCTGTACCTTTTCGTGCCCTTTGACAATTTTAGTCACAACTAATCTCCCAGATTCTGTAGCTTTTATACATGTAACGATTTTAACATTTTCTGATTATTTAATTCTGCCATGTGATGCAGTATTCTATCCATAATTATGGCGTTCACAATTTCGGCTTCTCTTGTTCTCTTCCGACCCCGATGCTATTAGGGTTCCTGAGGGCTAGGGAGTCTTTATTTTTCCAACCTCTCCATTGCTCTAATTTTTCTGTAAAACCTTAACCTCTAACATGCTGACCTGTCATGGCATGTAATACGTCTTCTGATTGGTAATCAGAGGATATGGTCGGTGAATTTATTTTGATAATTCTCCCGGTCAGGTTGGTGAGACCCTTAAACCAACGACAGGTGTGGTCCCCCAGACATTCTGGGGGTTGTGAGAGAGCGATGTGACCGCCAAAACATAAAAATAAGGTGCTCTCTAAAAAATGTTTACTATTACTGCTATTGCTCCCTTTTTTATGAAATATGACTCGAGGGGTAAAATGTTCCAGAGTTAAAATAGTCCCCCATTCGGATCTCCGGGCGGGGACTACTTCTCGAGAACCAAAACATTATATTAATAGAAGATCTAACATCAGACTTCTACAATGGAATGCGGGTGGTCTCACACAAACAAAAAGAGTAGAACTGAATAAAATTGTATTTGACTATAACATTGATATATCTGTAATACAAGAAGCAAATCTAACAAATGACCAACTTAAATACTTCAATTTTACTGGATTTTTACTGCACTTACTACCCAAAAATAGTCAGATAAGTAGTGGAATATTAGTTGGAGTCAAAAAGGATATTAAAACCTCCTTTGAAATTGTTAAAGAAATGGATAACACAGATAAAAGTGAATTAATAAAGCTAAATTTTTGGGATAACAAAACACATCTACATTTATACAGTATTTACAGTCCTCCCAGGAATGAATCAGATTTCTCACTTGTTGACCAATTAAATAAAACAATCGTAATTGGGGATTTCAATGCACATTCCCAAAGATGGGGTTATGAAAAAGTGGATTCTACAGGAAAGATAGTGGAAGAATTTTTGAATACCACAACTTTTGAACTGATTTATAGTAAAGAAGATCCCACAACCTTCATACATTATTCTCGAGCGGGCAGTAACCCAGACCTCTTGTTGGCCACAACAGATATTGTTTCAAAAATTAAAAAACAAGTTATAGAAGATCCAAGTTCTGGTCACAGAGCAGTAATTGCTGATATAAAACTAGAGAATACAAATAACAGTCAAGGTCTTAAGAATCTGTATTGAAACTTCAAAAAAGCAGATTGGAACAAATATAAAACTGAATTAGAACGTAAATTTAAAGAACAAACAAACTCACAGCTGCATGACCAACCAGATCATATGAACAAAGAATTCTGTAAAGTCATCCTAGAAACTGCAAAAAAACATTCCTCGTGGAAGAATTAAAAATTTCAAACCCTTTTGGAACCCCCAGTTAGAAGAACTGAAAAAGCAAAGGGATATAGCTAGAAATACAGCTGAACAAACAAAAAACATATCAGATACACAAATATGGTGGAAGAAATGTGCCTCACTAAAAAAAGAAATTAATACTGCTAAAAGGAATCACTTTAATAATTTCTTAGAAAAATTGGATTATAGGACAGATAGTAACAAAGCTCATAAGTTCATAAAAAATGTCAAGGACAGGAAAGAAAACAACAGCACACCTATCATACACAACAATAAAATGTTAGTACATGATGCAGTCATAGTCGAAACATTCAATAAATATTATGCTAATTCACACAAAGTAACAAGAAATAATAAAAAGGAACGTAAAGAATTTAAGAAAGATTTGAAACAAGAAAGAGAATATAATCCTAACACTCAGTGCAATATCTTTTTTCAAAATTTTAATGTGCAAGAGTTGAACATTGCAATAAATAATCTAAAAAACAAAAAGTCTCCTGGACCAGATCACATACATCCAGAGTTCATAAAAAAACCTTGGAAAAACAGCAAAACAACAACTACTGAAACTCTACAATCTATCCTGGAAAACCACTGTACCTGCTGAATGGCGAAAAGCAATAATTGTCCCACTCTTGAAGAAAGACAAAACAGCATCAGAAATAAAAAATTATAGACCAATAGCTCTTACCAGCATAATAGCAAAAGTGATGGAAAGAATGGTGTTAAACAGGTTAAATTGGTTCCTAGAATCACAAAATTTAATATCCCCATGTCAAGCTGGATTCAGAGAGTTCCACTCTACAAATCAACAAGTCTTACTTCTCAGTCAAGAAATCAAAGACTCCTTCAATAGAAAAGAAGATAATTTATCAGTTTTTATTGATTTTCAAAGTGCATATGATTCTATATGCAGAACAAAACTACTAAAGAAAGTAAAAAAAAATAGGGATACAAGGTCCAATGTTTTCATGGCTATGTCATTTCCTAACACAAGGCTTTATTGCAACCAGATATGGAAGAAATATATCTAAATATAAACAAGTACACCGTGGCTTACCACAAGGTGCAGTGCTCAGCACTACACTTTTTAATATATTTATTAATGATCTACCACAACAAATACAAGAATCAGGCGTGAAGTGTGCACTATTTGCTGATGACTTGGTAATGTGGACTTCAAAACCAAAAAGCAAAAGTACAGAACTGGAAAAAACCATGCAACAATCCTTAACCAACTTACAGAGGTGGACCAAAGAAAATTTAATGACTGTTAATACAACAAAATCAAACTACCAAATCTTTTCACTAAGAAAAAAACCACTAAAAATAAAACTAAATTTTGAGGGTCAACAATTACCAGAAACAAAGGAAGCAAAGTATTTAGGAGTTACATTTGATACCAAACTTACATGGACCAAACAAATAGAAAATGTAATACAAAGAGCAGAGAGGCGCCTTTCACTGTTAAAACGTCTAACAGGAATGAAGTGGGGATGTTCCAGAGCAATGCTTAACACAACATACAATGTATATATAAAACCATTATTTACTTACTGCAGCGAAGTTCTTGTAACAGCAAACACAAAAAAAAATTTCAAATCTTTCAAAACCAAAGTGTGAGATTAATTACAGATGCTATCAAAACCATACCAATAGCAGCTATGGAAATACTAACCAACCAATACCCCATTGAATATAAAATAGAAAAAGCGGCTCTTATTCAACACGAAAAGTTGATCAGACTCCCATTCAATACATGGCACAAGACAAATTTTACACATACACTAAAGACTCAGGAGAGCTTTCTTTCCAAAATTCAAGACATCAAGAAGGATTTACACCTTCCTAATTAAAAGGAAAACTTCATATCTAAAGTCAATCGAACACATACATTAGACATCACATATTATTTACACCTGACAGAAGAAGTCAAAAAAAGTGATACTCCAACTAGTGTTCTAAAATTATTGGCATTAGAGACAATCCATACTAGATTTCCAGAACATGAGTGGCTCCATATTTATACTGATGGATCATAGATACCAAACGAAGATGGAGCAGGTGCTGGAGTCACATGTCACCTCTTTTCCTATTACAAATCTTTAAGTTATGGAACTACTAACTTTGATGGAGAAATTGAAGCAATTCGAATGGCCCTACAAAATCTTTTGTACAGAATTTCACATTTTCAGCAAGCAGTTATTCTCTCAGATTCCAGGGCAGCAATTATAGCAATTACTTCCAAGTTGTCACCAAAAAAACAAACTATTATAGAATGTTGGAAGATGCTTAGCCATTTAACAGCACTTCAAAAACACCTAGTCTTCCAATGGATACCGGCTCACTGTGGACTGAGTGGTAATGAGAATGCTGATTTTCTTGCAAAAAAGGGTACCAGCGGTGTACAAAAATCTATAGTTAATCTACCATTTTATGCAGCTAAAAGACTAGTCAACTCTCAATTCAAAAAAATTATTGCAAAATATTACTATGAAAAATCAAAGAATAAAAGACGGGAACTACCAAACATTCAAACAGTGATTCCTGAGTATCCTCAAAAAACAGCAGTTGCAACCTTCAGGTTGCTTACAGGACATGATTGTCTGACAAAACATTTAAACAGAATTGGGATATATTCTTTACCACTCTGTCCTCTATGTGATCAGCAAGAGGAAATGGATCGAGACCACCTTCAAATATGCCCGGCCACTTCTAATGCCCCATCCATCAGTGAAAAATATTGGAGAGCAAGAGGATTAATGACTTCATTGTCAGAAATCCAGCATTAGCTAACAACAACAACAACAATTTCGGCTTCAATGTATGTGGCACTTGTGTCCTCATGTAACCTAGCACTCACTAACGTTAAAACACTAGACACAAGGAATATTTTAAATGATTCATTAAGCAATATAATTATTATATTGTACGTAAATATATAAACATACTTAAAATAACATAAAATAATAATAAACAAAATTAAAACAAATTCTAATCTCAATAAAGTAATTAATAAATGTTTACGTCAGGAAGAAAACACTCATAATCCACAAAAAAGCATACATAAAATATTAACATTGAGGCTTTAATAGTTTAAAATAAAACATTGGTCTTGTAAACCAAATATAAGTTCGACCTCTAAAACTTCAAACGGAAGGAAATCTTATCATTAACTTCCACCACTAATAGTTGTTTTAAACTACCTTTGGATATTCTATACTACCTATTAAGAATTAGTCTAACGTTAAGAATTATCTTTTTATTTCTAAATCTTCCTTTATCAAAAAGCAATTTCTATATTGCTTATATGAGGTTATATATCTTTAAGATTTTCATTTTCCTATGTCTTATTATTAATTTACCTAGCAGGAATATTAGTTTTATTTAAATATGCCACCAGATTAGCCTATAATGAAATATTTTTTGTGCAAGTAAGCTTCTTTTTACAATGATTCTTTTACCTTTGACCTTTCTATTAATTCATTATCTAAATATCATTTACTCCAGTAACCTATACAAACATTTAGAAAATTATTAACCTTCAATTTAAAGTCCCAACAACTTTTTATTAAAGATATACAATCAACAGATTCATATAATTACTACCTTAATTACATCTTATCTATTCTTAACTTAAATTGCAATAGTTAAAATTGTTACATTTATAATGGACCTTTACGGCAAATAAATTAATGTATAAACCTTCACACAAAACTCTCCCTCTAATTAAAATTTCCAGTAACAGTTTAGTAGATCCTCCTCTAATATTTCTTCACGATGAAACTTTGGCTCACTTTTAGGTCTATGTCTAAGTATTCAAATTATAACAAGATTATTTTTCGCTATGCCTTGAATTGAACTGAATTTATTGAATACTAAAGCATATACATCTTTGGCTGACCATGAACTTGGCCCTAGCCCTTCTGTCATTGGACTGCTCTCTGTGTTTCTCTACATTTCACCTGTGCTGTTTATTAGTCAACTACAGTCAATTAACCTTGCTCAAACCTGTCTTTTTGGCTTTTGACTCACTTATTTTCACCAAATTCTCATATACTTTCCATTTCCCTAAGCCCATTACTATTTTAAATTATCCATTGCAATCTAAAATTTATTTCTCCCACCTTTTTCTTATGTTTTTCTTCCGTGGCACCCTATATATTAATACATGTTCATTACCTGATACTTATTTAAGTTATTTAAAGGTTACGTATTACCTTAAGGAGAAACATCTTTCTGAGGAGCTGCAGTTGTTAGAAATTTATTGCCTGCTATCCCTTATTTTGGGACAGAATTAGTAGAGTGAGAATGGAGATGTTTTGCAGTTGATTATGCAACATTAAACCGATTCTTCAGAATTCATTTTGTATTACCGTTTATGTTGCAGCAGCAGTTATAACATATTAACTTTTTCCTCATGAAGCAGGATCAAATAATGCATTAGGTCTTAACAGAAATATTGATAAAATCCCTTTTCATCCCTATTTTACATTTAAGGATATTTTGGGATACATTATTTTATTCATATTTTTGTAAATTCCATCCCTAAAAGAATCTTATATTGTAGGAGAGCCTGATCATTTCACAGCAGGAAATCTATTGGTAAAACCAGTTCATATTCAACCAGAATGGTACTTTCTATTCACCTATTCATGCTATTCCTAGTAAATAAGGAGTTACGTTTCCTCTTGTTATATTATATCTATTGCAATTCTAATTTTTGTAGCTTTAATATCTACAAATTCATGAGAATTGCAATATTATCCCATCAGCTATTCATGTTCTGATCAATAGGAAATATTTTAATTCTTTTAACATGAATTGGAGCATGTCCTGTTGAAGAATCTTACAGGAGAAATTTTAACTATTCTTTACTTTCTTTATTACATTCTAAACCCATTAGTTATTAAAATCTAAGATAATATTCTCCGTCAATAAATAAGTTATTAACTTAATGAATAAGCTTATGTCTTCAAATCATAATGAAAGGGTTAAAATCAATTATTACCTTATTACTTAACCTTTAAATTTTAAATTTTTTAGTCCTAAATAAAAAAAAGATAATTTAGTGATAAAGGTAATAATCTCTTCCATGCCAGAAAAATTACACATCTAAGTATACTTATAAATAAAGTACTAGAATATTGTCTAAAAAAATGTAAGCAAAGCCTCCTCTTCCATACTCCACATTGAAATCAGAGATTAACTCAAGTTTCCCTTCAGCAAAGTCAAGTGGTCTAGAATTTGTCTCAGCAAGACATGAAACAAATGAAACATTACTCAAAGGTAAAAAAAATGAAAAAAAATGATGTGTTGCACCCACATGACTTTCTCTACTATTGTACTAACCATTCTGCAAGCTCGTATTCCTATATCTGATTCATGTTACTTGAGATAAACATTTACATACATTATGTATATTGCTTGTTTCCTTGAAAGTGCAAAGGGAATATTAGAACTACAGTAGGATTTGAGCCATACTCAAACCTTTTAAAGCTTTGACATGCCATTCTCTTTGTACCCTTAATATATCAAAAAGATGGACAACGGTGTTCCATTTCATAAAAGTTTTAAGTTTTCCGAAACTGACACAAATAACAATGAATATATCCGAAATAGTTAACTCAACCAAAACATTTATTTAAACGTTAAACATTAGGCACTAGGAATATTTCAAATGATTTATTAAGCAAAATACTTAATGGATTGTACATAAATAATTTATAGAAAATAATTCTATGCTTCTTTACTTTCTAGCTTATATTTCTAACAAAATTAACTTTGTGTGATATCTGACATGCATGGCATTTCACGAGCGAACAGATATGACTAGTAAATGTAGCTAGCAACATCTATTGGCTGACCATGAACCTGGCCCTAGGCCTTCTGTCATTGGACAGCTCTCTGTGTTTCTCTACATTTGACCTGTGCTGTTTATTAGTCAACTACAGTTAATTAACCTTGCTCAAACCTGTCTTTTTGGCTTTTGACTCACTTATTTTCACCAAATTCTCTTATACTTTCCATTTCCCTAAGCCCATTACTATTTTAAATTATCCATCATATATAACCCCTTCCTCACATCAACAGTGCAAAAAAGGTGGAGGTTTATGTGGGTGGGGCAAAGTAAAAAGGCCCTGTCACACAATAAAAAATGTCTGGCGTATTTTGAAAGTCATTGACTGTAGAGCTAGAGACATTAAAAGTACTCCTGCAAATTTTTATCATGTGACAGTGTCTTTTCGCTTCACCCCGCCCATATTCCTCTCCACCTTTGCACAGTGGATATGAGGAAGGGGTTGTAAAGCAACTGAAGGACTTACAATTTCATTACAGAAGTGCAGACATTACTAGCAACACTTACTAGTCATGTCTGTTCACTTGGCAAAGCCTGTACATGTCAGATGTCACAGGAAGCTAATTCAGTTAGAAATGTAATCTAGAAATTAAAGAACAATAAAAATATTTTATATAGGTAATTTATTTATGTTCAATATTCTAGTTGTGTATTAAGTATTTTTCTTAAGGAATTATTCAAAACGTTTGTATTAACTAATGTTTAATAATTTGTTTGACTCAATAATGATTATATTTAAACAAACAAAAATAGATTTTAAACACAATATATTATGCATTTAAGTATGCATAAATTTATATATGTATGTATGTGTGAATATGCATAATATTTTAAACAGAATTGACCCCTGGTGCTGCGCTCCTGATAGAATATGCACAATTTGGCATTTTAACCACATTTTATAGATGAAGGTAAACACAGGCAGAATTAAAAATAATCTCAATGATTATTTATTGAGGTTTTCCTACAAAACAGTTACAGTATAATACATTTTCAGGATAATAGTTCTCTGAAGAAGTGCTATTTACAGACCTACAAAAGTAAGACATTTAAGAAGTTATTTAACTATTTTATCATCATACGTGCATCTACATTAGTTTGGCGACCACAAGGTACCCAAGCTGAGCAGAACATTACTTCCACTTACTGGTGTTTTGCTCCTCACTGTAACTTTTCTATCTGACCTTACCTTGGTCATCTCTTGTTCTCTTCTGACCCCGATGCTATTAGGGTTTCTGAGGGCTAGGGAGTCTTTATTTTTCCAACCTCTCCATTTGTCTAATTTCTCTATAAAACCTTAACCCCTAACATGCTGACCTGTCATGGCATGTAATGCGTCCTCTGATTGGTGATCAGAGGATATGTTCGGTGAATTTATTTTGATAATTCTCCCGATCAGGTTGGTGAGACCCGTAAACCAACGACAGGTGTGGTCCTCCAGACATTCTGGGGGTTGTGAGAGAGCGATGTGACCGCCAAAACATAAAAATATGGTGCTCTCTAAAAAGCGGTTACTATTACTGCTATTGCTCTCATCAATATCATTATTGGAGAGCACGAGGATTAATGACTTCATTGTCAGAAATCCAGCATTAGCTAACAACAACATTAGTTTGGGATGCAACATTGTTTAAGCTTTCTAAAGTAAATTATGTCATTGCTATAACTATTAATACACAAATTCAAAATCTTAATCTAGCTAAACTATTAAAGATGTTAAAGAAGCAAGAGATAATAAGTTTTGAATCATTCATCAACACTATTAATAAATAATAAGGGGCTAAAAAAAATTATTTTACATTGCAATAAATCAAATTAATTAAAATAATAATTCCCATGAGTGGGAATTATTGTCATTAAAATAGATAAACCAAATGCCCACTCGCAAACTGGAAAAGATAGATAAGCTATTGTTACACATAACTCACCTTTAATTATTATGACATAATAACATAAAATAATAAACAAAATTAAAACAAATTCTAATCTGAATAAAGTAACTAATAAATGCTTACGTTAGGAAGAAAACACTCATAATCCACAAAAAAAGCATACATAAAATATTAACATTGAGGCTTTAATAGTGTAAAATAAAACATTGGTCTTGTAAACCAAAAATAAGTTCGACTTCTATAAATTCAAAGGGAAGGAAATCTTGACATTAAGTTCCAGCACTAATAGTTGTTTTCAACTATCTTTGGATATTCTATATTTAATTTTAAGAATTAGTCTAACGTTAAGAATTATCTTTTATTTTTTAATTCTTCCTTTATCAATATGCAATTTCTATATTGCTTATATGAGGTTATATATCTTTAAGATTTTCATTTTCCTATGTCGTATTATTAAATTACCTAGCAGGAATATTAGTTTTATTTTAATATGTTACCAGATTAGCCTATAATGAAATATCTTTTGTGCAATAAGCTTCTTTTTACAATGATCCTTTTACCTTTGACCATTCTATTAATTCATTATCTAAATATCACTTACTCCAGTAACCTATACAAACATTTAGAAAATTATTAACCTTCAATTTAAAGTCCTAATAACTTTTTATTAAAGATCTACAATCAACAGATTCATATAATTATTAGCTTAATTACATCTTATCTATTCTTAACTTAAATTACAGTAGTTAAAATTGTTATATTTATAATGGACCTTTACGGCAAAGAAATTAACGTATAAACCTTCACACAAAACTCTCGCTCTAATTAAAATTTCCAGTAACAGTTTAGTAGATCCTCCTCTAATATTTCTTCACGATGAAACTTTGGCTCACTTTTAGGTCTATGTCTAAGTATTCAAATTATAACAAGATTATTTTTCGCTATGCCTTGAATTGAATTGAATTTATTGAATACTAAAGCATATACATCTTTGGCTGACCATGAACTTGGCCCTAGCCCTTCTGTCATTGGACAGCTCTCTGTGTTTCTCTACATTTGACCTGTGCTGTTTATTAGTCAACTACAGTTAATTAACCTTGCTCAAACCTGTCTTTTTGGCTTTTGACTCACTTATTTTCACCAAATTCTCTTATACTTTCCATTTCCCTAAGCCCATTACTATTTTAAATTATCCATCATATATAACCCCTTCCTCACATCAACTGTGCAAAAAAGGTGGAGGTTTATGTGGGTGGGGCAAAGTAAAAAGGCCCTGTCACACAATAAAAAATGTCTGGCGTATTTTGAAAGTCATTGACTGTAGAGCTAGAGACATTAAAAGTACTCCTGCAAATTTTTATCATGTGACAGTGTCTTTTCGCTTCACCCCGCCCATATTCCTCTCCACCTTTGCACAGTGGATATGAGGAAGGGGTTGTAAAGCAACTGAAGGACTTACAATTTCATTACAGAAGTGCAGACATTACTAGCAACACTTACTAGTCATGTGTGTTCACTTGGCAAAGCCTGTACATGTCAGATGTCACAGGAAGCTAATTCAGTTAGAAATGTAATCTAGAAATTAAAGAACAATAAAAATATTTTATATAGGTAATTTATTTATGTTCAATATTCTAGTTGTGTATTAAGTATTTTTCTTAAGGAATTATTCAAAACGTTTGTATTAACTAATGTTTAATAATTTGTTTGACTCAATAATGATTATATTTAAACAAACAAAAATAGATTTTAAACATAATTCATAATGCTTTTAAGTATGCATAAATTTATATATGTAGGTATGTGTGAATATGCATAATATTTTAAACAGAAATGACCCCTGGTGCTGCGCTCCTGATAGAATAAGAACAATTTGTCATTTTAACCACATTTCATAGATGAAGGTAAACACACACAGAATTAAAAATAATCTGATTGATTATTTATTAAGGTTTTCCTACAAAACGGTTGCAGTATAATACATTTTCAGGATAATAGTTCTCTGAAGAAGTGTTATTTACAGACCTACAAAATTAAGACATTTAAGAAGTTATTTAACTATATTATTATCATAAGTGCATCTACATTATTTTGGGATGCAACATTGTTTAAGCTTTCTAAAGTAAATGATGTTATTGCTCCTACACTGTCATTGCTATAACTATTAATACACAAATTCAAAATCTTAATCTAGCTAAACTATTAAAGATGTTAAAGAAGCAAGAGATAATAAGTTTTGAATCATTCATCAACACTATTAATAAATAATAAGGGGCTAAAAAAATTATTTTACATTGTAATAAACCTAATTAATTAAAATAATCATTCCCATGTGTGGGAATTATTGTCATTAAAATAGATAAACAAAATGCCCATTCGCAAACTGGAAAAGATAGAAAAGCTATTGTTACACATAACTCACCTGTAATTATTATGACATAATAACATAAAATAATAAACAAAATTAAAACAAATTCTAATCTGAATAAAGTAACTAATAAATGTTTACGTTAGGAAGAAAACACTCATAATCCACAAAAAAGCATACATAAAATATTAACATTGAGGCTTTAATAGTTTAAAATAAAACATTGGTCTTGTAAACCAAAAATAAGTTCGACTTCTATAAATTCAAAGGGAAGGAAATCTTAACCTTAAGTTCCAGACTAATAGTTGTTTTCAACTATCTTTGGATATTCTATATTTAATTTTAAGAATTAGTCTAACGTTAAGAATTATCTTTTATTTTTTAATTCTTCCTTTATCAATATGCAATTTCTATATTGCTTATATGAGGTTATATATCTTTAAGATTTTCATTTTCCTATGTCGTATTATTAAATTACCTAGCAGGAATATTAGTTTTATTTTAATATGTTACCAGATTAGCCTATAATGAAATATCTTTTGTGCAATAAGCTTCTTTTTACAATGATCCTTTTACCTTTGACCATTCTATTAATTCATTATCTAAATATCACTTACTCCAGTAACCTATACAAACATTTAGAAAATTATTAACCTTCAATTTAAAGTCCTAATAACTTTTTATTAAAGATATACAATCAACAGATTCATATAATTACTACCTTAATTACATCTTATCTATTCCTAACTTAAATGGCAGTAGTTAAAATTGTGATATTTATAATGGACCTTTACGGCAAATAAATTAATGTATAAACCTTCACACAAAACTCTCGCTGTAATTAAAATTTCCAGTAACACTTTAGTAGATCCTCCTACTCCCTCTAATATTTCTTCACCATGAAACTTGGGCTCACTTTTAGGTCTATGTCTAAGTATTCAAATTATAACAAGATTATTTTTCGCTATGCCTTGAATTGAATTGAATTTATTGAATACTAAAGCATATACATCTTTGGCTGACCATGAACTTGGCCCTAGCCCTTCTGTCATTGGACAGCTCTCTGTGTTTCTCTACATTTGACCTGTGCTGTTTATTAGTCAACTACAGTTAATTAACCTTGCTCAAACCTGTGTTTTTGGCTTTTGACTCACTTATTTTCACCAAATTCTCATATACTTTCCATTTCCCTAAGCCCATTGCTATTTTAAATTATCCATCATATATAACCCCTTCCTCACATCAACTGTGCAAAAAAGGTGGAGGTTTATGTGGGCGGGGCAAAGTAAAAAGGCCCTGTCACACAATAAAAAATGTCTGGCATATTTTGAAAGTCATTGACTGTAGAGCTAGAGACATTAAAAGTACTCCTGCAAATTTTTATCATGTGACAGTGTCTTTTCGCTTCACCCCGCCCATATTCCTCTCCACCTTTGCACAGTGGATATCAGGAAGGTGTTGTAAAGCAACTGAAGGACTTACAATTTCTTTACAGAAGCGCAGACATTACTAACAACACTTACTAGTCATATGTGTTCACTTGGCAAAGGCTGTACATGTCAGATGTCACAGGAAGCTAATTTAGTTAGAAATGTAATCTAGAAATTAAAGAACAATAAAAATATTTTATGTAGGTAATTTATTTATGTGTAATCTTCTATTTGTGTATTAAGTATTTTTCTTAACGAATTATTCAAAACGTTTGTATTAACTAATGTTTAATAATTTGTTTGACTCAATAATGATTATATTTAAACGAACAAAAATAGATTTTAAACACAATATGTTATGCATTTAAGTATGCATAAATTTATATATGTATGTGTAAATATGCATAATATTTTAAACAGAAGTGACCCCTGGTGCTGCGCTCCTGATAGAATATGCACAATTTGGCATTTTAACCACATTTTATAGATGAAGGTAAACACATGCAGAATTAAAAATAATCTCAATGATTATTTATTGAGGTTTTCCTACAAAATAGTTACACTATAATACATTTTCAGGATAATAGTTCTCTGAAGAAGTGCTATTTACAGACCTACAAAAGTAAGACATTTAAGAAGTTATTTAACTATTTTATCATCATACGTGCATCTACATTAGTTTGGGATGCAACATTGTTTAAGCTTTCTAAAGTTAATTATGTTATTGCTCCTACACTGTCATTGCTATAACTATTAATACACAAATTCAAAATCTTAATCTAGCTAAACTATTAAAGATGTTAAAGAAGCAAGAGATCATTCATCAACAGTATTAATAAATAATAAGGGGCCACAAAAATTATTTTACATTGCAATAAATCAAATTAATTAAAATAATAATTCCCATGAGTGGGAATTATTGTCATTAAAATAGATAAACCAAATGCCCACTCGCAAACTGTAAAAGATAGATAAGCTGTTGTTACACATAACTCACCTCTAATTATTATGACATAACATAAAATAATAAACAAAATTAAAACAAATTCTAATCTGAATGAAGTAACTAATAAATTATTATTTATTTATGTCAACAAACTTACTGTTGGTGTTTTTAAACACACAAGCCGTGTGTGGGCAAAGTTTAAGAGGTAGAACTGGAGCTTAAAAATTCAATGCCACAACTGGGATTTGAACCACAGACCTTCCGCTTGCCAGGCGGACGCTCTACCACTGAGCTATTGTGACAAACTGCCACAAATGGCATTAAATTCTCAAGCCAGTTCATACTTCTCCTGGTAAACCACAAAGGCAGTCTCACATCTGTGGTTCAAATCCCAGTTGTGGCATTGAATTTTTAAGTTCCAGTTCTACCTCTTAAACTTTGCCCACACACGGCTTGTGTGTTTAAAAACACCAACAGTAAGTTTGTTGGCATAAATAAATAACAATTACCATGTGAAGGTTATTTAATCCTGGGATATAAAGTACTTACAATAGTAAGTCACCATTGGGGTAATTGTTTCTGATGTGAGACTGCCTTTGTGGTTTACCAGGAGAAATACGAACTGGCTTGAGAATTTAATGCCATTTCTGGCAGTTTGTCACAATAGCTCAGTGGTAGAGCGTCCGCCCGGCAAGCGGAAGGTCAGTGGTTCAAATCCCAGTTGTGGCATTGAATTTTTAAGTTCCAGTTCTACCTCTTAACTAATAAATGTTTACGTTAGGACGAAAACACTCATAATCCACAAAAAAGCACACCTAAAATATTAACATTGAGGCTTTCATAGTTTAAAATAAAACATTGGTCTTGTAAACCAAAAATAAGTTCGACTTCTATAAATTCAAAGGGAAGGAAATCTTAACCTTAAGTTCCAGACTAATAGTTGTTTTCAACTATCTTTGGATATTCTATATTTAATTTTAAGAATTAGTCTAACGTTAAGAGTTATCTTTTATTTTTTAATTCTTCCTTTATCAATAAGGAATTTCTATATTGCTTATATGAGGTTATATATCTTTAAGATTTTCATTTTACTATGTCGTATTATTAAATTACCTAGCAGGAATATTAGTTTTATTTTAATATGTTACCAGATTAGCCTATAATGAAATATCTTTTGTGCAATAAGCTTCTTTTTACAATGATCCTTTTACCTTTGACCATTCTATTAATTCATTATCTAAATATCACTTACTCCAGTAACCTATACAAACATTTAGAAAATTATTAACCTTCAATTTAAAGTCCTAATAACTTTTTATTAAAGATATACAATCAACAGATTCATATAATTACTACCTTAATTACATCTTATCTATTCCTAACTTAAATTGCAGTAGTTAAAATTGTTATATTTATAATGGACCTTTACGGCAAATAAATTAATGTATAAACCTTCACACAAAACTCTCGCTGTAATTCAAATTTCCAGTAACACTTTAGTAGATCCTCCTACTCCCTCTAATATTTCTTCACCATGAAACTTGGGCTCACTTTTAGGTCCATGTCTAAGTATTCAAATTATAACAAGATTATTTTTCGCTATGCCTTGAATTGAATTGAATTTATTGAATACTAAAGCATATACATCTTTGGCTGACCATGAACTTGGCCCTAGCCCTTCTGTCATTGGACAGCTCTCTGTGTTTCTCTACATTTGACCTGTGCTGTTTATTAGTCAACTACAGTTAATTAACCTTGCTCAAACCTGTGTTTTTGGCTTTTGACTCACTTATTTTCACCAAATTCTCATATACTTTCCATTTCCCTAAGCCCATTACTATTTTAAATTATCCATCATATATAACCCCTTCCTCACATCAACTGTGCAAAAAAGGTGGAGGTTTATGTGGGCGGCGCAAAGTAAAAAGGCCCTGTCACACAATAAAAAATGTCTGGCGTATTTTGAAAGCCATTGAATGTAGAGCTAGAGACATTAAAAGTACTCCTGCAAATTTTTATCATGTGACTGTGTCTTTTCGCTTTACCCCGCCCATATTCCTCTGCACCTTTGCACAGTGGATATGAGGAAGGGGTTGTAAAGCAACTGAAGGACTTACAATTTCATTACAGAAGTGCAGACATTACTAGCAACACTTACTAGTCATGTGTGTTCACTTGGCAAAGGCTGTACATGTCAGATGTCACAGGAAGCTAATTTAGTTAGAAATGTAATCTAGAAATTAAAGAACAATAAAAATATTTTATATAGGTAATTTATTTATGTTCAATCTTCTATTTGTGTATTAAGTATTTTTCTTAAGGAATTATTCAAAACGTTTGTATTAACTAATGTTTAATAATTTGTTTGACTCAATAATGATTATATTTAAACAAACAAAAATAGATTTTAAACACAACATATTATGCATTTAAGTATGCATAAATTTATATATGTATGTATGTGTGAATATGCATAATATTTTAAACAGAAGTGACCTCTGGTGCTGCGCTCCTGATAGAATATGCACAATTTGGCATTTTAACCACATTTTATAGATGAAGGTAAACACATGCAGAATTAAAAATAATCTCAATGATTATTTATTGAGGTTTTCCTACAAAACAGTTACAGTATAATACATTTTCAGGATAATAGTTCTCTGAAGAAGTGCTATTTACAGACCTACAAAAGTAAGACATTTTTAGAAGTTATTTAACTATTTTATCATCATACCTGCATCTACATTAGTTTGGGATGCAACATTGTTTAAGCTTTCTAAAGTAAATTATGTTATTGCTCCTATACTGTCATTGCTATAACTATTAATACACAAATTCAAAATCTTAATTTAGCTAAACTATTAAAGATGTTAAAGAAGCAAGAGATAATAAGTCTTGAATCATTCATCAACTCTATTAATAAATAATAAGGGGCTAAAAAAAATTATTTTACATTGCAATAAATCAAATTAATTAAAATAATAATTCCCATGAGTGGGAATTATTGTCATTAAAATAGATAAACCAAATGCCCACTCGCAAACTGTAAAAGATAGATAAGCTATTGTTACACATAACTCACCTCTAATTATTATGACATAATAACATAAAATAATAAACAAAATTAAAACAAATTCTAATCTGAATAAAGTAACTAATAAATGTTTACGTTAACAAGAAAACACTCATAATCCACAAAAAAGCATACATAAAATATTAACATTGAGGCTTTAATAGTTTAAAATAAAACATTGGTCTTGTAAACCAAAAATAAGTTCGACTTCTATAAATTCAAAGGGAAGGAAATCTTAACATTAAGTTCCACCACTAATAGTTGTTTTCAACTATCTTTGGATATTCTATATTTAATTTTAAGAATTAGTCTAACGTTAAGAATTATCTTTTTATTTCTAAATCTTCCTTAATCAATAAGCAATTTCTATATTGCTTATATGAGGTTATATATCTTTAAGATTTTCATTTTCATTTGTCTTATTATTAATTTACCTAGCAGGAATATTAGTTTTATTTTAATATGTTACCAGATTAGTCTATAATGAAATATCTTTTGTGCAATAAGCTTCTTTTTACAATGATCCTTTTACCTTTGACCATTCTATTAATTCATTATCTAAATATCACTTACTCCAGTAACCTATACAAACATTTAGAAAATTATTAACCTTCAATTTAAAGTCCCAACAACTTTTTATTAAAGATATACAATCAACAGATTCATATAATTACTACCTTACTTACATCTTATGTATTCTTAACTTAAATTGCAGTAGTTGAAATTGTTATATTTATAATGGACCTTTACGGCAAATAAATTAATGTACAAACCTTTACACAAAACTCTCGCTCTAATTAAAATTTCCAGTAACACTTTAGTAGATCCTCCTACTCCCTCTAATATTTCTTCACCATGAAACTTTGGCTCACTTTTAGGTCTATGTCTAAGTATTCAAATTAAAGCTAGATTATTTTTCGCTATGCCTTGAATTGAATTTATTGAATACTAAAGCATATACATCTTTGGCTGACAATGAACTTGGCCCTAGCCCTTCTGTCATTGGACAGCTCTCTGTGTTTCTCTACATTTGACCTGTGCTGTTTATTAGTCAACTACAGTTAATTAACCTTGCTCAAATCTGTCTTTTTGGCTTTTGACTCACTTATTTTCACCAAATTCTCTTATACTTTCCATTTCCCTAAGCCCATTACTATTTTAAATTATCCATCATATATAACCCTTTGCTCACATCAACTGTGCAGAAAAGGTGGAGGTTTATGTGGGCGGGGCAAAGTAAAAAGGCCCTGTCACACAATAAAAAATGTCTGGCATATTTTGAAAGTCATTGAATGTAGAGCTAGAGACATTAAAAGTACTCCAGCAAACTTTTATCATGTGACAGTGTCTTTTCACTTCACCCCGCCAATATTCCTCTCCACCTTTGCACAGTGGATATGAGGAAGGGATTGTAAAGCAACTCAAGGACTTACAATTTCATTGCACAAGTGCAGACATTACTAGCAACACTTACTATTAAGTTTTGAATCATTCAGCAACTCTATTAACAAAGCATAAGGGGCTTAAAAAAATTATCTTAACATTGTAAAAAATCAAATTAATTAAAATAATCATTCCCATGTGTTGTTGGCTTTATCCCTAAACTTTTCTTTCCCTCCTTTCTAAAAGCACTCAACACATTTCACTTGCATTTCCTTGTCACTTGGTGCAGATCACCCTTTTCCTCTCTCTTTCTTTTTCGGCACCCAATACATATATTAACACATATTTATTATCTGATATCCACTTATTTAAGTTAATATTTTTCCAAATATGTATTGGCCTTTTTCGCTATACATTATTCAGCTCATATTGATTCAGCTTTCTCCAGAGGTTGCACATATGTATTTACCAAGATGTAAATTATGGATCATTACTATGAACTCTTCATGCCAATGCCGCTTCAATATTCTTTACTTGTATTTATCTCCATACTGGACAGTAAATATATAATAGATCATTTAAATTTTACTAGACATAAATGGTTGGTATACTTATTTTATTTTTAGTTATAGCAACAGCATTTAAAGGTTGCATATTACATTAAGGACAAACATGCTTTTTTGGAGGAGCTGCAGTTGTTACAAATTTATTGCCTGCTAACCCTTAGTTAGGTACTGAAATAGTACAATGTGTATGAGGGTGTATTGCAGTTGATTACATTAAACTGGTCCTTCACATTTCATTTTGTATTACTGTTTCTTGTTGCAACAGTAGTTATAGCCTATTTACGTTTTATCTTCATGAAACAGGATCAAGTAATCCAATAGGTCTTAATGGAAATATTGATAAAAACATCTTAATCTCTACTTTACATTTAAGGATATTTTAGCATACATTATTTTATTTATATTTTTGGAAATTTTATCCCTAAAAGAACCTTATGTTCTAGGTGATTCAGGTAATTTCACACCAGGAAATCCATTGGTAGCACTAGTTCATATTCAACCAGAATGGTACTTTCTATGCGCCTATTCAAGCTATTCCTAGTGAATTAGGAGGAGGATTTCCTCTTGTTGTATTATATCTATTGTAATACTATTTTTTTCTTAGCCTTAATAGCAACATATTCATGAGAATTATAATATTACCCCATTAACTATTTATATTCTGATCAATATACTTTCTTTATTACATTCTAAACCCATTAATTATTAAAATCTGAGATAATATTCTCCGGCAATAAATAAGTGATAAACCTAATGAATATGCTTATATCTTGAAATCATAATGAAAGGGTTAAAATCCCATATTACCTTATTACTTAACCTAACCTTTAATCTAAATCAAGTAAGTTTTTGTTGAGCATAGACGTACACTGAATGCCTATACAATAACAGCACATGGCTATTGTCACCGTATCTCATATCCAAGTATTTTCCCTTTCGTATCCTCTGCCTTTTGTTGTTCATTTCTGTTTTGCAAGGTGTCTGATAAAATTGTGTTTACAGTCAATAAGTTTTTGGTTCGATATCATGGAGTAACACCAAGTTTACTCAACATAAAGTTGATTCCAACTTTGCAATAATGTTAACCAAACATGTTATGAATCACAGAAAAAATTGCACTTTTACAAACAGTGTGTATACAGTTCACTTAAGGTATAATTTGAAAAGCTTTATATTCTAGCATGATCAGTAAACACATATTTATATGTGTTAGTTGCATGTTTCCTGTGTTTATTTCTCTTTTCTTGCTTAGCATGCTTTAAACAAATAGTTTATTCATTACAGAATGAATCAAATTAGTGACTGAATTTGTAGTCCTAATGCTGCCTAACTTTAGCTTAAGATCAGGAAAAAAGCATCAAGAGCCGTTTAGCAAGCAATTTAATTTAATAGGAATCGAACCTCCCCTACAGTGTAGGAGCAGTAAATAACCTTATATATTTTAGATATCTGAAACCATGTTGTTTCTGATGGTATCCCAAACTTATGTAGATGTATGAATGATGATAAAATAGTGAAATAACTTCTTAATTTTGTAGATTTGTAAATATCACTGTATTACAGAGACATTACCCTGAAAATCTATTATAACTTTTTTTTTCAAATAACTCAGTACATAAACAATAAGATTATTTTTAATTCTGCCTGTGTTTAGTTTTAACTATGAAAAAGGGTAAGCTGACCAATAGTGCATATTCTGTCAGGGACCAAGCATATGTTATGCATATGCATACATAGACATATAAATTTATGAATACTTAATATATTAATGCTAATTTTTGAACAAACAAAATTACATTTTAAATGTGTTTGATGTATGCATTTATGTCCAATATGTATGTGGCACTTGTGTGCTCATGTGCTCATTTAACCTAGCACTCAGTAACGTTAAACATTAGGCACTAGGAATATTTCAAATGATTCATTAAGCAAAATACTTAATAGATTGTACATAAATAAATTATCTAAAATAATTCTGTGCTTATTTTGTAATTTCTATATTACATTTCTAACAAAATTAACTTTGTGTGATATCTGACATGCATGGCATTTCACGAGCGAACAGATATGACTAGTAAATGTTGCTAGCAACATTTAAATCTGTAATGAAACTCTAAGTCATTTAGTTGCTATACAACCCCTTCCTCACATTCACTGTACAAACGTGGAGGGGAATGTGGGTGGGGAAAAACGAAAAGGCCCTGTCATACAATAAAAAATTTCTGGCATATTTTGAAACTCATTGACTGTAGAGCTAGAAACATTAAAAGTACTCAAGCAAACTTTTATCATGTGACAGTGTCTTTTCGCTTTACCCTGCCCATATTCCTCTCTTCCTTTGTACAGTGGATATGAGGAAGGGGTTGTAAAGCAACTGAAGGACTTACAATTTCATTGCAGAAGTGCAGACATTACTAGCAACACTTACTAGTCATATGTGTTCACTTGTCAAAGGCTGTACACGTCAGATGTCACAAGAAGCTAATTTAGATGAAAATGTAATCTAGAAATTAAAGAACAATAAAAATATTTTATATAGGTAATTTATTTATGTGTAATCTTCTATTTGTGTATTAAGTATTTTGCTTAATAAATTATTCAAAACGTTTGTATTAACTAATGTTGAATAATTTGTTTGACTGAATAATGCTTAAGTTCAAACAAGCAAAAATAGATTTTAAACATAATTTATCATGCATTTAAGTATGCATAAATTTTTATATGTATGTATGAATATGTGCAATATTTTAAGCAGAAATGACCCCTGGTGCTGGGCTCCTGATAGAATATGGACAATTTGTCATTTTAACCACATTTCATAGATGAAGGTAAACACAGGCAGAATTAAAAATAATATTAATGATTATTTATTTAGGTTTTCCTACAAAACGGTTCCAGTATAATACATTTTCAGGATAATGGTTCTGTGATGAAGTGCTATTTACAGACCTACAAAATTAAGACATTTAAGAAGTTATTATCATACGTGCATCTACATTAGTTTGGGATGCAACATTGTTTAAGCTTTCTAAAGTATATGATGTTATTGCTCCTACACTGTCGGAGATGGTTCAATTGCTATAAAATTAAGTTGCTCACTAGACGGTATCTGATGTTTTTCCTGTCATTACGCTAAAGATAGGCATCGTTAGCACTCCAAATTCATTCAGTAATTTGAATCATTCAGTAATGCAAACTGTCATTTAAATCATGCTAAGTAACAAAAGAGAAATAAAACACAAAATACACAACTAACAAGTATAAATATGTGTTTACTAATTATACCATAGGATTAAGCCTTTGAAATTACAGTTTAAACAAACTTTATACACACTGTTTGCCAAAGTGCAATTTTTGCTGTGATTCCTAACATATATGCTTAACTTTATTATCATCTTCATTTTGAGTAAACACAGTTTTATCAGACACCTTACAAAACAGAAAAGCACAACGAAAGGCACAGGAAATGAAAGGGAAAATGCTTGAGTATGAGATATGGTAAGAATAGTCAAGTGCTATTAGTTTTTGTCACTTGTATTGGCGTTCATTGTATATCTATGTTCAACAGAAACTTATTTGATTTTTGCAGTTCAAATAATGTTTGAATTATGTTACAATTTCATATTAAACAAGAAAACTAATTCACCAAATTAAACGCTTTCATTGAGTAAAGACTTTGTAGCAAAACTGTATTCTTAAACATATTGGATGCATAATATTATCATGGGGGTAACAGAGATGGACAACCAAAATAACTAGCAACAAATACATTCTGAGTTGTGAAATGGAGTTCTTAGTCGGACCATATGCCATCTGTATCACCGGGCGATGCAAAACTATGTATATCTTTTCTGCCAGCTACACAGAGAGGCTCTAAGTCAAGGCAATGCATATGAGCTTGTTTGATAATACACTCCCTATGCAAATCAACCTGTTCTTAGGGCAGATCAAGTGAACATTAAGAGTGAAGGGACAGACTAACCAATCCTATTTGTTTGTCCACGTGGGCATGACGAGCTGTCAGAGATTAACGCCAATCAAAATTGTTTCAGAGCTCAAGACCCCATAAAACAGTCACATTTTCAACTAAATCATAGCGCCAGGCACATTTTTAATGTTGTTGAGTGTACACTATTAACATCTACTGTATTATCTCAATAACAGCTATTAATAATATTTATACACTATATATATTATACTTCACAAACCTTAAATTCAAAGAATAATAAAAAAATTGTAAAATTTACCCTGTTCATCTATTAGAACTAAGAAAATAAACTGATTTAATGTTACCCCCTATTATATAATCTCCACTATATAAGATCACTAAATATGAAATTTAAGTAACAATATGCCTTAGGTATTCATAATTGAATTATATATAGGCATTTTAACTAAAAATGCTAAAATCATTCTAATGTATAAATAAAGATGCACAAAATCTCTTTTATAAACTAAAGAAAATGCTTTACTCAAAACTCTCCCTCTAATTAAATTCTCCAGTAACACTTTTGTAGATCTTCCTACTCTGTCTAATATTTCTACATGATGAAACTTTGGCTCACTTTTAGTCTATGTTTATATTTATTTATATATTTATATATTTATTTAAGTATTTATTTTAGAATTGGGATATATTCTTCACCACTCTGTTCTCTATGTGATCTGCAAGAGGAAATGGATCAAGACCACCTTCAAATATGTCCGGCCACTTCTAGTGCCCCATCCATCAGTGAAAAATATTGGAGAGCAAGAGGATTAATGACTTCAGTATCAGAAATCCAGCATTAGCTAACAACAACACCAACATTTAAGTATTCAAATTATAACCAGACTATTTTTGGCTATGCCTTGAATTGAAATTATTGAATACTAAAGCATATACATCTTTAGCTGCCCATGAACTTGGGCCCTAGCCCTTCTGTCATTTTACAGCCCTCTGTGTTTCTCTACATTTGATGTGTGTTGTTTATTATTCAACTAGAATTAATTAACCTGCTCTCAAACCTGTCTTTTTGCCTTTCGCCTTTTGATTCGCTTATTTTCACCAAATTCTCTTATACTTTCCATTTCCCTAAGCACACTACTATTTTAAATTATTCATTGCAATCTGAAATTTATTTCTCCTATCATTTTCAAATGTTTCATGGTTGTTTATTAATAATTTCCTACACCCCTGGACTCACATTCTTCTCATCTCTTTCACTTCCACTTCTACTCCTCACTTAACTTCCACTTATAATTAGGGCTAGGAAGTTCATGCATTTGCATGTTTTTTCATAGGGACTGAAAATGTATGCTTTTACATTATGTGCACAAATTATGGAATTTTCAGTTATTTGGACATGATTTTATGGTGCATAAAATGCTACCACTGTGCCACCTTTATATGACCTCTCTTTAGCACTGTGCCATCCTACTATGACATCTTTAATTCCCCTTCTAAATATCTGCCCGTTTCGACTAGTTCCTATCCGCAGGATCTTCTAGGATAGAGCAAGGTCACATAAACCAACACGTGCATAGCAAACAATTTATTAAAATAATTTAAATGGTTAAAACAGTATATAGTTATGCCAAGGTGAACTTTACTAAACATTACATTAAACACTGGTGAAATTAACAGCACGTGAAACCTCAAAGAAATAATATACACAATTCAAACATTACAACCTTCAACACTTGAACAATCTCTCAACATAAGATTTCCTATTTCTCATAATTAATTGCAGTCCTGTTGATAATTGCTTGACATAAGTCCCACAAGCAATCCCCTTAACTTTACCTGGCGTTAACAGTTGTTCTTGATTCTCACAATTCCTGACTATTAATGATCGTTTTACATTCATCTCATGTATCACCTTCAAAACTTGACTTGCACTACATATAACATTTCAAACCACACCTTCACTACATATATTCTTCACAGGCTTACTACAACCCCCCTGAATGCTCCTATACCATGACGGAAAGTATTTAATATGTAATTACACTCTCGCTTAGTACTTATCTTGGTGGAGTTCCTTAATACAATCGGAGAGTACGCTGCTGGTTCATTGACCTTCATTATATACAACCAGTTGTCTTTGAAGTGCTGGCTTGCAAGATGAAGTTCCCTTGACTCACCACATAACTACTAGCCGACTCAGTATCATGTTAAATCTTTCTTTGTCTTGCTAATGTAGACATCCCTGGCTGAGCGCTCGTTCCTAATGAGTTATGTCATAAGACGACTTGACTGATTACCCAGTGCAGATGTATGAAAACCTTACTGGTAACTCTTAACCAGCAAGGTCTGGCTAACTGTTGCTCCGTAGCAGACGACTCACTTGTGTACTCAACGTGTGTGAAGGCTGGACTGTCTTAATACCTTATTACACCGCCGAGTTCGTCAGATTACATGGTGTCAGCCATTCCAATCTTAGGACATACCCCCTCTGGCCCTTCCCAAGCCTATAGTAACTTATTTTATGTTAAACACGGTACTACCCTTAATACCGTTACAAAGGGAAGAAAATTGTAGAGAAAGCCAAAACATTCAGTCAATGAAGTTATAGTGCATATTAAGAAGAAGAGTTTGGGAACAGCCAGGGGTATGTAAAATACATAGAATAGCTCACGTCACGATCTCTGACAAGCTAGTCGCGGGTTGAGTGACAGGAAGAAATTAGAGCAGTGTGCCCTTCGCTCGCCTTCGACACACACCTTGGTCTTCAACGGCAGAGCAACTGATAGTTATACTTCATTAATTTGGAGTTTACCAGTAAGGTTATATATAATGGTTGTTCAGTCAAGGCTCCGTAAGTCGGAATTGTTATGGAACAAGCATTAAGGAGTTTGAGGAACGACGTTCATGCCAATGATTAAGAGAGATGTCTACATGAGGAAGGAAGGTTTAATTTGTCACTGAGCTCGAAAGTAGCTACGTGTTAGTGAGTAATGAGAACCCGATATTGCAAGACTAGCAGTTTGAAGCCTTCAAACTAACAGTTTGCATGTAATGCAAGGTCAACGAAACGAGCGGTGTTACTTCAGGACGTGCTGTTGACAATTGTGAAAGATAAGTATTAAAGGGGAGTTGTTAATGCATTTGGACACTAAATACATTCAGGCGTCATAGCAAAAGTTATGTAACATTAGCAGAAGTGTAGGTAAAGTTTTAAAATAATGTATGGTGAATTTGTGTGAAGCAATTATTAAAAGTACAATAATTAGTTGTGAGAACCGGGAAGAACTGCTCAAGGGGGTTTGTTTAATTGATGAGTAGCTGTAAAAATTTTAATGGTGTATTTTTTTCCCTCAAGATTTAACAGTGTTAGCTTTCACATGCGTTAAATGCAATTTCCTTTAATAGTCTTATAGTTCCTTGTTTGTATATTGTTTCCATTACTTAAATTATTTTAAATAAATTATTCCTTGTTATGCACGTGTTAGTTGTGTGACCTTGCTCTGTCCTGGAAGGTCCTGCGGGTATGAATTAGTTGAATAGAGCAAATATCTAACCAAATACATATGGAGCCATAAAAAGGATGTCGCAGTGGGGTGAGGGTTTTCTTTGTGTGTGTTCTTTTTTTTTTTTTTTTTTTTCTAGTAATAAGTTTAGTGCCTCTGACGGGCTTATTGGGTTTGGAGAGAGACAAAGGAGAAAGAGTTTTACCCAGTTTTCCCACGTCTCTGACTACTGGGATTTTATAAATAGTTGTAAAAGTGTTAATAGTGTTTTTATGAGGGTGATCTTATTGACTAAGTGTAACTTACCTTAGCCTGCTTCTGGTCTTTAAAAAGACAGGTAGGCTTGTTCTAGTTCCATCTAAGTGCCTACTTAAGGCAGTTGTCTTACATTAACCTAAGAGAAAGGACAGAGAAGTGTATAAACGCCTAACGGTGACCTAACCGGGAGGAACTTAAAACTAGAAAGAAAAGAGGAAAAACGTGATAGAGAGAAAGAGGCAGTTAGCGAGTGCTGAAAAGCGTGGCTAGTAGCGGACCAAACCCGTTAAGGCGCCTTGGTTCCAGTCAAAGACTGTTGGCTATGGCCTTACTATCCCTCGTCTAATCTGCAGAGTATAGTTACCTGTCTTGTGCGGGCGAATGCTGCAGCCGGCTACCGGGAGCTAATGCGCTGATGGCCGGGCCGTGAGTAGCGGCCTGCGTTCCAGGCTTGAAGATCGCTCGGAAACCCTTATCGGTTTTTGCAGCCAGTATGGCTCTTCAAAGCAGCTCCAGATGTACTGTAAGTTCCAGTGGCAACAACCTGGCAACTGGCCTCGGCCGAGGTTTTTTTTTTCTATTTGTCTATATTTTAACTATTTGTCAAACCCACCTTTCCGCAAGGAAGCCGAAAACGTAACATCGACATGACGGCTAATCAGGGCAGGGGTCCCACAAGGGAGTCTATTGGGGTCCGCCCTCTTTAACATTTGCATCAACGACATTCCAGAAACAATAAGATTAAACAGATATCTATATGCAGATGACACAACACCAGTCACACAATCGACCATGCCAAGGAATATACGTACCAGACTCCAAAACGCTCTAAATGATTTAGAGTCATGGCTCACAAAATGGCGCATTAAAGTAAATACTAGAAAAAGCCAAGCAATAGTATTCACCAAACGATTCCAACACTGACATAATAAACAAGGCCTTCAACCACTAATTCTCGGGCAAGAGTCAATTCAATGGAACAGCACCATCACCTACTTAGGTGTAACGATGGCCTTACGTTTAAGCAGCACATTGACACCGTAAGAGCCAAAGCGAATGCCCAGCTTAATAAATTGTACCCAATTATAAACACAAACAGTACTCTGAAGCTAGAGATGGGAACACCACTTTATAAGACACTAATCCGGCCCATCCTAACGTACACTGCCCCCGTATGGTGACACACAGCCAAAACACACATGAAAAGGCTCCAAACGATGCAAAATAGAGTACCCCGTAAAATCGCTTAACTCCCTGAAGTGGTTCTAGCGCTTCAACTACAGGAGGAGCTAAAAATGCATTCCACTGAACAATTCATCAAAAGGCTCAGTTTCAACGTACTCGAGAAAAAGAGTAAAAACCACAATGAACTAATCCAAGCACTAGGAGAAAACGCATGATAAACATGCAAGGACACTATCTCTATTCGAGAGAACCATTGATCTCGGGGAGCCAGCTGTTGACATGCAACAGTACCTAGATAATCGAATAAATTACCCTCATGTTATTCACATGTGAACTGTGCAACACACACACGCACACGCACACACACACACACACACACACACACACACACACACACACACACACACACACACGTTAGGTAAGTAGCAGCCCTCAAGTCCTTATTTATAAGGTGGCCCCAAGGAGAAGAGGGCCTCCTCGGAAGTGACACTGGCTCGCACCTGCATTTGAGGCCGTACTGGCCGCCGAGTGTGCACTCTCGATGACCTGGCGACCCAATGAATATGAGCCGCAAACACGCCAAATTGATGATGCCGAACGGCATAAACAATAGAGATGGTAATACTTGAAGACGCCGTGAGGCGGAGTAATGCAACATACTGTGTACTTTAACTGACGACGCCACTAGCGAGCAATTCACCAATAATTTAATTATTAGATTCTAATGTATGTACTTGATTTTGTCTTGTGTATGTTCATGTTTATCTAGATCCAGGTTGCCCTGGGCTTCTAGGAAAACTTCAAGACTAGAGCAGTGCTGCTGGACGTGGAAAACGCCTTCGTCACAACCTGGCATCAGAGCCTACTGTACAGACTTAAGCAGGCAAACATCCATCCCTGTATCTCGAATTGATTAGCAGCTTCCTTCGGGAGCACAATTTCAGAGTGAGAGTGGAAGGAAGGCTGTCAGAATTGGTTCACCAAATTATGAATCCAGGTGAATGCGAAGAAAACGCAGGTAATCATGTTCACCAAAAGAATCAATCATAGACTAGGGAAACACCAGCTCCCTCCACTCGCCATATTCGGAGAAAATATTGAGTGGAAAAGCACAGTTACGGGGCTGGGACTTCAAATGGACCAGGGACTCACATGGAAACAGGATGTATTCCAAATAAGGGATACAGCAAACGCCCAATTAGGCAAGCTCTATACCCTTATAAACATGAACTTGCTGCAAAACCTCAAAATAGGACTAACATTAAACAAGACGCTAATTTGCCCATTACTCACATATGCTGCTCCGGTCTGTGGTTACGCTGCCAAAAAACCCATCAAACGCCTACAAAGACTTCAAAACAAAGCACAAAAAAAAAAAAAAAAAAAAAGCTACGAATGATGGCAAAAGTGCCTTTACACAGCTGTGGCTGACATATTGCATGACGAATTAAAAATCCACATGATAGAACAATTCATTAAAAAGCTCTTACACGACACCTATAAACACTTACACAAGTACCACAACCCACTAGTAGCGAATCTAGGAAAGTACACAATGGAAATTTACAAGCATGCTAGACCACTGTCGCTTTTAGATAGGAATTTAACACAAATAACACAGACGTACAGGAATTCTTGAACAATCTACTATAAAACTGACACAGACTCTGACACAAGACTGTTCCCCCATCTGTCTCACAACTAAACCTTCCTTTTCCTTGTCTCAGACCGCAGCCTGCCTCAGAGTCCTTCAAGCCCTTGGCAATAGCCAAGGCGCATCGGGAGATCAAGGGCCTCCCACCAGTTTCCTATGTGCGCGGTGAAAGCGGGCCACCAAATGATGGAGTAGGATACTCCGACGACCGAGCGATCTTCAAGGAACGAACTCCAAGGCACTCATCCTGGTCACCATAATACAATTTCAACAGCAATAGGTTGACAAAGCTAGAATTCTAGCGCAAATACATAACTTTAAGCAATAACATAGCGAATCACTAAACACTAGCCATAAGCTAATGACATGCAGGTGTATTGGTGTGTAGCAATAGATACAAGCATAAAGGTTGTACAAATGACACATTAACGTACGCAAATACTAAAAATCTTCATAATTAAATACTAGCATATAGCATAACGACTAGTAGGACTACACCTGTGCAACACTAGACACAATACTGCAAAAATACTACACATTAAGCTAACAGTTTAGCTAACGACTGGCAGGTCAATACTTTTGCAAAATCTACATATCAAAGGCATGTAATTCGCTTGGTCCTGTCTAGGTTCCATGGGCATTACCAAGAAGTAACTTTATATGCGCTCGGATGCAGAGCATGCTAGGGTAACAGCATTCAATTACCAACCGGGGTGCTATGCGGGGCCCGACATTCGACAAACGCACGATGATGCACGAGAAAATAGCAATATGCGAACTAACACGTGGAGGGGCATGTGGGCCTTCGTCTGCAACAGCGTTTTTGGCCACGCCACCCCATCTACGGCAAAAAAAAAATCGACAGTTAGAAATAGCGGCACGGTCCCTGAGGGTAGTGTACTCTCCCCTGAATGGGTTGAATGTTGTAGTGTTTAACGCCCGCTTTTACTACTACTGCACCGCAGGCGGTGACAGTGATGATACATGGAATGAAGATGGAGCACCGGTGGAATGAGATGGCGGGGGAAACCGGAGCACCCGGAGAAAACCCGCCCTGACGCCGCTTCCTCCATCACGAATACCACATGCGGGTCCCTGGGATCGAACCCGGGCCGCCTAGTACTCTCCCCGATACTCTTTGCAGTTTATATGTCCGACTTCCCCACCGAACCTCAAACTGTGACGTGCCAGTATGCGATGTCCTCATCATGGCACAGAACAAGAATGTGCGATATTGCCTCCCTCCCCTTCAACGCCAACTCAACGCCGTGAGAAGTTCGAAGAGTGAGAGGTGGAGAATGGCTATTAGTCCGGGGAAAAGCTTCGCACTCCTCCTTGGTAAGGTTCGCCAATGGTGACCGGAGCGGTTACCTCGGCTGAGGCGGAGAAGTATCGCATGGGTGACCTCCGCCAAAAATTTAGGTGTTCTCAACCGCGGATTAACATTCACTCCGCACGCCCGCGCAAAGACCGGACTCGGCCACGCTGCGCTCAGAGAGCTTGACCCCGTCCTCCGTTCCACCATGCCCACATACCTGAAGCTACGCCTCTACCGGGCGATCATTCCGCCCCTGATCTTGTATGGCTGCGAAGCCTGGGGATCGGCGGCACGCACCACCATTCGCAGGCTACAGACTGTGCAGAACAGGGCGCTAAGAATGATCTATAATACTGGGCATAGGTTCTCGCCATACATCCTACATAACCACTCCGGACTCCCCTACATCGTGGACTTGGTTCAGAATCACTCCCTCACCATGTATACCAAATTGAATATCCATAACAACCAGCTGATACGTGCAATTGGTCAACGCGACCACAGAGCGCGGCCCCATTCGGACGGTTGTCGGTTTGGGTGGCTCAGTTGGTTAGACGCTGACCTACTGATCCCAAGGTTCAAATCCGGCCCAGACCGATGGCTTTTAAGTGTGCTTAAAAACGATAGCTCCATGTCAGTACATTTACTGGCATGTAAAAGAACTGAGGGACGAAATTCCGGCACACCGGCGACGTTGATGTGATCCTGGCAATTGACAGCATCGTTAAACAACAAAATATTTATTTATACAGACGGTTAATACCGCACGCATGGTCCACCCTGTCCTAGTATGCTGGAAGAATCCTTGCCCACGGACATGAAAGCTTGTGTAACCTATGAACTCCTATACTGCACAGATAAAGTTGCATAAAGTGGCTAGATGTTTGCAGATATAACATTCCATACAGGAGAACCTGCACAACCTGTTCCTGAATGCTGGCAAGTCTTCCTTTCAGTTTTCATCTTGAAAATGGCCATGGAGTCTGCAATGGCTGAAAGCTCGATGTTCTTAAACCTAACATGGCTCATCACCCGTGAAGCTCTGATTAAGATTTTAAATCATTTGCTTGAAATCACTGATGGATTCCTCTTAATTTATTTAAAACATAATATAAGTTTTGTGCACCAAAATATTCTCTTCGACCCAAATCAATATATTTAATAGAACCTAAGTCAACCGTTAAAGGTAATTTGGTAACCGCTTTTGTAAAAGTTATGGTATAAATCACATAGATTTTCAAAAAATAATAACTCCATAGTATTTAAATAAAGTGAAATAAAAATTTAATCTATACTTAAATGAAATTCTTACTCATCAAAAACCTATTGGTCTAACTAACATAAGTATAAATTTAATAAAAAAAGGTAAGCAAATAAAATAAGGCATTAAAAAATTATTCAGTTCAATACTCTTTCCCCAATAACTGCAAAACTTATCATCTATATCACTTACAATACAATAGATACTAAATATGAATTTCAATAAACAAATTAATATCTAATAAAACATAATGACAAATATATCATAACCTAAGAAAATTACTGACACCCAAAAATCCAATCTAAATTTTTCCTCAAAACACTGGTTCATTAACCTACAGTACTATATCATTCAGTAGGTTTCATTTTTTTTACGTCACAAATGAAACCTAGTGGATTATATAGATACTGTAAGCATATATATATATACATATATACACATATACATATATATATATATATATATATATACACATATATATATACATATATATACATATATACACATACTGTATATAATATAGTATATATAATAAATTTAATAGCGTATATTTATCTTAAGTAATTAACTAAAAATAAGTGGAAGGCATTAGTATATGTATTTATTATTAAGACTTTTTTATTTCATTTCATATAATATAAAATAAACCTTTCTTGATAGGATCTTATATATCTGAGAAGTACATAGATCTAGTATGTCCTTTTTGTATTCCATATTAATATCTAATTCACTATGATGTTCAACCTACAAAACAAATTCATTTGATCCCAAAATTACAGTCCAGCAAAATAAAAATTGCTTTAAACAAAAGAAACTTGCATTTAGTAAAATGCCTGATTTAAAAGGGTTATCATGGAAGGATAAATTATGTAATTTTATTAATATTTCTATCACGTCAATCTACATTATATTCAACAGAATGAAAATGTTCCCTAAAATATCAAACATTTTTGTGCACCTTACACCAAAATGTAGGGAAGCAAGCTAAATTTAAGCTAATGGGTTCATACCCCAGCTATATATTTTATTTCTCTTCCCTAATCCCCAATAATTCAACAAAAATCCTCTTTTTAAGAACATTATTCAAAAGTGTATTAATTTCCTTAAGTGCTAATTCATGAATAGCAACATGAATAGGATTAGAAATTAATTTACTCTCCTTCATCTCATTATCTACTAAGAAAAATAATTTTCCACAGAAGCTTCCTTAAAATATCTTTTAATTCAAGCAACTGCTTCATGTCTCCTCTTATTTTTAATTCTATTAAAAACAAATATTTAAGAAATATTTTATCTCACAAAATTAAGAACTTGAAATAACTTAATATCAGCACTTATAATAAAAATTCCAGTCAGTCCATTGTATTGGTGACTTCCATCTGTAATGAAGGAATTATCATGAAAAAAATTGCTTTATGTTATCTATCCAAAAAATGGCCCCTTTAATTTCATATATATTAACTAATAATTACTTCATTCATTTTATTGTTATTTCTTCAGCATTTATTGGAGCAATTGAAGGTCTAAATCAAATTTCCTGACTAAAAATTCTATCATTTTCAGCAATTAATCACATTGGACGAATGCTATAAACTATAATAAAGAGGGTCAAAATTATGGTTCATAAACTTCACAATCTACACTATTAAGATTATTTATATTATTTCAATAACAGCAATAATTAATTTATCCTATATTTTACAAAACTTAAACCCAATACATAATCAAAAAATTGTAAAATTTACCATTTTTATTGCAATACTATCCCTAGGTGATTTACTATCTTTTCTAGCACTTTTCCCTAAATTAATTGCTTTTAAATTTAGAGCCCAAAATTTAATAATCTTTACATCAGCTATTCAAATTTATCCTCCCTATTAACTTTATATGAATAATGCCTACAATCCTAATAATAGGAAATTCAGAATTAGTATGAACCATTTCAATTTACCCAAACTATTACATTAAAAAATAATTATATTCTCACTATCCATTTTACTATTCGGAATAGTAAGATGCACTCCAATTTTGTGACTATATTAACACTTTAAGTTAAATAAACTAATATTCTTCAAAGTTATAAATAAAGAAATTTTATCTTTAAGCCTTAGTATTAAATTAGACCACTAGAATTGCACTGTAGTATCATTTTATGAATATAAGACCTTCTGGTAAAAAATAAGTATATTCCATTAATAGATTTACAATCTACTACCTATTTAACCTGAGCCATTTTACCTATTTTATTGCAACAATGATTATTGTCAACTAATCATAAAGACATTGGAACATTATACTTCATTTTTGGTGCTTGAGCAGGAATACTTGGAACATCACTAGGAATTTAAATCAAACCGAATTAGGTCAACCTGGATCCCTTATTGGAGATGATCAAGTATATAATGTTATTGTAACCGTGCACAGTTTTATTATAATTTTCTTCATAGGTATACCAATTATATAATTGTTGGTTTCAGAAATTGACTAGTCCCTCTTAAATCAGAAGATCCAGATATAGCTTTCCCTCGAATAAATAATATAAGATTTTGGCTTTTACCACCCTCAATCTTATTATTAATTAGAAGTACAGTAGAAAGAGGGCCAGGAACAAGTTTAACTGTTTATCCCGCTCTTTGATGTGCAATTGCTCATGCAGGCCCTGCAGTAGATTTAACAATTTTTTCTCTACATCTTGCAGGTATATCCAGAATTATAGAAGCAGTAAAATTTATTACAACTAATTAATATAAAGTCACTTTACATAAATCAAACACAAGTTCCTTTACTTTTATGATCAGTCAGCATTACTGCCCAGCTCCTCTTATTATCATTACCTGTTCTTGTGTGAGCAAACACTATACTTCTAACTGATCGAAATCTTAATACTACATTCTTTGCTCCTGCTGGAGGAGGGGATGCAATTTCACATCAACATTTATTTTGATTTTCTGGACATCCTGACCTTTACACTCTAATTTTACCACGACTTGGAATAACTTCCCATTTAATTTCCCACAAAAGAGGAAAAAGCGAAGCATTTAGAAATTATGGTATAATTGGAGCTATATCAGCAACTGGCTTCCTGAGTTTTGCTTGAGCCCTGCCAAAATAGTTTAACTAATAATATCCAGATTATAACAAAAATTACTTTAAACATTTGGTCCCCTTGCACTAAAATATTTAATTCAATTGAAGATAGAAATGAACCTGACTCATGCTTGTTTAAACTCAGATCAACAGACCAAGTTATTGAACATCTGCATTCATAACTAATCTTAATCCAACATCATGGTCACAATCTCCTTTTTCGTTATGAACACTCAGAAAGAATTGTGTTGTTATCCATAGGGTAACTTAGCCTTTAATCATCACAAATGGATCATATAATTAATTATAGGATTAAATACAAAGAGGAGCTTTATCCTGTCGCCCCAATTAAATAAATTTCATACAAACCAGAAATTAAGCTTTAACTCAATTAATTAATACATATATTCAATTTTATATGGTCTTTTTGTCCCTTAATAACATTTGAATCTTTTTACTTAAAATCTAAATTTTATATATATTTATATAGAACAGAATTCACCTGATCCAACCATCCATACCAGTCTTCGATTAAAAGACTAATGATTATGCTTCCTTTGCACAGTGAATTAAGACTTCTAAATTCCAGAAGAAAAAAAAAAATCCATAACTGATTTCAATATACCGTGTTACACAAGATACAATAAAATAAATTAATTTTAATTAATTATATTAATAATTCATACTTCCTTCAGAGTACTAATTTACTACAGTAAAAGTACCATAAATTTACTTAATTTAAATTTAAAATAAACTAATTCCTCATAAAACAATTTTATTAATTTCAGATTACATCAAATTGCATGATAATAATTTCAGGGTAAATGCAGGTCTTAACCTTAAGTTTAATCTGATTATCCTTCTAGGTACACCTTCCAATACACCCACTTTGTTATGACTTATCTCATTTTAATAATGAGAGCAATACGCAGTGTGCATATTAGAGCTATAATTAATTTTAACAATCTTTATAAAATTACAATTAAATCCAACTTCAAATTATATATCAATAACAATCCATTATAAATAAAATTTATTGTAATCCACTTTCAACTTATTTATTACTGACCTTGGTCTGAAATTTTAATTAATCTTATATCAAGAAAATTATCTAAAAGTGTATTCTTAAACAGCGGTATACAGGAAATAATATACGTAATGTTCTACGTGGACTATTGGTTATACAACAGATTCCTCTAAATAGACTATAATACTGCAAAATTCTTGAAGTTTCAAGACCTTACCAACTAATACTCCATTTTAAAGTTAAAATTTAAACAAAACCAAAATGCACTACAGGTTTACTGCAAAGATTTAATATTTGTTAAATAGGAAATGGCTGTAAATGCTTGAATTCAATTTACTTAGGTTTGCATAACAAGAAAGAGGAACATATCTCAACAGTGAAAGGGGTAAATGCCCAGTTGTCTATACAATGGCAAACATATTGAAAGGGTTAATTTTATGGACATACAATTTCACAATGCTTGTAAAATACTTTACACTTGCAGATTATAAAGTATCAAATATCAAGAAAGATTATTCTGGTGCCAAGGGATGTCCAAGCCATCAATTCCTTGGACTCTTCAGTTTGTTCAGAAATATCGCAGAGCGAAAAATAATGGACATGGATATCCATTTTCATATACACTTTCACATTCAAAAACACCTCTTTCCTTCGTGAACATTTGCAGTACATCATTTATGGCTTGAACAGAAAGATAACATTGGAAAAAATGATAATTCTTTTGGAAACATACCTACCTGTATACCAAAAATTCATAGAAAATACAATCAAAGATTTGTGTAAACAATACCACCTACAGTTTAAGAGATAACAGATGGGAAAATGTGATTACTTCCTTCACGAGGAACAATATTATGAAATCTTGTTGTTGTTAGCTAATGCTGGATTTCTGACAATGAAGTCATTAATCCTATATTATGAAATCTAATTATTAGTAAATTTCATGAAGAATTTAAATTACTTATTGGAAAGAAGAAAACTAATAAACGTTCTACTTTTACTTTTATTTCAATCATTTCAATTATTTCATATAACTACTTTATTGGATTATTTCTTTATTATGCCATTCAGATTTAAAATAATAATCTGAACAACAACTGAATTCTACAAGGATATTATTCCTAATAATTTTAACAATCGGGCTGTATCATGAATGAAATCAGGGATCCCTCGAATGAGCTCCATAATTAAAGGGTTGTAGTTAAACATAACACTTGATTAGCATTCAAAAAGTACTAAATTATCAATCTTCCTTAATATAAGTAAGAAGCAAATTAACTGCAAACAGTTTCAACCTGTAGTAAGATAAACTCAATATCCTTATTTATTAATTGAAACCAAAATAGAGGTATATCACTGTTAATGATAAAATTGAAATTAATATCCAATTAAGAAGGTGCATGTTAAATAAAAGCTGTTAACTTATTACTCAAGTGGTTTAAATAAATTTACATCTTATCCTCAATTTATATAGTTTAAAACAAAACATATTTTCATTCTAAAAAACAACTATATTTTTATGAACATATTCAAATACAAAATTGTCTGAATAACAGCTTCAGTGTTATAGTCTAATATAAGATATTTGATTAAATAATAAAGATCATTAAATTAAAGCAATTTAAAAAGTTACCAAATAAGATTTCAAATCATTTGTTTGAAATCACTGATTAATTCCTCTTAATTTTATTAAAACATAATATAAGTATGGTGTACCAAAATATTCTCTTCAACCCAAATCAATATATTTAATACAATCTAGACCAACTGTTACAGGTTATTTACTACCTCCCTTTGTCAAAATTGAAGGTATAAATCCCATAGACCCAGGAAAAATAATAACTCTCTAATATTTAACTAAATTAAAATAACAATATAATGTACACTTAATTAAATTCTTCCTAATTTACAAACCTATTAAACTAACCAAGATATTAGAACTAAGAAAATAAACTGATTTAATGTTACATCCTCTATTATATAATCTCCACTATATAAGATCACTAAAGAGAAATTTAAGCAACAAATCTTATAAATAATAATGATATTCAATCCAACAATAGTGTTATAAAAATTGATGATAAATTTAATCTAACAATTTCTCATTCAATGAAATATAATATATAATTTATAATACAAAACATACTAAACAGAAATCTTTATAAAGAAAATAACAGTGAAAATAAACTAATAAAACATAGTGACAAATATATCACAACCTAAGATAATAATTTATATCTATGACACCACAAATGACAATTTTATGTTAAACTACTTAAGTAAAATTAAGTAAGACAAACTCTCTTTTCAAAATTAACAAATTTAAAGGTAACCAATGTAACATTAATAATAAGTATTCATGACAATAACCTGTTACTCTTCTATAAACACTAGAATAATAAATTGCATGTTGACTAGATGAATATAAATATAAGGTGTAAGCAGGTCTAGAAAAAGAGATTAATATAAGAAATAATATTACTAATCACATTCAACCTTCCATTCCATTAAATAAGCCAATTTCACCTAGGAAATTTCATGAAGGATGTGCAACTACATTGCATGATGAAAGCAATAATCAGCGGAAGGTTTGTGGTTCAAGTCCCAGCTGTGGCATTGAATTTTTAAGTTCCAGTTCTACCTCTTAAAGATTTTATATTGACTTGATGTAAACAAATTAATCTTATACACCCCCTACCAATCTAGTTGATAGTCAAAACACATTAAGTATTACTCCAATACTTATTAAAGATACAAAAACCCATAGTAAACTAAATCCACCTTACTTATGTAAAATGCCTGCTAAAATTATTGATCGTGATACAGGGGCTTTTACATATGCCTTACGCTATCATAAATGAACTCAATATATAGGTATTTTAACTAAAATTGCTAAAATCATTCTAATGTATAAATAAAGATGCACAAAATCTCTTTTATGAACTAAAGAAGATGCTAAACACTTTAAATTTCTATAAAGAGATATAATTCCTAATAACAATAGTAAGGAAGCAAATAAAGTATACAAAGTAAACAAACCCCTGCTTGTAGTAATTGTGGCTGATATCCACAATTAAAAATAAAGTTGGAATTATACTCCCTTAAAAAACATAAAATAAAATTATATTTGCACTGCATAAAGTACAATATAATATAAATAATAAAATTAAAATCATGAATAAAAACATATTATCATAAAATTTATATATAATTCAGAATAACTGTAACTATTAATACACAAATTCAAAATCTTCAAAGGGAAGGAAATCTTGTCATTAACTTCCAACACCAACATTTGTCTTAAACTACCTTTGGATATTTTATATTTAATACTCATATAACATTAAGAATTATCTTTTTATTTCTAAATCCTCCTTTATCAACAGGCACTTTCTATATGGCTAATTAGAGGTTATAATATATCTTTAAGATTTTGATTTTCCTATGTTTCATTATTTATTTACCTAGGAGGAATATTAGTTTTATTTAAATACGTTACCAGATTACATTCAAATGAAATATTCTTTGTCCAAGTAAGATTCTTCTTACAATTATTCTTTTAACTTTAACCTGTCTATTAATTTATTATCTAAATATCAATTACTCCAGTAACCTATACAAAAATTTAGAAAAAGTATAACCTTCAATTTAAGTTTCAACAACCTTTTATTAAAAATATATAATCAACAGATTATATTAATCTGTAATTACTACCTTAATTGCATCATATCTGTTCTTAACTTAAATTTCAGTAGTTAAAATTGTTACATTTATAATGGACCTTTACGACAAATAAATTAATGAATAAACCTTTACGCAAAACTCGCCCTCTAATTAAAATTTCCAGTAACACTTTAGCAGATCTTCCTACTCCCTCTAATATTTCTTCATCATGAAACTTTGGCTCACTTTTAGGTCTATGTTAAGTATTCAAATTATAACAAGTCTAAGAGGTAGAACTGGAACTTAAAAATTCAATGCCACAACTGGGATATGAACCACAGTAAGATTGTTGGCATAAATAAATAATAATTACCATGTGAAGGTTATTTAATCCTGGGATATAAAGTACTTGCAATAGTAAGTCACCATTGGGGTAATTGTCTCTGATGTGAGACTGCCTTTGTGGTTTACCAGGAGAAATACGAACTGGCTTGAGAATTTAATGCCATTCTGGCAGTTTGTCACAATAGCTCAGTGGTTAGAGTGTCTGCCCGGCAAGCGGAAGGTCTGTGGTTCAAATCCCAGTTGTGGCATTGAATTTTTAAGTTCCAGTTCTACCTCTAAACTTTGCCCACACACGGCTTGTGTGTATAAAAACACCAACAGTAAGTTTGTTGGCATAAATAAATAATAATATAACAAGTCTATTTTTGGCTATGCCTTGAATTGAATTTATTAAATACTGAAGCATATACATCTTTAGCTGCCCATGAACTTCGGCCCTAGCCCTTCTGTCATTGGACAGCCCTCTGTGGTTCTCTACATTTCATGTGTGATGTTTATTATTCAACTAAAATTAACTAACCTTGCTCAAACCTGTCTTTTTGTCTTTCGCCTTTTGATTCACTTATTTTCACCAAATTCTCTTATACTTTCCATTTCCCTAAGCTGATTACTATTTTAAATTATCCATTGCAATCTAAAATTTATTTCTCCCACCGTTTTCTTATGTTTCATGATTATTTACTAATAATTTTCTACACCCCTGGACTTACTTTCTTCTTATCTCTTTCACTTCCACTTCTTCTCCTCGCTTAACTTTCACTTATAACACCTAGTCCCTAAACCTTTCCTTCCCTCCTTCCTACCAACACTGAATACATTTCACTTGCATCTCCTCATCACATGGTGCACAACACCATTGTCCTGTCTTTCTTGTTCAGCACCCTATATATTAACACATGTACATTATCCGATATCCACTTATTTAAGTTAATATTTTTCCAAATACGTATTGGCCTTTTTAGCTATACATTATTCAGCTCATACTGATTCAGCTTTCTCCAGAGTTGCACATATGTATTTACCAAGATGTAAATTATTGATCATTACTATGAACTCTTCATGCCAATGCAGCTTCAATATTCTTTATTTGTATTTATCTCCATATTGGACGAGGAATATATAATGGATCATTTAAATTTTACCGCACATGAATGGTTGGGATAGTTATTTTATGTTTAGTTATAGCAACAGCATTTAAATGTTGCCTATTACCTTGACGACAAACATGTCTTTGAGGAGCTGCAGTTATCACAAATTTATTTTCTGCTATCCCTTATGTAAGTACTGAATTAGTAGAATGAGAATGGGGATGCTTTGCAGTTGATTATGCAACATTAAACCGATTCTTCACATTTCATTTTGTATTACCATTTATTGTTGCAGCAGCAGTTATAACACATTTAACTTTTCTTCATGAAGCAGGATCAAATAATCCATTAGGTCTTAACAGAAATATTGATAAAATCCCTTTTCATCCCTATTTTACATTTAAGGATATTCAGCATACGTTATTTTATTTATATTTTTGTAAATTTTATCCCTAAAAGAACGTTATATTCTAGAAGATCCTGATAATTTCGCACCAGGAAATCCATTGGTAACACCAGTTCATATTCAACCAGAATGGTACTTTCTATTCACCTATTCATGCTATTCCTAGTAAATTAGGAGGAACGTTTCCTTTTGTTACATTATATATATTGCAGTTTTATTTTTTGTAGCTTTAATAGCTACAAATTCATGAGAATTGCAATAGTAACCCATTAACTATTTATGTTCTGATCAAAAGGAAATATTTTAATTCTTTTAACATGAATTGCAGCACGTCGTGTTGAAGAATCTTATATTTTAACAGGAGAAATTTTAACTATTCTTTACTTTCTTTATTATATTCTAAACCCATTAATTATTAAAATCTGAGATAAGATTCTCTGTCAATCAATAAGTTATAAACTTAATGAGTAAGCTTATGTCTTGAAATCACAATGAAAGGGTCAAAATCAACTATTACCTTATTACTTAAGCTTTAAAAATAATTTTTTAGTCCTAAATAAAAAAAATTATTTAGTGATAAAGGTAAAAATACCATTCCATGCAAGAAAAATTACACATATAAGTATACTTATAAGTAAAATACTGGAATATTGTCTTAAAAAATTAAGGGAAAGCCACCTCTTGCATACTCAACATTAAAATTGGAGGTTAGCTCAAGTTCCCCTTCTGCAAAATCAAATGGTCTACAATTAGTCTCACTAAGACATGAAACAAATCAAACATTATCTTCCTTTCATGGAAGTTCGAAAATAGTGATGTTGTAATTAATTTAAATCAAACATTACTCAAAGGTAAATAAAAAAAAAAATCTGATGTGTTGCACCCACATGACTTTTTCTACTCTTGTACTAACCACTCTCACAAACTCTTATTCCTATGCCTTCTTCATGTTACTTGAGATAAACATTTACATAAATTATGTATATTGCTTATTCCCTTAAAAGTTCAAAGGGAATATTAGAATTAGAGTAGGCTTTGAGCGATACTCAAATCTTTTAAAGCTTTGACATGTCATTCTCTTTGTATCCTTAACATATCAAAAAGTTGAACAACAATGTTCCATTTCATAAAAGTTGTAAGTTTTGCGAAACAGACACAAATACCAAGGAATATTTCTGAAATGGTTAACTCAACCAAAAAATTTATTTGGACACAAATTGTGCGTTTTAACGAGATCTCCATTTTTTGCAAGGAAAGATTTTGTTTATCTCTCACAGTTATTCAAAAGACATCCAGATTAAATATGACTACAGGGGCTAAAGCCAGAAAATTCAAGATATACATTTCATTTGGCTAAAAATATCTCAAACATATGGCATTTTAATCCTAATTGTTAGGGTCATTTTCAAGAAAATCAAATTTTTTGAAAAATGTTCCACGTAAGGGGTAGTTTACGGTGAAGACATTTTCCTTGAAAATCTTCCTGTCCAATCCACTTCATAACTCGGAACTTCATTTGTCGCCATTTATGTTCGTTGTCCATCCCCTTCGCCCTTGAGGTAACATTACGTATCCAATGCTGTTTAAGAACACAGCATTGCTATAAAGCATTTACTGAATGAAACCAAATGGCCAAACGTTTTTTTGGAGAATTAGTTGTGTCATTGATGTGAAATACTAGCATACTTCAAACATGATTTGAACTGCAAAAGCCAAATAAGAATAGAATAGACATTTGCTGAATGCATATACAATAACAAAAACTAACAGCATATGGCTATTGTCACCATATCTGATACTCAAGCATTTTCCATTTCATATCCTCTTCCTTTCTTTCCTTGTTTTTTTTTTTTTTGGATATCATGGAGTAACACCTAGTTTACTCAAGATACAGTTGATTCCAATTTTGCAATGAGGTTAAGCAAACATGTTACGAATTACAGCAAAAATTGCACTTTTACAAACAGTGTGTATACATAAGGAAAATTGAAGCTATTAACAGTGAAGCAAAAAAAAAAAAAAAAAAAAAAAGAAGAAGAAGAAGAAGAAGAAGAAAGAAAGAAAGATTGTAGCTTTGGTAACGAATTTGTTTATATAGCTTTGAGAATGAGCTGGAGACAACTTGAAACCCTGGGTCACTTTGTGCAAAATGAACGTGCAACATTACTAAGATAAGTGAAGTTCTTAGTTTCTAATTTGTTCTTACTTTAGACTGTGTATACAAATCATTTCAACAATAATTTGAAAGCTTAATATTATAGTGTGCTCAGTAAACACATATTTATACGTGTTAGTTGCATATTTTCTGTTTTTATTTTTCTTATTTTTGCTTATCATGCTTTAAACAAATAGTTCATTCATTACACAAGGAAACAAATTATTGAATAAATTTGTAGCACTAACGCTGCCTAGCTTTAGCACATCAAATGCCATTTATCAAGCAATTTCATTTTATAGGAATCAAACCTCCCCTACAGTGTAGGAGCAGTAAATAACCTTATATATTTTAGATATCTGAAACAATGTTGTTTCTGATGGTATCCCAAACTTATGGAGATGTACGAATGATGATAAAATAGTGAAATAACTTCTTAGTTTTACAGAATTGTAAACATCACTGTATTACAGAAACATTACCCTGAAAATGTGTGGTAAGGGAACCTTTTTGTTCAAAAAACTCAGTATGTATACATTAAGATTATTTTTAATTCTGCCTGTGTTTAGCTTCAACTATGAAAAAAGGGTAAGATGACCAATAGTGCATGTTCTGTTAGGGACCAAGCATATGTTGCGCACATGCATACCTAGACATATAAATTTATGAATACTTAATTTATTTGGATGCATAATACTAATATTTGAACAAACAAAAGTACATTTTCAATGTGTCTGATGTATGCATTTATGTCCAACATGTATGTGGCACTTGTGTGCTCATGTGCTCATTTAACCTAGCACTCAGTAACGTTAAACTTTAGGCACTAGGAATATTTTAAATGATTCATTAAGCAAAATACTTAAATACTTAATACATTGTACATAAACAATTTCTATAAAATAATTCTATGCCTCTTTAATTTCTAGATTACATTTCTAACAAAATGAACTGTGTGATATCTGACATGCATGGCATTTCATGAGCGAACAGATATGACTAGTAAATGTCGCTAGCAACATCTATATCTGTAATGAAACTCTAAGTCCCTTATTTGCTATACAAACCCTTCCACACATCCACTATACAAAGGTGGAGGTGAGTGTGGGCGGGGCAAAGCTAAAAGGTCCTGTCACACAATAAAAAATTTCTGGCGTATTTTGAAAGTTATTGACTGTAGAGCTAGAGACATTAAAAGTACTCCTGCAAATTTTTATCATGAGACAGTATCTTTTTGCTCTAGCCTGCCCATATTCCTTTCCCCCTTTGCACAGTGGATATGAGGAAGGGGTTGTAAAGCAACTGAAGGACTCACAATTCCATTACAGATGTGCAGACATTACTAGCTACACTTACTAGTCATGTGTTCACTTGTCAAATGTTGTACACGTCAGATATCACAAGAACTTAATTTAGTTAGAAATGTAATATAGAAATTAAAGAACAATAAAAATATTATATATCGGTAATTTATTTATGTATAATCTTCTATTTGTGTATTAAGTATTTTGTTAATGAATTATTCAAAATGTTAGTATTAACTAATGTTTAATAATTTGTTTCACTAAATAATGCTTACGTTTAAATAAACAAGAATAGATTTCAAACATAATTTATTATGCATTTAGGTATGCATAAATTTAAGTATGTATGTATAATTGAATATGCATAATATTTTAAGCAGAAAGGACCCCTGGTGCTGGGCTCCTGATAGAATATGGACAATTTTTCATTTTAACCATATTTCATAGATGAAGGTAAACACAGGCAAAATTAAAAATAATATTAATGATCATTTATTGAGGTTTTCCAACTAAATGGTTACAATATAATACATTTTCAGGATAATAGTTCTGTTATGAAGTGCTATTTACAGACCTACAAAATTAAGACATTTAAGAAGCTTTTTAAAGATTTTATCATCATTCGCGCATTTACAATAGTTTGGGATGCAACATTGTTTAAGCTTTCTAAAGTACATGATGTTATTGTTCCATAACTGTAAGAGATGGTTATACTATTATGATTAAGTCTTTTAAATTACAGTTTAAACAAATGTTATACACAGTTTGTGAAAGTGCAATTTTTGCTGTGATTCCTAACATGTTTGCTTAACATTATTGCAAAGTTGGAATCAACTTTATTTTGAGTAAACTAAGTTTTACCCCATGATATTCAAAAAAAGCTTGTTATTAACTTCAAACACAGTCTTATCAGACACCTCACACAACAGACAATGACAACGCAAGCCAGAGGATATGAAAGGGAAAATGGTTGACTATCAGATACGGTAAGAAAAGTCACGTGCTATTAGTTTTTGTCACTTGTATGGGCGTTCAGTATATCTGTGGTCAACAGAAGCTTATTTGATTTTTGCAGTTCAAATAATGTTTGAACTATGTTAGTATTTCAGATTAAACAAAAAAACTAATTCACCAAATTAAACGCTTTCATTCAGTAATCACTTTGTAGCAAAGCTGTGTTCTTAAACATATTGGACGCGTTATATTATCACGGGTGTAACGGGGATGGACAACCAAAATAACTGGCAAAAAATAATATTCTGAGTTGTGAAATGGAGTTGTTAGTCGGACCATATGCCACCTGTATCACCGGGCGATGCAAAACTATGTATATCTTTTCTGCCCGGTACACAGCGAGGCTCTAAGTCAAGGAAATGCCTATGAGCAGTAGTGTTTGATAATACACTCCCTATGCAGGTAAACCTGTTCTTAGGGCAGATTAAGTGAGCATTAAGAGTGAAGTGACAGACTAACCAATCCCATTTGTTTGTTCATGTGGGCATGACGAGCTGTCAGATATTAACCCCAATTAAAATTGTTTCAGAGTGCAAGACCCCGTAAAACATTCATATTTTCAACATGTTTAATGTCGTTGAGTGTACACTATTAACATCTACTGTATTATCTCAATAACAGCTATTAAGAATATTTATATACTACATTTATATCTTACACTTTACAAACCTTTAATTAAATAAAATAATCAAAAAATTGTAAAATTTACCCTGTTCATTGCAATACTATCTATTAGAACTAAGAAAATAAACTGATTTAATGTTACATCCCCTATTACATAATCTCTACTGGATAAGATCACTAAAGATGAAATTAATGTAACAATATGCCTTAGGTATTCATAAATGAACTAAATATATAGGTATTTTTACTAAAAATGCTATTATCATTCTAATGTATAAATAAAGATGCCCAAAATCTCTTTTATAAACTAGAGAAAATGCTTTACCCAAAACTCTCCCATTAATTAAAATTTCCAGTAATACTTTAGTAGATCTTCCTATTCCCTCTAATATTTCTTCATCATGAAACTTTGGCTCACTTTTTAGTCTATGTTTAGGTATTCAAATTATAACAATACTATTTTTGGCTATGCCTTGAATTGAATTGAATATATTGAACACTGAAGCATATACCATCTTTGGCTGCCCATGAACTTGGGCCCTAGCCCTTCTGTCATTGGACAACCCTCTGTGGTTCTCTACATTTGATGTGTGCTGTTTATTATTCAACTACAGTTAATTAACCTTGCTCTAATCTGTCTTTTTGCCTTTCGCCTTTTGATTCACTTATTTTAAACAAATTCTGTTATTCTTTCCATTTCCCTAAGCTGATTACTATTTTAAATTATCCATTGCAATCTAAAATTTATTTCTCCCACTGTTTTCTTATGTTTCATGGTTTAATTACTAATAATTTCCTACAGCCCTGGACTCACTTTCTTCTTATCTCTTTCACTTCCACTTCTTCTCCTCACTTAACTTCCACTTGCAATACCTACTTGGCTTTATCCCTAAACTTTTGCTTCCCTCCTTCCTGCCAACACTGAACACATTTCACTTGCATCTCCTCATCACATGGTGCAGATCACCCTTTTCCTCTCTCTTTCTTTTTCGGCACCCTGGATATAACGCATGTTCATTATCTGATATCCACTTATTTAAGTTAATATTTTTCCAAATATGTAAAAATTGTTGAGCTATACATTATTGAGCTCATATTGATTCAGCTTTCTCTAGAGGTTGCACATGTGTATTTACCAAGATGTAAATTATGGATCATTACTATGAAATCTTCATGGCAATGCAGCTTCAATATTCTTTATTTGTATTTATCTCAATATTGGACGAGAAATATATAATGGATCATTTAAATTTTACCGCAAATGAATGGTTGGTATAGTTATTTTATTTTTAGTTGTAGCAACAGCATTTAAATGTTGCGTATTACCTTGAGGACAACCATCTTTTTCAGGAGCTACAGTTGTTACAAATTTATTGCCTGATATCCCTTATTTACGTACTGAATTAGTACAATGAGTATGTGGGTGCTTTGCAGTTGATAATTCAACATTAAACCGATTCTTCACATTTCATTTTGTATTACTGTTTATTGGTACATCAGCAGTTATAGCCCATTTACATTTTGTTCCTGAAAGAGGATCATTTAATCTATTAGGTCTTAATAGAAATATTGATAAAATCCCCTTTCATCTCTATTTTACATTTAAGGATATTTAGCATATGTTGTTTTATTAATATTTTTGGAAATTTTATCCCTAAAAGAGCCTTACAGTCTAGGAGTTCCAAATAATTTTACACCAGGAAATTCATTGGTAACACCAGTTCATAGTCAACCAGAATGGTACTTTCTACTCGCCTATTCATGCTATTCCATATAAATTAGGAGGAGCATTGCCTCTAGTTATATTATATTTATTGTAATTCTACTTTTTTGTAGGTTTAATAGCTACAAATTGATGAGAATTACAATATTACCCCATTAACTATTTATATTCAGATGAATTGGATCAATTTTAATTCTTTTAATGTGAATTGCAGCATATTCTGTTGAAGACTTACATTTTAACATGGACAAATTTTAATTATTGTGCACTTTCCTTATTACATTCTTATCATACATTTTCAGGATAATAGTTCTGTTATGCAGTGCTATTTACAGACCTGCAAAATTAAGACATTTAAGAAGCTTCTTAACGATTTTATCATCATTCGTGCATTTACAATAGTTTGGGATGCAACATTGTTTAACCTTTCTAAAGTACATGATGTTACTGTTCCATAGCTGTAAGAGATGGTTATACTATTATGATTAAGTCTTTTAAATTACAGTTTAAACAAATGTTATACACAGTTTGTGAAAGTGCAATTTTTGCTGTGATTCCTAACATGTTTGCTTAACATTATTGCAAAGTTGGAATCAACTTCATTTTGAGTAAACTAAGTTTTACCCCATGATATTCAAAAAAAGCTTGTTATTAACTTCAAACACAGTTTTATCAGACACCACACACAACAGACAATGATCACCCAAGGCAGAGGATATGAAAGGGAAAATGGTTGACTATCAGATACGGTAAGAAAAGTCACGTGCTATTAGTTTTTGTCACTTGTATGGGCGTTCAGTATATCTGTGGTCAACAGAAGCTTATTTGATTTTTGCAGTTCAAATAATGTTTGAACTATGTTAGTATTTCAGATTAAACAAAAAAACTAATTCACCAAATTAAACGCTTTCATTCAGTAATCACTTTGTAGCAAAGCTGTGTTCTTAAACATATTGGACGCGTTATATTATCACGGGGGTAACGGGGATGGACAACCAAAATAACTGGAAAAAATAATATTCTGAGTTGTGAAATGGAGTTGTTAGTCGGACCATATGCCACCTGTATCACCGGGCGATGCAAAACTATGTATATCTTTTCTGCCCGGTACACAGCGAGGCTCTAAGTCAAGGAAATGACTATGAGCAGTAGTGTTTGATAATACTCTCCCTATGCAGGTCAACCTGTTCTTAGGGCAGATTAAGTGAGCATTAAGAGTGAAGTGACAGACTAACCAATCCCATTTGTTTGTTCATGTGGGCATGACGAGCTGTCAGATATTAACCCCAATTAAAATTGTTTCAGAGTGCAAGACCCCGTAAAACAATCATATTTTCAACATGTTTAATGTCGTTGAGTGTACACTATTAACATCTACTGTATTATCTCAATAACAGCTATTAAGAATATTTATATACTACATTTATATCTTACACTTTACAAACCTTTAATTAAATAAAATAATCAAAAAATTGTAAAATTTACCCTGTTCATTGCAATACTATCTATTAGAACTAAGAAAATAAACTGATTTAATGTTACATCCCCTATTACATAATCTCTACTGGATAAGATCACTAAAGATGAAATTAATGTAACAATATGCCTTAGGTATTCATAAATGAACTAAATATATAGGTATTTTTACTAAAAATGCTATTATCATTCTAATGTATAAATAAAGATGCCCAAAATCTCTTTTATAAACTAAAGAAAATGCTTTACCCAAAACTCTCCCATTACTTAAAATTTCCAGTAATACTTTAGTAGATCTTCCTATTCCCTCTAATATTTCTTCATCATGAAACTTTGACTCACTTTTTAGTCTATGTTTAGGTATTCAAATTATAACAATACTATTTTTGGCTATGCCTTGAATTGAATTGAATATATTGAACACTGAAGCATATACCATCTTTGGCTGCCCATGAACTTGGGCCCTAGCCCTTCTGTCATTGGACAACCCTCTGTGGTTCTCTACATTTGATGTGTGCTGTTTATTATTCAACTACAGTTAATTAACCTTGCTCTAATCTGTCTTTTTGCCTTTCGCCTTTTGATTCACTTATTTTAAACAAATTCTGCTATTCTTTCCATTTCCCTAAGCTGATTACTATTTTAAATTATCCATTGCAATCTAAAATTTATTTCTCCCACTGTTTTCTTATGTTTCATGGTTTAATTACTAATAATTTCCTACAGCCCTGGACTCACTTTCTTCTTATCTCTTTCACTTCCACTTCTTCTCCTCGCTTAACTTTCACTTATAACACCTAGTCCCTAAACCTTTCCTTCCCTCCTTCCTACCAACACTGAATACATTTCACTTGCATCTCCTCATCACATGGTGCACAACACCATTGTCCTGTCTTTCTTGTTCAGCACCCTATATATTAACACATGTACATTATCCGATATCCACTTATTTAAGTTAATATTTTTCCAAATACGTATTGGCCTTTTTAGCTATACATTATTCAGCTCATACTGATTCAGCTTTCTCCAGAGTTGCACATATGTATTTACCAAGATGTAAATTATTGATCATTACTATGAACTCTTCATGCCAATGCAGCTTCAATATTCTTTATTGGTATTTATCTCCATATTGGACGAGGAATATATAATGGATCATTTAAATTTTACCGCAAATGAATGGTTGGGATAGTTATTTTATGTTTAGTTATAGCAACAGCATTTAAATGTTGCCTATTACCTTGACGACAAACATGTCTTTGAGGAGCTGCAGTTATCACAAATTTATTTTCTGCTATCCCTTATGTAAGTACTGAATTAGTAGAATGAGAATGGGGATGCTTTGCAGTTGATTATGCAACATTAAACCGATTCTTCACATTTCATTTTGTATTACCATTTATTGTTGCAGCAGCAGTTATAACACATTTAACTTTTCTTCATGAAGCAGGATCAAATAATCCATTAGGTCTTAACAGAAATATTGATAAAATCCCTTTTCATCCCTATTTTACATTTAAGGATATTCAGCATACGTTATTTTATTTATATTTTTGTAAATTTTATCCCTAAAAGAACGTTATATTCTAGAAGATCCTGATAATTTCGCACCAGGAAATCCATTGGTAACACCAGTTCATATTCAACCAGAATGGTACTTTCTATTCAGCTATTCATGCTATTCCTAGTAAATTAGGAGGAACGTTTCCTTTTGTTACATTATATATATTGCAGTTTTATTTTTTGTAGCTTTAATAGCTACAAATTCATGAGAATTGCAATAGTAACCCATTAACTATTTATGTTCTGATCAATAGGAAATATTTTAATTCTTTTAACATGAATTGCAGCACGTCGTGTTGAAGAATCTTATATTTTAACAGGAGAAATTTTAACTATTCTTTACTTTCTTTATTATATTCTAAACCCATTAATTATTAAAATCTGAGATAAGATTCTCTGTCAATCAATAAGTTATAAACTTAATGAGTAAGCTTATGTCTTGAAATCACAATGAAAGGGTCAAAATCAACTATTACCTTATTACTTAAGCTTTAAAAATAATTTTTTAGTCCTAAATAAAAAATATTATTTAGTGATAAAGGTAAAAATACCATTCCATGCAAGAAAAATTACACATATAAGTATACTTATAAGTAAAATACTGGAATATTGTCTTAAAAAATTAAGGGAAAGCCACCTCTTGCATACTCAACATTAAAATTGGAGGTTAGCTCAAGTTCCCTTTCTGCAAAATCAAATGGTCTACAATTAGTCTCACTAAGACATGAAACAAATCAAACATTATCTTCCTTTCATGGAAGTTCGAAAATAGTGATGTTGTAATTAATTTAAATCAAACATTACTCAAAGGTAAATAAAAAAAAAAATCTGATGTGTTGCACCCACATGACTTTTTCTACTCTTGTACTAACCACTCTCACAAACTCTTATTCCTATGCCTTCTTCATGTTACTTGAGATAAACATTTACATAAATTATGTATATTGCTTATTCCCTTAAAAGTTCAAAGGGAATATTAGAATTAGAGTAGGCTTTGAGCGATACTCAAATCTTTTAAAGCTTTGACATGTCATTCTCTTTGTATCCTTAACATATCAAAAAGTTGAACAACAATGTTCCATTTCATAAAAGTTGTAAGTTTTGCGAAACAGACACAAATACCAAGGAATATTTCTGAAATGGTTAACTCAACCAAAAAATTTATTTGGACACAAATTGTGTGTTTTAACGAGATCTCCATTTTTTGCAAGGAAAGATTTTGTTTATCTCTCACAGTTATTCAAAAGATATCCAGATTAAATATGACTACAGGGGCTAAAGCCAGAAAATTCAAGATATACATTTCATTTGGCTAAAAATATCTCAAACATATGGCATTTTAATCCTAATTGTTAGGGTCATTTTCAAGAAAATCAAATTTTTTGAAAAATGTTCCACGTAAGGGGTAGTTTACGGTGAAGACATTTTCCTTGAAAATCTTCCTGTCCAATCCACTTCATAACTCGGAACTTCATTTGTCGCCATTTATGTTCGTTGTCCATCCCCTTCGCCCTTGAGGTAACATTACGTATCCAATGCTGTTTAAGAACACAGCATTGCTATAAAGCATTTACTGAATGAAACCAAATGGCCAAACGTTTTTTTGGAGAATTAGTTGTGTCATTGATGTGAAATACTAGCATACTTCAAACATGATTTGAACTGCAAAAGCCAAATAAGAATAGAATAGACATTTGCTGAATGCATATACAATAACAAAAACTAACAGCATATGGCTATTGTCACCATATCTGATACTCAAGCATTTTCCATTTCATATCCTCTTCCTTTCTTTCCTTGTTTTTTTTTTTTTTGGATATCATGGAGTAACACCTAGTTTACTCAAGATACAGTTGATTCCAATTTTGCAATGAGGTTAAGCAAACATGTTACGAATTACAGCAAAAATTGCACTTTTACAAACAGTGTGTATACATAAGGAAAATTGAAGCTATTAACAGTGAAGCAAAAAAAAAAAAAAAAAAAAGAAGAAGAAGAAGAAGAAGAAGAAAGAAAGAAAGATTGTAGCTTTGGTAACGAATTTGTTTATATAGCTTTGAGAATGAGCTGGAGACAACTTGAAACCCTGGGTCACTTTGTGCAAAATGAACGTGCAACATTACTAAGATAAGTGAAGTTCTTAGTTTCTAATTTGTTCTTACTTTAGACTGTGTATACAAATCATTTCAACAATAATTTGAAAGCTTAATATTATAGTGTGCTCAGTAAACACATATTTATACGTGTTAGTTGCATATTTTCTGTTTTTATTTTTCTTATTTTTGCTTATCATGCTTTAAACAAATAGTACATTCATTACACAAGGAAACAAATTATTGAATAAATTTGTGGCACTAACGCTGCCTAGCTTTAGCACATCAAATGCCGTTTATCAAGCAATTTCATTTTATAGGAATCAAACCTCCCCTACAGTGTAGGAGCAGTAAATAACCTTATATATTTTAGATATCTGAAACAATGTTGTTTCTGATGGTATCCCAAACTTATGGAGATGTACGAATGATGATAAAATAGTGAAATAACTTCTTAGTTTTACAGAATTGTAAACATCACTGTATTACAGAAACATTACCCTGAAAATGTGTGGTAAGAGAACCTTTTTGTTCAAAAAACTCAGTATGTATACATTAAGATTATTTTTAATTCTGCCTGTGTTTAGCTTCAACTATGAAAAAAGGGTAAGATGACCAATAGTGCATGTTCTGTTAGGGACCAAGCATATGTTGCGCACATGCATACCTAGACATATAAATTTATGAATACTTAATTTATTTGGATGCATAATACTAATATTTGAACAAACAAAAGTACATTTTCAATGTGTCTGATGTATGCATTTATGTCCAACATGTATGTGGCACTTGTGTGCTCATGTGCTCATTTAACCTAGCACTCAGTAACGTTAAACTTTAGGCACTAGGAATATTTTAAATGATTCATTAAGCAAAATACTTAAATACTTAATACATTGTACATAAACAATTTCTATAAAATAATTCTATGCCTCTTTAATTTCTAGATTACATTTCTAACAAAATGAACAGTGTGATATCTGACATGCATGGCATTTCATGAGCGAACAGATATGACTAGTAAATGTCGCTAGCAACATCTATATCTGTAATGAAACTCTAAGTCCCTTATTTGCTATACAAACCCTTCCACACATCCACTATACAAAGGTGGAGGTGAGTGTGGGCGGGGCAAAGCTAAAAGGTCCTGTCACACAATAAAAAATTTCTGGCGTATTTTGAAAGTTATTGACTGTAGAGCTAGAGACATTAAAAGTACTCCTGCAAATTTTTATCATGAGACAGTATCTTTTTGCTCTAGCCTGCCCATATTCCTTTCCCCCTTTGCACAGTGGATATGAGGAAGGGGTTGTAAAGCAACTGAAGGACTCACAATTCCATTACAGATGTGCAGACATTACTAGCTACACTTACTAGTCATGTGTTCACTTGTCAAATGTTGTACACGTCAGATATCACAAGAACTTAATTTAGTTAGAAATGTAATATAGAAATTAAAGAACAATAAAAATATTATATATCGGTAATTTATTTATGTATAATCTTCTATTTGTGTATTAAGTATTTTGTTAATGAATTATTCAAAATGTTAGTATTAACTAATGTTTAATAATTTGTTTCACTAAATAATGCTTACGTTTAAATAAACAAGAATAGATTTCTAACATAATTTATTTTGCATTTAGGCATGCATAAATTTAAGTATGTATGTATAATTGAATATGCATAATATTTTAAGCAGAAAGGACCCCTGGTGCTGGGCTCCTGATAGAATATGGACAATTTTTCATTTTAACCATATTTCATAGATGAAGGTAAACACAGGCAAAATTAAAAATAATATTAATGATCATTTATTGAGGTTTTCCAACAAAATGGTTACAGTATAATACATTTTCAGGATAATAGTTCTGTTATGAAGTGCTATTTACAGACCTACAAAATTAAGACATTTAAGAAGCTTTTTAACGATTTTATCATCATTCGCGCATTTACACTAGTTTGGGATGCAACATTGTTTAAGCTTTCTAAAGTACATGATGTTATTGTTCCATAGCTGTAAGAGATGGTTATACTATTATGATTAAGTCTTTTAAATTACAGTTTAAACAAATGTTATACACAGTTTGTGAAAGTGCAATTTTTGCTGTGATTCCTAACATGTTTGCTTAACATTATTGCAAAGTTGGAATCAACTTTATTTTGAGTAAACTAAGTTTTACCCCATGATATTCAAAAAAAGCTTGTTATTAACTTCAAACACAGTCTTATCAGACACCTCACACAACAGACAATGACAACGCAAGGCAGAGGATATGAAAGGGAAAATGGTTGACTATCAGATACGGTAAGAAAAGTCACGTGCTATTAGTTTTTGTCACTTGTATGGGCGTTCAGTATATCTGTGGTCAACAGAAGCTTATTTGATTTTTGCAGTTCAAATAATGTTTGAACTATGTTGGTATATCAGATTAAACAGAAAAACTAATTCACCAAATTAAACAGTTTCATTCAGCAATCACTTTGTAGCAAAGCTGTGTTGTTAAACATATTAGACGCATTATATTATCACGGGGGTAATGGGGATGGACAACCAAAATAACTGGCAAAAAATAATATTCTGAGTTGTGAAATGGAGTTGTTAGTCGGACCATATGCCACCTGTATCACCGGGCGATGCAAAACTATGTATATCTTTTCTGCCCGGTACACAGCGAGGCTCTAAGTCAAGGAAATGCCTATGAGCAGTAGTGTTTGATAATACACTCCCTATGCAGGTCAACCTGTTCTTAGGGCAGATTAAGTGAGCATTAAGAGTGAAGTGACAGACTAACCAATCCTATTTGTTTGTTCATGTGGGCATGACGAGCTATCAGAAATTAACACCAATTAAAATTGTTTCAGAGCGCAAGGCCCCGTAATACAATCATATTTTCAACTAAATCATAGCGCCAGGCACATTTTTAATGTCGTTGAGTGTACACTAATAACATCTACTGTATTATCTCAATAACAGCTATTAATAATATTTATATACTATATTTATATCTTACACTTTACAAAGCTTCAATTAAAAAAATAATCAAAAAATTTTTAAATTTACCCTGTTCATTGCAATACTATCTATTAGAACTAAGAAAATAAACTGATTTAATGTTACATCCCCTATTAAATAATCTCTACTAGATAAGATCACTAAAGATGAAATTAAAGTAACAATATGCCTTAGGTATTCATAAATGAACTAAATATATAGGTATTTTTACTAAAAATGCTAAAATCATTCTAATGTATAAATAAAGATGTACAAAATCTCTTTTATGAACTAAAGAAAATGCTTTACCCAAAACTCTCCCATTACTTAAAATTTCCAGTAACACTTTAGTAGATCTTCCTATTCCCTCTAATATTTCTTCATCATGAAACTTTGGCTCACTTTTTAGTCTATGTTTAAGTATTCAAATTATAACAAGACTATTTTTGGCTATGCCATGAATTGAATTGAATATATTGAACACTGAAGCATATACAATCTTTGGCTGCCCATGAACTTGGGCCCTAGCCCTTCTGTCATTGGACAACCCTCTGTGGTTCTCTACATTTGATGTGTGCTGTTTATTATTCAACTACAATTAATTAACCTTGCTCTAATCTGTCTTTTTGCCTTTCGCCTTTTGATTCACTTATTTTAAACAAATTCTGTTATTCTTTCCATTTCCCTAAGCTGATTACTATTTTAAATTATCCATTGCAATATAAACTTTATTTCTCCCACTGTTTTCTTATGTTTCATGGTTGTTTACTAATAATTTCCTACAGCCCTGAACTCACTTTCTTCTTATCTCTTTCACTTCCACTTCTTCTCCTCACTTAACTTCCACTTGCAATACCTACTTGGCTTTATCCCTAAACTTTTGCTTCCCTCCTTCCTGCCAACACTGAACACATTTCACTTGCATCTCCTCATCACATGGTGCAGATCACCCTTTTCCTCTCTCTTTCTTCTTCGGCACCCTGTATATAAGGCATATTCATTATCTGATATCCACTTATTTAAGTTAATATTTTTCCAAATACGTAAAAATTGTTGAGCTATACATTATTGAGCTCATATTGATTCAGCTTTCTCTAGAGGTTGCACATATGTATTTACCAAGATGTAAATTATGGATCATTACTATGAACTCTTCATGCCAATGCAGCTTCAATATTCTTTATTTGTATTTATCTCAATATTGGATGAGAAATATATAATGGATCATTTACATTTTACTACAAATGAATGGTTGGTATATTATTTTATTTTTAGTTATAAAACAGCTTTTTAATGTTGCATATTACCTTGAGGACAACCATCTTTTTCAGGAGCTACAGTTGTTACAAATTTATTGCCTGCTATCCCTTATTTACGTACTGAATTAGTACAATGAGTATGAGGGTGCTTTGCAGTTGATAATTCAACATTAAACCGATTCTTCACATTTCATTTTGTATTACTGATTATTGGTACATCAGCAGTTATAGCCCATTTACATTTTGTTCCTGAAATAGGATCATTTAATCTATTAGGTCTTAATAGAAATATTGATAAAATCCCCTTTCATCTCTATTTTACATTTAAGGATATTTAGCATATGTTGTTTTATTAATATTTTTGGAAATTTTATCCCTAAAAGAGCCTTACAGTCTAGGAGTTCCAAATAATTTTACACCAGGAAATTCATTGGTAACACCAGTTCATAGTCAACCAGAATGGTACTTTCTACTCGCCTATTCATGCTATTCCATGTAAATTAGGAGGAGCATTTCCTCTAGTTATATTATATTTATTGTAATTCTACTTTTTTGTAGGTTTAATAGCTACAAATTCATGAGAATTACAATATTACCCCATTAACTATTTATATTCTGATGAATTGGATCAATTTTAATTCTTTTAATGTGAATTGCAGCATATTCTGTTGAAGACTTACATTTTAACATGGACAAATTTTAATTATTGTGCACTTTCCTTATTACATTCTAATCCCATTAATTATTAAAATTTTAGATAATATTTTCTGGCAATAAACAAGTTATAAACCTAATGAATAAGCTTATGTATTGAAATCATAATGAAAGGGTTAAAATTCCATATCTTATTATTACCGTATTTTATTCCATATCTTATTACTTAACCTAACCTTTAAAAGAAATTCTTATAGCCTAAATAAAAAAAATAAATAATGTAGTGATAAAGGTAAAAATCTCTTGTATGCGAGAAAAACTACACATATAGGTATACTCATAAATAAAATCCTAGAATAGTCTTAAAAAAATTAAAGCAAATCCTCCTCTTCCATACTCCAGAATAATACAGGAAATTAACGCTGGTTCCCCTTCAGAAAAATCATATGTTCTACAATTTGTCTCAGCAAGACATGAAACAAATCAAATATTACTTAAAGATAAACAAAAAAAATATAAATCTAATGTGTTGCACTCACATGACTTTCTCTACTCTTCTATTAACCATTCTTACAAACTTTTATTCCTATATCTTCTTTGTGTTACTTCAGATAAACATTTACAAAAATTATCTTCTTGCTTATTTCCTTGAAAGTGCAAGGGCAATATTAGAATACAGTAGGCTTTGTGCAATATTCAAAACTGTTAAAGGTTTGAGATGCCATTCTCTTTGTATCCTTAACATATCCAAAAATGAACAACGATGTTTGATTTCATAAAAGTTTTAATTTTTCCGAAACAAGTACAAATAACCAGGAATATCTCCGAAAAGGTTAACTCAACCCAAAAATGTATTCAGACACAAACTATGTGTCTTAGAGAGATCTACATTTTTTGTAGAGTAAGATTTATTCTATCTCTTACGGTTTATGAGTTATTCAAAAGGCATCCAGAATAAATATGACTACAGGGCCCTAGCAAGAAAATTCAAGATATACATTTCACTTGGCAAAAAAATATCTCAAACCTATTGCATTTCAATCAAAATCATTTGGGCCATTTTGAAGAAAATCAAAATTTTTGAAAAATGTCCCATGTAATGGGTAGTTCACGGTGAAGCCATTTTCTTGAAAATCTTTTTGTTGCATCGACTTTGTAACTCGGAATGTCATTTGACGCCATTTATGTTGGGTGTCCATCCCCTTTACCCCTGCGATAACATTACATTTCCAATACTGTTTAAGATCACACCATTGCTATAAAGCATTTACTCAATGAAACAATATGGCCAAACATTTAATTTGTTGAACTAGTTTTGTCATTGATGTGAAATACTAGCATAGTTCTAACATGATTTGGACTGCAAAAGTTAAATAAGTTTTTGTTGAACATAAACGTACACTGAATGCCTATACAATAACGGCACATGGCTATTGTCACTGTATCTCATATCAAAGTGTTTTCCTTTTCGTATTCTCAGCCTTTTGTTGTTTTTTCCTGCTTTGCGAGCTGTCTGATAAAACTGAGTTTAAAGTTAATAACCTTTTGGTTGGATATCATGGAGTACACCTAGTTTACTCAACATAAAGTTGATTTCAACTTTTCAATAAAGTTAAGCAAACATGTTACGAATCACAGCAAAAATTGCACTTTTACAAGCAGTGTGTATACAGTTCATTTCAATAATAATTTGAAAAGCTTAATATTACAGTTTGATCAGTAAACACATATCTATATGTGTTTGTTGCATATTTTCTGTTTCTATTTCTCTTTTTTTTTACTTATACTTTAAACAAATAGTTCATTCATTACACAATGAATCAAATTATTGAATAAATTTCTAGCACTAACACTACCTATGTTTAGCTTAATCTCAGCAAAAAACCATCAAATGCCGTTTAGCAAGCAATTTCTTTTAATAGGAATCAAACTTAGCCTATAGTGTAGGAGCAGTAAATAACCTTATATACTTCAGATACCTGAAACGATGTTGTTTCTGATGGTATCCCAAACTTATGTAGAGGTACGAATGATGATAAAATAGTGAAATAAATTCTTAATTTTATAGATTTGTAAATAGCGCTGTATTACAGAAGCATTACCTTTTTGTTCAAAAAACTCAGTACATAAACATTAAGATTATTTTTATTTCTGCCTATGTTCAGCTTCAACTATGAAAAAAGGGTAAGCTGACCAATAGTGCATATTCTGTCAGGGACCAAGCATATGTTACGCACATGCATACCTAGACATATAAAATTTGGATGCATAATGCTAATATTTGAACAAACAAAAGTACATTTTAAATGTGTTTGATGTATGCATTTATGCCCAATATCTATGTGGCAATTGTGTGCTCATGTGCTCATTTAACCTAGCACTCAATAATGTTAAACATTAGGCACTAGGAATATTTTAAACGATTAATTAAGCAAAATACTTAATAGGTTGTACATAAATAAATTATATAAAATAATTCTATGCTTCTTTAATTTCTGGATTACATTTCTAACAAAATTAACTTTGTGTGATATCTGACCTGCATGACATTTCACGAGCGAACAGATATGACTAATAAATGTTGCTAGCAACATCTACATCTGTAATGAAACTCTAAGCCCCTTATTTGCCATACAAACCCTTCCACACATTCACTATACAAAGGTGGAGGTGAGTGTGTGCGGGGCAAAGCGAAAAGGCCCTGACACACAATAAAATATTTCTGGCGTATTTTGAAAGTTATTGACTGTAGAGCTAGAGACATTAAAAGTACTCCTGCAAATTTTTATCATGTGACAGTGTCTTTTGGCTCTAGCCTGCCCATATTCCTTTCCCCCTTTGCACAGTGGATATGAGGAACGGGTTGTAAAGCAACTGAAGGACTCACAATTCCATTACAGATGTGCAGACATTACTAGCTACACTTACTAGTCATGTGTTCACTTGTGAAACGTTGTACACGTCAGATATCACAAGAAGTTAATTTAGTTAGAAATGTAATACAGAAATTAAAGAACAACAAAAATATTATATATCGGTAATTTATTTATGTATAATCTTCTATTTGTGTATTAAGTATTTTGTTAATGAATTATTCAAAATGTTAGTATTAACTAATGTTTAATAATTTGTTTCACTAAATAATGCTTACGTTTAAATAAACAAGAATAGATTTCTAACATAATTTATTTTGCATTTAGGCATGCATAAATTTAAGTATGTATGTATAATTGAATATGCATAATATTTTAAGCAGAAAGGACCCCTGGTGCTGGGCTCCTGATAGAATATGGACAATTTTTCATTTTAACCATATTTCATAGATGAAGGTAAACACAGGCAGAATTAAAAATAATATTAATGATCATTTATTGAGATTTTCCTACAAAATGGTTACAGTATAATATATTTTCAGGATAATAGTTCTGTTATGAAGTGCTATTTACAGACCTACAAAATTAAGACATTGAAGAAGCTTCTTAACGATTTTATCATCATTCGTGCATTTACAATAGTTTGGGATGCAACATTGTTTAACCTTTCTAAAGTACATGATGTTACTGTTCCATAGCTGTAAGAGATGGTTATACTATTATGATTAAGTCTTTTAAATTACAGTTTAAACAAATGTTATACACAGTTTGTGAAAGTGCAATTTTTGCTGTGATTCCTAACATATTTGCTTAACATTATTGCAAAGTTGGAATCAACTTTATTTTGAGTAAACTAAGTTTTACCCCATGATATTCAAAAAAAGCTTGTTATTAACTTCAAACACAGTTTTATCAGACACCACACACAACAGACAATGATCACGCAAGGCAGAGGATATGAAAGGGATAATGGTTGACTATCAGATACGGTAAGAAAAGTCACGTGCTATTAGTTTTTGTCACTTGTATGGGCGTTCAGTATATCTGTGGTCAACAGAAGCTTATTTGATTTTTGCAGTTCAAATAATGTTTGAACTATGTTAGTATTTCAGATTAAACAAAAAAACTAATTCACCAAATTAAACGCTTTCATTCAGTAATCACTTTGTAGCAAAGCTGTGTTCTTAAACATATTGGACGCGTTATATTATCACGGGGGTAACGGGGATGGACAACCAAAATAACTGGCAAAAAATAATATTCTGAGTTGTGAAATGGAGTTGTTAGTCGGACCATATGCCACCTGTATCACCGGGCGATGCAAAACTATGTATATCTTTTCTGCCCGGTACACAGCGAGGCTCTAAGTCAAGGAAATGACTATGAGCAGTAGTGTTTGATAATACACTCCCTATGCAGGTAAACCTGTTCTTAGGGCAGATTAAGTGAGCATTAAGAGTGAAGTGACAGACTAACCAATCCCATTTGTTTGTTCATGCGGGCATGACGAGCTGTCAGATATTAACCCCAATTAAAATTGTTTCAGAGTGCAAGACCCCGTAAAACAATCATATTTTCAACATGTTTAATGTCGTTGAGTGTACACTATTAACATCTACTGTATTATCTCAATAACAGCTATTAAGAATATTTATATACTATATTTATATCTTACACTTTACAAACCTTTAATTAAATAAAATAATCAAAAAATTGTAAAATTTACCCTGTTCATTGCAATACTATCTATTAGAACTAAGAAAATAAACTGATTTAATGTTACATCCCCTATTACATAATCTCTACTGGATAAGATCACTAAAGATGAAATTAATGTAACAATATGCCTTAGGTATTCATAAATGAACTAAATATATAGGTATTTTTGCTAAAAATGCTATTATCATTCTAATGTATAAATAAAGATGCCCAAAATCTCTTTTATAAACTAAAGAAAATGCTTTACCCAAAACTCTCCCATTAATTAAAATTTCCAGTAATACTTTAGTAGATCTTCCTATTCCCTCTAATATTTCTTCATCATGAAACTTTGACTCACTTTTTAGTCTATGTTTAGGTATTCAAATTATAACAATACTATTTTTGGCTATGCCTTGAATTGAATTGAATATATTGAACACTGAAGCATATACCATCTTTGGCTGCCCATGAACTTGGGCCCTAGCCCTTCTGTCATTGGACAACCTCTGTGGTTCTCTACATTTGATGTGTGCTGTTTATTATTCAACTACAGTTAATTAACCTTGCTCTAATCTGTCTTTTTGCCTTTCGCCTTTTGATTCACTTATTTTAAACAAATTCTGTTATTCTTTCCATTTCCCTAAGCTGATTACTATTTTAAATTATCCATTGCAATCTAAAATTTATTTCTCCCACTGTTTTCTTATGTTTCATGGTCGTTTACTAATAATTTCCTACAGCCCTGAACTCACTTTCTTCTTATCTCTTTCACTTCCACTTCTTCTCCTCACTTAACTTCCACTTGCAATACCTACTTGGCTTTATCCCTAAACTTTTGCTTCCCTCCTTCCTACCAACACTGAACACATTTCACTTGCATCTCCTCATCACATGGTGCAGATCACCCTTTTCCTCTCTCTTTCTTTTTCGGCACCCTGTATATAACGCATGTTCATTATCTGATATCCACTTATTTAAGTTAACATTTTTCCAAATACGTAAAAATTGTTGAGCTATACATTATTGAGCTCATATTGATTCAGCTTTCTCTAGAGGTTGCACATATGTATTTACCAAGATGTAAATTATGGATCATTACTATGAACTCTTCATGCCAATGCAGCTTCAATATTCTTTATTTGTATTTATCTCAATATTGGATGAGAAATATATAATAGATCATTTAAATTTTACTACACATGAATGGTTGGTATAGTTATTTTATTTTTAGTTGTAGCAACAGCATTTAAATGTTGCGTATTACCTTGAGGACAACCATCTTTTTCAGGAGCTACAGTTGTTACAAATTTATTGTCTGCTATCCCTTATTTATGTACTGAATTAGTACAATGAGTATGACAGTGCTTTGCAGTTGATAATTCAACATTAAACTGATTCTTCACATTTCATTTTGTATTACTGTTTATTGTTGCAACAGCAGTTATAGGCCATTTACATTTTGTTCATGAAACAGGATCATTTTATCTATTAGGTCTTAATAGAAATATTGATAAAATCCCCTTTCATCTCTATTTTACATTTAAGGATATTTAGCATATGTTGTTTTATTAATATTTTTGGAAATTTTATCCCTAAAAGAGCCTTACAGTCTAGGAGATCCATATAATTTTACACCAGGAAATTCATTGGTAACACCAGTTCATAGTCAACCAGAATGGTACTTTCTATTCGCCTATTCATGCTATTCTTTGAAAATAAGGAGGAGCATTTCCTCTAGTTATATTATATTTATGGTAATTCTACTTTTTTGTAGCTTCAATAGCTACAAATTCATGAGAATTACAATATTATCCCATTAACTATTTATATTCTGATGAATTGGATCAATTTTAATTCTTTTAACATGAATTGCAGCACATCCTGTTGAAGACTTACATTTTAACATGGACAAATTTAAACACTGTGTACTTTTCTTGTTACATTCTAATCCCATTGATTATTAAAAGTGGAGATAATATTTACTGGCAATAACTAAGTTATAAACCTAATGAATAAGCTTATGTCTTGAAATCAGAATGAAAGGGTTAAAATTCCATATCACTTTATTACTTAACCTAACCTTTAAAGGAAATTCTTATACACTATATAAAAAAAAATAAAACAGTGATAAAGGTAAAAATGTCTTCCATGCATACACATATAGGTATACTTATAAATAAAATCCTAGAATTGTCTTAAAAAAATTATAGCAAATCCTCCTCTTCCATACTCCACATTAACACAGGAAATTAACACTGGTTCCCCTTCAGCAAAATCGAATGTTCTACAATTCGTCTCAGGAAGACATGAAACAAATCAAACATTACTTAAAGATAAACAAAAAATATAAATCTAATGTGTTGCACTCACATGACTTTCTCTACTCTTCTATTAACCATTCTTTCAAACTCTTATTCCTGTATCTTCTTTGTGTTACTTCAGGTAAACAATTACAAAAATTATCTTGTTGCTTATTTCCTTGAAAGTGCAAGGGGAATATTACAATACAGTAGGCTTTGAGCAATACTCAAATCTTTCAAAGGTTTTAAATGCCCTTCTCTTTGTATCTTTAACATATCAAAAATGAACAACGATGTTTGATTTCATAAAAGTTTTAATTTTTCCGAAACAGATACAAATAACCAGGAATATCTCCGTAAAGGTTAACTCAGCCCAAAAATTTATTCGGACACAAACTATGTGTTTTAGCGAGATCTAGATTTTTTGTAGAGTAAAATTTTGTGTATCTCTTACGGTTTATGAGTTATTCAAATGGCATCCAGAATAAATATGACTACAGGGCCCTAGAAATGAAAATTCAAGATATACATTTCACTGGGAAAAAAATATCTCAAACGTGTTGCATTTCAATCAAAATCATTAGGGCCATTTTGAAGAAAGTCAAAACTTTTGAAATATGTCCCATATAAAGGATAGCTTACGGTGAAGCCATTTTCTTGAAAATCTTTGTGTTGCATCGACTTTATAACTCGGAATGTCATTTGTCGCCATTTATTTTGGGTGTCCATCCCCTTTACCCCTGCGATAACATTACATTTCCAATACTGTTTAAGAACACAGCATTGCTATAAAGCATTTACTCAATGAAACAATATGGTGAACGTTTAATTTGTTGAATTGATTTTGTCATTGATGTGAAATACTAGCATAGTTCAAACATGATTTGAACTGCAAAAGTTAAATAAGTTTTTGTTGAACATAAACGTACACTGAATGCCTATACAATAACGGCACATGGCTATTGTCACCGTATCTCATATCCAAGTATTTTCCTTTTCGTATTCTCTGCCTTTCGTTGTTTTTTCCTGCTTTGCGAGGTGTCTGATAAAGTTGTGTTTAAAGTTAACAAGTTTTTGGTTGGATATCATGGAGTGACGCCTAGTTTACTCAACATAAAGTTAATTCAACTTTTCAATAAAGTTAAGCAAACATGTTATGAATCACAGCAAAAATTGCACTTTTCCAAGCAGTGTGTATACAGTTCATTTAAATAATAATTTGAAAAGCTTAATATTATAGTTTGATCAGTAAACACATATCTATATGTGTTAGTTGCATATTTTCTGTTTTTATTTCTCTTTTTTTCTTTTGCTTATCATACTTTAAACAAATAGTTCATTCATTACACAATGAATCAAATTATTGAATAAATTTGTAGTGCTAACACTACCTATCCTTAGCTTAATCTCAGGAAAAAACCATCAAATGCCGTTTAGCAAGCAATTTCTTTTAATAGGAATCAAACCTTCCAAATACAGTGTAGGAGCAATAAATAACCTTATATACTTCAGATACCTGAAACGATGTTGTTTCTGATGGTATCCCAAACTTATGTATAGGTACGAATGATGATAAAATAGTGAAATAAATTCTTAATTTTATAGATTTGTAAATAGCACTGTATTACAGAAACATTACCTTTTTGTTCAAAAAACTCGGTACATAAACATTAAGATTATTTTTAATTCTGCCTATGTTCAGCTTCAACTATGAAAAAAGGGTAAGCTGACCAATAGTGCATATTCTGTCAGGGACCAAGCATATGTTACGCACATGCATACCTAGAAATATATAATTTGGATGCATAATGCTAATATTTGAACAAACAAAAGTACATTTTAAATGTGTTTGATGTATGCATTTATGCCTAATATCTATGTGGCAATTGCGTGCTATGTGCTCATTTAACCTAGCACTTAGTAATGTTAAACATTAGGCAGAAGGAATATTTTAAATGATTCATTAAGCAAAATACTTAATAGGTTGTACATAAATAAATTATATAAAATAATTCTATGCTTCTTTAATTTCTAGATTACATTTCTAACAAAATTAACTTTGTGTGATATCTGACCTGCATGGCATTTCACGAGCGAACAGATATGACTAATAAATGTCGATAGCAACGTCTACATCTGTAATGAAACTCTAAGCCCCTTATTTGCTACACAAACTCTTCCACACATCCAGTATACAAAGGTGGAGGTGAGTGTGGGCGGGGCAAAGCCAAAAGGTCCTGTCACACAATAAAACATTTCTGGCGTATTTTGAAAGTTATTGACTGTAGAGCTAGAGACATTAAAAGTACACCAGCCAACTTTTATCATGTGACAGTGTCTTTTGGCTCTACCCTGCCCATATTCCTCTCCCCCTTAGCTCAGTGGATATGAGGAAGGGGTTGTAAACCAACTGAAGGACTCACAATTCCATTACAGATGTGCAGACAATACTAGCAACACTTACTAGTCATGTGCTCACTTGTCAAATGTTGTACACGTCAGATATCACAAGAAGTTAATTTAGTTAGAAATGTAATATAGAAATTAAAGAACAATAAAAATATTATGTATAGGTAATTTATTTATGTATAATCTTCTATTTGTGTATTAAGTATTTTGTTAATGAATTATTCAAAATGTTAGTATTAACTAATGTTTAATAATTTGTTTCACTAAATAATGCTTATGTTTAAATAAACCAGAAAAGATTTCAAACATAATTTATTTTGCATTTAGGCATGCATAAATTTAAGTATGTATGTATAATTGAATATGCATAATATTTTAAGCAGAAAGGACCACTGGTGCTGGGCTCCTGATAGAATATGGACAATTTTTCATTTTAACCATATTTCATAGATGAAGGTAAACACAGGCAGAATTAAAAATAATATTAATGATCATTTATTGAGGTTTTCCTACAAAATGGTTAAGGTATAATACATTTTCAGGACAATAGTTCTGTTATGAAGTGCTATTTACAGACCTACAAAATTAAGACATTTAAGAAGCTTTTTAAATATTTTATCATCATTCGTGCATTTACAATAGTTTGGGATGCAACATTGTTTAAGCTTTCTAAAGTACATGATGTTATTGTTCCATAACTGTAAGAGATGGTTATACTATTATGATTAAGTCTTTTAAATTACAGTTTAAACAAATGTTATACACAGTTTGTGAAAGTGCAATTTTTGCTGTGATTCCTAACATGTTTGCTTAACATTATTGCAAAGTTGGAATCAACTTTATTTTGAGTAAACTAAGTTTTACCCCATGATATTCAAAAAAAGCTTGTTATTAACTTCAAACACAGTCTTATCAGACACCTCACACAACAGACAATGACAACGCAAGGCAGAGGATATGAACGGGAAAATGGTTGACTATCAGATACGGTAAGAAAAGTCACGTGCTATTAGTTTTTGTCACTTGTATGGGCGTTCAGTATATCTGTGGTCAACAGAAGCTTATTTGATTTTTGCAGTTCAAATTATGTTTGAACTATGTTAGTATTTCAGATTAAACAGAAAAACTAATTCACCAAATTAAACAGTTTCATTCAGCAATCACTTTGTAGCAAAGCTGTGTTGTTAAACATATTAGACGCATTATATTATCACGGGGGTAATGGGGATGGACAACCAAAATAACTGGCAAAAAATAATATTCTGAGTTGTGAAATGGAGTTGTTAGTCGGACCATATGCCACCTGTATCACCGGGCGATGCAAAACTATGTATATCTTTTCTGCCCGGTAACAGCGAGGCTCCAAGTCAAGGCAATGCCTATGAGCAGTAGTGTTTGATAATACACTCCCTATGCAGGTCAACCTGTTCTTAGGGCAGATTAAGTGAGCATTAAGAGTGAAGTGACAGACTAACCAATCCCATTTGTTTGTTCATTGGGCATGACGAGCTGTCAGAAATTAACCCCAATTAAAATTGTTTCAGAGTGCAAGACCCCGTAAAACAATCATATTTTCAACATGTTTAATGTCGTTGAGTGTACACTATTAACATCTACTGTATTATCTCAATAACAGCTATTAAGAATATTTATAAACTATATTTATATCTTAAACTTTACAAACCTTTAATTAAATAAAATAATCAAAAAATTGTAAAATTTACCCTGTTCATTGCAATACTATCTATTAGAACTAAGAAAATAAACTGATTTAATGTTACATCCCCTATTAAATAATCTCTACTGGATAAGATCACTAAAGATGAAATTAAAGTAACAATATGCCTTAGGTATTCATAAATGAACTAAATATATAGGTATTTTTACTAAAAATGCGAATATCATTCTAATGTATAAATAAAGATGCACAAAATCTCTTTTATAAACTAAAGAAAATGCTTTACCCAAAACTCTCCCATTAATTAAAATTTCCAGTAACACTTTAGTAGATCTTCCTATTCCCTCTAATATTTCTTCATCATGAAACTTTGGCTCACTTTTTAGTCTATGTTTAAGTATTCGAATTATAACAAGACTATTTTTGGCTATGCCTTGAATTGAATTGAATATATTGAACACTGAAGCATATACCATCTTTGGCTGCCCATGAACTTGGGCCCTAGCCCTTCTGTCATTGGACAACCCTCTGTGGTTCTCTACATTTGATGTGTGCTGTTTATTATTCAACTACAGTTAATTAACCTTGCTCTAATCTGTCTTTTTGCCTTTCGCCTTTTGATTCACTTATTTTAAACAAATTCTGTTATTCTTTCCATTTCCCTAAGCTGATTACTATTTTAAATTATCCATTGCAATCTAAAATTTATTTCTCCCACTGTTTTCTTATGTTTCATGGTTGTTTACTAATAATTTCCTACAGCCCTGGACTCACTATCTTCTTATCTCTTTCACTTCCACTTCTTCTCCTCACTTAACTTCTACTTGCAATACCTACTTGGCTTTATCCCTAAACTTTTGCTTCCCTCCTTCCTGCCAACACTGAACACATTTCACTTGCATCTCCTCATCACATGGTGCAGATCACCCTTTTCCTCTCTCTTTCTTTTTCGGCACCCTGGATATAACGCATGTTCATTATCTGATATCCACTTATTTAAGTTAATATTTTTCCAAATATGTAAAAATTGTTGAGCTATACATTATTGAGCTCATATTGATTCAGGTTTCTCTAGAGGTTGCACATGTGTATTTACCAAGATGTAAATTATGGATCATTACTATGAAATCTTCATGGCAATGCAGCTTCAATATTCTTTATTTGTATTTATCTCAATATTGGACGAGAAATATATAATGGATCATTTAAATTTTACTACACATGAATGGTTGGTATAGTTATTTTATTTTTGTTGTAGCAACAGCATTTAAATGTTGCGTATTACCTTGAGGACAACCATCTTTTTCAGGAGCTACAGTTGTTACAAATTTATTGCCTGATATCCCTTATTTACGTACTGAATTAGTACAATGCTATTCCATGTAAATTAGGAGGAGCATTTCCTCTAGTTATATTATATTTATTGTAATTCTACTTTTTTGTAGGTTTAATAGCTACAAATTCATGAGAATTACAATATTACCCCATTAAGTATTTATATTCTGATGAATTGGATCAATTTTAATTCTTTTAATGTGAATTGCAGCATGTTCTGTTGAAGACTTACATTTTAACATGGACAAATTTTAATTATTGTGCACTTTCCTTATTACATTCTAATGCCATTAATTATTACAATTTTAGATAATATTTTCTGGCAATAAACAAGTTATAAACCTAATGAATAAGCTTATGTATTGAAATCATAATGAAAGGGTTAAAGTTCCATATCTTATTACTACCGTATAACTCCGGAATGTTTATCTTTAGGACTCATATTCATGTATGTGGCTTTCATGTAACTGTTTTCTTAACGGGCACCAGTTTTACAATGTGGCAGTTACATCACTTAACTTAAACCCCCATTTTGCAAGTGGGACCACACCTATCGTTGGTCAACGGGTCCATCGGACCTAGCCGGTAGGACTAAATAGATGATATTTAGTCCTTAACACAACATACAAAATGTATATTAAACCAAACCTCTTGTACTGTTCTGAAGCTTTAATAACAGCAGCAAATGCTAACATCAATAAACTTGAACAAATACAAAATCAGGCTCTTCGCCTAATCACTCGAGCAGTTAAAGCCACACCTATTGATGCCATGCTTGCCTTAACACGGACCCCATCAATAACAACAAAAATAGAAGAACAAGCATTGCTCCAACACGAGAAAATGTTACGACTGCCAAACTCTAAATGGAAAGAAGAGAACCTCCCCCATTCAATCCTTAAAACTCATAGTACTTTCCTAGAAAAGGTAACACAGATTAAATCCAAATTGAACATTCCTAACACCAGAGAAAATCTACTTATAAGAGAAAATCCATTGGAATTATTGCAACCTACTTTCAATTTGGAATTAATAGAGGAAATAAGTAAATCAGACACACCAAAAGAAATACAAAAACTTCTAGCTCTGGAAACAATCAATACTAGGTATCCCACAGAAGAATGGCTGCACATATATACTGATGGATCCTCGAAGGAAAACCTTGCTGGAGCTGGAGTTACGTGTTCACATTTTTCCTTTTATCATTCTGTTGGCAGTGACACAACAAATTATGATGGAAAAATAGAGGCTATATACATTGCTCTCCGACAATTGTTAAATCTTCCCTTAAATAAATTTAACAAGGCAGTAATTCTTTCAGATTCTAAAGCTGCAATTCAGTGAATATGTTCAAATACTACAAAGAAGTCAACAAAAATTAGAGAATGCTACAAAATGTTAACACAACTCCAAAAAGTTAATAAGACTGTTCATCTCCAATGGATTTCAGCACACTGTGGAGTCATGGGGAACGAAGCTGCAGACTCACTTGCAAAGAAAGGCACAACAATAAAACCAAAGTCTAAATTCAATTTCTCATATTCCTCAATAAAACGCTTGATCATAAAAAATTTTTGTCATTCATATCTACAAGAAATAGAAACAAATGCCAAAGATAAAAAATGGATTACACTACTTTCCAATCCAGATATAATCCCCTAGAGACCAAGGAAAACAGCTGTTGCAGCCTTCCGACTATTGACAAATCATGACTGCTTGGCAAGTCATCTCTACAGAATAGGTATCTCAGCCTCACCAATATGTGTCCTGTGTAATGATCCAGCAGAAATGAATGAAGACCACTTGAAGACCTGTTAAGCATTAAGATCAGAAGAAACTACAGTTCAAAAGTATTGGAAAGCACGAATGCTAATGGCTTCATTGCCAGGTGCAAGGCACTAGAAAACAACAACAACAACATTATTACCGTATATTATTCCATATCTTATTACTTAACCTAACCTTTAAAAGAAATTCTTATAGCCTAAATAAAAAAAATAAATAATGTAGTGATAAAGGTAAAAATCTCTTGCATGCAAGAAAAATTACACATATAGGTATACTCATAAATAAAATCCTAGAATAGTCTTAAAAAAATTAAAGCAAATCCTCCTCTTCCATACTCCAGATTAACACCTGAAATTAACTCTGGTTCGCCTTCAGCAAAATCATATGTTCTACAATTTGTCTCAGGAAGACATGAAACAAATCAAACATTACTTAAAGATAAACAAAAAAATATAAATCTAATGTGTTGCACTCACATGACTTTCTCTACTCTTCTATTAACCATTCTTTCAAACTCTTATTCCTATATCTTCTTTGTGTTACTTCAGATAAACAATTACAAAAATTATCTTATTGCTTATTTCCTTGAAAGTGCAAGGGGAATATTACAATACACTAGGCTTTGAGCAATACTCAAATCTTTCAAAGGTTTTAAATGCCCTTCTCTTTGTATCTTTAACATATCAAAAAATGAACAACGATGTTTGATTTCATAAAAGTTTTAATTCTTCCGAAACAGATACAAATAACCAGGAATATCTCCGTAAAGGTTAACTCAGCCCAAAAATTTATTCGGACACAAGCTATGTGTTTTAGCGAGATCTAGATTTTTTGTAGAGTAAAATTTTGTGTATCTCTTACGGTTTATGAGTTATTCAAATGGCATCCAGAATAAATATGACTACAGGGCCCTAGAAATGAAAATTCAAGATATACATTTCACTGAGAAAAAATATCTCAAACGTATTGCATTTCAATCAAAATCATTAGGGCCATTTTGAAGAAAATCAAAATTTTTGAAAAATGTTCCATGTAATGGGTAGTTTACGGTGAAGCCATTTTCTTGAAAATCTTTTTGTTGCATCGACTTTGTAACTCGGAATGTCATTTGACGCCATTTATGTTGGGTGTCCATCCCCTTTACTCCTGCGATAACATTACATTTCCAATACTGTTTAAGATCACACCATTGCTATAAAGCATTTACTCAATGAAACAATATGGCCAAACATTTAATTTGTTGAACTAGTTTCGTCATTGATGTGAAATACTAGCATAGTTCTAACATGATTTGGACTGCAAAAGTTAAATAAGTTTTTGTTGAACATAAACGTACACTGAATGCCTATACAATAACGGCACATGGCTATTGTCAGCGTATCTCATATCAAACGGTTTTCCTTTTCGTATTCTCAGCCAATTGGTTGGATATCATGGAGTACACCAAGTTTACTCAACATAAAGTTGATTTCAACTTTTCAATAAAGTTAAGCAAACATGTTACGAATCACAGCAAAAATTGCACTTTTACAAGCAGTGTGTATACAGTTCATTTCAATAATAATTTGAAAAGCTTAATATTACAGTTTGATCAGTAAACACATATCTATATGTGTTAGTTGCATATTTTCTGTTTTTATTTCTCTTTTTTTTTACTTATACTTTAAACAAATAGTTCATTCATTACACAATGAATCAAATTATTGAATAAATTTCTAGCACTAACACTACCTATGTTTAGCTTAATCTCAGCAAAAAACCATCAAATGCCGTTTAGCAAGCAATTTCTTTTAATAGGAATCAAACTTCCCCTACAGTGTGGGACTAGTAAATAACCTTATATACTTCAGATACCTGAAACGATGTTGTTTCTGATGGTATCCCAAACTTATGTAGAGGTACGAATGATGATAAAATAGTGAAATAAATTCTTAATTTTATAGATTTGTAAATAGCACTGTATTACAGAAACATTACCTTTTTGTTCAAAAAACTCAGTACATAAACATTAAGATTATTTTTAATTCTGCCTATGTTCAGCTTCAACTATGAAACAAGGGTAAGCTGACCAATAGTGCATATTCTGTCAGGGACCAAGCATATGTTACGCACATGCATACCTAGACATATAAAATTTGGATGCATAATGCTAATATTTGAACAAACAAAAGTACATTTTAAATGTGTTTGATATATGCATTTATGCCCAATATCTATGTGGCAATTGTGTGCTCATGTGCTCATTTAACCTAGCACTCAGTAATGTTAAACATTAGGCACTAGCAATATTTTAAATGATTCACTAAGCAAAATACTTAATAGGTTGTACATAAATAAATTATATAAAATAATTCTATGCTTCTTTAATTTCTGGATTACATTTCTAACAAAATTAACTTTGTGTGATATCTGACCTGCATGACATTTCACGAGCGAACAGATATGACTAATAAATGTCGCTAGCAACATCTACATCTGTAATGAAACTCTAAGCCCCTTATTTGCTATACAAACCCTTCCACACATTCACTATACAAAGGTGCAGCTGAGTGTGGGCGGGGCAAAGCAAAAAGGCCCTGACACACAATAAAATATTTCTGGCGTATTTTGAAAGTTATTGACTGTAGAGCTAGAGACATTAAAAGTACTCCTGCAAATTTTTATCATGTGACAGTGTCTTTTTGCTCTAGCCTGCCCATATTCCTTTCCCCCTTTGCACAGTGGATATGAGGAAGGGGTTGTAAAGCAACTGAAGGACTCACAATTCCATTACAGATGTGCAGACATTACTAGCTACACTTACTAGTCATGTGTTCACTTGTCAAACGTTGTACACGTCAGATATCACAAGAAGTTAATTTAGTTAGAAATGTAATACAGAAATTAAAGAACAACAAAAATATTATATATCGGTAATTTATTTATGTATAATCTTCTATTTGTGTATTAAGTATTTTGCTTAATGAATTATTCAAAATGTTAGTATTAACTAATGTTTAATAATTTGTTTCACTAAATAATGCTTACGTTTAAATAAACAAGAATAGATTTCTAACATAATTTATTTTGCATTTAGGCATGCATAAATTTAAGTATGTATGTATAATTGAATATGCATAATATTTTAAGCAGAAAGGACCCCTGGTGCTGGGCTCCTGATAGAATATGGACAATTTTTCATTTTAACCATATTTCATAGATGAAGGTAAACACAGGCAGAATTAAAAATAATATTAATGATCATTTATTGAGATTTTCCTACAAAATGGTTACAGTATAATACATTTTCAGGATAATAGTTCTGTTATGAAGTGCTATTTACAGACCTACAAAATTAAGACATTGAAGAAGCTTCTTAACGATTTTATCATCATTCGTGCATTTACAATAGTTTGGGATGCAACATTGTTTAACCTTTCTAAAGTACATGATGTTACTGTTCCATAGCTGTAAGAGATGGTTATACTATTATGATTAAGTCTTTTAAATTACAGTTTAAACAAATGTTATACACAGTTTGTGAAAGTGCAATTTTTGCTGTGATTCCTAACATGTTTGCTTAACATTATTGCAAAGTTGGAATCAACTTTATTTTGAGTAAACTAAGTTTTACCCCATGATATGCAAAAAAAGCTTGTTATTAACTTCAAACACAGTTTTATCAGACACCTCACACAACAGACAATCACAACGAAAGGCAGAGGATATGAAAGGGAAAATGGTTGACTATCAGATACGGTAAGAAAAGTCACGTGCTATTAGTTTTTGTCACTTGTATGGGCGTTCAGTATATCTGTGGTCAACAGAAGCTTATTTGATTTTTGCAGTTCAAATAATGTTTGAACTATGTTAGTATTTCAGATTAAACAAAAAAACTAATTCACCAAATTAAACGCTTTCATTCAGTAATCACTTTGTAGCAAAGCTGTGTTCTTAAACATATTGGACGCGTTATATTATCACGGGGGTAACGGGGATGGACAACCAAAATAACTGGCAAAAAATAATATTCTGAGTTGTGAAATGGAGTTGTTAGTCGGACCATATACCACCTGTATCACCGGGTGATGCAAAACTATGTATATCTTTTCTGCCCGGTACACAGCGAGGCTCCAAGTCAGGGCAATGCCTATGAGCAGTAGTGTTTGATAATACACTCCCTATGCAGGTCAACCTGTTCTTAGGGCAGATTAAGTGAGCATTAAGAGTGAAGTGACAGACTAACCAATCCCATTTGTTTGTTCATGTGGGCATGACGAGCTGTCAGAAATTAACCCCAATTAAAATTGTTTTAGAGTGCAAGACCCCGTAAAACAATCATATTTTCAACATGTTTAATGTCGTTGAGTGTACACTATTAACATCTACTGTATTATCTCAATAACAGCTATTAAGAATATTTATATACTATATTTATATCTTACACTTTACAAACCTTTAATTAAATAAAATAATCAAAAAATTGTAAAATTTACCCTGTTCATTGCAATACTATCTATTAGAACTAAGAAAATAAACTGATTTAATGTTACATCCCCTATTAAATAATCTCTACTGGATAAGATCACTAAAGATGAAATTAAAGAAACAATATGCCTTAGGTATTCATAAATGAACTAAATATATAGGTATTTTTACTAAAAATGCTAATATCATTCTAATGTATAAATAAAGATGCACAAAATCTCTTTTATAAACTAAAGAAAATGCTTTACCCAAAACTCTCCCATTAATTAAAATTTCCAGTAACACTTTAGTAGATCTTCCGATTCCCTCTAATATTTCTTCATCATGAAACTTTGGCTCACTTTTTAGTCTATGTTTAAGTATTCCAATTATAACAAGACTATTTTTGGCTATAATTTGAATTGAATTGAATATATTGAACACTGAAGCATATACCATCTTTGGCTGCCCATGAACTTGGGCCCTAGCCCTTCTGTCATTGGACAACCCTCTGTGGTTCTCTACATTTGATGTGTGCTGTTTATTATTCAACTACAATTAATTAACCTAGCTCTAATCTGTCTTTTTGCCTTTCGCCTTTTGATTCACTTATTTTAAACAAATTCTGTTATTCTTTCCATTTCCCTAAGCTGATTACTATTTTAAATTATCCATTGCAATCTAAAATTTATTTCTGCCACTGTTTTCTTATGTTTCATGGTCGTTTACTAATAATTTCCTACAGCCGTGAACTCACTTTCTTCTTATCTCTTTCAGTTCCACTTCTTCTCCTCACTTAATTTCCACTTGCAATACCTACTTGGCTTTATCCCTAAACTTTTGCTTCCCTCCTTCCTAACAACACTGAACACATTTCACTTGCATCTCCTCATCACATGGTGCAGATCACCATTTTCCTCTCTCTTTCTTTTTCGGCACCCTGTATATAACGCATGTTCATTATCTGATATCCACTTATTTAAGTTAATATTTTTCCAAATACGTAAAAATTGTTGAGCTATACATTATTGAGCTCATATTGATTCAGCTTTCTCTAGAGGTTGCACATGTGTATTTACCAAGATGTAAATTATGGATCATTACTATGAACTCTTCATGCCAATGCAGCTTCAATATTCTTTATTTGTATTTATCTCAATATTGGACGAGAAATATATAATGGATCATTTACATTTTACTACACATGAATGGTTGGTATAGTTATTTTATTTTTAGTTGTAGCAACAGCATTTAAATGTTGCGTATTACCTTGAGGACAACCATCTTTTTCAGGAGCTACACTTGTTACAAATTTATTGTCTGCTATCCCTTATTTACGTACTGAATTAGCATAATGAGTATGAGAGTGCTTTGCAGTTGATAATTCAACATTAAACTGATTCTTCACATTTCATTTTGTATTACTGTCTATTGTTGCAACAGCAGTTATAGCCCATTTACATTTTGTTCATGAAACAGGATCATTTTATCTATTAGGTCTTAATAGAAATATTGATAAAATCCCCTTTCATCTCTATTTTACATTTAAGGATATTTAGCATACGTTATTTTATTTATATTTTTGGAAATTGTATCCCTAAAGGAGCCTTACAGTCTAGGAGATCCATATAATTTTACACCAGGAAATCCATTGGTAACACCAGTTCATAGTCAACCAGAATGGTACTTTCTATTCGCCTACTCATGCTATTCCTTGTAAATTAGGAGGAGAATTTCTTCTTGTTATATTATATTTAAGGTAATTCTACTTTTTTGTAGCTTCAATAGCTACAAATTCATGAGAATTACAATATTATCCCATTAACTATTTATATTCTGATGAACTGGATCAATTTTAATTCTTTTAACATGAATTGCACCACGTCCTATTGAACACTTACATTTTAACATGGACAAATTTAATACTGTGTACTTTTCTTGTTACATTCTAATCCCATTGATTATTAAAAGTGGAGATAATATTTACTGGCAATAACTAAGTTATAAACCTAATGAATAAGCTTATGTCTTGAAATCAGAATGAAAGGGTTAAAATTCCATATCACTTTATTACTTAACCTAACCTTTAAAAGAAATTCTTATATCCTATATAAAAAAAAAATAATGCAGTGATAAAGGTAAAAATCTCTTCCATGCAAAAAAAAATTACACATATAGGTATACTCATAAATAAAATCCTAGAATGGTCTTAAAAAAATTAAAGCAAATCCTCCTCTTCCATACTCCACATTAACACAGGAAATTAACACTGGTTCCCCTTCAGCAAAATCGAATGTTCTACAATTCGTCTCAGGAAGACATGAAACAAATCAAACATTACTTAAAGATAAACAAAAAAATATAAATCTAATGTGTTGCACTCACATGACTTTCTCTACTCTTCTATTAACCATTCTTTCAAACTCTTATTCCTATATCTTCTTTGTGTTACTTCAGATAAACAATTACAAAAATTATCTTATTGCTTATTTCCTTGAAAGTGCAAGGGGAATATTACAATACACTAGGCCTTGAGCAATACTCAAATCTTTCAAAGGTTTTAAATGCCCTTCTCTTTGTATCTTTAACATATCAAAAAATGAACAACGATGTTTGATTTCATAAAAGTTTTAATTCTTCCGAAACAGATACAAATAACCAGGAATATCTCCGTAAAGGTTAACTCAGCCCAAAAATTTATTCGGACACAAGCTATGTGTTTTAGCGAGATCTAGATTTTTTGTAGAGTAAAATTTTGTGTATCTCTTACGGTTTATGAGTTATTCAAATGGCATCCAGAATAAATATGACTACAGGGCCCTAGAAATGAAAATTCAAGATATACATTTCACTGAGAAAAAATATCTCAAACGTATTGCATTTCAATCAAAATCATTAGGGCCATTTTGAAGAAAATCAAAATTTTTGAAAAATGTCCCATGTAATGGGTAGTTTACGGTGAAGCCATTTTCTTGAAAATCTTTTTGTTGCATCGACTTTATAATTCGGAATGTCATTTGTCGCCATTTATGTTGGGTGTCCATCCCCTTTACCCCTGCGATAACATTACATTTCCAATACTGTTTAAGAACACAGCATTGCTATAAAGCATTTACTCAATGAAACAATATGGCCAAACGTTTAATTTGTTGAATTAGTTTTGTCATTGATGTGAAATACTAGCATAGTTCAAACATGATTTGAACTGCAAAAGTTAAATAAGTTTTTGTTGAACATAAACGTACACTGAATGCCTATACAATAACGGCACGTGGCTATTGTCACCGTATCTCATATCCAAGTATTTTCCTTTTCGTATTCTCTGCCTTTCGTTGTTTTTTCCTGCTTTGCGAGGTGTCTGATAAAATTGTGTTTAAAGTTAAAAGTTTTTGCTTGGATATCATGGAGTGACGCCTAGTTTACTCAACATGAAATTGATTTCAACTTTTCAATAAAGTTAAGCAAACATGTTACGAATCACAGCAAAAATTGCACTTTTCCAAGCAGTGTGTATACAGTTCATTTAAATAATAATTTGAAAAGCTTAATATTATAGTTTGATCAGTAAACACATATCTATATGTGTTAGTTGCATATTTTCTGTTTTTATTTCTCTTTTTTTTTTTTTTTGCTTATCATACTTTAAGCAAATAGTTCATTCGTTACACAATGAATCAAATTATTGAATAAATTTGTAGTGCTAACACTACCTATCTTTACCTTAATGTCAGGAAAAAACCATCAAATGCCGTTTAGCAAGCAATTTCTTTTTATAGGAATGAAACCTCCCCTACAGTGTAGGAGCAGTAAATAACCTTATATACTTCAGATACCTGAAACGATGTTGTTTCTGATGGTATCCCAAACTTTTGTAGAGGTACGATTGATGATAAAATAGTGAAATAAATTCTTAGTTTTATAGATTTGTAAATAGCACTGCATTCAGAAGCATTACCTTTTTGTTAAAAAAACTCAGTACATAAACATTAAGATTATTGTTAATTCTGCCTAAGTTCAGCTTCAACTATGAAAAAAGGGTAAGCTGACCAATAGTGCATATTCTGTCAGGGACCAAGCATATGTTACGCACATGCATACCTAGACATATAAAATTTGGATGCATAATGCTAATATTTGAACAAACAAAAGTACATTTTAAATGTGTTTGATGTATGCATTTATGCCCAATATCTATGTGGCAATTGTGTGCTCATGTGCTCATTTAACCTAGCACTCAGTAATGTTAAACCTTAGGCACTAGGAATATTTTAAATGATTCATTAAGCAAAATACTTAATAGATTGTACATAAATAAATTATATAAAATAATTCTATGCTTCTTTAATTTCTAGACTACATTTCTAACAAAATTAACTTTGTGTGATATCTGACCTGCATGGCTTTTCACGAGCGAACAGATATGACCAATAAATGTCGCTAGCAACATCTACATCTGTAATGAAACTCTAAGCCCCTTATTTGCTATACAAACCCTTCCACACATTCACTATACAAAGGTGCAGCTGAGTGTGGGCGGGGCAAAGCGAAAAGGTCCTGTCACACAATAAACAATTTCTGGCATATTTTGAAAGTTATTGACTGTAGAGATAGAGACATTAAAAGTACTCCTGCAAATTTTTATCATGTGACAGTGTCTTTTTGCTCTAGCCTGCCCATATTCCTTTCCCCCTTTGCACAGTGGATATGAGGAAGGGGTTGTAAAGCAACTGAAGGACTCACAATTCCATTACAGATGTGCAGACATTACTAGTAGCACTTACTAGTCGTGTGTTCACTTGTCAAATGTTGTACACGTCAGATATCACAAGAAGTTAATTTAGTTAGAAATGCAATCTAGAAATTAAAGAACAATAAAAATATTTTATATAGGTAATTTATTTATGTATAATCTTCTATTTGTGTATTAAGTATTTTGCTTAATGAATTATTCAAAATGTTAGTATTAACTAATGTTTAATAATTTGTTTCACTAAATAATGCTTATATTTAAATAATCAAGAATAGATTTCAAACATAATTTATTTTGCACTTAGGTATGCATAAATTTATGTATGTATGTATGTATGTATGTATGTATGCATAATTGAATATGCATAATATTTTAAGCAGAAAGGACCTCTGGTTCTGGGCTCCTGATAGAATATGGACAATTTTTCATTTTAACCATATTTCATAGATGAAGGTAAACACAGGCAGAATTAAAAATAATATTAATGATCATTTATTGAGGTTTTCCTACAAAACGCTTACAGTATAATACATTTTCAGGATAATAGTTCTGTTATGAAGTGCTATTTACAGACCTACAAAATTAAGACATTTAAGAAGCTTTTTAACGATTTTATCATCATTCGTGCATTTACAATAGTTTGGGATGCAACATTGTTTAAGCTTTCTAAAGTACATGATGTTATTGTTCGATAACTGTAAGACATGGTTATACTATTATGATTAAGTCTTTTAAATTACAGTTTAAACAAATGTTATACACAGTTTGTGAAAGTGCAATTTTTGCTGTGATTCCTAACATGTTTGCTTATCATTATTGCAAGGTTGGAATCAGCTTTATTTTGAGTAAACTAAGTTTTACCCCAAGATATTCAAAAAAATCTTGTTATTAACCTCAAACACAGCTTTATCAGACACCTCACAAAACAGACAAGGACAACGCAAGGCAGAGGATATGAAAGGGAAAATGGTTGACTATCAGATACGGTAAGAATAGTCACGTGCTATTAGTTTTTGTCACTTGTATGGGCGTTCAGTACATCTGTGGTCAACAGAAGCTCATTTGATTTTTGCAGTTCAAATAATGTTTGAACTATGTTAGTATTTCAGATTAAACAAAAAAACTAATTCACCAAATTAAACGCTTTCATTCAGTAATCACTTTGTAGCAAAGCTGTGTTCTTAAACATATTGGACGCATTATATTATCACGGGGGTAACAGGGATGGACAACCTAAATAACTGGCAAAAAATAATATTCTGCGTTGTGAAATGGAGTTCTTAGTCGGATCATATGCCACCTGTGTCACCGGGCGATGCAAATCTCCGAGAGAGGCACAGTGTGTTCGGGAGTACCCCAAGGCTAAGTACTGGGTCCGCTACAATTTCTTATTTTTGTTGATGATATAAGTGGAAATATTACATGTCAGATAAAACTGTTTGCAGACGATTGCATTATCTATAATAAAATTCGGAATGCCATAGATGAGTCTCTGGTTCAGGGTGATTTAAATGACATTAGTAATTGGGCTGCTACAAATAAGATGACGATTAATGCTAAGAAAAGTAAATCCATTGCATTTAGAAGATCTGAGGAAATTCTTCATAACTATCACATGGTCGGAGAAAAAATTCTGCAGGTGGATAGCTGCAAGTATTTGGGAGTGTACCTGGCGAGTAATGCTGGGTGGGACAACCAGGTAAATTCTACATATAGGAAAGCGTGGAAAGCGTTACATTTCTTAATGAGGGTACTGAAAAAGGGAAACGGAAGGTCCATGAAATTGCCTACAAATCTTTGGTGCGGCCGATTATCGAATATGGAGCAGTATGTTGGGACCCATATAGACTTAGTCAAATTGATTCGCTAGAAGGAATACAGAGAAGGGCTATAAAATTTATAAAACGAGGTAAATCTTTTGGGCCTAAAAAAGGGGAGGAGACTGAATGGGAGCCTCTAAAAGTCCGGCGTAAGAGGCAGAGGTTATGCGCATTATTTCAAGCATATCGTGGTTCAAATGCATGGGTGGGTATTAGTGAAAGATTGGACAACCCTACATATTACGGAAGAGAGGATCATTTGTATGAAATTAAAGGTAGAAGGCACAGAAGCGACGTAGGAAAGTTCTCCTTTGTCAATAGAACCATTGAGGAATGGAATGAATTACCTGTAGCAGTCTTTCAGGGCTGTCCTTTATCTGTGAAGAAATTTTCGAAAAATATGAAATCAAGTAAATGCTGTGTAATTTACTATAAAGTTTACGCACACGTATTTTTGACATTTATTGAACTGATGGTGAATACTAATGCTAAATTTAAATTGGTTATACTGACAGGATAATTAATTAATGAGTGTTAATTAGTATTTAGTTCATTTCATTTATACTTTTATTATTGTTCTTTATTGTATTATGATTGCATTACTATTGTTTGTGCACTCTGTAACCTTAATTTGTACATTTAACTCTGCCACCGGGTAATACCCATTCGCAGAAATATATACATACAAAACTATGTATATCTTTTCTGCCCGGTACACAGCGAGGCTCTAAGTCAAGGCAATGAACATGAGCAGTAGTGTTTGATAATACACTCCGTATGCAGGTCAACCTGTTCTTAGGGCAGATTAAGTGAGCATTAGAGTGAAGTGACAGACTAACCAATCCTACTTGTTTGTTCATGTGGGCATGACAAGCTGTCAGAAATTAACACCAATTAAAATTGTTTCAGAGCGCAAGACCCCGTAAAACAATCATATTTTCAACTAAATCATAGCCCCAGGCACATTTTTAATGTGGTTGAGTGTACACTATTAACGTCTACTGTAATATCTGAATAACAGCTATTAATAATATTTATATACTATATTTATATCTTATACTTCATAAACCTTTAATTAAAAAAATAATCAAAAAATTGTAAAATTTACTCTGTTCATTGCAATACTATCTATTAGAACTAAGAAAATAAACTGATTTAATGTTACATCCCCTATTATATAATCTCTACTTGATAAGATCACTAAAGATGAAATTAAAGTAACAATATGCCTTAAGTATTCATAAATGAACTAAATATATAGGTATTTTAACTAAAAATGCTAAAATCATTCTAGTGTATAAATAAAGATGCACACAATCTCTTTTATAAACTAAAGAAAATGCTTTACCCAAAACTCTCCCTCTAATTAAAACTTCCAGTAACACTTTAGTAGATCTTCCTATTCCCTCTAATATTTCTTCATCATGAAACTATGGCTCACTTTTTAGTCTATGTTTAAGTATTCAAATTATAACAAGACTATTTTTGGCTATGCCTTGAATTGAATATATTGAACACTGAAGCATATACCATCTTTGGCTGCCCATGAACTTGGGCCCTAGCTCTACTGTCATTGGAGAGCCCTCTGTGATTCTCTACATTTGGCGTGTGCTGTTTAGCATTCAACTACAATTAATTAACCTTGCTCAAATCTGTCTTTTTGCCTTTCGCCTTTTGATTCACTTATTTTAACCAAATTCTCTTATTCATTCCATTTCCCTAAGCTGACTACTATTAAAAATTATCCATTGCAATCTAAAATTTGTTTCTCCCTCTGTTTTCTTATGTTTCATGTTTGTTAACTAATAATTTGCTACACCCCTGGACTCACTTTCTTCTTATCTCTTTCACTTCCACTTCTTCTCCTCACTTAACTTTCACTTATAATTAGGGCTAGTTCATGCATTTGCATGTTTTTTCATAGGGATTGAAAATGTATGCTTTTACATTATATGCACAAATTATGGAATTTTCAGTTATTTGGACATGATTTTATGGTGCATAAAATGCCACCACTGTGCCACCTTTCTATGATCTCTCTTTAACACTGTGCCATCCTACTATGACATCTTTAATTCCACTTCTAAATATCTGCCCATTTCGACTAATTCCTATCCGCAGGATCTTCTAGGATAGAGCAAGGTCACATAAACCAACACGTGGATAGCAAACAATTTATTAAAATAATTTAAATGTTTAAAACAATATATAATTATGCTAAGGTGAACCTTACTAAACATTACATTAAACACTGGTGAAATTAACAGTACATGAAACCTCAAAGAAATAATATACACAATTCAAACATTACAACCTCAACACTTGAACAATCTTTGATCATAAGATTTCCTATTTCTCATAATTAGAGTCCTGTTAATAATTGCTTGACACAAATCCCACAAGCAACCCCCTTAACTTTACCTAGCGTTAACAGTTGTTTTTGATTCTCACAATTCCTGACAGTTAATGATCGTTTCACATTCACATACCACATTTACATACCGCCTTTAAAACTTGACTTTCCCTACATATAACATTTAAAACTAGACCTTCACTACATATGTTCTCCAGAAGCTTACTACAACCCCCCTGAATGCTCCTCTTGGTAGAGTTCCTTAATATAATCGGAGAGTATGCCGTTGGTTCCTTGACCTCCATATGAAGTTCCTTTGACTCACCACATAACTACTAGCCGACCAGTGGGTGCCGACTGGAATAGGCACTTCCGGTTCTACATCGTTCTGTCAAGGTCACCGTGGTGAAGCATACATATCGAGCGCTGCATGCAACCTTTACTTTCAAATTCACACGCTAGATGACAGTGCGTACTTCCTGTGACAAACATCAAAAGGGTGCCAACACAATTGTTATACACCTCTGTATTGTGTTCTAAATAATTTTACAAAATAACGCACATTTAGTAAAACAAATTGGTGTATTTATGTCAGTTTCTACTGATAAAGGCCTTTGCGTAATATTATATTGGATAACTTGCACAGTATTTTAGTCAATGTACGATGTGAATAAAACAGTACAGTTGGCTACCTGTATCTTATTTAATTCAAAATTTAAAAGCTGTGATCATTGTGGTGAACGCTCTGTGAAATCGTAACGACAGCAGAGCGAAAGTAAATCTCGTAAACCTTCAAATAATATTCTTGTATTTGTAAAACCCGCAAGATTTGAAAGACGTGCAAGAGCATATGAGCAGTAAGAAGAAAGTAAATCTGTTGTCACAAGGCCATTGGTAAGTACCTTTAATGTATGTATGTATTAAATAAACCATGACATAACCTGATTTGTAATGTACCTGCATTACTTGTTCATTTATTTTCAATATAGACCTGACTAATATTACTTTTTGCAAATCAACTGTAGTTCAAATCTAGTCTGCTTATGTATGATAATAATAATAATAATAATAATAATAATAATAATAATAATAATAATAATAATAATAATAATAATAATAATAATAATAATAATAATAATAATAATAATAATAATAATAATAATAATAATAATAATAATAATAATAATAATAATAATAATAATAATAATAATAATAATAATAATAATAATAATAATAATAATAATAATAATAATAATAATAATAATAATAATAATAATAATAATAATAATAATAATAATAATAATAATAATAATAATAATAATAATAATAATAATAATAATAATAATAATAATAATAATAATAATAATAATAATAATAATAATAATAATAATAATAATAATAATAATAATAATAATAATAATAATAATAATAATAATAATAATAATAATAATAATAATAATAATAATAATAATAATAATAATAATAATAATAATAATAATAATAATAATAATAATAATAATAATAATAATAATAATAATAATAATAATAATAATAATAATAATAATAATAATAATAATAATAATAATAATAATAATAATAATAATAATAATAATAATAATAATAATAATAATAATAATAATAATAATAATAATAATAATAATAATAATAATAATAATAATAATAATAATAATAATAATAATAATAATAATAATAATAATAATAATAATAATAATAATAATAATAATAATAATAATAATAATAATAATAATAATAATAATAATAATAATAATAATAATAATAATAATAATAATAATAATAATAATAATAATAATAATAATAATAATAATAATAATAATAATAATAATAATAATAATAATAATAATAATAATAATAATAATAATAATAATAATAATAATAATAATAATAATAATAATAATAATAATAATAATAATAATAATAATAATAATAATAATAATAATAATAATAATAATAATAATAATAATAATAATAATAATAATAATAATAATAATAATAATAATAATAATAATAATAATAATAATAATAATAATAATAATAATAATAATAATAATAATAATAATAAACAGTTTGTAACCAGATAGTTCTTAATACTAGTGAACAACAAAAGTGCATTTGGAGTAAGTTCACTTTTTGCATTCTCTGAATTTCAGAACTGTATACGTTGTAAACTGGACCACTGCAGTGCTGAACACCTACAGAAGTGCATCTTCAGGTCTATGGTACAGATTTCCTTCATGTATCATGTGAAGTAAGTTACTTTTAATACATTTTCCATTTTACTGTCTCATAACCCAGACTCATTGCAGACTCATTGCTACATCTTTCGTAAATTATCTTTTCTTCAATTTTGTCACTGAGAGCTTACTTACACAATCTGAATATTGTTGGTACAGCATTAAGAAATGGACTAGGATCACATGCTAAGGTTAAGCTTCTTTACTAGCTGTACAAAATAATACTGTCATTTTATCAAGGAATTCATTTAAATTTACAAACTTCAGTAAAGAAGGATGTGATAAAATCTCCAGTGAAATAAAGAAGCAAGTTTATGGTAAACAGGTGAAACTAGAATTTTGCATTTACAAAATTAGAGGAGTTTAGATTTGCTGAGGATGAGGGAACAATCTATTAAAAATAATTGGATATTTTGTATTTAGTGATAGGGTATAATGTAACGTATTGACCAAAATTCTTCAAATAGATTTTCCCACACTTTTAATACTATTGCACTGTTTTGTTGTACAAATATTAAGAATACATCTTCAGGCATAACAATTGGCACACCTGTGCAGAAAGTGAAGCAGTGAAATTAAATTATCTGCAGGTACTTCACGCAAGGCATCACGGGAGCCTTCCTCTACGCTGCATCCCTTCCCTCTCCTGTCCAGATGTTGCCAACATCAGCACTTCACAAAGAACACACGCCATTTCCTGCATGTTTCTCACGTCGTTCCTGCGTTTCATATGTTGGCAATACCAGTTTCCCCACCTTCCCATACGTGACTCAACTCCCCTCTACGTGCCATCACTATAGGTTGTGTTGCTTTCCAACAAGGTAGGGAAAAAGGTTATTTGCATGTTTTTTAGAGTTTTAGGAGGCAATATAATGATCTTAAAACAATAATAATATACTGATGTTATTTATCAAGGCACCCAACATTCCCTAATGTAAATAATTGTGATGAAAATTGGGTATTGGTCAATATGCTACATTATCCATGATGGGCCAACCGAATGTTTTGTACCATCAATTGTTAAGCAATAGTATCATGTAAAACCAAATGTTTTCATTTGGTTGGGTCATGTGTATAAATATGTTAAAGTATAATTGGAGCAGTGAAAGCAGTTTTCTTTCAACAAGTCATACAGTTGATGGTACAATTGTATTTTGTTCTGTGTTGCATTAAAATTATATTTGCAGCACAATGTCAACACAAAGTTTTCAAATGGTCCTGAAACTTAATTTTAGCTGTACAACTGTAATTGATAGGTAATCATATACCTTAAATATGCCTGTTTCACAATTATTAATTGCTGGATTTATTCAGAATGTTTATCGTTGTACTGCGATAGGCTATGTTCATTTAATGTAAATATACTTTTTGAAATTTCATTAGGTGAAGTATAATAGGTGTTTGACAATTTGTTTTAATCCAAATCATTAGTAGTATGTTTAATTACAACAATGCTATTTTACTCTTAGAGATGTATACAGGAAAAATTAAGTTTTTATTTATGGACACGCTTTAAGTGGTATAGTTCTTAGTGTCCCATTTTATATTGGGCATGACAAATTGCGTAATTTTTATCAGAGGCTTCTTAATTAAGCTCGAGTTCGTTTTCGCACTGCAAATCTACAACACAGGACCAGCACACGCTTTCCTCCTGAAGGACACCATCCTACAGATGTTTACATCGCTGCAAATCTTGTTCAATCACCCAGGACACATACACATGCCATCACAACACAATGAATCAACAATCACAAGTCACACTAACAGTTGAGAAACAAATCTGCGCAGTATCAGAAAGTTCAGAAATTTACGCTGGATTTTAATACGTTTTGAACTGATCACTTTTGTGAAAAGAATACGATTCACTCTGACATTCCAATTCCAACCAACAAACAAGATAGGAAAAGATATAAGATGTTTCAGTAGAACTATAGAATACACACTAGGAGTAGGAAATTGAACCAAGCTAAATTTAGAATGGGAGGGACTTGATAATGTTTTGAAATGAACTATATGAAACACTGATGAATTATTTGCACTATTTCCTGTTGTTTGTTTCAGGGAAGCCTAATTGGTTTCGGCAGCACCTACTTTGGATAGTGTTATACATATCGCTTGACTAGTGACACTGTCTCATGTGCTAATTTTCAATGTTTTGTTAAATTATGAATGCCATATGAGACAATCTCAAATTTCATATCTTTCTCTTAATACATTCTTTTGTGAACTTGTGCAGAAAGCAATGTACATATATATTGAATTGTAATTGCTCTTCAGAATCTTATTAAACATAAGCGTTAATATGACTTGTTTGTTTTCTGTTTAAAACAGATAGTGCTGTTTTTTTTGTACATAGTTGTTGGTATAATTATCTTCATTTAGAATTTACATGTATCTGTTTAGTTTTTCATTTCTTGGTCACTAAGGTTATTTTTCACAGTTTTTTTAACATGATTACTAATTCACTGTGTACAAGAAAATTGCATTACAGATAACCTTGTGGTATCCTTTCCTGCTTTCCTCTGCCACTAACTCAATATGTAGTTAGAATTGCTATAGAGATTATTTGAAATTCTTGAGGGAAAGGGAATAAAAATGTATTGTATAATCTCAACAATTTGTGATCTGACACTATCCATCTGGTTACTAAAGCTATTATGATTAATTGAAGACAACTATTACTTGTAGGGGGAAAAATGTCAAGTTTAGAAGTGGGTTCTTCTTGCCGAACTTCTTTCGAAGTCGCATCTCGCACACTCATGAACAGTTTACGGCACATTTCCAGTATTCACATATTAGCGTAATATGCGATACATCAGCTACGTGGGTAAGAATCGTTTACCGCATTTGGCTTCCATGTAGTTCTTGTAACGCGTATTACGCTAATATGTGAAATTTTGAAATGTGCGGTGAACTATTCATGAGTGTGCGAGTTGATTTCGAAAGAAATTCTGGCGATGAATACGGACGAAGGAGAGGTGGGGAGAGGCGGAAGTAGCGCTGCTCGGTCGATATAGAGGCGCACTGCATTACCGACGGATCGTTAGTTCGTACCGGCCCCGTGGTGAAACATAGCGACATCAGCGCCATTTGTGACATCATCCTTTAACACAGAGTCGATCATCTGGTATAATCTGTGGACTGTCCTAATATCTTATTGCACCACCGAGTATTGCATTCGTCAGATTACATGACGTCAGCCATTCCAATCTTAGGGCATACTCCCGCTGGCTGTTCCCAAGCTTTTGGTAATTTATTTTAGGATAAACACGGTATTACCCTTAATACCGTTACAAATGGAAGAAAATTGTAGAGAAGGCTGAAACATTCAGTCAATGAAGTTATAGTGCCAATTAAGAAGAAGAGTTCGGGAACAGCCAGGCGTATGCAAAACACCTGGAATAGCTGATGTCAGGATCTCTGACAAGCTAGTCGCGGGTTGAGTGACAGGAAAAAATTAGAGCAGTATGCGCTTCGCTCGTCTTCGACCATTCGACACACACCTTGGTCTTCAACTGATAGTTACACTTCGTTAATTTGGAGTTTACCAATAAGGTTATATATAATGGTTATTCAGTCAAGGCTCCATATGTCGGAATTGTTATGAAACAAGCATTAAGGAGTTTCAGGAACAACGTTCATGCCAACGATTAAGAGAGATGTCTACATGAGGAAGGAAGGTTTAATTTGTCACTGAGCTCGACAGTAGTTACGTGTTGGTGAGTCATGAGAACCCGATATTGCAAGACTAGCGGTGTCAAGCCTTCAAACTAACAGTTTCCATGTAATGCAAGGTCAACGAAACGAGCGGTGTTACTTCAGGACGTGCTGTTGACAACTGCGAAAGATAAGTATTAAAGGAGGGTTGTTAATTAATGCATTTGGACACTAAATACCTCAGTCAGCTATAGGGGCATTCAGGCGTCGTAGCAAAATTTATGTAAAATTAGCCGAACTGAAGGTAAAGTTTTAGAATGTTGTATGGTGAATTTGTGTGAAGCAATTATAGAAAGTACAATAATTAGTTGTGAGAATCAAGGAGAACTGCTCAAGGGGGTTTGTTTAATCGAAGAGTAGCTGTAAAATTTTTAATGGTGTATTTTTTTCCCCTCAAGATTTTTCACATGCGTTTAATGCAATTTCCTTTAATAGTCTTACAGTTCCTTGATTGTAAATTGTTTCCATTACTTAAATTATTTTAAATAAATTGTTTCTTGTTATGCACGTGTTAGCATGGGCGTCGCGAAGGGGGGAAGGACAAGGGAGGGCCGCGGCCCCCCTTGGAAATTAATGAACTTAATGTGCTGACTATTAAACTATTATTTTAATTTTTAGGTAAAGAACAATTTCTATTTAGCGCAAATTTATATGGTTATCCGTAACAAATACTATAACTTTTGACAACAAAATAATGAATTAATATTATCTGATTGCAAAATTCTAACATTTGGCCCCCCCTGGAAAAAAGTCTGCCGACGTTCATGCGTGTTAGTTGTCTGACCTTGCTCTGTCCTGGAAGGTCCTGCGGGTATGAATTAGTTGAATAGAGCAAATATCTAACCAAATACATATGGAGCCATAAAAAGGATGTCGCAGTGGTGTGAGCATTCTGTTTGTTTTGTTCCTCTTTTTTTTCTGGTAATAAGTGTAGGGACTCTGACGAGCTTATTGGGCTTGGAGAGAGACAAAGAAGAGAGAGTTTTACCTACTTTTCCCACGTCTCTGACTACTTGGATTTTCTAAATAGTTGTAAAAGAGTTAACAGTGTTTTTAAGGGGGTGATCTAATTAACTAAGCGTAATTTACCTTAGCCTGCTTCTAGTCTTTAAAAAGACAGGTAGTAGGTAGGCTTGTCCTAGCTCCATCTAAGTGCCTACTTAAGGCAGTTGATTTACATTAACCTAAGAGGAAGGAAGAGAGAAGTGTATAAACGCCTAACGGTGACCTAACCGGGAGGAACTTAAAACTAGAAAGAAAAGAGGAAAAAAGTGATAGAGAGAAAGAGGCAGTTAGCGAGTGCTGAAAAGCGTGGCTAGTAGCGGACCAAACCCGTTAAGGCGCCTTGGTTCCAGTCAAAGACTGTTGGCTGTGGCCTTACTATCCCTCGTCTAATCTGCAGAGTATAGTTACCTGTCCTGTGCGGGCGAATACTGCAGCCGGCTAGCGGGAGCTGATGCGGTGATGGCCGGGCGTCTCGGGCCGTGAGTAGCGGCCTGCGCTCTATGCTTGAAGATCGCTCGGAAACCCTTCTTGGTTTTTGCAGCTAGTAGGGCTCTTCAAAGCAGCTCCAGACGTACTGTAAGTTCCAGCGGTAACAACCTGGCAACTGGCCTTGGCCGAGGTTTTTTTCTATTTGTCTATATTTTAACTATTTGTCAAACCCACCTTTCCGCAAGGAAGCCGAAAACGTAACATCGACACGACGGCCAATCGGGGCAGGGGTCCCCCAAGGGAGTCTATTGGGGCCCACCCTCTTTAACATTTACATCAACGACATCCCAGAAACAATAAGAGTAGACAGATGACACAGATATGCAGATGACACAACACCAGTCACACAATCGACCATGCCAAGGAGTATAAGTACCAGGCTCCAAAACGCTCTAAATGATTTAGAGTCATGGCTCACAAAATGGCGCATTAAAGTAAATACTAGAAAAAGTCAAGCAATAGTATTCACCAAACGAATCCAACACTGACACGATAAACACGAACTTAAGCCACTAATTCTCGGGCAAGAGTCAATTCAGTGGAACAGCACCATCACCTACTTAGGTGTTACGATGGCCTTACGTTTAACCAGCACATTGACACCGTAAGAGCCAAAGCGAATGCCCAGCTTAATAAATTGTACCCAATTACAAACACAAACAGTACTCTGAAGCTAGAGATGGGAACAACACTTTATAAGACACTAATCCGGCCCAACCTAACGTACGCTGCCCCTGTATGGTGACACATAGCCAAAACACATGAAAAGACTCCAAACGATGCAAAATAGAGTACTCCGTATAATACCTAGACCATCTGAAGTGGCTCTAGCGCTCCAACTACAGGAGGAGCTAAAAATGCAATCCACTGAACAATTCATCAAAAGGCCCAGTTTCAACGTACTCGAGAAAAAGAGTAAAAACCACAATGAACTAATCCAAGCACTAGGAGAATATGATATAACGCATGATAAATATGCAAGGCCACTATCTCAATTCGAGAGAACCATTGATCTCGGGGAGCCAGCTTCTAGGAAAACTTCAAGACCATAGCAGTGTTGCTGGACGTGGAAAATGCCTTCGTCACAACCTGGAATCAGGGCCTACTGTACAGACTTAAGCAGGCAAACATCCCTCTGCCCTATCTAGAACTGATTAGCAGCTTCCTTCGGGAGCGCAATATCAGAGTGAGAGTGGAAGGAAGGCTGTCAGGATTGGTTCACCAAATTGTGAATCCAGGTGAATGCGAAGAAAACGCAGGTAATAATATTCACCAAAAGAATCAATCATAGACTAGGGAAACACCAGCTCCCCCATTCACCATATCCGGAGAAAATATTGAGTGGAAAAGCACAGTTACCCGTCTGGGACTTCAAATGGACCAGGGACTCACATGGAAACAGCATGTACTGCAAATAAGGGGTACAGCAACCGCCCAATTAGGCAAGCTCTATCCCCTTATAATCATGAACTTGCAGCTAAACCTCAAAATAGGACTAACATTAAACAAGACGCTAATTTGCCCATTACTCACATATGCTGCTCCGGTCTGGGGTTACGCTACCAAAAAACACATCAAACGTCTACAATGACTTCAAAACAAGTGAAAAAAAAAAAACAACTACGAATGATGGCAAAAGTGCCTCACACAGCTATGGCTGACATATTGCACGACGAACTGAAAATCCGCACGATAGAACAATTCATTAAGAAGCTCCCACACGACAGCTATAAACACTTACATAAGTACCACAACCCACTAAACTAGACCTTCCTTTTCCTTGTTTCAGACCGCAGCCTGCCTCAGAGTCCTTCAAGTCCTTGGCAATAGCCAAGGCGGATCGGGAGATCAAGGGCCTCCCACCAGTTTCCTATGTGCGCGGTGAAAGCGGGCCACCGTATGATGGAGTAGGATACTCCGACGTCCGAGCGATCTTCAAGGAACAAATGCCAAGACCTGTCGGCACTCATCCGGGTCACCATAATACGACAATTTCAACAGCAATAGGTTGACAAAGCTAGAATTCTAGCGCAAATACATAACTTTAAGCAATAACATAGTTAATCACTAAACACTAGCTATAAGCTAACGAGTTGCAGGTGTATGCCTGTGTGGCACTAGATACAAGCATAAGGATTCTACAAATGACACATTTTCGTACGCAAATACTAAAAATGTTCATAATTAAATACTAGCATATTGCATAACGACTAGTGGGTCTACACCTATGCAACACTAGACACAAGACTGCACAAATACTAAACATTAAGCTAACAGTCTAGCTAAATACTGGCAGGTCAATACTTTTGCAAAATCTACATATCAAAAGCATGCAATTCGCTTGGTCCTGTCCAGGTTCCATGGGCATTACCAAGAAGTAACTTTATATGCGCTCGAATGCAGAGCATGCCAGCTTAACAGCATTCAATTACTAACCAGGGTGCTATGCGGGACCCGACATTCGACAAACGCACGATGATGTACGAGAAAATAGTAATATACGAACTAACGCGTGGAGGGGGTTTTAGTGAGTACACCTCCCCCTTCAGGACGCAGGGAGCCTCACACTGTTGGCCATAGCATGTGGGCCTTCGTCTGCAACAGCGTTTTTGGCCACCCCACCCCCTCCACGGTAAAAGAAAATCAATAATAAGAAACAGCGGCACGGTCCCTGAGGATAGTGTACTCTCCCCGATACTCTTTGCAGTTTATGTGTCCGCCTTCCCCACCGAACCGCAAACTATGACGTGCCTGTATGCGATGTCCTCATCATGGCACAGAACAAGAATGTGCGATATTGCCTCCCTCCCCTTCAACGCCAACTCAACGCCGTGAGAAGGTCGAAGAGTGACAAGTGGAGAATGGCTATTAGTCCGGAGGAAAGCTTCGCACTCCTCCTTGGTAAGGTTCGCCAATGGTGACCGGAGCGGTCACCTCTGCTCAGGCGGAGAAGTATCGCATGGGTAACCTCCACCAAATATTTAGATGTTCTCAGCCGCGGATTAACATTCACCCCGCACGCTCACGCAAAGGCCGAACTCGGCCACGCTGCGCTCAGACAGCTTTACCCCGTCCTCCTTTCCACCATGCAAACATACCTGAAGCTACGCCTCTACCGGGCGATCATTGCGCCGCTGATCTTGTATGGCTGCGAAGCCTGGGGATCGGCGGCACCCACCACCATTCGCAGGCTACAGACTGTGCAGAACAGTGCACTAAGAATGATCTATGGTACTAGGCATAGGTGCTCGTCATACATCCTACATAACCACTCTGGACTCCCCTACATTGTGGACTTGGTGAGGGAGTGATTCCGAACCATGTACACCAAATTGAATACCCTTAACAACCAGCTGGTACGTGCACTTGGTCAACGCGGCTCCATACGGAAGGTTGTCAGTCTGGGTGGCTCACTTGGTTAGACGCTGGCCTACTGATCCCAAGGTCGCGGGTTCAAATCCGGTCCAGACCGATGGTTTTTAAGTGTGCTTAAAAACGATAGCTCCATGTCAGTACATTTACTGGCATGTAAAAGAACTGCGGAACGACATTCCGGCACACCGGCGACGTTGATGTGATCCCGGCAATTGACAGCGTCGTTAAACAACAAAATATTTATTTATTAATTCATTTATGTATTTATTTATTTATTTGTAGAGACGGTTAATACCGCATGCGTGGTCCACCATGCCCTAGTATGCTGGAAGAATCCTTGCCCACGGGCGTGAAAGCTTATGTAATCTATGAACTCCTATACTGCACAGATAAAGTTGCATAAAGTGGCTAGATGTTTGCAGATATAACATTCCATACAGGAGAACCTGTACAACCTGTTCCTGAATGCTGGAAAGTTTTACTTTCAGTTTTCATCCTGAAGAAGGCCATTGAGTTTGCAATGGCTGAAAGCTCGATGTTCTTAAATCTGACATAGCTGATCACCCGTGAAGCCTTGATTAAGATTTTAAATCATTTGCTTGAAATCACTGATGGATTCCTCTTAATTTATTTAAAACATAATATATGTTTCGTGCATCAAAATATTGTCTTCAACCTAAATCAATATATTTAATAGAACCTAAGTCAACCATCAAAGGCAATTTGGTAACCCCTTTTGTAAAAGTTAAGGTATAATCACATAGATTCTGAAAAAATAATAACTCTATAACATTTAAATAAAGTGAAATAATAATTTAATCTATACTTCAATAAAATTCTTTATTTAAAACATAATATATGTTTCGTGCACCAAAATATTGTCTTCAACCTAAATCAATATATTTAATAGAACCTAAGTCAACCATCAAAGGTAATTTGGTAACCCCTTTTGTAAAAGTTAAGGTATAATCACATAGATTTCTTTTTTTTTTTTCATTCTGACGAAGGCCATGGAGTTTAGAATGGCCGAAAGCTCAATATTTTCAAACCTCACACGGCTGATCGCCCGTGAAACTTTAATAAATTCTTCTTCATCAAAAACCTATTAATCTAACCAAAATAGGTATAAATTTAATAAAATAAGGTAAGCAAATAAAATAAGGCATTCAAAAATTATTCAGTTCAATATCCTTTCCCCAATAACTGCAAAAATTATTATCTATATCATTTACAATACAATGCATACTGAATATAAATTTCAATAAAGAAAATAATAATAATATCTAATAAAATATAATGACAAATATATCATAATCTAAGAAAATAACTGAAACCCAAAAATCCAATCTAAATTTTTCCTCAAAACACTGGTTCATTAACTTACAGTACTATTTAATCCACAAGGTGTCATTTTTTTTCCTGACAAATGAAACCTAGTGGATTATATAGATACTGTTAGCATATACATGTGTGTGTGTGTGTGTGTATACATATATATATATATATATATATATATATATATATATATATATATATATATATATATATATATATATATATATATATATATATATAATAAATGTAATAGCATATATTTATCTTATGTAATTAACTAAAAATAAGTGGAAAACATTGGCATATGTATTTATTATTAGGATTTCTTTATTTCATTCCATATAATATAAAATAAACCTTTCTTGATAGGATCTTACATATGTGACAAGTACATATATCTATTATGCCCTTATTGTATTTCCCATTAATATCTAATTCACTAAGACATTCAACATACAAAACAAATTCATTTGATCCCAAAATTAGAGTCCAACAAAATAAAAATGGCTTTAAACCAAACAAAGTTGCATTTAGTAAAATGCAGGATTTAAAAGGGTTATCCTGTTAGGATAAATTATGTAATTTTATTACTTTTACTATGGCGTCAATCTACATTACATTCAACAGAATTAAACTGTTTCCTAAAATATCTAACATTTTTGTCCACCTTATACCAAAATGTAGGGAAGCAACATAAATTTAGGCTAATGGGTTCATACCCCAGCTATAGATTTTATGTCTCTTCCCTAATACCCAATAATTCAACAAGAATCCTCTTTTTAAGAACATTAATCAAAGGTGTATTAATTTCTTTAAGTGCTAATTCATGAATAGCAGGATGAATAGGATTAGAAATTAATTTACTCTCCTTCATCTCATTATTATCTTCTAAGAAAAATAATTTTCCATGGAAGCTACCTTAAAATATTTTGTAATTCAAGCAACTGCTTCATCTATCCTTTTTTTTAATTCTATTAAAAACAAATATTCAAGAAATATTTTATCTCACAAAATTAAGAACTTGAAATAACTTAATATCACCACGTATAATAAAAATTGCAGTCAGTCCATTCTATTGGTGATTTCCATCTGTAATGGAGGAATTATCCTTAATAAATTGCTTTATGTTATTATCTATTCAAAAAATTGCCCTTTTAATTGCCCCTTTAATTTCATATATATTAACTAATAATTACTTCATTCAATTTAATATTACTTCTTCAGCATTTATTGGAGTAATTGAAGGCCTAAATCAAATTTCCCGACTAACAATTCTGTCATTTTCATCAAATAATCACATTGGATGAATGCTATCAACCATCACTAGAGGGTCAAAATTATGGTAAATAAACTGCACAATCTCCACTATTAGCATTATTTCTATTATTTCAATAACAGCAATAATTAATTTATCCTATATTTTACAAAACTTAAACCCAATACATATCCAAAAAATTGTAAAATTTACCTAGGTGATTTACTACCTTTTCTAAAGCGCGTCTCACCCTTAAAAGACAGTACATGTCTTGTCTTGTCTTGTCTGGCGCTTGTTTAACGACGCTACTGCCAGCCTGAAAGGTGGCGACTGCGTCAATCATGACGGTCTAGTGTGGTGGAGGGGTGTGGGTCTAAACAGAGGTGGCAACGTGTGACCTAGCGCGAGTTTACAGTTTCATTCGCGTGCGTGTAATAAAACGAAACAACGCTTTACATATAGTGGTGGAAAAAGGTAGAAGTAACGAAGGTAATTGAAAAGGTCCAGTACGATATACCCGATACAATACCCTAAGAAAGTCCATAGTAGCTGCATAGTGTCTGGGACAAGCAAAAAATAGATGGTTAATATCCCCTATTTGGCCACATTCACAAGAATTTGAATCACGTAGGTTGATTCTGTATAAATAGGCTGGTGTCAATGCCACATTTAGTAGCACCCTAAAGTAACTCGAATATGCAATTTTCGGTATACGTGGCTTATGCTCGAATTGTCTGAATTGTATGCGTATATCCGCCGACGTAAGATATCCATCGCGGCGTAAGATATCCATCAGTATATCTCCCGGAGGTGTTAAAAATTCCGGTGTGACCGTGGGAAATCTGGTCGCAGCTTTGGCGGCGGCATCGACTATGTCGTTGCCAGATATTCCGACGTGACTGGGTATCCACATGAGCGTGAGCAAAACATGACTTGGTAATTGGTGTAGTATATTCAATATTAGAATCTCGTAGATTTGGTGGTGAGAATGGCAGTATGTACGCGTGAGCGCCTGCAGGAGGCTGAGACAATCTGTAAAGATAAATACACGGGAGGGCACATGTTGCACGAACTTTATCGCCTTATAAAGGGCAATAGCCTCGGCGGTGTAAATTGATGTCTCGTCAAATAATCGCCACGAATGTTTGTCCTTTGTATTCCATATATATATGCCGGAACTGACTCCATCGGGAGTTTTCGAGCCGTCTGTAAAAATGATTTGTACTGAATGTTTAGGCGAGGAAAGGAACGGGGCGATATACTCTCGCCAGGCGAGGGAATAATCCATTTTAGGTGCACGAAACTGATGGCAGTCAATCTCAATATGTGACGGAAGCGAATAAACATTCATATCTATTAAGTAATTCGGACGTGTGGGTGTCCGGTAGATGTGATCATAGGACTGAAATCGCCCCAAGCATCGTACCAATGGTAATGGCAACTGTTCCCCCTCCGGCAATTGGCGGCGGTAAAGCTCGTAAAGACGTGTCAATTTCGGTAACAGGACATTGTGCGAATGTGTTAACAAGCGTGCTATTTGGCGACCGCCCTGTATGAGCATGCGACCCTCTACGTCATACGACGGAAAGTATAATTTATGTTGGCTCTTCGCTGGTCGTCCGGGTATATGGAATATTATGTTGTAGAGTTGGTATAAGAACGATTCTAGTTTATTCCGCACACCTTGCGTAGGGGTGGGGGCTAGTAATAAACCATATTCCAGGCGTGAGAATATCAAAGGTGGAAATAGTCTTAGTAAGACCCGGGGGTCTGTGCCCCAGTGACGCGCGGTCATAGCCTTGAATAATGCTTTTAAGGTATTAAGCGTAGCTAATACACGTTGCATATGTAGCGTGTAACTTAAATTTTGGTGTACAAGTACCCCTAAAAATTTGACTGTGAGAGTCGGCTGTATGACATAATTTCGGAGGCGCAGGGAAAGGCGTGACAAGCGGGTAGCTTTATTAAAATGTACAAACCGGGTCTTACGTAGGTTAACTGGGAGGCCGAGTTCTTCTAGGTACGCGATTATCTTCTGACAGTCTGTCGAAAAATTGTCCAAGCCTATACGGGAACGGGGGGTGATTGTTTGATAAAGAATAATATCGTCAGCGTATTGTAGAACTCTGACGGCTACTGTTACCGCCGAGATGATGTCACCGACATATATGGCATATAACAATGGACTAAGTGCCGATCCCTGAACTAGACCTTGCGATGTCTGTCTTGTGTGGGCGCTTTGTCGGAACGGTGCAAGTGTGCAATGTCTATCGGCATGAAGCGCCGCTATTATTTGGCGAATAGGCGTCGGGATCCCGACCGCCTGTAGCCGTTTCAGTAATATTGGAATCGACACCTGATCATAAGCTGAAGTTATATCTAGAAAGAGTGCCAGAATTTGGTTCTTTGTGCGGAAGGCGATATTAACATCGGTTAAAAATGTATATAGTGGGAAAGTGGTCCCATAGCCTCTCCGGAATTCGTATTGCGTACTGGGCCACCGACTATTTCGTTCTAAATAAAAACTGAGGCGGTCCTGGAGGATCTTCTCAAATACCTTTCTCAATGTGGTTAATAAGCCAATCGGGCGATAATCCGCCGGGGCGTGACCCATACAACCTGGTTTTAGGACAGGATGGATTATAATAGTTCGCCATGAAGTTGGTATAGATCCCCCGCGAAGTAGTTTGGTATACGCTGATGCTATTAAAGCGTACCATGCCTCCGGAAGGGATTGCAAAAAGTTATAGGTGATCCCGTCGGCTCCCGGGGCCGATCGTCCGGTTTTTCTCATTATAGTTCTGCCTACCTCAGTTGCAGTAAAAGGTGTTAATAGTGGGTTCGACGTATCTATTTCCGTTGCCGTAACCGTCATGTTTTCGGGCACCGAAGTCGGGGCCACCCGACTTAAAAGTTGTTCCTGTAATTCAACCTGCCTGTTCATCGGTAAGGGCGGTAAAGCTGGGCGTTGTTTCTTGAACCAGGCCAACTGTTTCCATATTTGTGCGGTTGTAGTATCCGAGGTAATGGAGTTACAGTATCGTAACCATGATTGCCGTTTGATGCGGCGGAGCCGACGTCTCACGCGGGCCTCCGTTCTTCTGGCTACGAGGTAGGCCTCCTCGGACCTAAGGTAGTTGTATCGAGAGTAAGCCAATCGTTTTTCCGCGACCAACTGGGCACACTCGCTGTTCCACCATGGAGGTTTTCGAACCTTCGGCGACTTTATTTCCGTCCAGGGGTGATACTGATCCTGGTACTGGTGTAGTGTATCCTCTATCTGTTCGTATGTCACGTCGGTTTCCGAAAACTGTTTGGTCGCTTGGTTAAGGTACGAACGTAAATGTTCACGGCGCACCTGCCCTCGTCTACGGCTATGATATATCGTGTGTCCGCCCCTCTGTCGAGGTTCGTATTTAATCAAAAAGGGAAAATGATCGCTCCCCAGGGTCTGGGGGAGTTTCGACAAAGTCACATTGGGGTTTATGTCCGCTGTCACAAACATCAGGTCTGGGGAGGAGTCCTGTTGTCCCGGAGTACCCATTCTGGTGGTATGGTGTTCAGATATTAACGTCCACCCATGTTGTTCCGATAGCTGGAATAGGGGATGACGTTGGCGTTGTTGTAAAGATAGTGCCCGGAAATCTGTGATATTAAAATCTCCGCAAATCACTTGTTGTTGTGTTTGGGGAATCAGAAATTGCTCCCATTCCACCATAGTGAAACGGCGGCCGGTCGCATAGACACCTACAATCGAGAGGTCCCCTAGAGTTATCCGAACAGCTTCCAAGTGGGGCGGGTACCGGATATCGGTATCCCAGTCCCGGACATACAGATTACTGGCGACACCGATGGCTACACCTCCACCTTGCGTCGCCCGGTCGTTGCGGAATATTTGATAACCCTGGAGGTGAAATGACTGATGTAAATGTAACCAGGTTTCCACCAGTATTATGACATGCGGGTTAAACCTAGTTAAGTACCAATGCAGGTCAGCTAATTTGTTATTGATGCTGCGCGCATTCCAGTAAGCTATTCTTAATTCCGGCATATTTAATATGCGAATTTTACAGGTGTAGTTGTTGTTTCAAAGATGTCAGTGTACGTAAGAGATATTCAGGAGCTTCAGCCAATAATCTATCAACTGTATGTTGTATTTCCCGGAGGTCCCGTCCCCGAGACTCCGGGGGCCACTTTGGGGGTAATCACTTAACTGTATCCTCCCTCAGGACGTTTCTATCCAGCGAGTTTTTGTCTTTGCTCGATGCTCCTTGCTCGATTGGGCCAATGTGCACTTCCCGGGTAGGAAGCGGTTGTGGGACTCCTAGGGGGCCATTCTCCGTTGGTTTAGTAGGAATGACGGAGGGGGTTCCTTCTGGCCAGCGGCCATGGGGTGCCCACCGCTCTCGTAGCCATTCCTGAGCAGGAGGTGCCTGTTGTGTTTGACATTTCCGTTTGGCCGAATTTGTACCCCTTCCGGTCCTATACGCGTTAGGCTTCGATATTATGCTTCGGCTGCGCTCCTCTGGTAGGTTAGGAAAATCTTCCCATCCCTGGCGCGGAACATCCTTGGGAACAGTTGTTTTAGTGAGGTCCGCGTAGGATGTGGTTCCCGTAAGCATCTGCCGTGCTTCGTGCCTGGAAATGGGTAATTCCCCTATCCGGGCAGCAATCTGCGACTCCAGCTTATACGCAGGACATTTATCTGTTTCCGTTGCCACGTGCCCCTGCTTACAATTGATACAGCATACGCGGTCTACTGGACAGTCGCTCTGCCCCTCCTGGTGAACCTGTCCGCCCTTTAAACATCGCTTGGTGTTCCTGCAGAATTTTGCTCTGTGATGGAATTTACCGCAATTTTCGCAAATTAGGACTCTCGTTGTATATGTTCCCACTGTAAAACGTTGATAATAAACATACACGTACGCTGGCAGACGTTGCGCCCTGAAGGTAATCTTCACCGTACGTGTTGGCTCAAAGGTCGTGTCCCCATTCGATGTAACTTTACGATTGAAACGGTGAAGATTGTGTATTTGTAGCTGGCCTGTTATTTGAAGATGGGTACCCAGTTCTTCCATGCTAATATCTGTATCTATACCCCTCACCACACCTGTTACAAATATATTATAGAAGGGGATATATGAACGTGTATCATGTATCGCATCAAAATCCGAGTCGAGAAATGTATTAGCTCCCATATAGGTTGAAAAGTGAACTTCTAGTTGATTAAAGCCACTTTTATGGCTGTGTGTCACACCCTCGGCGTGTAAAAAAAGCCATTTTCCAATTTTAAGTGGGTGGAAATCTCGAATATTTCTACTGTTACATCTAATTATTACGAAAAAAGGTCCTAAATCCGTGGCTTGATACCTTAAAGGGGGTTTAGTTGGCTTGTTACTCATCGTTGTCCCAGGCGTCACATTTGCCCCATTAGACTGCTCGGCAGCCGGAACCTCTGTGGAATTCAGATTCGACTCGGAATTTTCTTGAGTAATGACTTCTGTATGTTCAGCCACCGGTATGTCCGTTTCCATGACCACTGGGGCTAGTAGTGTTGTGTCATCCATAATTTGTGCCGGCTAAACGATTGCCGGCACCCCCCCGAGGGGGTGGAAACGCCTCTAAAATCCACCAAAATTAAGTAGGAAATATATAATCTTACCTCTTTAGTCCACCAAGATAATCAAATATAAAATTAATTACACTACACACAAAGACAAAAACTATGCCAAAACACGATCACGTGTGTTCTGGAAACACAAAGACTGCTTCCGCGAACAGTCCGATCTACCCCGCCACCACACGTCCACCAAGCAACTAGCAGTAAGCGTATGCGAAGAGCGATGCGCCTGCCACCATCGATCACGGTGGAATGACAGTACACGTTAAATGGAGCGCAGTGTTGCAACATGTACTAGTTGCGAATCTTTCTCCGCGAGCGACTCGAGGTGGCCTGAGTCCTGTACTTAGTCTTCAATTGCTGCTTGACGAGACGGGCACTTTTAACTTTGGTATCCCTCCACGCCTTTGTTACTGTATGACCTAAATTTACAAATGACTCGTCTGTATAAACAATTGATTTCCCCTGGTCCCTAAACCTTTTACGTCTTTTAGATATTTATGTCGCCATCTGATGATATCGATATCGTCTCGTTCTATTAATATGCACAATTACAACAGGGACCGCGGTCTTCAGCTAAGCCCTGCCTGGACAATAGCCATGAAACATTTTATTTTTTTTTTTTCTTTTCTTTTCTTTTTTTTTTCTTTTTTTTTTTTTTTTTTTTTTTTTTTTTTTTTTGAAAGAGGAGACAGAAGTAGAGTTGGAGAGGGATAAAGATTTGGCTTATTTCGCCGGGAAAGGAAGAGGGGAGGGATGTAAAGTCTTAGGCGTAGAGGGGAGGGATAGAATACATCTTTATTAACAGTTGTAGGTGACAGTTGTGTTAATCTGAGGTGAAAATGGTGGAGTTCCGCTAATGCACCTCCGTTATTAAGGTAATGAATGCTGCCGCCCAATGGGCGGGAGCGGATAAATTATTGATCCAGGCCATGGCCATGACACAGGGCCCTGGCCATGTGCACATGGGAAGTAGTGGTGGCCTAAAAGGGAGATAAAGGCGGTGGTAGTCAAGCGCACGATCGTGCATTCATGGGTCGGCGTTGCTGCTTAGGTTGCTGTGAGCGGCGTAGGCGGCGGTGCCGGTTATCATCGATTGTTGAAGTACCGATGTGGTGATGTGAGGTCAGCGTGGTGAGTAGCCGTGAGGCTACTGGTATCGGCGACTATTGTTGAGGTAGCGTGCTGGGTAGGCGTGCGGCCCCGTGTAGTATTGTGGGAACCGCTGTGGGGACATTATGGGGTCAATGTCGCTCGACGTTATTCCTTGTCCGCTGCAGAGCCTGTACTTGCACTTAGGGGTGCATGGTTCAGCGGCGTGGAAGGTGTAGCCGCCTCGGCGGAACAGTTCTAATTGTTCTGCTGTCAGTATGCGTGGTGGGGGTCGTTCTGCTGCTGTATGGCCTAGTTGTGCCTGTGTTGGTGTTGATGGTGTAGTTGTCTGATGTGTTGGTTCCGCTGCTGGTGTAGATGGCGCGGTAGGCTGTTGCGATTGTTTATCTTGGTGCTCTGCTCTGGCGAGTGAGGGCGGTGAAGTCTGCGTTGTTGCTTCGTGTGTAGTGGTCGGTTTGTTCTCGATTCTGTGGAGCTTGCGTAGAATTGATGCTAGTGCTTCCGTGTTGTCAAGTTCTATGGTAGCACTGCGTAGTTCCTCTAAGAGTTTGGCTGCGGCGTTGAAGCCGGTGGTGTGGTGTATCAGTTGTCGTGTGATTGGTGTAAGCTGTTTGCGCTGAGTCCGTCTGAGTGTGGTGATGTGCTTGCTGAGTGTCTGTGTGTCTTGCTGTAGTGCTCTGGGTCTAGTTGTCGTTGAGTCGTGGAGCACATTCACAACAGCAACTATAGTGATTCTGGTCCAAGTACTGACCCTCAAGAAAACACTGTGGCCGGTGACAAACATAGCCCGAAACAGCAGGCCCAATCACAAATCGTCACCCGCTCATTGGCCAGGGCAACGCAACCCCCTCTCATCTAACATTGTATATATAGGGGGAGCGGGAAAATAACGGTCATTTCATTCTGACGAAGGCCATGGAGTTTAGAATGGCCGAAAGCTCAATATTTTCAAACCTCACACGGCTGATCGCCCGTGAAACTTTAATAAATAATATGCACTTGTTACCCTTTCTTTCATATTCGAACCCCAAATCAGAGTGGCCCTTGAGAAATTTGGTACGGTCTCATCACTGTTGAACTGTGACAAAATTATATTCAGCGTGGGTGGAATATTTGCAAACAGTAAAGAATGAACAATTCGCCGCACTCCACCTTGCACTATTCAATCATATTGCGTTAACCTAGCGTTTTGTGTAGTCCCGCCCTTCTTGCTTTCTTTTTCGATGGCGTTCTTAGAGGTCCTTTCATTAGTTCCTTTTTAATCATACACACTACTGCTTCTGAACACCCGATAGCCTTAGCTGTTTCTTTTACTGCCTTACACGTATTTTGCTTCAAAAATAATCTAACACATTCATAATTATTTGGCGTTCCTTACTTCTTTATTTACCAACATATCGTCCCTTCCTAGCTTCACCCTACATAACTACAAATATTTACAAAAATATTAAACAAATAACGCAATAACAGCTCACAGTTACACACACGGCTTGTTTCGAACTAATGCTAGTGCTGCTCCTTATACTATCTTCTGTGTCAGGCCTGACGCTGAATAGATGAATACCTTTTGTTTGCCTTACTGGGTAAAAGAAAGAGGTTACTGCCTTTTGGTTTATTTTAAAAACTCTTTCCAACCTTCCTCAACATTTGTTCTCGCTGGTTCCCTGATGTAAACTCAATAACAAAAAAGTTTCACACTGCGTAACTTTTGCAGTGCACATATATAAAATTTTCCGAAAACATTTAATTTAAAAAATTATAACACTTAACTGGGTAAACATAGAGAATTCAAAGTAGGCAGGTAGTAGCACTATAGTTTACTCTACCTAAGAAAAAAATATAGATGCATTCTAGCAGGTAGTTTGTTAGTTAGTGCGTGATGAGTGTAGAAACAGCAAATATCGGACTTCTATTGAAAAAAAAAACGTTTTCTGAAGAAATTTGGACCTATAGAAATGTATAATGACTCTGAAAAGGATATAACCTGATAGAGAAAAAAATTCTGCATAGGATAATGTGTTCAAACCTGAAATTTATAACAAATGAATATTTATACCATGCTATCTGGCAACAGAGCGAGGGTAGAAAAGGACGCGGCTAATGGCAACTTGTATGCGCTAGATAGAGACAGAGATGTCCCATTTAACTCCATACTGTCTTCTAAGAGTGAAACGCTATATAGGACTTTTCCCTGAATTAATTGTAATTAAATTTATAGCCCAAAATTTAATAATCTTTACATCAGCTATTCTAATTATATCCTCCCTATTAACTTTATACAAATAATACATACAATGCTAATAATAGGAAATTCAGAATTTGTATGAACCATTTCAATTTACCCAAACTATTACATTAAAAAATAATTATATTCTCACTATCCATTTTACTATTCAGAATAATAAGATGCACTCTAACTTTGTGAATATACTAACACTTTATGTTAAATAAACTAATATTCTTCAAAGTTATAAATAAAGAAATTTTATCTTTAAGCCTTAGTATTAAATTAGACCACTAGAATTGCATTCTAGTATCATTTTATGAATATAAGACCTTCTGGTAAAAAATAAGTATATTCCATTAATAGATTTACAATCTACTACCTATTTAACCTGAGCCATTTTACCTATTTTATTGCAACAATGATTATTGTCAACTAATCATAAAGACATTGGAACATTATACTTCATTTTTGGTGCTTGAGCAGGAATACTTGGAACATCACTAGGAATTTTAATTCAAACCAAATTAGGTCAACCTGGATCCCTTATTGGAGATGATCAAGTATATAATGTTATTGTAACAGCACACACTTTTATTATAATTTTCTTCATAGCTATACCAATTATAATTGTTGGTTTCAGAAATTGACACCTCTTAAATTAGAAGACCCAGATATAGCTTTCCCTGGAATAAATAATATAAGATTTTGGCTTTTACCACCCTCAGTCCTCTACATCTTGCAGATATATCCAGAATTATAGAAGCAGTAAAATTTATTACAACTAATTAATATAAAGCCAGTTTACATAAATCAAACACAAGTTTTTTTTTACTTTTATGATCAGTCAGTATTGCTGCCCTGCTCCTCGTATTATCATTACCTGTTCTTGTGTGAGCAATTACTATACTTCTAACTGATCGAAATCTTAATACTTCATTCTTTGATCCTGCTGGAGGGGGGATCCAATTTTATATCAACATTTATTTTGATTTTCTGGACATCCTGACCTTTACACTCTAATTTTACCAGGACTTGGAATAACTTCCCATGTAATTTCCCACAAAAGAGGAAAAATGCAAGCATTTAGAAATTATGGTACAATTTGAGCTATATCAGCAACTGGTTTCCTGAGTTTTATTGTTTGAGCCCAGCATATATTCACAGTAGGCATAGACAAAGATACACAAGCATATTTCACAGGAGCAACTATAATTATTGCAGTACCAACAGGAACTAAAATGTTTAGTTGACCTGCAACAATATATGGTTCAAAGGTAATTCATTATGCTCCTGCATCTCTTTGGGCTTTAGGTTTTATTTTTATTTTTACGAATGGGGGTTTAACTTATCATAACCATGACGAGGTACTGTACCACAAACTGAGATATACATAAAAGCAATAAAAATAACTTCACAGTACAGTAAATAATTAGAAACTAAAAGGTTTATATGCTCCTTACGAAACAGCTTAATAGCATCTGCAAAAGGTTGTAAAAGACCTACACAACCAACTTTATTTGAACTCTTCTGTACCCAAATATATCCTAACATCTTACACTCCAGTAAAGTAAAAAATACAACACCTAGTATAACAAAGGCACTAAAATTTAACCAACTAATATATTACAAGTAATTCCCCACTTAACATTTACCATCTATGATTATTAGACATACTCACAGATTCTAAATCTGTTGCACTTAACTCTGCCAAAATAGTTTAACTAATAATATCCAGATTATAACAAAAATTACTTTAAATATTTGGTCCCCTTGCACTAAAATATTTAACTCAATTGAAGATAGAAACGAACCTGACTCATGCTGGTTTAAACTCAGATCATGTAAGATTAAAGGTCGAACAGACTGAGTTATTGAACTTCGGCATTCATAACTAATCTTAATCCAACATCATGGTCACAAGCTCCTTTTTCGATATGAACACTCAGAAAGAATTATGCTATTATCCGTAAGGTAACTTAGCCATTAATCATCACACAATGGATCATATAATTAATTATATTGTAATGTAAACCCTGCGCGACAGCCCACGAAGGGCCAAGGCCTACCGCCCAGCCGCTGCGTCCCCCACCTCTGCCCACTACAGGTGTCATTGGTGAGGTGCAGTACTGGAGGATGGGACGTGGTAAGCGCCCCGAGCCCTCCCGGCCAGTTATGCGGTCTTCTTGACCTGAATTAATTATATTATTAAATACAAAGAGGAGCTTGATCCTCTTGCCGTAATTAAATAAATTTCATGCAAACCAGAAATTAAGCTTTAACTCAATTAATTAAAACATATATTAAACTTTATATGGTATTTTTGTCCCTTAATAACATTTGGATCTTTTTACTTCAAATCTAAATTCAATATAAATTTATATAGAACAGAATTCACCTCATCCAACCAGCCTTCAATTAAAAGACCAATGATTATGCTTCCTGTGCACAGTGAATTAAGACTTCTAAATTCCAGAAGAAGAAAAAAATCCATAACTGATTTCAATATGCCCTGTTACACAAGATACAATAAAAAAATTAATTTTGATTAATTGTATAAATAATTCATACTTCCTTCAGAGTACTAATTTACTACAGTAAAAATAATTTTATTAGTTAATTCTACAATACCATAAATTTACTTAATTTATATCTTAAAATAAACTAATTCCTCATAAAACAATTTTATTAATTTCAGATTACATCAAATCGCATGGTAATAATTTCAGGGTAAATGCAGGTCTTAACCTTAAGTTTAATTTAAGTATCCTTCTAGGTACACCTTCCAATACACCCACTTTGATATGACTTATCTTAATAATGAGAGTGATAGGCGGTGTGCATATTATAGAGCTATAATTAATTTTAACAATCTTTATAAATTTACAATTAAATCCACCTTCAAATTATATATCAATAACAATTCATTATAAATAAAATTTATTGTAATCCATTGTCAACTTATATATTACTGACCTTGATCTGAAATTTTAATTAATCTTATATCAAGAAAATTATTTAAAAGTGTATTCTTAAACAGCGGTATACAGGAAATAATATACGTAATGTTCTACGTGGACTATTGGTTATACAAAAGATTGCTCTAAACAGACTACAATACTGCAAAAGTTCCAAGACCTTAACAACTAATACTCCATTTTAAAATTAAAATTTGAACAGAACCAAAAAGCACTACAGGTTTATTGCAAAAACTTAATATTTCTTAAATAGGAAATGACTGTAAATACTTGAATTCAATTTACTTAGGTTAGCATAACAAGAAAGAGGAACATATCTCAACAGTGCAAGGGGTAAATGCCCAGTCGTCTATGTAATGGCAAACATGTTGAAAGGGTTAATTTTATGGACATACAATTTCACAATGCTTGTAAAATACTTTATACTTGCAGATTATAAAGTATCAAATATCAAGGAAGATTATTGTGGTGCCAAGGGATGTCTAAGGAATCAATTCCTTTGACTCTTCAGTTTGTTCAGAAATATCCCAGAGGGAAAAAATAATGTACATGGATATCCATCTTGATTTGAGAGGTAGAACTGGAACTTAAAAATTAAATTCATTCAATTTTTAAGTTCCAGTTCTACCTCTCAAACATTGCCCACATGCAGCTTGTGTGTTTAAAAACACCAACAGTAAGTTTGTTGGCATAAATAAAAACGATCCATCTTGATATTCACTTTTACATTCAAAAAAGCTTCTTTCCTTTGCGAACATTTGCAGTCCATTGTTTATGGCTTGAACAGAAGCATAACAATGGAACAAATGATAACTCTTTTGGAAACATACCTACCTGTATACCAAAAATTCATAGAAAATACAATCAATGATTTGTGTAAACAGTAGCACCTACAATTTAAGGGACAACGGACGGGAAAATAGAATTACTTCCTTCACGAAGAACAATATTATGAAATCTAATTATTAATAAATTTCATGAAGAATTTAAATTATTTATTGGAAAGAAGAAAACTAATAAACATTCTACTTTTACTTTTATTTCAACCATTTCAATTATTTCATATAACTAATTTATTGGATTATTTCTTTATTATGCCATTCAGATTAAATATAATAATCTGAACAATTACAAGAATATTATTCCTAATAATTTTAAGAATCGGGCTGTATCATGAATGAAATCAGGGATCCCTTGAATGAGCTCCATAATTAAAGGGTTGTAGTTAAACATAACACTTAATTAGCGTTCAAAAACTACTGAATTATTTATCTTCCTTAATATAAGTAACAAGCAAATTAACTGCAAACAGTTTCAACTTGTAGTAAGATATATTTAATAACCTTATTTATTAATTGAAACCAAAATAGAGGTATATCACTGTTAATGATAAAATTGAAATTAATATCCAATTAAGAAGGTGTTTGTTAAATAAAAGCTGTTAACCTATTATTCCAGTGGTTTAAATAAATTCACATCTTATCCTCAATTTATATACTTTAAAACAAAACATTACATTTTCATTCTAAAAATAAACTCTATTTTTAAGAACATATTCAAAGATAAAACAGTCTCAATACAAGCTTCAGTGTTATAGCCTAATATAACACATTTGATTAAATAATAAAAGTCATTAAAATTAAAGCAATTAAAAAAAGTTACCAATTAAGATATCAAATCATTTGTTTGTACTCACTGATTAATTCTTCTTAATTTTATTAAAACACAATATAAGTTTTGAGTACCAAAATATTCTCTTCAACCCAAATCAATATATTTAATACAATCTAAGACCAACTGTTACAGGTTATTTCCTAGCTCCCTTTGTCAAAATTAAAGATATAAATCCCATAGACACAGAAAAAATAATAACTCTATAATATTTAAGTAAATTAAAATAACAATATAATGTACACTTAAATAAACTTCTTCCTAATTCACAAACCTATTAACCTAACCAAGATAAGTATGATTTTTATAAAAGAAGCTAGACAAATAAAATAAGAAGTTTAAAAAATTATTCAGTTTAATGTTCTTCCAGCAATAACTGCAAAAATCATTAAACCTAACATTCCATAAATTATTATCCATCTTTTTTCTCTCAATTTAAATATAGGTACTAAATTAAGATCTCCTCATAGAACATAATATAATAAACAGAAAGAACAACATACCATTAAACCAGTTGAAAAAAATATACACAAAATAAATGAATATACTCAAATTCCTTACAGAAGCTACCTCTAAATTCATATATTTTGAATAAAAACCAGCTAAAAAGGTAATTCACCAAAATTAGATATTATAAAACAACCTGAAGTTAAACGTATAAAAGGAGATACATTTCTTATAAAATGAATAACTTGGAAATTTTTTAATTAAATCAAATTAACTTATTTTGTTGTTTAACGACAGTCAATTGCCAAGATCACATCAGCGTCGCCGGTGTACCGGAATTTTGTCTCACAGGAGTTCTTTTACATGCCAGTAAATCTACTGACATGGAGCTGTCGTTTTTAAGCACACTTAAAAACCATTGGCCTGGACCGAGTTTGAACCCACGACCTTGGGAACAGTAGGCCAGCGTCTAACCAACTGAGCCACCCAGACCGACGGAAATCTTTTATATTATGCATTACTATACCAGCACATATGAACAATAAAGCATTTAACTACAGCATGAGTTAATAAGTGAAAAAAGCTAAATAAAGAAATCCTAAAGATATAATTCTTATTATCTAACCTTATTGACTTAAAGTAGATAAAGCAATAATTTTCCTCAAATCATATTCAAAATTAGCACCTAAACCAGATATAAACATTGTTAGAACACAAATTAATAATAAAAATCTTGAAAAACTGATCTGTAAAAGCTTTACTAAATTGAATAAACACATAAAGCCCAGCAGTAACTGAATGAACAAAGGCAGAAATAGGAGTGGGTGCAGCTATTGCTGCTGATAATATAATCAAGCTCAAAAAGTACATTGAGCACTCTTTGTTATACCATACAAAACAACTAGAAATGAAATTAAACTTAACTCATTATTATTTATTACACACTCTAGATAATATAATTCCATCTATCAAAATTCAGTATTCAAGCAATGGTAATCAATAACGCAACATCACCAACTCAATTTGATAATGCAGTTAATATTTCAGCATTCTAAGATTTTGGTAATAAATAACTAAACAACAAGAAACCAATCCTAAAACATCCCATCTTGGTAGACTTCTAATTAAACTGGGACTAAGAATTGAAGATATTATTGCTAAGACAAATATTAGAACTAAGAAAATAACCTGATTTAATGTTACATCCCCTATTATATGATCTCCACTATATAAGATCACTAAAGATGAAATTAAAGCAACAAATCTTATAAATAATAATGATATTCAATCCAACAATAGTGTTATAAAAATTGATGATAAATTGAATCTAACAATTTCTCATTCAACGAAATATAATATATCATTTATAATTAAAAACAGACTAAACAGAAATCTTTATAAAGAAAATAACAGTGAAAACAAGTTAATAAAACATAGTGACAAACAAGTCACAACCTAAGATAATAATATACATATATATCTATGACATCATAAATCACAATTTTATGTTAAACTACTTAAGTAATTCTAAAATCCAACTAAGTCAAACTCTCTTTTCAAAATTAACAAATTTAAAGGTAACCAATGCAACATTAACAATAAATATTCATGACAATAACCTCTTACTCTTTATATAAACACCAGAATAATAAATTCCATGTTGACTAGATGGTTATAAATATAAGGTGTAAGCAGGTTTGGAAAAAGAGATTAATATAAGAAATAATATTACTAATCACATTCAACTTTCCATTCTACTAAATAAGCCAAATTTCAAGAAGGAATTATGTTACATGATGAAAGCAAAAATCATCAGTGCTATTCTTGCTATTAACTTTAATAAACCCCTATGACTAATAAACTTCATCTTCCAAAATATTTATAGCTAATATTGGCTAAAAGAAATAAACCACAAGAACATAAACCATGACCAATTATTAGAACAAACATCATATAAAAATCTCATACCTCTAATGTTATTAACGCTCTTACCACTAAACCTTTATGAGCAACAGATGTGTGGGCAATTAAAGATTTTATATTGACTTGATGTAAACAAATTAATCTTAAACACCCTCTACCAATCTAATTGATAATCAAAATACGTTAAGTATTACGCCAATACTTATTAAGTATAGAAAAACCCATAATAAAGCATATCCACCTTACTTAGGTAAAATCTTTGCTAAAATTATTGATCATGATACAGTGGCTTTTACATATGCCTAAGGTAATCATAAATGAACTAAAAATATAGGTATTTTAACTAAAAATGCTAAAATCATTCTAATGTATAAATAAAGATGCACAAAATCTCTTTTATAAACTAAAGAAAATGCTAAACACCTTAAATTTCTATAAAGATATATAATTCCTAATAACAATAGTAAGGAAGCAAATAAAGTATACAAAGTAAATAAACCCATACTTGTAGTAATGCTGGCTGATATCGTCAATTAAAAATTAAAAATAAAGTTGGAATTATACTCCCTTAAAAACATAAAATAAAATTATAATTATACTACAATAATTACAATATAATACAAATAATAAAATCAAAATCATGAACAAAAACATAACATAAAATTTATATAAAGTTCAAGATAATGAACTTGTAGTAATGCTGGCTGATATCGTCAATTAAAAATTAAAAATAAAGTTGGAATTATACTCCCTTAAAAAACATAAAATAAAATTATAATTATACTACAATAATTACAATATAATACAAATAATAAAATCAAAATCATGAACAAAAACATAACATAAAATTTATATAAAGTTCAAGATAACTTCTATAACTATTAATAAACGAATTCAAAATCTTAATATAATTTAACCATTAAAGATGTTAAAGAAGCAAGAGATAATAACTTATGAATTATTCATCAACTCTATTAATAAAGCATAAGGGGCTCTAAGAAAGTATCTTAGCATTGTAAAAACAATCATTCCCATGTGTACCAATTATTGACATTAAAACGGATATACCAAACACCCATTCGCGAACTGCAAAAGATAGAAAAAATATTGTTATACACAGCTCATCTCTTATTATTACAACATAATAATATAAAATAATAGACAAAATTAAAACAAATTCTAATCTCAATAAAGTAATTAATCAACGTTCACCTTAGGAAGAAAACACCCATAATCCAAAAAAACATACATAAAATATTGTCAACATTGATGCTTTAATAGTTTAAAATAAAACATTGTTCTTGTAAACCAAAAATAAGTTCAACTTTGAAAACTTCAAAGGTAACGAAAGCTTATCATTAACTTCCAATACTAATATTTGTTTTAAACTACCTTTTGATGTTTTCTATTTAATACTCGTATAATATTAAGAATTATCCTTTTAATTCTAAATCTCCCTTTCTCAACAAGCGCTTGCTATATGGCTAATTAGAAGATATAATATATCTTTAGGACATGCTTTATTATTAATTTAACTAGAAGTAATATTAGTTTTATTTAAACACGTTACCAGATTAGCCTCAAATGAAATATTTTTTGTTCAAATAAGATTCTTTTTACACTTATTCTTTTACCTTTAACCTTTCTATTAATTTATTATCTAAATATCAATTACTCGAGTAAACTATACAAAAATATAGAAAATGTTTAACCTTCAATTTAAGTACCAAAAACTTTTTATTAAAAGTATATATAATTAACAGATTAATATATGTAATTACTACCTTAATTGCATCTTATCTATTCTTAACTTAAATTGCAGTAGTTAAAATTGTGACATTATTCATTGTTCATTATCTGATATCCACTTATTTAAGTTAATACTTCTCCAAATACATACTGGCGTATTTATTTCCATATTGGACGAGAAATATATAATGGATCATTTAAATTTTACTACACATGAATGGTTTGGGTAGTTATTTTATTTTTAGTTATAGCAACAGCATTTAAAGGTTGCATATTACCTTGAGGACAAACATCTTTTTTTGGAAGAGCTGCAGTTGTTACAAATTTATTACCTGCTATCCCTTATTTAGGTACTGAATTAGTACTATGAGTATGAGGGTGCTTTGCTGTTGATAATGCAACATTAAACCAATTCTTCACATTTCATTTTGTATTACTGTATATTGTTGCAGCAACAGTTATAGCCCATTTACTGTTTCTGCATGGAACAGGATCAAATAATCCATTAGGTCTTAACAGAAATATTGATAAAATCCCCTTTCACCTCTATTTTACATTTTAGGATATTTAGCATACGTTATTTTATTTATATTTTTGAATATTTTATCCCTAAAAGAGCCTTACATTGTAGGAGATGCTGATAATTTCACACCAAGAAATCCATTGGTAACACCAGTTCATATTCAGCTAGAATGATACTTTCTATTCGCCTATTCATGCTATTCCTAGTAAATTAGTCGGAGCATTTCCTCTTGTTATGTTATATCTACTGTAATTCAATTTTTATAGTTTTAATAGCTACAAATTCATGACAATTACAATACTACTCCATTAACTATTTATATTCTGATCAATAGGAACAATTTTAATCCTTTTAACGTGAATTGGAGCACGTCCTGTTGAATACTTATATTTTAACATGGTCAAATTTTAACCATTCTGTACCTTCTTTATTACATTCTAAACCCGTTAATTATTAAAATCTGAGACAATATTCTTTGGCAATAAATAAGTTATAAACCTAATGAATAAGCTAATATCTTGAAATCATAATGAAAGTTAAAATCCCTTATTACCTTATTACTTAACCTAACCTTTAAAATAAGTTGTTTAATCCTAAATAAAAAAAAAAGTAATTTAGTGATAAAGGTAAAAATCTCTTCCATGCAAGAAAAATTACATGTATAGGTATACTTATAAATAAATCCTAGAATACTGTCTTAAAAACATTAAAGCAAAACCTCCTCTTCCATACTCCACATTAACACCAGAAATTAACTCAGGTTCCCCTTCAGCAAAATCGAATGGTCTACAATTAGTCTCAGCAAGACATGAAACAAATCAAACATTACTTAAAGGTAAACAAGAAAATATGAATCTTATGTGTTGCACTCACATGACTTTCTCTACTTTTGTACTAACCATTCTTACAAACTCTTATTCCTATATCTGCTTTGTATTACTTCAGATGAACATTTATAAAAATTATGTTATTGCTTATTTCCTTGAAAGTACAAGGGAAATATTAGAATACTATAGGCTTGGAGCAATACTCAAATATTTTAAAGGTTTGACATGTCATCATTCTCTTTGTATCCTTTACATATAAAAAAAATGAACAGCGATGTTCACACTTCATAAAAGTTTTAAGTTTTCCGAAACCGACACAAATAACCAGGCATATCTCCAAAAACGTTAACTCAACCCAAAAATTGATTGGGACACAAATTGTGCGTTTTAGCGAGGTCTACATTTTTTGTAGAGTAAGATTTTGTCTATCTCATAGGGTTTACAAGTTTTTCAAAAGGCATCCAGAATAAATATGACTACAGGAGCCAAAGCCAGAAAAATCATGATAAATATTTCACTTGGCAAAACAAATATCTCAAACATATGGCATTTAAATCCAAATTTTTAACGCCATTTTGACGAAAATCAAAATTTTTGAAAAAATATCCCATGTAAAGGGTAGTTTAAGGTGAAGAAATTCTCTTGAAAATCTTCGTGTTCCATCGACTTCATAACTCAGAATGTAAGTTTTTGCCAGTTATGTTGGTTGTCCATCTCCTTTACCCCTGAGATAACATCACAGGTCCAATACTGTTTAACATCATACCTTTGCTATAAAGCATTTACTGAATGAAACAATATGGCTAAACATTTAATTTGGTGACTTAGTTTTGTCATTGATGTGAAACACTAGCATAGTTCAAACATGAATTGAACTGAAAAAATCACATAATTTTTTTTGAACATAGACGTACACTGAATGCCTATACAATAACAGCACATGGCTATTATCACCACATCTCATATTCAAGCTTAAACAATGTTGTATACCACACTAATGTAGATACACGAATGATGATTGTCACCGTATCTCATATCCAAGCTTAAACAATGTTGCATCCCAAACTAATGTAGATGCACGAATGATGATAAAATAGATAAATAACTTCTTAAATGTCTTAATTTTGTAGGTATGTAAATAGCACTTCATGACAGAACTATTATGCTGAAAATATATTTTCTGTAACCTGTTCTGTAGGTAAACCTCAATAAATAGATATTAAGATTATTTTGAATTCTTCCTGTGTTACCTTCATCTATGAAATGTGGTTAAAATGACAAATTCTCCATATTCTATCAGGAGCCAAGCACCAGGGGTCATTTCTGCTTATAATAATACGCATATTCATACATACATATATAAATTTATGCATACTTAAATGCATAATAGTTTAAAATCTACTTTTGTTTGTTTAAACATGAGCATTATTCAGTCAAACAAATTATTAAACATTAGGTAATACAAACGTTTTGAATAATACATTAAGCAAAATACTTCACACACAAATAGAAGATTATACATAAATAAATTTCCCACATAAAATGTTTGTATTGTTCTTTAATTTCTAGATTACATTTTTAACTGAATTAGCTTCCTGTGACATCTGATGTATACAGCCTTTGACAAGTGAACACATATGACTAGTAAGTGTTGCTAGTGACTTCTGCGCTTCTGTAATGAAGTTGTAAGTCCTTCAGTTGCTTCACAACCCCTTCCTCATATCCACTGTGTAAAGGAGGAGAGCAATATGGGCAGGGTAAGGCGAATAGATACTGTCACATGATAAAAGTTTGCTGGAGTACTTTTAATGTCTCTAGCTCTACAGTCAATGACTTTCAAAACACGCCAGAAATTTTTTATTGTGTGACAGGACCTTTTCGCTTTGCCCTGCCCACATTCTTCGCCACCTTTGTATAGTGGATGTGAGGAAGGGGTTGTATAGCAATTAAGGGACTTAGAGCTTCATTACAGATGTAGATGTTGCTAGCAACATTTACTAGTCATATCTATTTGCTCGTGAAATGCCATGCATGTTGGATATCATACAGTTCATTTTGTTAGAAATGTAATCTAGAAATTAAAGAGGCATAGAATTATTTTATATAAATTGTTTATGTACAATCTATTAAGTATTCAAGTATTTTGCTTAGTGAATCATTTAAAATATTCCTAGTGCCTAATGTTTAACGTTACCGAGTGCTAGGTTAAATGAGCACATGAGCACACAAGTGCCACATACATATTGGACATAAATGCATACATCAAACACATTTAAAATGTACTTTAGTTTGTTCAAGTATTACCATTATTCATCCAAATGAATTAAGTATTCATAAATTTATATATCTATGTATGCAATTGCCTAACATATGCTTGGTTCCTGACAAAATATGCACTATTGGTCATCTTACCCTTTTTTCATAGTCGAAGCTAAACACAGGCAGAATTAAAAATAATCTTAATGTTTATGTGTTGAGGTTTTTGAAAAAACAAAAAAAGGTTTCATTATAATAGATTTTCAGGGTAATGTTTCTGAAATACACTGATGTTCACAAATCTACAAAATTAAGAAGTTATTTCACTATTTTATTATCATTCATACATCTACATAAGTTTGGGATACCATCAGAAACAACATCGTTTCAGATATCTAAAATAAATAAGGTTATTTACTGCTCTTACACTGTAGGGGAGGTTCGATTCCTATCAAATGAAATTTCTTGCTAAATGGCATTTGATGTTTTTTCCTCACATTAATCCAAAGTTAGGCAGCGTTAGCGCTACAAATATAGTCAACAATTTGATTCATGCTGTAATGAATGAGCTATTTGTTTAAAGCATGCTATTCGTGCATTATATTTCACAGCTCTTCAGCTTTATGAATATTATGAAGCACCTTTTACTATTGCATATTCTGTTTTAGGATCAACATTTTGTAGCCACAGAATTTCATGGTTTACATGCCATCATTGGTACTACATTTCTATATCTTGAACACTGTTTACACATTTCACTTCTAATCATCACTTTGGTTTTGAAGCTGCAACCTGTAATTGACACATTGTTAAAGGTGCATCATTATATTTATATGTTTCAATTTGGTGATAAGGTAGATAATCATTTACTACAAAAAGGTACATTTATTTCCAATCAAAACTTTTTATTTCTTATAGGATAAATGATTCTAATCATTTGTGTGTCATTACTATTTTAATGTCATTTATCCTAATAATATTAACAAAACTTCTATAAAAAAGAATTGAAGACCAAGAAAAAAGATTTCCTTTTGAATGTGGATTTGCCCCTATTAGATCATCATGACTATCATACTCATTACGTGTTCTTTTTAATTGCTATCATCTTCTTAATTTTTTATTTAGAAATTGCACTTATTTTACCTAAAACAATAATCCATTCAGATTTAATATAATAATCTGAACAATTACATGGATATTATTCCTAATAATTTTAACAATCGGGCTGTATCATGAATGAAATCAGGTATCCCTTGAATGAGCTCCATAATTAAAGGGTTGTAGTTAAACATAACACTTGATTGGCATTCAAAAACTACTGCATTATCTATCTTCCTTAATATAAGTAAGAAGCAAATTAATTGCAAACAGTTTCGACCTGTAGTAAGATATATTCAATATCCTTATTTATTAATTGAAACCAAAATAGAGGTAATCACTGTTAAAGACAAAATTGAAATTAATATCCAATTAAAAAATTGTGTGTTAAATAAAAGCTGTTAACCTATTATTCAAGTCGTTTACATAAATTTACATCTTATCCTCAATTTATATAGTTTAAAACAAAACATTACATTATTATTTATTTATGCCTACAAACTTACTGTTGGCGTTTTTAAACACACAAGCCATGTGTGGGCAAAGTTTGAGAGATAGAACTGGAACTAGTTGTGGCATTGAATTTTTAAGTTCCAGTTGTACCTCTAAAGAATTACATTTTCATCTAAAAATAAACTATATTTTATCAAAGATAAAACTGTGTCAATAACAGCTTCAGTGTTATAGTCTAATATAAGACATTTGTTTAAATAATAAAGATCATTAAAATTAAAGCAATTAAAAAAAGTTACCAAATAAGATTTCAAATCATTTGTTTGAAATCACAGATTAATTCCGCTTAATTTTTTTAAAACATAATATAAGTTTTGAGTACTAAACTATTCTCTTCAACCCAAATCAATATATTTAATACAATCTAAGACCAACTGTTACAGGTTATTTCTGAGCTACCTTTGTCAAAATTAAAGGTATAAATCCCATAGATTCAGAAAAAATAACAACTCTCTAATATTTAAGTAAATTGAAATAACAATATAATGTGCACTTAAATAAGCTTCTTCCTAATTCACAAACCTATTAACCTAACCAAGATAAGAATGGCTTTTATAAAAGAAGGTAGAGAAATAAAATAAGAAGTTAAAAAAATTATTCAGTTTAACATTCTTGCACCAATAACTGCAAAAATCACTAAATATAACATTCCATAAATTATTATCCATTTTTCTTCTCTCAATTTAAATATAGGTACTAAATTAAGACCTCCTCATAAAACATAATAAAATAAACAGAAAGAACATACCACTAAATCAGTTGAAAAAAGAAATAAATGAATATACTCAAATTAATTACAGATACTTCTAAAATCATATATTTTGAATAAAAACCAGCTAAAAAAGGTATTTCACCTAAAGCAAAATTAGATATTATAAAACAACCTGAAGTTAAACGTATAAAAGGAGATACATTTCTTATAAAATGAATATTATGGAAATTTTTTATATTGTGCATTACTATACCAGCACATATGAGCAATAAAGCATTTAATTACAGCATGAGTTAATAAGAGAAAGAAGTTAAATCAAAAAATCCTAAAGATAAAAGTCTATCTATTATCTAACTATTATTGACTGAAAGTAGATAAAGCAATAATTTTCCTCAAATCATATTCAAAATTAGCACCTAAACCAGATATAAACATTGTTAGAACACAAATCACTAATAAAAATCTTGAAAAACTAATCTGATAAAGCTTTACTAAATTGAATTAGCACATAAACCCCAGCAGTAACTAAAGCTGAAGCATGAACAAAAACAGAAACAGGAGTGGGTGCAGCTATTGCTGCTGATAGTCAAGCCAAAAAAGGAAATTGAGCACTTTTTGTTACACTATACAAAACAACTAGAAATGAAATTAAATTTAACTCATTATTATTTATTACACATTCTAGATAATATAATTCCATCTACAAAAATTCAGTATGTTAAAGAAGCAAGAGATAATAAGTTTTGAATTATTCATCAACTCTATTAATAACACATAAGGGTTCTAAAAATTATCTTAGCATTGTAATAAACCAAATTAATTAAAACAATCATTCCCATGTGTACGAATTATTGACATTAAAATGGATATACTAAACACCCATATGCAAACTGCAAAATATAGACAAAATATTATTATACACAACTCACCTCTTATTATTACAACATAATAATATAAAATAATCAACAAAATTAAAACAAATTCTAATCTGAATAAAGTAATTAATAAATGTTTACCTTAGGAAGAAAACACTCATAATAAAAAAAAAAAAACATACATAAAATATTATCAACATTGATACTTTAATAGTTTAAAACATTGTTCTTGTAAACCAAAAATACGTTCAACTTTTAAACCTTCAAAGGTAAGGAAAGCTTATCATTAAGTTCCAACACTAATATTTGTTTCAAACTAGTTTTTCATATTTTTTTAATTTAAAATGTGAGTTAATAAATAGCACTGAACAACACTTACAACATATTTTTCCGGGATGCGTTTCGAAGGTTAACTTTCCTCCATTATCAACCGGACAATAACTCATAATTGTTGATAATGGAGGAAAGTTAACCTTCGAAACGCATCCCTGAAAAATATGTTGTAGGTGTTGTTCAGTGTTATTAATTAACTCACCTTTTAAATTAAATTAATTACAACAACACTCTTTTCAAACTTCTGTGAAAGGAAGATAGTTTTTGATATTTTATATTTAATACTCGTATAACATTAAGAATTATCTTTTTAATTCTAAATCTTCCTTTATCAACAAGCACTTTCTATATGACTAATTAGAAGTTATAATATATCTTTAAGGTTTTGATTTTCCAAGGTTTTATTATTAATTTACCTAGGAGTAATATTATGTATTATTTATAGTTTTATTTAAATATGTTAGCAGATTAGCCTCAAATGAAATATTTTGTGTTCAAATAAGATTCTTTTTACAATTATTCTTTTACCTTTAACCTATGTATTAATTTATTGGCTATATACCAATTACTCCAGTAGCCTATACAAAAATATAGAAAATGTATTACCTTCAGTTTAAGTTCCAAAAGGTTTTTATTAAAAATATATAATCAACACATTAATATATGTAATTACTACCTTAATTGCATCTTATCTATTCTTAACTTAAAACACAGTAGTTACAATTGTTACATTTATAATGGACTTTTACGACAAATAAATTAATGCATAAACCTTTAAGCAAAACTCTCCCTCTAATTAAAATTTCCAGTAACTTTAGTAGATGTTCCTACTCCCTCTAATATTTCTTCATGATGAACCTTTGGCTCACTTCTAGGTCTATCTTTAAGTATTCAAATTATAACAAGAATATTTTTGGCCATGCCTTGAATTGAATTGAATTTATTAAATACTAAAGCATATATATCTTTGGCTGCCCATGAACTTGGGCCCTAGCCCTTGTGTCATTGGACAGCCCTCTGTAGTTCTCTACATTTGATGTGTGCTGTTTATTATTCAACTACAATTAATTAACCTTGCTCAAACCTGTCTTTTTGCCTTTTGATTAACTTATTTTCACCAAATTCTTTTATACTTCCCCTTGCACATTACTACTTGAAATTATCCATTGCAATTTAAAATTTATTTCTCCCACCGTTTTCTTATGTTTCATAGTCCCTTACTAATAATTTCCTACACACCTGAACTCACTTTCTTCTTATCTCTTTCACTTCCACTTCTTCTCCTCACTTAACTTTCACTTATAATACCTACTTGACTTTATCCCTAAACCTTTCCTTCCTTCCTACCAACAATAAACACATTTCACTTGCATCTCCTCGTCACATGGTGCAGATCACCATTGTCCTCTCTGTTTCTTTTTCGGCACCATATATATTAACACATGTTCATTATCTGATTTCCACTTATTTAAGTTAATATTCTTCCAAATACGTACTGGCCTTTTTAGCTGTACATTATTCAGCTCATACTGATTCAGCTTTCTCTAGAGGTTGCACATATGTATTTACCAAGATCTAAATTATGGATCATTACTATGAACTATTCATGCCAATGCAGCTTCAATTTGTATTTATCTCCATATTGGACGAGAAATATATAATGGATCATTTAAATTTTACTACACATGAATGGTTGGTATAGTTATTTTATTTTTAGGCATAGCAACAACATTTAAAGTTTGCGTATTTCCTTGACGACAAATATCAATGTAACCTTCATGTTTTGTTTCCTCCTTTTTTTTTTTGTCGCGATATGACCTTCATGTTGAAGCGACTTCAAATAATAATTAAATTAAAAAAATATATATACCTTTTTTTGATGAACTGGAGTTGTTACAAATTTATTACCTGCTATCTCTTATTTAGGTACTGAATTAGTACAATGAGTATGAGGGTGCTTTGCTGTTGATAATGAAATATTAAACCATTTCTTCACATTTCATTTTGTATTACTGTTTATTGTTGCAGCAGCAGTTATAGGCCATTTACTGTTTCGGCATGAAACAGGATCAAGTAGTCCATTAGGTCTTAACAGAAATATCGATAAAATCCCCTTTCATCTCTATTTTACACTTAAGGATATTTTAGCACACATTAGTTTATTTATATTTCTGGAAATTTTATCCCTAAAAGAACCTTACATTCTAGGAGATGCTGATAATTTCGCACCAGGAAATCCATTGGTAACACCAGTACATATTCAACCAGAATGGTACTTTCTAGTCACCTATTCATGCTATTCCTAGTAAATTAGTAGGAGCATTTCCTCTTTTTATATTATATCTATTGTAATTCTATTTTTTGTAGCTTTACTAGCTACAAATTCATGAGAATTACAATAATAGCCCATTTACTATTTATATTTTGATCATTAGGAACAATTTTCATTCTTTTAATGTGAATTGCACATTCAGTTCTAGACTTACATTTTAACATGGACAAATTTTAACTATTCTATACTTTCTTTATTACATTCTAAACCCATTAATTATTAAAATCTGAGATAACATTCTCTGGCAATAAATAAGTTATAAACCTAATGAATAAGCTAATATCTTAAAATCATAATGAAAGTTAAAATCCCTTATTACCTTATTACTTAACCTAACCTTTAAAATAAGTTCTTTAATCCTAAATAAAGAAAATAAATAATTTAGTGATAAAGGTAAAAATCTCTTCCATGCAAGAAAAATTACACATATAGGTATACTTATAAATAAACCCTAGAATATTGTGTTAAAAACATTAAAGCAAATCCTCCTCTTCCATACTCCACATTAACACCAGAACCATTAACACCATTATCTCAGGTTCCCCTTCAGCAAAATCAAATGGTCTACAATTAGTCTCAGCATGGCATGAAACAAATCAAACATTACTTAAAGGTAAACACAAAAATATAAATCTGATGTGTTGCACTCACATGACTTTCTCTACTCTTGTACTAACCATTCTTACAAACTCTTATTCCTATATCTTCTTTGTGTTACTTCAGATGAAGATTTACAAAAATTATGTTATTGCTTATTTCCTTGAAAGTGCAAGGGAAATATTAGAATACAGTAGCCTTTGAGCAATACTCAAATCTTTTAAAGGTTTGACATGCCGTTCTCTTTGTATCCTTAACATATCAAATAAATCACCAACAATGTTCCCATTTCATTAAAGTTTTATGCTTTCCGAAACAGAAAAGGTTAACTCACCCCAAAAATATATTGGGACACAAATTGTGTGTTTTAGCGAGATCCATTTTTTTTTTTTGTACAAGTTATTCAAAAGGCATCCAGAATAAATACGACTACAGGGGCCATAGCCACAAAATTCAAGATATACATTTCATTTGGCAGAAGAATATCTCAAACATATGGCATTTTAATCCAAATTGTTAGGGCCATTTTGAAGAAAATCAAAATTTTTGAAAAATGTCCCATGTAAAGGGTAATTTAAGGTGAAGCAATTTTCTTGAAAATCTTTGTGTTGCATCTACTTTATAACTCGGGATGTCCTCTCTCACCAGTTATGTTGGTTGTCCATCCCCTTTACCCCTGCGATAACATTACATGTCCAATACTGTTTAAGAACACAACATTGCTATAAAGCATTTACTCAGTGAAACAATATGGCCAAACGTTTATTTTGCTGAATTAGTTTTGCCATTGATGTGAAATACTAGCATAATTCAAACATGATTTGAACTGCAAAAATCAAATAAGTTTTTGTCCAACATAGACGTACACTGAATTACTATACAATATCAGCACATGGCTATTATCACCGTATCTCATATTCAAGCTTAAACAATGTTGCATCCCAAACTAATATAGACGCACAAATGATCATAAAATAGATAAATAACTTCTTAAATGTCTTAATTTTGTAGGTCTGTAAATAGCACTTCATCACAGAACTATTATGCTGAAAATGTACTATACTGTAACTGTTTTGTAGGTAAACCTCAATAAATAAACATTAAGATTATTTTGAATTCTTGCTGTGTTTACCTTCATCTATGAAATGTGGTTAAAATGACAAATTGCCCATGTTCTATCAGGAGCCCAGCACCAGAGGTCATTTCTGCTTAAAATATTATGCATATTCATACATACATACATATATAAATTTATGCATACTTAAATGCAAAATAAACTATGTTTAAAATCTACTTTCGTTTGTTTAAACATAAGCATTATTCAGTCAAACAAATTATTAAACATTAGGTAATACAAACGTTTTGAATAATACATTAAGCAAAATACTTCACACACAAATAGAAGATTATACATAAATAAATTTCCCACATAAAATGTTTGTATTGTTCTTTAATTTCTAGATTACATTTTTAACTGAATTAGCTTCCTGTGACATCTGATGTATACAGCCTTTGACAAGTGAACACATATGACTAGTAAGTGTTGCTAGTGACTTCTGCGCTTCTGTAATGAAGTTGTAAGTCCTTCAGTTGCTTCACAACCCCTTCCTCATATCCACTGTGTAAAGGAGGAGAGCAATATGGGCAGGGTAAGGCGAATAGATACTGTCACATGATAAAAGTTTGCTGGAGTACTTTTAATGTCTCTAGCTCTACAGTCAATGACTTTCAAAATACGCCAGGCACCTTTTATTGTGTGACAAGGCCTTTTCGCTTTGCCCCGCCCACACTCACCTCCACCTTTGTATAGTGGATGTTTGAAAGGGGTTGTATAGCAATTAAGGGAGTTAGAGTTTCATTACAGGTGTAGATATTGCTAGCTGCATTTACTAGTCATATCTGTTCGCTCGTGAAATGCCATGCAGGTCAGATATCACACAAAGTTAATTTTGTTAGAAATGTAATCTAGAAAATAAAGAAGCTTAGAATTATTTTGTATAATTTATTTATGTACATTCTATTAGTATTTGCTTAATGAATCATTTAAAATATTCCTAGTTCCTAATGTTTAACGTTTCTGAGTGCTAGGTTAAATGAGCACATGAGCACACAAGTGCCAAATACATATTGGACATAAATGCATACATCACACATTCAAAATGTACTTTTGTTTGTTCAAATTGTGGCATTATTCATCCAAATAAATTAAGTATTCACAAATGTCTATGTCCATGTATGCATATGCCTAACATATGCTTGGTCCCTGACAGAATATGCACTATTGGTCATCTTACCCTTTTTTCATAGTTGAAGCTAAACACAGGCAGAATTAAAAATAATCTTAATGTTTATGTATTGAGGTTTTTGAAAAAAAAAAGCTTTCATTATAATAGATTTTCAGGGTAATGTTTCTGAAATACACTGATGTTTACAAATCTACAAAATTAAGAAGTTATTTCACTATTTTATTATCATTCATACGTCTACATAAGTTTGGGATACCATCAGAAACAACATCGTTTCAGATATCTAAAATAAATAAGGTTATTTACTGCTCTTACACTGTAGGGGAGGTTCGATTCCTATCAAATGAAATTTCTTTGTAAATGGCATTTGATGTTTTTTCCTCACATTAATCCAAAGTTAGGCAGCGTTAGCGCTACAAATTTAGTCAATAATTGGTTCATTCTGTAATGAATGATCTATTTGTTTAAAAGCATGCTAAGAAAAAAGAGAAAAACAAAAAAAAATGCAACTAACACGTATAAATATGTGTTTACTGATCATACTATAATATTAAGCTTTTCAAAATATAGTCAAAATGAACTGTATACACACTGTTTGTAAAAGTGCAATTTTTTCTGGGATATGTAAAATGTTTGCTTAACTTTATTGGAAAGTTGAAATCAACTTTATGTTGAATAAACTAGGCGTTACTCCATGATATCCAAACAAAAACTTATTAACTTTAAACACAATCTTATCAGACACCTCGCAAAACAGAAAAAAACAATGAAAGGCAGAGGATACGAAAGGGAAAATGTTTGAGTTTGAGATACGTTAAGAATAGTCATGTGCTATTAGTTTTTGTCACTTGTATGGGCATTTAGTGTATATCTATGTTCAACAGAAACTTATTTGATTTTTGCAGTTCAAATAATGTTTGAACTATGTTAGTATTTCAGATTAAACAACAAAACTAATTCACCAAATTAAATGCTTTCATTCAGTAAACACTTTGTAGCAAAGCTGTGTTCTTAAACATGCTGGATACGTAATAGTATCACGGGGATAACAGGGAAGGACAACCAAAATAGCTAGCAACAAATAACATTCTCAGTTGTGAATGGAGTTCTTAGTTGGACCATATGCCACCTGTATCACCGGGCGATGCAAAACTATGTATATCTTTTCTGCCCGGTAGACAGCGAGGCTCTAAGTCAAGGCAATACCTATGAGCAGTAGTGTTTGATAATACACTCCCTATGCAGGTCAACCTGTTCTTAGGGCAGATTAAGTGAGCATTAAGAGTGAAGTGACAAACTAATCGATCCTATTTGTTTGTTTATGTGGGCATGACGAGCTGTCAGAAATTAGCAGCAATTAAAATTGTTTCAGCGCCCAATACCCCTTAAAACAATCATATTTTCAACTAAGTCATAGCGCCAGGTACATTTTTAATGTGGTTGAGTGTACACTATTAACATCTACTGTATTATCTTAATAACAGCTATAAACAATATACATATATATATATATATCTTAATCCCTAACATGCTGACCTGTCATGGCATGTAATACGTCCTGTGATTGGTGATCAGAGGATGTGGTCGGTGAATTTATTTTGATAACTCTCCCGGTCAGGTAGGTGAGAACTGTAAACCAACGACAGGTGTGGTCTTCCAGACTTTCTGGGGGTTGTGAGAGAGCGATGTGACCGCCAAAACATAAAAATATGGTGCTCTCTAAAATGTGGTTACTATTACTGCTATTGCTCTCTTCAATATCATCAGTGAAAAATATTGGAGAGCAAGAGGATTAATTACTTCATTGTCAGAAATCCAGCATTAGCTAACAACAATATATATATATATATATATATCTTATACCTCACAACCCTTTAATTCAAAAGAGAATCAAAAAATTGTAAAATTCACCCTGTTCATTGCAATACTATCTGTAGGTGGTTTACCACCTTTCTTAGGATTTTTCCCCCAATGAATTGTAATTCAATTTATAGCCCAAAACAAATAATGTTTACACTTACTATTCTAATTATATCTTCCCCTTTTAACTTTATACTATTACATACAAATGATGTATACAACACTAATAATAAGAAGTTGTATGAACCATTTCAGTTTATCCAAATCAACATTAAAACATAATTATTATCTTATTATCCACTTTATTATTAGGAATAATGAGGCGCACTTTAATCTTTTGAATATACTTATATTTTAAGTTAAATAAACTAATATCCTTCAAAGTTATAAATGAAGTAATTTACCTTTAAGACTTAGTATTAAATTACACCATTACAATTGCATTCTAGTATCATTTTACGAATATAAGACCTTCTGGTAAAAGAGAAATATATCCCCTTAATAAATTTACAATCCGCTACTTATTTAACTACAACCATTTTACCTATTTTATTGCAACAATGATTAATCCCAACTAATCATAGACACATTGGAACATTATACTTCATGCTTGGTGGTTGAGCAGTCATACTTGGAACATAACTAGGAATTTTAATTCTAACCAAATTAGTTCAACCTGGATCCCTTATTGGAGATAATCAAATTTATGTTATTGTAACCGTTCACGCTTCTGTTGTAGGTTTGTTCATATATATACCAATTATACTGGTGGTTTCAGAAATTGACTAGTACCTCTTATATTATTTATTGAAGGGAAAGCTAGGTCTGGGTGTTTTAATATAAGATTTTGGTGTCTCAACACCCTCAATCTTGTTATTACTAATTAGAAGTATAGTAGGGGCAGGAACAGGTTGAACTGTTTATCCCGCTGTTTGACCTAGAATTGCTCATGCTGGCCCTGCAGTAGATTTAACAGTTTTTTCTCTTCATCTTGCATATAAGTTTTGAGTACCAAAATATTCTCTTCAACCCATATCAATATATTTAATACAGTCAAAGACCAGCTGTTACAGGTTATTTACTGGCTTCCTTTGTCAAAATTAAAGATATAAATCCCCTAGACCCAGAAAATATAATAACTCTAATATTTAAGTAAATTAAAATATCCTAATAATGTGCACTTAAACAAATATTTTCCTAATTCACAAAGCTATTAACCTAACCAAGATATATGAATTTTATAAAAGAAGGTAGACAAATAAAATAAGAAAATAAAAAATTGTTCAATTTAACGTTCTTCCACCAATAACTGCAAAAATTATTAATCGTAACATTCCATAAATTATTATCCATCTTTCTTCTCTCAATTGAAATAAAGGTACTAAATTAAGATCTCCTCATAAAACATAACAAAATAAACAGAAAGAACAACATAACATTAAACCAGTTGAAAAAAAATATAAATGAATATACTCAAATTCCTTACAGAAACTGCCTCTAAAATCATATCTTTTGAATAAAAAACGGCTAAAGAAGTATTTCACCTAAAGCAAAATTAGATATTATAAAACAAGCTGAAGTTAAAGGTATAAAAGCATATACACTTCTTCTAAAACAAATATCTTGTAAATGTTTTATATTATGGATTACTATACCAGCACATATGAACAATAAAGCATTTAATTACAGCATGAGTCAATAAGTGAAAGAAGTTAAATCAGAAAATCCTAAAGATAAAATTCTTATTATCTAACCTTATTCACTTAAAGTAGATAAAGCAATAATTTTCCTCAAATCATATTCAAAATTAGCACCTAAACCAGATATAAACATTGTTAGAACAGAAATTACTAATAAAAATCTTAAAAAAACTAATCTGAAAAGGCTTCACTAACTTGAATTAACACATAAACCCCAGCAGTAACTAAAGTTAAAGCATGAACAAAAGCAGAAACAGGAGTGGGTGCAGCTATTGCTGCTGATAGTCAAGCCGAAAAAGGAACTTGAGCACGTTTTGTTATACCTACCATACAAAACAACTAGAAATGAAATTAAACTTAAGTTATTATTATTTATTACACAATCTAGATAAATATAATTCCATCTACCAAAATTCAATAGTCACCACCTCAATTTGATAATGCAGTTAATAGTTCAGCATTCTCTAGGATTTTACATTTGGGTAATAAATAACTAAACAATAAGAAACCAATCCTAAACCATACCATCCTAGGAGAGTTCTAATTAAATTGGGACTAGTAATTATAAATATTATTGTTAAAACAAATATTAGAACTAACAAAATAATCTGATTTAATATTACTTCCTCTCTCTATTATATAATCTCCACTATATAAGATCACTAAGGATGAAATTAAAGCAGCAAATCTTATAAATAATAATGATATTCAATCCAACAATAGTGTTATAAAAATTGATGATAAATTTAATCTAACAATTTCTCATTCAATGAAATAAAATATATAATTTATAATACAAATTATACTAAACAGAAATCCTTATAAAGAAAATAATAACAGTGAAAACAAGCTATTAAAACATCATCAGAAATATATCACAACCTAAGATAATAATTTATATCTGTTGTTGTTAGCTAATGCTGGATTTCTGACAATGAAGTCATTTTAAATAATTCTCCTCTTCAAATAATTCACATCTATGACACCACAAATCACAATTTTATGTTTAACTACTTAAGTAAAACTAAAATCCAATTAAGACAAACCCTCTTTTCAAAATTAACAAATTTAAAGGTGAGCAATGAAACATTAACAAGAAATATTCATGACAATAACCTCTTATTCTTACAATAACCTCTTATTCTTCTATAAACACCAGAATAATAAATCCCATGTTCACTACATGAATAAAAATAAAAGGTGTAAGCAGGTCTAGAAATAGAGATCAATATAAAAAATAATATTACTAATCATATTCAAACTTCCATTCTATTAAATAAGTCAATTTCAGCTAGCAAATATCATGAAGGAGGTGCAACTATGTTACTTGATGAAAGCAAAAATCATCAGTGCTATTGATTCTGTTAACTTTAATAAACCCTAAATAACTATTAAACTCCATCTTCCTAAATTTTTATAGCTAATATTAGCTAAACAAAATACACCACGAGAACATAAACCATGAGCAATTATTAAAACAAACACTAACTATTAATACACAAATTCAAAATCTTAATATAACTAAACCAATAAAGATGTGAAAGAAGCAAGAGAAAAGATTTTCCAATTATTCATCAACTCTATCAATAAAGCATAAGGGGCTTTAAATAATTATCTTAACATTGTAATAAATAATATTAATTAAAATAATCGTTCCCATGTGTATGCATTACTGACATTAAAATGGATAAACCAAACACCCATTCGCAAATTGCAAAAGATAGAAAAAATATTGTTATACATAACTCACCTCTTATTATTACAACATAATAATATAAAATAATGAACAAAATTAAAACAAATTCTAATCTCAATAAAGTAATTAATAAATGTTTACCTTAGGAAGAAAATACTCATAAACCAAAAAAACATACCTCAAATATTATCAACATTGATTGTTTAAAATGAAACATTGTTCTTGTAAACCAAAAATAAGTTAAACTTTTAAAACTCCAAAGGGAAGGAAATCTTATCATTAACTTCCGACACTAACATTTGTCCTAAACTACCTTTTGATATTTTATATTTAATACTAGTATAACATTAAGAATTATCTTTTTATTTCTAAATCTTCCTTTATCAATAGGCACTTTCTGTATGGCTAATTAGAGGTTATATATCTTTAAAATTTTTATTTTCCTATCATCTATTATTAATTTACCTAGGAGGAATATTTGGTTTTATTTAAACATGTTACCAGATTAGCCTTAAATGAAATATTTTTACTTCAAGTAATTTTCTTTTTACAATTACTCTTTTACCTTTGACCTTTTTATTAATTTATTATCTAAATATCAATTACTCCAGTAACCTACACATAAATATAGAAAATGTATAACCTTCAATTTAAGTTCCAAAAACTTTTCATTAAAAATATAAAACAACAGATTAATGTATGTAATTACTAACTTAATTGCATCTTATCCATTCTTAACTTAAATTGCAGTAGTTAAAATTATTACATTTATAATGGACCTTTACGACTAGTAAATTAATGCATAAACCTTTACACAAGACTCTACCTCTAATCAAAATTTTATCTGATATCCACTTACTTAGGTTAATATTTTTTCCAAATACGTATTGGCCTTTTGAGCTATACATTATTCAGGTCATATTGATTCAGCTTTCTCCACAGGTTGCACATATGTATGTATTTACCAAGATGTAAATTATGGATCATTACTATCAACTTTTCATGCCAATGCAGCTTCAATATTCTTTATTTGTATTTATCTCCATATTGGACGAGAAATATATAATCGATCATTTAAATTTTACCAGACATGAATTGTTGGTATACTTATTTCATTTTTACTTAAGCAACAGCATTTAAAGGTTGCATATTACCTTGAGGAGAAACATTTTTTTCTGGAGGAGCTGGAGTTGTTACAAATTTATTGCCTACTATCCCTTATTTAGGTACTGAAATAGTACAATGAGTATGAGGGTGCTTTGCTGTTGATAATGCAACATTAAACCAATTCTTCACATTTCACTTTGTATTACTGTTAATTGCTGCAGCAGCAGTTATAGCCCATTTACTGTTTCTGCATGAAACAGGATCAAATAATTCATTAGGTCTTAACGGAAATATTGATAAACTCTCCTTTCGTTTCTATTTTACATTTAGGGATATTTTAGCACACATTATTTTATTTATAGTTTTCGAAATTTTATCCCTAAAAGATGCTTACATTCTAGGAGATCAACCAAAATGATACTTTCTATTCGCCTATTCATGCTATTCCTAGTAAATTAGGAGGAGCATTTCCTCTTTTTATATTATATCTATTGTAATTCTATTTTTTGTAGCTTTAATAGCTACAAATTCATGAGAATTACAATATTACCCCATTAGCTATTTATATTCTGATCAATAGGGTCAATTTTAATTCTTTGACAATGAATTTTAATTATTCTGTACTTCCCTTATTAGATTCTAATCCCATTAAATATTAAAATTTGAGATAATTATCTCTGGCAATAAATAAATTATAAACCTAATGAATAAGCCTATGTCTTGAAATCATAATGAAAGGGTTAAAATCCCTTATCACCTTATTACTTAACCTAACCTTTAAAGGAAATCCTTTAATCCTAAATAAAAACAATAAATAATTTAGTGATAAACGTAAAAATCTCTTCCATGCAAAAAAAATTACACATATAGGTACACTTGTAAATAAACTCTGAGAATATTGTCTTAAAAAATTTAAAGCAAAACCTCCTCTTCTATACTCCATATTAACGCCAGAAGTTAACTCAGGTTCCCCTTCAGCAAAATCAAATGCTGTACAAATAGTCTCAGCAAGATATGAAACAAATCAAACATTACTTAAAGGTAAACAAAAAAAAATATAAATATGATGTGTTGCACTCACATGACTTTCTCTACTCTGGTACTAACCATTGTTACAAACTCTAATTCCTATATTTTCTTTGTGTTACTTCAGATAAACATTTACAGAAAAGATCTTATCACTTATTTCCTTGAAAGTGCAAGGGGAATATTGGAATACAGTATGCTTTGAGAAGTACTCAAATCTTTTAAAGATTTGACATGCCGTTCTCTTTGTATCCTTAACATATCAAAAAAATGAAAAAGAATTGCCCATTTCATAAAAGTTTTAACTTTACCGAAACAGACACAAATAACAAGGAATATCTCCGAAATGGTTACCTCAATTCAAAAATGTATTGGGACACAAATTGGTGTTTTAGCGAGATCTACATTTTTTGTAGAGTAAGATTTTGTCAATCCCTTACGGTTAACCAGTTATTCAAAAGGCATCCAGAATAAATATGCCTACAGGGGCAATAGCCAGAAAATTCAAGATATACATTTCATTTGGCAAAAAAATATCTCAAACATATGGCATCTTAATCCAAATCCTTAGGACCATTTTGAAGAAAATAAAAATTTTTGAAAAATGTCCCATGTAAAGGGTAGTTTACGGTGAAGCAAATGTCTTGAAAATCTTTGTGTTGCATCGACTTTATAACTCGGAATGTCATTCATCGCTAGTTATGTAGGTTGTCCGTCGCCTTTACCTCCGAGATAACATCACATATCCAATACTGTTTAAGAACACAGCATTGCTATAAAGCATTTGCTGAATGAAACAATATGGCCAAACATTCAATTTGGTGAATTAGTTTTGTCATTGATGTGAAATACTAGCATAGTTCACACATGATTTGAACTGCAAAAATCAAATAAGTTTTTGTCCAACATAGACGTACACTGAATATCTATGCAATAGCAGCACATGGATATTGTCACCGTATCTCATACTCAAGCTTAAACAATGTTGCATCCCAAACTAATTTAGACGCACGAATGATCATAAAATAGATAAATAACTTCTTAAATGTCTTAATTTTGTAGGTCTGTAAAGAGCACTTCATCACAGAACTATTATGCTGAAAATGTATTATACTGACACCATTTTGTAGGTAAATCTCAATAAATAAACATTAAGACTATTTTAAATTCCGCCTGTGTTTACCTTCATCTATGAAATGTGGTTAAAATGACAAATTCTTCATATTCCATCAGGATCCCAGCACCAGGGGTCATTTCTGCTTAAAATATTATGCATATTCATACACATATACATTTATGCATACTTAAATGCATAATTAATTATGTTTAAAATCCATGTTTGTTCAGTCAAATAAATGATTAAACATTAGTTAATACAAACGTTCTGAATAATTTACTAACCAAAATACTTAATACACAAGCAGAAGATTACACTTAAATAAATCTCCTATATAAAATATTTTTATTTTTCTTTAATTTCTAGATTACAATTTTTAACAAAATTAGCTTCCTGTGACATCTGACGTGTACAGCCTTTGACAAGTGAACACATATGACTAGTAAGTGCTGCTAGTAACTTCTGCACTTCTGTAATGAAATTGTAAGTCCTACAGCTGCTTGAAAACCCCTTCCTCATATCCACTTTGCAAAGGAGGAGAACAATATGGGCAGCCTAAAATGAAAAGACACTGTCACGTGATAAAAATTTGCAGGAGTACTTTTAATGTCTCTAGCTCTACAGTCAATGACTTTCAAAATACTCCAGAAATTTTTTATTGTGTGTCAGGGCCTTTTCACTTTGCCCCGCCCACATTCTCCTCCACCTTTGCACAGTGGATATTTGGAAGGGGTTGTATAGCAATTAAAGGACTTAAGAGTTTCATTACAGATGTAGATGTTGCTAGTAACATTTACTAGTCATATCTGTTCGCTCGTGAAATGCCATTCATATCAGATATCACATGGTTAATTTTGTTACATATGTAATATAGAAATTAAAGAAGCATAGAATTATTTTATATAAATTATTGTACAATCTATTAAGTATTTTGCTTAATGAATCATTTAAAATATTCCTAGTGCCTAATGTTTAACGTTACTGAGTGCTATGTTAACTGAGCACATGAGCACACAAGTGCCACATACATATTGGACATAAATACATACATCAAACACATTTAAAATGTACTTTTGTTTGTTCAAATGTTAGCATTATTCACCCAAATAAATTAAGTATTCATAAATATATATATGTCTATGTATGCATATGTGTCACATATGCTTGGTCCCTGACAGAATATGCACTATTGGTCATCTTACCCTTCCAAATAGTAGAAGCTAAACACAGGTAGAAATAAAAATAATCTTTATGTTTATGTACTGAGTTTTTTGAACAAAAAGTTTGAATTATAATACATCTTCAGGGTAATGTTTCTCTAATACAGTGCTATTCACAAAACTACAAGATTTAAAACTTATTTCACTATTTTATCATCATTCCTACATCTACATAAGCGTGGGATACCATCAGAAACAACATGGTTTCAGATATCTAAAGTATATAAGGTTATTTACTGCTCCTACACTGTAGGGAAGTTTGACTCCTATTAAATTAAATTGCTTGATAAACGGCATTTGATGCTTTCTTCCTGACATTAAGCTAAAGCTTAGCATGAGGGCTACAAATTTAGTCAATAATTTGATTCATTTTGTAATGAATGAACTATTTGTTTAAAGCATGCTAAGCAAAATCAGAGAAATAAAAACAAAATATCGTACTACCACGTATAAATATGCGTTTACTGATCATACTATATAATTAAGCTTTTCAAATTGTAGTTTAAATGAACTGTATACACACTGTTTGTTAAAGTGCAATTTTTTCTGTGATTCGTAACATGTCTGCTTAACTTTACTGCAAAGTTGGAATCAACTTTATGTTGAATAAACTAGGTGGTACTCCATGATGTCCAAACAAAAACTTATTAACTTTAAACATATGCATTATTAGTTTTTGTCACTTGTATGGGCATTCAGTGTATATCTAGGCTCAACAGAAGCTTATTTGATTTTTGTAGTTCAAGTAATGTTTGAACTATGTTAGTATTTCAGATTAATCAACAAAACTAATTCACTAAATTAAATGCTTTCATTCAGTAAACACTTTTAGCAAAGCTGTGTTCTTAAACACATTGGACGCGTAATAATATCACGGGGGTAACCGGGATGGACAATCAAAATAACTGTCAACAAATAACATTCTGAGTTGTGAAATGAATTTCTTAGTCGGACCATATGCCAGCTGTATCACCGGGCGTAGCAGAACAATGTCATTATGTATATCACCAATATGGATCTTTTCTGCCCGCTACACAGACAGGCTCTAAGTCAAGGCAATGCCTATGAGCAGTAGTCTTTGATAATACACTCCCTATGCAGGTCAAGCTGTTCTTAGTGCAGATCAAGTGAACATTTAGAGTGAAGCAACAGACTAACCAATCCTATTTGTTTGTCCATGTGGACATCACGAGCTGTCAGACATTAACACCAATTACAATTGTTTCACAGCGCAAGACCCCGTTAAACCATCATATTTTGAACTAAACCATTGCGCAAGGCACATATTTAATGTCGGTGAGTGTACACAATTAACATCTACTGTATCATGTCAATACCGGCTGTAAATAATATATCTTATACTTCAGAAACCTTTAATTTTAAAATAATCAAACATTGTAAAATTTACCCTGTTGATTGCAATACTATCTGTGGGTGGTTTACCACCATTCTTAGGATTTTTCCCCCAATGAATTGTAATTCAATTTATAGCCCAAAACAAATAATGTTTACACTTACTATTCTAATTATATCTTCCCTTTTAACTTCATACTATTTCATACAAATAATGTACACAACATTAATAATAAGAAGTTGTATGAACCATTTCAGTTTATCCAAATCGACATTAAAGAATAATTATATTCTCATTATCCACTTTATTATTAGGAATAATGAGATGCACTTTAATCTTTTGAATATACTTATATTTTAAGTTAAATAAACTAATATCCTTCAAAGTTATAAATGAAGTAATTTACCTTTAAGACTTAGTATTAAATTACACCATTACAATTGCTTTCTTGTATCATTTTAGGAATATAAGACCTTCTGGTAAAAGAGAAATATATCCCCTTAATAAATTTACAATCCGCTACTTATTTAACTACAACCATTTTATCTATTTTATTGCAACAATGATTAGTCCCAACTAATCATAGACACATTGGAACATTATACCTCATGTTTGGTGCTTGAGCAGGCATACTTGGAACATAACTAGGAATTTTAATTCTAACCAAATTAGTTCAACCTGGATCCCTTATTGGAGATAATCAAATTTATGTTATTGTAACCGTTCACACTTCTGTTGTAGGTTTGTTCATATATATACCAATTATACTGGTGGTTTCAGAAATTGACTAGTACCTCTTATATTATTTATTGAAGGGAAAGCTAGGTCTGGGTGTTTTAATATAAGATTTTGGTGTCTCAACACCCTCAATCTTGTTATTACTAATTAGAAGTATAGTAGGGGCAGGAACAGGTTGAACTGTTTATCCCGCTGTTTGACCTAGAATTGCTCATGCTGGCCCTGCAGTAGATTTAACAGTTTTTTCTCTTCATCTTGCATATAAGTTTTGAGTACCAAAATATTCTCTTCAACCCAAATCAATATATTTAAAACAGTCAAAGACCAGCTGTTACAGGTTATTTACTGGCTTCCTTTGTCAAAATTAAAGATATAAATCCCCTAGACCCAGAAAAAATAATAACTCTAATATTTAAGTAAATTAAAATATCCTAATAATGTGCACTTAAATAAAATTCTTCCTAATTCTTAAAGCTATTAACCTAACCAAGATATATGACTTTTATAAAAGAAGGTAAACAAATAAAATAAGAAAATAAAAAATTATTCAATTTAACGTTCTTCCACCAATAACTGCAAAAATTATTAATCGTAACATTCCATAAATTATTATCCATCTTTCTTCTCTCAATTGAAATAAAGGTACTAAATTAAGATCTCCTCATAAAACATAACAAAATAAACAGAAAGAACAACATAACATTAAACCAGTTGAAAAAAAATATAAATGAATATACTCAAATTCCTTACAGAAACTGCCTCTAAAATCATATCTTTTGAATAAAAAACGGCTAAAGAAGTATTTCACCTAAAGCAAAATTAGATATTATAAAACAAGCTGAAGTTAAAGGTATAAAAGCATATACACTTCTTCTAAAACAAATATCTTGTAAATGTTTTATATTATGGATTACTATACCAGCACATATGAACAATAAAGCATTTAATTACAGCATGAGTCAATAAGTGAAAGAAGTTAAATCAGAAAATCCTAAAGATAAAATTCTTATTATCTAACCTTATTCACTTAAAGTAGATAAAGCAATAATTTTCCTCAAATCATATTCAAAATTAGCACCTAAACCAGATATAAACATTGTTAGAACAGAAATTACTAATAAAAATCTTAAAAAAACTAATCTGAAAAGGCTTCACTAAGTTGAATTAACACATAAACCCCAGCAGTAACTAAAGTTAAAGCATGAACAAAAGCAGAAACAGGAGTGGGTGCAGCTATTGCTGCTGATAGTCAAGCCGAAAAAGGTACTTGAGCACGTTTTGTTATACCTACCATACAAAACAACTAGAAATGAAACTAAACTTAAGTCATTATTATTTATTACACAATCTAGATAAATATAATTCCATCTACCAAAATTCAATAGTCACCACCTCAATTTGATAATGCAGTTAATAGTTCAGCATTCTCTAGGATTTTACATTTGGGTAATAAATAACTAAACAATAAGAAACCAATCCTAAACCATACCATCCTAGGAGAGTTCTAATTAAATTGGGACTAGTAATTATAAATATTATTGTTAAAACAAATATTAGAACTAACAAAATAATCTGATTTAATATTACTTCCTCTCTCTATTATATAATCTCCACTATATAAGATCACTAAAGATGAAATTAAAGCAGCAAATCTTATAAATAATAATGATATTCGACCCAACAATAGTGTTATAAAAATTGATGATAAATTTAATCTAACAATTTCTCATTCAATGAAATAGAATATATAATTTATAATACAAAATATAGTAAACAGAAATCCTTATAAAGAAAATAATAACAGTGAAAACAAGCTATTAAAACATCATCAGAAATATATCACAACCTAAGATAATAATTTATATCTGTTGTTGTTAGCTAATGCTGGATTTCTGACAATGAAGTCATTTTAAATAATTCTCTTCTTCACAAAATTCTCATCTATGACACCACAAATCACAATTTTATGATATACTACTTAAGTAAAATTAAAATCAAATTAAGATAAACCCTCTTTTCAAAATTAACAAATTTAAAGGTGACCAATGAAACATTAACAATAAATATTTATGACAATGACCTCTTACTCTTCTATAAACACCAGAATAATAAATCCCATGTTGACTACATGAATAAAAATAAAAGGTGTAAGCAGGTCTAGAAATAGAGATCAATATAAAAAATAGTATTACTAATCATATTCAAACTTTCATTCTATTAAATAAGTCAATTTCAGCTAGGAAATATCATGAAGGAGGTGCAACTATGTTACTTGATGAAAGCAAAAATCATCAGTGCTATTCTTGCTATTAACTTTAATAAACCCTTAATAACTATTAAACTTCATCTTCTTAAATGCTTATAGCTAATATTAGCTAAACAAAATAAACCACGAGAACATAAACCATGAGCAATTATTAAAACAAACACTAACTATTAATACACAAATTCAAAATCTTAATATAACTAAACCAATTAAGATGTGAAAGAAGCAAGAGAAAAGATTTTCCAATTATTCATCAACTCTATTAATAAAGCACAAGGGGCTTTAAAAAATTATCTTAACATTGTAATAAATCAAATTAATTAAAATAATCGTTCCCATGTGTATGCATTACTGACATTAAAATGGATTAACCAAACACCCATTCGGAAATTGCAAAAGATAGAAAAAATATTATTGTACATAACTCACGTCTTATTATTACAACATAATGATATAAAATAATAAACAAAATTAAAGCAAATTCTAATCTCAATAAAGTAATTAATAAATGTTTACCTTAGGAAGAAAATACTCATAAACCAAAAAAACATACATCAAATATTATCAACATTGATTGTTTCAAATAAAACATTGTTCTTGTAAACCAAAAATAGGTTCAACTTTTAAAACTTCAAAGGGAAGGAAATCTTATCATAAACTTCCAACACTAACATTTGTCTTAAACTACCTTTTGATATTTTATATTTAATACTAGTATAACATTAAGAATTATCTTTATATTTCTAAACCTTCTTTTATCAATAGACACTTTCTGTATGGCTAATTAGAGGTTATATATCTTTAAAATTTTGATTTTCCTATGATCTATTATTAATTTACCTAGGAGGAATATTTGCATTTATTTAAACATGTTACCAGATTTGCCTTAAATGAAATATTTTTTGTTCAAGTAAGATTCTTTTTACAATTATTCTTTTACCTTTAACCTTTTTATTAATTTATTATCTAAATATCAATTACTCCAGTAACCTACACATAAATATAGAAAATGTATAACCTTCAATTTTAGTTCCAAAAACTTTATATTAAAAATATAAAATCAACAGAGTAATGTATGTATTTACTAACTTAATTGCATCTTATCCATTCTTAACTTAAACTGCCATAGTTAAAATTGTTACATTTAAAATGCACCTTTACGACTAAGAAATTAATGCATAAACCTTTACACAAGACTCTACCTCTAAATAAAATTTTATCTGATATCCACTTATTTAAGTTAATATTTTTTTCCAAATACGTATTGGCCTTTTGAGCTATACATTATTCAGGTCATATGGATTCAGCTTTCTCCAGAGGTTGCACCAAGATGTAAATTATGGATCATTACTATCAACTTTTCATGCCAATGCAGCTTCAATATTCTTTATTTGTATTTATCTCCATTTTGGACGACAAATATATAATCGATCATTTAAATTTTACTAGACATGAATGGTTGGTATACTTTTTTTATTTTTACTTAAGCAACAGCATTTAAAGGTTGCATATTACCTTGAGGACAAACATCTTTTTCTGGGGGAGCTGGAGTTGTTACAAATTTATTGCCTGCTATCCCTTATTTAGGTACATAAATAGTACAATGAGTATGAGGGTGCCTTGCTGTTGATAATGTAACATTAAACCAATTCTTCACATTTCATCTTGTATTACTATTTATTGTTGCAGCAGCAGTTATAGCCCATTTGCTGTTTCTGCATGAAACAGGATCAAATAATTCATTAGGTCTTAACAGAAATATTGATAAACTCTCCTTTCATTTCTATTTTACATTTAAGGATATTTTAGCACACATTATTTTATTTATATTTTTGGAAATTTTATCCCTAAAAGAAGCTTACATTCTAGGAGATCAACCAAAATGATACTTTCTATTCGCCTATTCATGCTATTCCTAGTTAATTAGGAGGAGCATTTCTTCTTGTTATATTATACCTATTGTAATTCTATTTTTTGTAGCTTTAATAGCTACAAATTCATGAGAATTACAATATTACCCCATTAGCTATTTATATTCTGATTAGAAGGGTCAATTTTAATTCTTTTAACGTGAATTTTAATTATTCTGTACTTTCCTTATTAGATTCTAATCCTATTAAATATTAAAATTTGAGATAATTATCTCTGGCAATAAATAAATTATAAACCTAATGAATAAGCCTATGTCTTGAAATCATAATGAAAGGGTTAAAATCCCTTATCACCTTATTACTTAACCTAACCTTCAAAGGAAATCTTTAATCCTAAATAAAAAAAAATAAATAATTTAGTCATAAACGTAAAAATCTCTTCCATGCAAAAAAAATTACACATATAGGTACACTTGTAAATAAACTCTGAGAATATTGTCTTAAAAAACTTAAAAGCAGAACCTCCTCTTCTATACTAAACATTAATGCCAGAAATTAACTCAGGTTCCCCTTCAGCAAAATCTAATGCTGTACAAATAGTCTCAGCAAGATATGTAACAAATCAAACATTACTTAAAGGTAAACAAAAAAATATAAATATGATGTGTTGCACTCACATGACTTTCTCTACTCTGGTACTAACCATTGTTACAAACTCTTATTCCTATATCTTCTTTGTGTTACTTCAGATAAACATTTACAGAAATGATCTTATCACTTATTTCCTTGAAAGTGCAAGGGGAATATTGGAATACAGTATGCTTTGAGAAGTACTGAAATCTTTTAAAGATTTAACATGCCATTCTCTTTGTACCCTTAACATATCAAAAAAATGAAAAAGATGTTCCCATTTCATAAAAATTTTAACTTTTCCGAAACAGACACAAATAACAAGGAATATCTCCGAAATGGTTAGCTCAATTCAAAAATGTATTGGGACACAAATTGGTGTTTTAGTGAGATCTACATTTTTTGTAGAGTAAGATTTTGTCAATCCCTTACGGTTTACCAGTTATTTAAAAGGCATCCAGAATAAATATGCCTACAGGGGCAATAGCCAGAAAATTCAAGTAATACATTTCATTTGGCAAAAAAATATCCCAAACATATGGCATTTTAATCCAAATTGTTAGGGCCATTTTGAAGAAAATAAAAATTTTTGAAAAATGTCCCACGTAAAGGGCAGTTTACGGTGAAGCAAGTGTCTTGAAAAATCTTCGTGTTGCATCGACTTCATAACTCGGAATGTCATTCATCGCTAGTTATGTTGATTGTCCATCTCCTTTACCCCCGAGATAACATCACATATCCAATACTGTTTAAGAACACAGCATTGCTATAAAGCATTTGCTGAATGAAACAATATGGCCAAACATTCAATTTGGTGAATTAGTTTTGTCATTGAAGTGAAATACTAGCATAGTTCACACATGATTTGAACTGCAAAAGTCAAATAAGTTTTTGTCCAACATAGACATACACTGAATGCCTATACAATAACAGCACACTGTATCTCATACTCAAGCTTAAACAATGTTGCATCGCAAACTAATTTAGACGCACGAATGATCATAAAATAGATAAATAACTTCTTAAATGTCTTAATTTTGTAGGTCTGTAAATAGCACTTCATCACAGAACTATTATGCTGAAAATGTATTATACTGAAACCATTTTGTAGGTAAATCTCAATAACTAAACATTAAGATTATTTTAAATTCTGCATGTGTTTACCTTCATCTATGAAATGTGTTTAAAATGACAAATTGTTCATATTCCATCAGGATCCCAGCACCAGGGGTCATTTCTGCTTATAATATTATGCATATTCATACATATATACATTTATGCATACTTAAATGAATAATTAATTATGTTTAAAATCCATGTTTGTTTAAACATAAGCATTATTCAGTCAAATAAATGATTAAACATTAGTTAATACAAATGTTCTGAATAATTTACTAACCAAAATACTTAATACACAAGCAGAAGATTACACTTAAATAAATTCCCTATATAAAATATTTTTCTTTTTCTTTAATTTCTAGTTTACAATTTTTAACTAAATTAGCTTCCTGTGACATCTGACGTGTACAGCCTTTGACAAGTGAACACATATGACTAGTAAGTGTTGGTAGTAACTTCTGCACTTCTGTAATGAAATTGTAAGTCCTACAGCTGCTTGAAAACCCCTTCCTCATATCCACTTTGCAAAGGAGGAGAGCAATATGGGCAGCCTAAAATGAAAAGACACTGTCACGTGATAAAAATTTGCAGGAGTACTTTTAATGTCTCTAGCTCTACAGTCAATGACTTTCAAAATACTCCAGAAATTTTTTATTGTGTGTCAGGGCCTTTTCACTTTGCCCCGCCCACACTCACATCCAACCTTTGTATAGTGGATGTTTGGAAGGGGTTGTATAGCAATTAAGGGACTTAGAGTTTCATTACAGATGTAGATGTTGCTAATAACATTTACTAGTCATATCTGTTCGCTCATGAAATGCCATTCATGTCAGATATCACATGGTTAATTTTGTTACAAATGTAATATAGAAATTAAAGAAGCATAGAATTATTTTATATAAATTATTGTACAATCTATTAAGTATTTTGCTTAATAAATCATTTAAAATATTCCTAGTGCCTAATGATTAACGTTACTGAGTGTTAGGTTAAATGAGCACATGAGCACACAAGTGCCACATACATATTGGACATAAATGCATACATCAGACACATTGAAAATGTACTTTTGTTTGTTCAAATACTAGCATTATTCACTCAAATAAATTAAGTATTCATAAATTTATATGTCTATGTATGCATATGCGTCACATATGCTTGGTCCCTGACAGAATATGCACTATTGGTAATTTTACCCTTCAAAATAGTTGAAGCTAAACCCAGGTAGAAATAAAAATAATCTTAATGTTTATGTACTGAGCTTTTTGAACAAAAAGTTTGAATTATAATACATCTTCAGGGTAATGTTTCTCTAATACAGTGCTATTCACAAAACTACAAGATTAAGAAGTTATTTCACTATTTTATCATCATTCCTACTTCTACATAAGTTTGGGATACCATCAGAAACAAGATGATTTCAGATATCTAAAGTATATAAGGTTATTTACTGCTCCTACACGGTAGGGAAGTTCGATTCCTATTAAATTAAATTGCTTGATAAACGGCATTTGATGGTTTTTTCCTGACATTAAGCTAAAGCTTAGCATGAGGGCTACAAATCTAGTCAATAATTTGATTCATTCTGTAATGAATGAACTATTTGTTTAAAGCATGCTAAGCAAAATCAGAGAAATAAAAACAAAATATCCTACTACCACGTATAAATATGCGTTTACTGATCATACTATATAATTAAGCATTTCAAATTGTAGTTTAAATGAACTGTATACACACTGTTTGTTAAAGTGCACTTTATTCTGTGATTCGTAACATGTTTGCTTAACTTTACTGCAAAGTTGGAATCAACTTTATGTTGAATAAACAAGTGTTACTCCATGATGTCCAAACAAAAACTTATTAACTTTAAACAAATGCATTATTAGTTTTTGTCACTTGTATGGGCATTCAGTGTATATCTAGGTTCAACTGAAACTTATTTGATTTTTGCAGTTCAAGTAATGTTTGAACTATGTTAGTATTTCAGATTAAACAACAAAACTAATTCACTAAATTAAACGCTTTCATTCAGTAAACACTTTTAGCAAAGCTGTGTTCTTAAACACATTGGACGCGTAATAATACCATGGGGGTAACCGGGATGGACAATCAAAATAACTGTCAACAAATAACATTCTGAGTTGTGAAATGAATTTCTTAGTCGGACCATATGCCAGCTGTATCACCGGGCGTAGCAGAACAATGTCATTATGTATATCACCAATATGGATCTTTTCTGCCTGCTACACAGACAGGCTCTAAGTCAAGGCGATGCCTATGAGCAGTAGTCTTTGATAATACACTCCCTATGCAGGTCAAGCTGTTCTTAGTGCAGATCAAGTGAACATTTAGAGTGAAGCGACAGACTAACCAATCCTATTTGTTTGTCCATGTGGACATTACGAGCTGTCAGAGATTAACACCAATTAAAATTGTTTCACAGCGCTAGACCCCGTTAAACCTTCATATTTTCAACTAAATCATTGCGCCAGGCACATTTTTAATGTCGTTGAGTGTACACAATTAACATCTACTGTATCATGTCAATACCGGCTGTAAATAATATATATATATATATATATATATATATATATATATATATATATATATATATCCTATACTTCAGAAACCTTTAATTTTAAAATAATCAAACATTGTAAATTTTACCCGGTTCATTACAATACTATCTGTAGGTGGTTTACCACCTTTCTTAGGATTTTTCCCCCAATGAATTGTAATTCAATTTATAGCCCAAAACAAATAATGTTTACACCAACTATTCTAATTATATCTTCCCTTTTAACTTTAGACTATTTCATACAAATAATGTACACAACAATAATAAGAAGTTGTATGAACCATTTCAGTTTATCCAAATCGACATTAACAAATAATTATATTCTCATTATCCACTTTATTATTAGGAATAATGAGATGCACTTTAATCTTTTGAATATACTTATATTTTAAGTTAAATAAACTAATATCCTTCAAAGTTATAAATGAAGAGATTTACCTTTAAGACTTAGTATTAAATTACACTATTACAATTGCTTTCTAGTATCATTTTAGGAATATAGGACCTTCTGGTAAAAGAGAAATATATCCCCTTAATAAATTTACAATCCGCTACTTATTCAACTACAACCATTTTACCTATTTTATTGCAACAATTAGTCCCAACTAATCATAGACACATTGGAACATTATACTTCATGTTTGGTGCTTGAGCAGGCATACTTGGAACATAACTAGGAATTTTAATTCTAACCAAATTAGTTCAACCTGGATCCCTTATTGGAGATGATCAAATTTATGTTATTGTAACTGTTCACACTTTTGTTGTAGGTTCGTTCATATTTATACCAATTATACTTGGTGGTTTCAGAAATTGACTAGTACCTCTTATATTATTTATTGAAGGGAAAGCTAGGTCTGGGTGTTTTAATATAAGATTTTGGTGTCTCAACACCCTCAATCTTGTTATTACTAATTAGAAGTATAGTAGGGGCAGGAACAGGTTGAACTGTTTATCCCGCTGTTTGACCTAGAATTGCTCATGCTGGCCCTGCAGTAGATTTAACAGTTTTTTCTCTTCATCTGGCATATAAGTTTTGAGTACCAAAATATTCTCTTCAACCCAAATCAATATATTTAATACAATCAAAGACCAGCTGTTACAGGTTATTTACTAGCTTCCTTTGTCAAAATTAAAGATACAAAATCCCCTAGACCCAGAAGAAATAATAACTCTAATATTTAAGTAAATTAAAATATCCTAATAATGTGCACTTAAATAAAATTCCTCCTAATTCTCAAAGCTATTAACCTAACCAAGATATATGACTTTTATAAAAGAAGGTAAACAAATAAAATAAGAAGTTAAAAATTTTTTTCAGTTTAACGTTCTTCCACCAATAACTGCAAAAATTATTAATCGTAACATTCCATAAATTATTATCCATCTTTCTTCTCTCAATTGAAATAAAGGTACTAAATTAAGATCTCCTCATAAAACACAACAAAATAAACAGAAAGAACAACATAACATTAAACCAGTTGAAAAAAAATATAAATGAATATCCTCAAATTCCTTACAGAAACTACCTATAAAATCATATCTTTTGAATAAAAAACGGCTAAAAAAGGTATTTCACCTAAAGCAAAATTAGATATTATAAAACAAGCTGAAGATAAAGGTATAAAAGCAGATACATTTCTTATAAAACAAATATCTTGTAAATGTTTTATATTATGGATTACTATACCAGCACATATGAACAATAAAGCATTTAATTACAGCATGAGTCAATAAGTGAAAGAAGTTAAATCAGAAAATCCTAAAGATAAAATTCTTATTATCTAACCTTATTCACTTAAAGTAGATAAAGCAATAATTATCCTCAAATGATATTCAAAACTAGCACCTAAACCAGATATAAACATTGTTAGATCAGAAATTACTAATAAAAATCTTAAAAAAATTAATCTGAAAAGGCTTTACTAAGTTGAATTAACACATAAACCCCAGCAGTAACTAAAGTTAAAGCATGAAAAAAAGCAGAAAGAGGAGTGGGTGCAGCTATTGCTGCTGATAGTCAAGCCGAAAAAGGAACTTGAGCACGTTTTGTTATACCTACGATACAAAACAACTAGAAATGAAATTAAACTTAAGTCATTATTATTTATTACACAATCTAGATAAATATAATTCCATCTACCAAAATTCAATAGTCACCACCTCAATTTGATAATGCAGTTAATAGTTCAGCATTATCTAGGATTTCACATTTGGGTAATAAATAACTAAACAATAAGAAACCAATCCTAAACCATACCATCCTAGGAGAGTTCTATTTAAATTGGGACTAGTAATTACAAATATTATTGTTAAAACAAATATTAGAACTAACAAAATAATCTGATTTAATATTACTTCCTCTGTTATATAATCTCCACTATATAAGATCACTAAGGATGAAATTAAAGCAGCAAATCTTATAAATAATAATGATATTCAATCCAACAATAGTGTTATAAAAATTGATGATAAATTTAATCTAACGATTTCTCTTTCAATGAAATAGAATATATAATTTATAATACAAAATATACTAAACAGAAATCCTTATAAAGAAAATAATAACAGTGAAAACAAGCTAATAAAACATCATGAGAAATATATCACAACCTAAGATAACAATTTATTTGTGTTGTTGTTTGCTAATGCTGGATTTCTGACAATGAAGTCATTTTAAATAATTCTCTTCTTCACAAAATTTTCATCTATGACACCACAAATCACAATTTTATGATTTACTACTTAAGTAAAATTAAAATCAAATTAAGACAAACCCTCTTTTCAAAATTAACAAATTTAAAGTGACCAATGAAACATTAACAATAAATATTTATGACAATGACCTCTTACTCTTCTACAAACACCAGAATAATAAATCCCATGTTGACTACATGAATAAAAATAAAAGGTATAAGCAGGTCTAGAAATAGAGATCAATATAAAAAATAATATTACTAATCATATTCAAACTTTCATTCTATTAAATAAGTCAATTTCAGCTAGGAAATATCATGAAGGAGGTGCAACTATGTTACTTGATGAAAGCAAAAATCATCAGTGCTATTCTTGCTATTAACTTTAAAAAATCCTAAATAACTATTAAACTCCATCTTCCTAAATGTTTATAGCTAATATTAGCTAAACAAAATCAACCACGAGAACATAAACCATGAGCAATCATTAAAACAAACACTAACTATTAATACACAAATTCAAAATCTTAATATAACTAAACCAATAAAGATGTGAAAGAAGCAAGAGAAAAGATGTTCCAATTATTCATCAACTCTATTACTAAAGCATAAGGGGCTTTAAATAATTATCTTAACATTGTAATAAATCAAATTAATTAAAATAATCGTTCCCATGTGTATGCATTACTGACATTAAAATGGATAAACCAAACACCCACTCGCAAATTGCAAAAGATAGAAAAAATATTGTTATACATAACTCACCTCTTATTATTACAACATAATAATATAAAATAATGAACAAAATTAAAACAAATTCTAATCTCAATAAAGTAATTAATAAATGTTTACCTTAGGAAGAAAATACTCATAAACCAAAAAAACATACCTCAAATATTATCAACATTGATTGTTTAAAATGAAACATTGTTCTTGTAAACCAAAAATAAGTTAAACTTTTAAAACTCCAAAGGGAAGGAAATCTTATCATTAACTTCCGACACTAACATTTGTCCTAAACTACCTTTTGATATTTTATATTTAATACTAGTATAACATTAAGAATTATCTTTTTATTTCTAAATCTTCCTTTATCAATAGGCACTTTCTGTATGGCTAATTAGAGGTTATATATCTTTAAAATTTTTATTTTCCTATCATCTATTATTAATTTACCTAGGAGGAATATTTGGTTTTATTTAAACATGTTACCAGATTAGCCTTAAATGAAATATTTTTACTTCAAGTAATTTTCTTTTTACAATTACTCTTTTACCTTTGACCTTTTTATTAATTTATTATCTAAATATCAATTACTCCAGTAACCTACACATAAATATAGAAAATGTATAACCTTCAATTTAAGTTCCAAAAACTTTTCATTAAAAATATAAAACAACAGATTAATGTATGTAATTACTAACTTAATTGCATCTTATCCATTCTTAACTTAAATTGCAGTAGTTAAAATTATTACATTTATAATGGACCTTTACGACTAGTAAATTAATGCATAAACCTTTACACAAGACTCTACCTCTAATCAAAATTTTATCTGATATCCACTTACTTAGGTTAATATTTTTTCCAAATACGTATTGGCCTTTTGAGCTATACATTATTCAGGTCATATTGATTCAGCTTTCTCCACAGGTTGCACATATGTATGTATTTACCAAGATGTAAATTATGGATCATTACTATCAACTTTTCATGCCAATGCAGCTTCAATATTCTTTATTTGTATTTATCTCCATATTGGACGAGAAATATATAATCGATCATTTAAATTTTACCAGACATGAATTGTTGGTATACTTATTTCATTTTTACTTAAGCAACAGCATTTAAAGGTTGCATATTACCTTGAGGAGAAACATTTTTTTCTGGAGGAGCTGGAGTTGTTACAAATTTATTGCCTACTATCCCTTATTTAGGTACTGAAATAGTACAATGAGTATGAGGGTGCTTTGCTGTTGATAATGCAACATTAAACCAATTCTTCACATTTCACTTTGTATTACTGTTAATTGCTGCAGCAGCAGTTATAGCCCATTTACTGTTTCTGCATGAAACAGGATCAAATAATTCATTAGGTCTTAACGGAAATATTGATAAACTCTCCTTTCGTTTCTATTTTACATTTAGGGATATTTTAGCACACATTATTTTATTTATAGTTTTCGAAATTTTATCCCTAAAATATGCTTACATTCTAGGAGATCAACCAAAATGATACTTTCTATTCGCCTATTCATGCTATTCCTAGTAAATTAGGAGGAGCATTTCCTCTTTTTATATTATATCTATTGTAATTCTATTTTTTGTAGCTTTAATAGCTACAAATTCATGAGAATTACAATATTACCCCATTAGCTATTTATATTCTGATCAATAGGGTCAATTTTAATTCTTTGACAATGAATTTTAATTATTCTGTACTTCCCTTATTAGATTCTAATCCCATTAAATATTAAAATTTGAGATAATTATCTCTGGCAATAAATAAATTATAAACCTAATGAATAAGCCTATGTCTTGAAATCATAATGAAGGGGTTAAAATCCCTTATCACCTTATTACTTAACCTAACCTTTAAAGGAAATCCTTTAATACTAAATAAAAACAATAAATAATTTAGTGATAAACGTAAAAATCTCTTCCATGGAAAAAAAACTACACATATAGGTATACTTGTAAATAAACTCTGAGAATATTGTCTTAAAAAATTTAAATCAAAACCTCCTCTTCTATACTCCACATTAATGACAGAAATTAACTCAGGTTCCCCTTCAGCAAAATCAAATGCTGTACAAATAGTCTCAGCAAGATATGAAACAAATCAAGCATTACTTAAAGGTAAACAAAAAAATATAAATCTGATGTGTTGCACTCATATGACTTTCTCTACTCTGGTACTAACCATGGTTACAAACTCTTATGTGTGTTACTTCAGATCAATATTTACAGAAATGAGCTTATCACTTATTTCCTTGAAAGTGCAAGGGGAATATTGGAATACAGTAGGCTTTGAGGAATACTCAAATCTTTTAAAGATTTGACATGCCGTTCTCTTTGTGTCCTTAACATATCAAAAAAATGAAAAAGAATTGCCCATTTCATAAAAGTTTTAACTTTTCCGAAACCAACACAAATAACAAGTAATATCTCCGAAATGGTTACCTCAATCCAAAAATGTATTGTGACACTAATTGGTGTTTTAGCGAGATCTACATTTTTTGTAGAATAAGATTTAGTCAATCCCTTTTGGTTTACCAGTTATTCAAAAGGCATCAAGAATAAATATGACTATAGGGGCAATAGCCAAAAAATTCAAGATATACATTTCATTGGCAAAAGAATATCCCAAACATATGGCATTTGAATCCAAATTGTTAGGGCCATTTTGAAGAAAATAAAAATTTTTGAAAAATGTCCCATGTAAAGGGCAGTTTACAGTGAAGCAATTGTCTTGAAAATCTTCGTGTTGCATCGACTTTATAACTTGGAATGTAATTCATCGCTAGTTCTGTTGGTTGTCCAACCCCTTTACCCCTGAGATAACATCACATATCAAATACTGTTTAAGAACACAGCATTGCTATAAAGCATTTGCTGAATGAAACAATATGGCCAAACATTTAATTTGGTGAATTAGTTTTGTCATTGATGTGAAATACTAGCATAGCTCAAACATGATTTGAACTGCAAAAATCAAATAAGCTTTTGTCCAACATAGACATACACTAAAGGCCTATACAATAACAGCACATGGATGTCGTCATCCTATCTCATATTCAAGCTTAAACAATGTTGCATCCTAAACTAATTTAGACGCATGAGTGATCATGAAATAGACTTCTTAAATGTCTGAATTTTGTAGGTGTGTAAATAGCACTTCATCACAGAACTATTATGCTGAAAATGTATTATACTGAAACCACTTTGTAGGTAAATCTCAATAAATAAGTATTAAGATTATTTTAAATTCTGCCTGTGTTTTACCCTCATCTATGAAATGTGGTTAAAATTACAAATTGTTCATATTCTATCCGGAGCCCAGCACCAGGGGTCATTTCTGCTTAAAATATTATGCATATTCATACACATATACATTTATGCATACTTAAATGCACAATTAATTATGTTTAAAATCTATGTTTGTTTAAACATAAGCATCATTCAGTCAAATAAATGATTAAACATTAGTTAATACAAACGTTCTGAATAATTTACTAACCAAAATACTTAATACATAAGCAGAAGATTACACGTAAATAAATTTCCTATATAAAATATTTTTCTTTCTCTTTAATTTCTAGATTACAATTTTTAACTAAATTAGCTTCCTGTGACATCTGACGTGTACAGCCTTTGACAAGTGAACACATATGACTAGTAAGTGTTGCTAGTGACTTCTGCACTTCTGTAATGAAATTGCAAGTCCTACAGTTGCTTTAAAACCCCTTCCTCATATCCACTTTGCAAACGGGGAGAGCAATATGGGCAAGCTAGAGCGAAAAGACACTGTCACGTGATAAAAATTTGCAGGAGTACTTTTAATGTCTCTAGCTCTACAGTCAATGACTTTCAAAATACTCCAGAAATTTTTTATTGTGTGACAGGGCCTTTTCACTTTGCCCCGCCCACATTCTCCTCCACCTTTGCACAGTGGATGTTTGGAATGGGTTGTATAGCAATTAAGGGACTTAGAGTTTCATTACAGATGTAGATGTTGCTAGTAACATTTACTAGTCATATCTGTTCGCTCATGAAATGCCATTCATGTCAGATATCACACGGTTAATTTTGTTAGAAATGTAATATAGAAATTAAAGAAGCATATTTATGCACAATCTATGAAGTATTTTGCTTAATGAATCATTTAAAATATTCCTAGTGCCTAATGTGTGACGTTAGTGAGTGCTAGGTTAAATGAGCACATGAGCACACAAGTGCCACATACATATTGGACATAAATGCATACATCAAACACATTTAAAATGTACTTTTGTTTGTTCAAATATTAGCATTATTTACCCAAATAAATTAAGTATTCATAAATTTATATGTCTATGTATGCATATGCGTCATACGCTTGGTCCCTGACAGAATATGCACTATTGGTCATCTTACCCTTTTTTATAGTTGAAGCTAAACACAGGCAGAATTAAAAATAATCTTAATGAGTAGGCGTAGAATAATCTTAATGTTAATCTTAATGTTTATGTACTGAGTTTTTGAACAAATTGGTTGCATTATACGACATTTTCAGCGTTATGTTTCTGTAATACAGTGCTATTTACAAATCTACAAGATTAAGAAGTTATTTCATTATTTTAGCCTCATTCGTTCATCTACATATACTTGGGATACCATCATCATTAACTTCGTTTCAGATATCTAAAATATATAAGGTTATTTATCCTGTAGGGTAGGTTCGAGTCCTAGTAAATTAAATCGCTTTCTAAACGGCATTTGATATTTATTTTCTGACATTAGGCTAAAGTTAGCGCTACAAATTCAGTCAATAATTTGATTCGTTCTGTAATGAATGAACTATTTGTTTAAAGCACGTATAAATATGTGTTTGCTGATCACACTACAATATTAAGCTTTTCAAATTATAGTTTAAATGAACTATATACACACTGTTGCTAAAAGTGCAATTTTTTCTGTGATTCGTAACATGTTTGCTTATGTTGAATAAACTAGGTGTTGCTCCATGAGGCCCAAAAAAAAACATATTAATTTTAAACACAATTTTATCAGACACCTCAGAAAACAGAGAAAAATAACAAAAGGCAGAGGATACGAAAGGGAAAATGCTTGAGTATGAGATAGGGTAAGAATATTCATGAGCTGTTAGTTTTTGTCACTTGGACGTTCAGTGCATATCTATGTTCAACAGAAACTTATTTGATTTTTGCAGTTGAAATAATGTTTGAACTATGTTAGTATTTCAGATTAAACAACAGAACTAATTTACTAAATTACACGCTTTCATTAAGTAAACACTTTGTAGCAAAGTTGTGTTCTTCAACACATTGGACGTGTAATATTATCATGGGGGCAACAGGGATGGACAATCAAAACAACTGTCAACAAATAACATTCTGAGTTGTGAAATGGAGTTCTTAGTCGGACCATATGCCAACTATATTACCGGGCGATGCAAAACTATGTATATCTTTTCTGCCCGCTACACGGCAAGGCTCTTAGTCAAGGCAATGCCTATGAGCAGTAGTGTTTGATAATACACTCCCTATGCAGGTCAACCTGTTCTTAGGGCAGATCAAGTGAACATTAAGAGTGAAGGGACAGACTAACCAATCCTATTTGAGTGTCGATGTGGGCATGACCAGCTGTCAGAATTAACACCAATTAAAATTGTTTCAGAGCCCAAGACCCCGTAAAACAATCATATTGTCAACCAATTCATAGAACCAGGCACATTTTTAATTTTATTGAGTGTACACTATTAATATCTACTGTATTATCTCAATAACAGCTATAAGTAATATTTATATATACACTATTCTCTATACTATATATATATATATATTTTTAGCATATACTTCGCCAACCTTTAGTTAAAAAAATAATTGAAAAATGTAAATTTATACTGTTCACTGCAATACTATCTCTAAGCAGATTACCACCTTTTTTAGGATTTTTCCCCAAATTAATTGTAATTCAATTTATAGCACAAAACAAATAATGTTTACACCAACTATTCTAATTATATCTTCCCTTTTAGCTTTACACTATTACATACAAATAAAATACACAACACTAGTAATAAGTTGTATCAACCATTTCAGTTTATCCAAATCAACATTCAAAAATATGTATATTCTCACTATCCATTTTATTATTAGGAATAATGAGATGTACTTTAATCTTTTGAATATACTAAGACTTTAAGTTAAATAAACTAATATCCTTCAACGTTATAAATGAAGAAATTTACCTTTAAGTCTTAGTATTAAATTACACCACTAGAGTTGGATTCTAGTATCATTTTAGGAATATATGACCTTCTGGTAAAAGAGAAATATATCCCCTTAACAAATTTACAATCAGCCATCTCACCTATTTTGTTGTAACAATGATTATTCCCAACTAATCATAAACACATTGGAGCATTATCAGTGGCGGCTCGTGACTTGTTGCAGTGGGTGTGCAGTACATTGCATCGTCTCCACCTTTACTCCCTTTCTATCTCTAACACAACCCCACACAATTCTAATTCTAATTTCATATGGGCAGTTGAGCTCTTATGTTTTGCTATTTTTTGTTATAAATGACCAATATCACAAGAAATATTATTGGTCCAGACTCTATTTCTCTCACTCGCAAACAATAATAATGGAAAACACCTTCTCTTATAAAAATAAACCCGAAAGATTTATCTCCTTTGGTTTTGCCATGTTACTCATTTCCACATTTTCATAAATTCAAATTTGCTGCTATGTGCAGACACAACTGCAGACACAACTGCATGCAACTTGCTGCCAGGATATAAACAAAACAAACAGTAACAAACACTGTAACAAAATAACTGTTCCAAACTGAGGTATTGGCCTTAGTAAATTACGACATGAAGAGTAATTATATGCATTTATAATCGTTTAATAAGACTAGATGTAGGTAATTGTGTTTATAACATTAATATTATATTGCAGATGGCTGCATTATATTTAGAACTGTCATGTTGGCTACCTAGTAGGTTTTGCTAAATGGCAGGAATATGCTTGTAGCAAGAAAAACAGAGGGACTTGTACGAGAATGTAGTGTGCTTGCACGGTAAGAATTACATGTGTTGGCCTTGTCGATTATTGTGCCTTAACTCGCCGTACTCTTAAATACAAGCTTTGCACTGCTCACCACGTACTCCTCGCCTAAAAGCTACCTTCGCCAGTCACAAAATCGGCCTATGCCTCTCAGCTTGATGGAGCTGCCATTTGGTAAAGAGGGAGCGGGAAAATTAAACGAGCAAGTTCATATACGTACAAGAAAATCTGAACAATTACAAGGATATTATTCCTACTAATTATAACAATCGGGCTGTATCATGAATGAAATCAAGGATCCCTTGAATAAGCTACATAATTAAAGGTTTTTAGTTAAACATAACACTTGATTTGAGCAGATAATTTATGAAGATAAATACAAATCAAGAATATTGATGCTACGATAGCATGGAAGATTTGTAATGGTCATCCATAATTTAGGAATCATCACAGGCACTTTAATTCTATGAATATATCAAGACTTTAAGTTAAATAAAACTAATATACTTCAAAATTATAAATAAAGAAATTTATCTTTAAGTCTTAGGTAATTATCTCACGTCTCCACATTGATCCTAAAACATTAACCCACTTCCTCAGCAAAGGGCAGCCACCACAATGTGAAGTCCGCAATAACTGCCTCACAGTAAACCATCTCTTCACAGAATGCAAGCAATACGCTACACAATGACAGCTTCATCACGTCATTGGAGACTTATGCACCATTCAGGATACGCCATCCAACTTCATACACGTATTACTATTCCTCAAAAGCACAAGCCTGCATGTGAAAACCTAACTCTAAGGATACCTTTGTTATATTGATTTGTTAATTAGTATTCTCATGATTTTGTTTAAATAATTGTAACAAATTTATTGTATGCCACTGTATTTTATAAAATAGATGAGATATGACTTAATTGTTAAAGCGACTCTAAATAAAAAAAAATTGATTTGCATTCAGTAAGTATTGAATTATTAATCTTTCTTAATATAAGTAAGAAGCAAATTAATTGTAATCCGTTTTGGCCTGATAGTAAGATATATTCAAAATCCTTGTTTATTAATTGAAACCAAAATAGAGATATATCACTGTTAATGATAAAATTGAAATTAATGTGTGTGTTGATCAAAGAAAGGCTGTTAACTTATTACTCAAGTTGTTTAAATCCATTTATATCTTACCCTCAATTTATATAGTTTAAAATAAACCATTTCATTTTCATTCTAAAAATAAAATTTATATTTTTATACATATATTGAAAGAAAAAATTGCCTCAATAACAGCTTCAGTGTTATACTCTAATATAAGATATTTGGTCAAATAATAAAGATCACCAAAATTAAAGCAATTAAAAAAATTACCAAATAAAGTTTCAAATCATTTGTTTGAAATCACTGATTAATTCCTCTTAATTTTATTAAAACATAATATAAGCTTTGAGCACCAAATTATTCTCTTCAACTTCGATTGAGATTGGATCATGCTGATCTCCTTTAGCAATTATTCATTTTAATGCTCTTCAAGTTCCTCTTTTAAATACAAGAGTTCTATTAGCCTTTGAAATTACTATCACATGAAGTCATCATGGATTATTAGAAAATAATTGTAATCAAGCAACACAAAATGCTCTTAAATCTTATTTATTACAAAAGGTATTCTATACCTGGGAGGAATATAAAAAAGATTAGGTAAAATATGGTGTTTATGCACTTCTCAGTATTTTGTAATTTAATTAGAAGTTAATTTTTGGCTATTATAGGAGGTAAAAAAACACACGAGGTCGTTCAATTGCCAGGATCACATTAGCGTCAATGGCGAGTTGGAATTTTGTCCCGCAGGTAAAGCTACTGACATGTGACTGTCAGTTTTAAGGGTACATTCAAGTCATTGATCTGTGGCGGGTTCCCACCAGAACTAGGAAATCATAGAATTATATGGCAATATTAATTACTGCTACTACTAATACTATTACTACTACTTCTACTACTATTACTACTAGTACTATTGCGATGCACTATGCATGTATAAGGAGAGAACAAAGCACTTTAAACCAAAGAATCTGGGCCCTATTTATTGCACAACTTTGGTGTAGCTGGCCCCATAGCTTAGTCGTTAGAGCGCCTGCTTACTAAGAAAGGGGTATCGGGTTCGATTCCCGGTTGTGGAGTGGGAATATTTCTCAGGCGAGATTATTTGAAGTCCTCCCCAGGGTCTGGAGTTATAAATGAGAGAATGAATGTGTGAGTGAATTTAACATGTAAAATGCTTAGTCACTCAAAACGCACTATTAAATGAATAACATCATTGCCGATGGGTAATATATTCCAATAGAGAGGACACCGATGTGACCATTGATGTTAATGGTGGGATATAAATAGAGCAATTTAAAAAAGAATCTTTGGCGTTTACCAACTACCAAGGGGAAAATAAATAATGTGTTATAATAAACCAATGCTTTTGTAAATTCTACATAGCCCACATACAGCTGGATTCATCATTCCCAGAAGGGCACCTTCAACACATTCTGTAGGCGAACCAACACAGCTTTCCTTCGGCTCTTATGCATGTGCACATGAAACCATGCCAAACAGTGCATAAAGATGCTGGTGCATGCATTGCTATCCAAGTTATGAATGAAAGTGATTTTGTTGGCATCAAAGTAGAAGAATCCAGCTCTAATGTTTTCAAAGGGAAAATGCATGAATAATTTAAGAATAAGGCTGTTGGAGGCTCTAACAATATGCACAAGCAAACAAACAGTTATTTGGAAGTTGTTAAACATCGTATTTAACAGATTTGTTTATTATTGTTTTCTAATACAATATAAAACAATAAACCAAAAGTAAATAAATCTTTCTGGCCTTGAAACATAGTGTTCCAATCAACTAAAATCAGAGCTTAATTTTCCCTCTTTATAGTATAAACCCTCAGAATTATTAGAATATTCAATGTGCCAATTAGAAAGTACATTTCTCTGCAGAAAACTTACAATGCACAAAGCCAAAAATCATCCTTGTCTTTTTTATTTAAAAAAAAAAAGCAAGGTAATATCAAAACCACCCTAAAGTATGTGGAAACTCATAATGTCCTTAGGCGTAGATCAAGGAAAGACACAGTGAATCAGATACAATAGTTGCTATTCTTAGGACTACAAAGTGATTTGTTTGAAATACATGGAAACAGAGGATTCCAGTGTGCATGAACACATTCCTTAATGTATTGAAAGTCTTGAGGTTGAGAGTAAATAAAATAACTAGGAGATTCCAGCTTGTATTAGATTAGATTGCATTCAGTGAGTTCACAATTAGCCATGAGGCCAGTAGGCAGAAAACACAAATGAGGGATAATCGAACAGAATCAAATCCTGCCTGTAGTGATAAGACTAACGTAATGTATATTTACAAATGCAAATTAAACTTTGTTTTAAACTTTCACAAGCCTTTTCCTACCACGTCCCATTTACTTTTATAACTAGCAATGGATGGCATGTTTTGTCAGCTGATCAATACATATACATTTATGTAGCTTTCAAGCAGGCATCAAATGTAATTAACAAGGGTTCGTCAAAGATAAAAGGTCACATTTGAGAAGGTCAGCAGAATTTGAGCCACAGAAGTGTGTGTAATGAAGATCGACAATTTGACCTGTGTAGAAATACACTGCTGCAGAGAAAGTTCAGAGAGCTGATACCTACCTCCAGATTTGAATACTAAAATGATATGGAGAATGTATTCCTCCAAGCTGGGAAATGTTCCAGTAGAACTTTCTTTTTTCAGAAGCATTTTTAACAGAAAATATGATTCAGGCTTTGGTATACATAGAACTGATGTGATCCACATGTCTAAAACTAGCTGAGCAATTAAAACATGAGCAAAACCACTCCAAAAGATGTAAAATAATGGTGGAAAAGAGAGGTCACTCATTAAGGTATAAACAGTTCTTTAAAACTCTGAATGAGAAAGATGATGATCTTTCAATTCGTTTTTATAATTGTCAGAAAAATCTTCACCTACCCAAGGTACGATCAGTCACGCTATCACAGCAGGCAAATTTATATTATCTTTTGTCCACTTTAATATTTTCTTCTATTTGGTCAACAATATCTTATACAATACTTTAGCGGAATTTTTGTGCAACGTGTTATCTGCTTTAATCAAAGGAGCAGGAATAATAAGAGATTCTTTTGCGATATAAGGTGATTTATTTTTTGCAACTAGCAGCGCTGACTCATGGTTGATTTTGTAAAATTGACATTTGAAGTTGTATCTAAGTTTCCTGCCTTGCACCGCGAAAATTCGATAGACTTGTATTTACATAATCGCCGTGATTGGTTACCAAGTGTCTATGAAGTAGGAATGGTTTCATAGAATTATTCGACAGACTAGTTGCAAATAATGGAGAGGGAAAGAGGTAAATCACACATATTTGGTACGAATCCATATTTCTAATGTAAGATTTACTGCAATATCTGCATTTCGCATTTCTCGGAGATTTTAGACTTTTTCGTAGATGGTTCAACTTCAACACTATTTTCACTTATATCCCATGCTGGTACCATGTTGTCACACTATTCACTGGCAGTGGTTCAACAGTATCACCACTGTTACTTGTAATTGATTTTACCTTTTCCTAGTGCTAGTTTAATAATGCTGCAATATCTAAAAGTTTAAAACATGATACAAATGCTGTTCATCTGCTCTAATGTTATGTAATTAGTTTCCTGAAGAATAAAGTGAGATGTTTTGAAAAAATTATCTCCTTTTCCGACGGTGCTAGTGTTCAGTACAAGAAGAGAAAAAAATTTTAGTGAACATGGGTTTTCACGGGGAGGATTTTGGAATTAACGCAGAATGACATTTCTTTGCTACCTCTCACAGCAAGGGACCTTGTGATGGAGTAGGGGGTGCTACTAAACACCTAGCAATGAAAGCCAGTCTTCGGGCTAGCCAAGATCCTATAACTACACCTCCCAAATTATTTACTTGGGCACAGAGTAATATTACAATTATTACATTTCACTTTTCCTGTTAATGATCACAAACAAGATAGTGACATTTTGGAACCCAGATATGAAAACCGAAAACCAATAAAAGGTACACTAAAGCTAAAGGGTTTCGTCCCATTTTCACAATCCAAAGCTCTGATTAAAGAATATTCATTTCGAAGCGAGGGGAAAACTATTTCCGTTTGGACTGTGTTGGGTGTGATATCAAGACTGTTTCCTAAGCAAACACTGTAACGCCGCTGATTATCCTCGCTTCAAATGACGGATTGCAGTAGCTCAGGGCAACTTGACGTGGTGCGGTACAATTGAGTTGACTGCACCACATGGATAGGTAAGTTATTTAATTCCAACTTAACCATAAATAATACCACTGTGATACTTGGCATGCTGTTATGACACATGTTAAGGAATAACAGTGATTTTTTTCTTCAGATTTTTAAATAGCTGTTATCAGATTTACATTTAATGTCTAAGGTTATTATTATATTTTTTTTAATTAGGTATGATTCAATGTTAGAGGTTTGTGTTTAGAAATAACGTGTATTCCCTAAACTTTTAAATGAGATATTAACGGGGTCTCTATCGTCAAAAGGAAAGAAACTATGCATATTTAAAGATGTCGATAACGCTGTTTTGGGAAATTCGACACGGAATAACTTACAAAATTTACTGTTGTAAATTAAAATTTTAAAGCAGTAAAATCTACTTTTTGCCATAAGAAAACATTTGGAAGAGTCCCAAATAATTATAATATATCGAGGTAAATTATTGTTAAAAATCGTGCAATTTCACATGGAATGACTTATAGGTTCAAATCAGATTTTTAATGTATTTCTGAAGCAAAACTGAAATGCAAAATCTTCTGTGAAATGTTCAACATATTTTTTTATAATAATTATTGTGCTTTGTTGTGCAACTTCAAACCTTGAACAACGGATATACATATATATTACCTATTTTGTTTGTTAATGACACTGTCAGTTACCAGGATCATATTAGTGCTGCCGATGTGCCAGAGTTTTGTCCCAAGGAGTTCTTTTACATGCCAGTATATCTAAAAACATTCAGTTATTGCTTACCACACTTAAAAACCACCAGTTTGTGTCAGGTTTGAATCCGCAGCCTTGGTTGAACAAAACTGTAGTGCAATGAACAGGTGACTTAAACATTTCACAGAATTGAATCTAATGGTCATTCATCTTGGAACAATTCACCAAAATATTTCTCAATTACGGTCCTTATGACCTAGCTGTCAAGGGGCCCTTAAACTCTACTCATTGACTCACTGGCTCACTCAATTTCTTAATTTTGCAAGCTATTTAATTTTAAAATTTGCCGTCAACTCTCCACTGATCCAGTTCCCTGGGATCCGCTTCGGTAGTGTGTCGGTTAGCGTGTCTGCCCTACGTTCAAAGGGTCGCGAGGTCGAATCTCGCTTAGGCTAAGTTATCCGGGTAAGGTTTTTTCCCGAGGTTTTCCCTTATCCTGAGAAGACGAATGTCGCGTAACTTAAAGCTCTATGAACTCGGGCTCATTTGAGCATCATTTCACCCGTTTCATTCATTCACCATCCGATATGACATTACGTTGGAGGGCGTTCATTTAAAAAAAAAAAAAAACTTCCCTGGAAAATCCTCAGCCATAACGTCCTTTTTACTTGCATCTTGTAAATGTCCTTTAACTTTTGTGCTAAAATTCTTTATAGATAAACTCATATGCCCTCTAAGTCACGTTTTGATAATAAATCTGCAATACATAACAATTTGCACTGCAAATTACGCAATCAAGTATTTGTTTCTAAATGTTGATCTTTTTGCTAATTTCAAATTCCAGATTAACATCTGCAATTTGGTTTCTTTTTCAGGACTATAACCAATACTTTCCCACAAATGGAAATTAAATGTTTCATGTCTCATTGCTGTCTTTGATAACTTCTGCCAGTCTGAAACTCTCGAGAAGGGGGGTTGGTGTCTGTTTTCTTTGTGGTTTCCTGCTATTTGTGGATGTATACATACCCATTCATTTGAAATAAAGCATCAGATAATAAGTATTTTCTACTTTTTTCTATTAAAATTTAAAATCCAGATACATCACATTGTATACTGCATTGTTTGCCAATCCCAAAGAAGTATGTCACACAATTTCGAAATTGAGACAGCGAAAATCTAATAGTTGGATAGCTGTGGTACTTTAGGATTGTCATAAAGACATAACCTTCTAATAAGTCTATTTAAAAAATTTAAACCTAAATAAGAAAGGTTAAAAGGTGAATAGTTTAAGGATATTTGACAAACAATGTGTAATAATTCGGCCCTGATTTATATGCATTAAACCAACTATAATGAGCCTAAAGGAATGCATTAGAATGCTGAAAATATGCACCAAACATAAAGGAATAAACACCTTGTTTTATTTGAACTCGTGACTACACATGTTTCAGTTGTTGCTGAATGATCAATCACAGTGTGTTACATAGAGTTGCTGAATGTACTCAGCGATTAAGAATTTATTATCGGACAGAGTTAGTTTGAAAAATGGTCGTTTCACGTCACTGGGCGTCATTGGGCAGTAAATTTACACTGGTATTGACTGGTCGGAGCATTCATCTGTTAAACATTGACTTGTTTGTTTTCTTCAGTCTTTGGTTGAGTCCAGCACCGCATTGAGTTTGGTTGTAACCTACGTTTTAGTCAGTTTTCTCATGGGCGTGATTTAGAGAAAAAATTGTGTTGTCAATCAGCTGAAGAGATTCACGCAGGATGCACCGCAAGGGATGTGCAAGACAGAGATTCCTTTGATTCTTCAGGTTGTTCAGAAATATCAGGTAATTAAAACGAAGTGGATTCTTCTGTAAATAAATATTTTTTCTGCTAGCACATACATACCTACAAAAAGTGGTAAACTCTGAATAAAGCATCATGACCATATACACGAAATCTTATTCCACATAAAAATACATATTTTGAAAAAAAAAGTGTAAATGTAAAAACATGAATCTGAATTAATTTGTGGTTTTTCATATTTAGCCTGCACAATTTAAAAAGAAAACTGAGCTGTTATAAACATATAGTATTGTGTCACCAGTATCGGCGAATGCTCAGCATTTGATGATGCCTAAAGAAAATAGCATAGTTTAGGCCATTATAAACAAACTTGGTGGCACCCTGTTTATACCTCCTATGCCATCTGTATACTATTCTACGAGTACATACATGTTTACTCTGCTAGACCGAGCGCTTACAATAAGCAGTGTGAATAAACCACACAGATCGACACTGCCTTTCTTCCTCGGTTCTTATGGGTAACATGTTTCTTGTAACCTGTGCATCTTGAAAACATGCCGAAAGTTAAGTCTAGTGCTAACTCATGTTCTCAGCAATAGGTAGACAAATTTAGTTTTGTTTTGTCAATCATGTGTAAAAACGTAAGTGCAGATCAGCGTTCACAAGTTACTCAACCTTATCTGGAAATAAATGTAATGCTGTTGTGACTCGTGTATATTTATGAGTTACTGACAGGTGAACCAACTTCAAGTGTAGCGCAATCCAAGTGTTCCCAGTATTACTTAGATTTCAGCAGAGCATTTGTTGTAGCCAACATCCCAATCTGATGCGTTGCACTCATATGTCTATCTATACTCTTGTACTAACCATTCTTACACACTCTTATTCCTATATCTTGGTCATGTTAGTTGAGATAAAGATTTGCAAAAATTATCTTATTGCTTACTTCCTTTGCATTATTTCCTTGTAGGAGCACGGGGAATAGGAGAATACAGTAGGCTTTGAGTGATTGAGATTCCGTTCTCTTTCCACGATTAACATATAAAAATGAATAACTATGTCATATATGGCAGAAGTATAAGTTTTCCAAAACTCACACCAATAACAATACATATCTCCGAAATGGTTCACTCTACAAAAACCTGTATTTGGACTTAGATTGTGTATTTTAGCAAGATCTACATTGTTCCATCTCTTACGGTTTACCAGTTATGCAAAAGTCATCTAGAGTATGACTTCTAACAATGCTTTTTTTCGGATTCAGGGGGCCTCAAAACATGTATTTCCGGTGAAATCTCGATATTGAATTTTTGGATGGAATACAATACTTTCTCTACTTTATTATACGCAGTGGAGAAAGTAAAAAGGATATAATGTTCTACTTAGGAACGTTTTGCCGCAACATATCGACATTGAGCTTCCTGAAGAATCAACATCAAGAATCTACGTTCCTTAGTGCTAAGATGAAACTCTGGAAAAAAAAAAAGAAAAAAGAAAAAAACAAAGGGCAAACTTATGAATAAGAAAAAACTTTGGGTGAGCATCTCTGACAAATGTTCTTCAAAAGCTGAAGGAACTAAGTGTTCATCTTCTTTTCTTTTTCTTTTTTTTTTTAATATAGGTATTTATTAAACCGTTAACTGATTCAGTTCCCCTGAGGATGGCGGCAGAGTTAGTCGCTGAAAGCTTGGGTAGTTACCCTAATCTGACCTGGCTGTTAGCCCGAGAAACTATCATCAATAATCAACGCCGGGAAAGCTTCAAGTCATTAATTTATTTAACCGATCAGAAAACCTGCTATACATGCTAGTGATAACTGAGGATGTTGCCTCTAATATGTGCAGCAGTTAACAAGAACATAATGTTAACAATTGAGCAATAATACAAGTATGGGATATTAGCAATACAATTTGGCTATACAATGATAACAAGGTATTGAACAAGCTAAATACAATGATCATAATCAAGGAGTTAAGAAAGAATTTGCAATGAATGAAGTTGTTCTAAGAGATCACTGCTATCTAAGGTGTCAGTGAGCAATAAGTCCTGAGGCAGTTTTCTTTTTAGTCTTCTGCCCTGTGGGTTTCTTAATCCAATGTGATATGTTACAACGCCTGATACTCCAGTTAATTTGAACAAGAATGTCCTTGAGACATACTCTTGTATAGGAAGAATTCCTAATTTCTGATGCAACTGGTCGTTTCTTATGTACCATGAATCCTTTGTAATAGTGCGGAGAAATTTGTTTTGTATAACCTGAAGTCGATAGATATAAGTTTTGTTAACTGCTCCCCACACAGGAGTGGCATAGGAGATTAAGGGGCGTATAAGTGATTTATATAGCGGTATTGAGCACTCCAGTTCAAGCAGAGATCTCTTTTGTGGCAGAGGGTACAATTTTATGATTCTGGAAGTAGCTAGTGTTTAAATGTAGGATATATGAGAGTTCCAAGTAAGTTTTGTGTCAAACATTGCTCCTAGATATTCACTGATGCTTCTGGAGGCAACCATGTAAGGTGTTTTTCCTGAGGTAGTAGTGGGGATGGGTTGTTGTATGGCCTAAGGAGAATATCTTAGCTATCTATTGGTATTTAACTTCATTCCTCAGATTGTAAAGCATTTAGATAGGAGGTTGACTGACGTGTGTGGCCTTTTGACTGTAATATGTAAGATAGGGTGAGAATAGAAAATAACTGTGTCGTCTACATACATTGCAGTAGATGTAGTATTTGTATCTGGTAGGTCGTACATGAAAAGGTCAAATAATAATGGTGCTAGAACTGATCCTTGCGGACCCCTGCTGTTATTGGTCTAATGGTAGATTTATAACTATTTATTCGCATCAGAAATTGGCACTGTGATATGAAACTTTTCATTATATTGATCAGATGGTCTGGAAGTCCAATTCGATCTAATTTAACCAGTAAACCTTCATAGCATACAGTGTGAAAAGCTTGAGCTATACCAAGGAAAACAGCAGTAATATATTCCTTCCCGAAACCACTTATATTTTCAGTAATTCTTAGTAACTAAATAGTTGTTGAATTTTGAGAACGAAAGCCGAATTGAAGGGATGGTGTAATGTTATTGCTGTAAACATATGCTGTTAAACGTGCGGAGATTACTTTTTTATAATTTTGACAGAGCAGGCAGGAGACTGATTGGCCGATAACTCGATGGTAGATGTTTAGGCTTTTGTAGTTTATGAAAAGTTATTTCCGCAAGCTACAATGAATGAGGGAAATTGCCAATTCTTAACGAGGTGTTAAGATTTGCGTTAAATAGACCAGACCTTCCTTTGTAAGTTTCTTCAAAACAACGTTTGGTATGAGATCATGTCAAGGGAATTTCTTAATAGAAATATCCCTGATGAAACAAAGTAATTCCTTAGATGACATGTGTGACATTCTAGTTCGCACTTTCGGCTTAGGTGTATGTTTGTACAGCTCACGTTCAATGTCGGAGATAGTTTTATTATTATTGTTAACTGCTAGCGTATTTTCGTAATAGGAGCCAAGGACGTTGCATTTAGACTGAGAATCTGTAAATATCTCATTATCAACATGTAGTGAAGATACTGGTGTTGGTTTCTCGTAAATTCCTTTTGGTTTCATACCAAACTGAGCTGTCGCTAAAAGATAAAGAGGATTTAGTGCTGCCAAGGCTGTCTTTTTTGTTGCCACTGTCTTTGAATGCGATGTTCTTCTTTTATTAAATGAGTGACGTGTATGGGTAGGTAGAGGCGTGTTTGTCGCTGTGCACGGGCTGTTGATTCTTTGACACAGTAAGAAAAGGTGTGTGTGAAAGATTGAACTGCATTATCAAAATCTGATGGCAGGTTGGACGATAGGTTGAATTCAATGCAATACCCAGTCTTAATTGAAACTGGTATCAATTGACGTAACCGTTTATCAAGCGTGGTGGTTGTGTTGTCAAGAATGCATATGACTTTAATGAATTTAAAACTGCACAATGGTCCAAATCGAGGGCAGTTAGAGCAGTAACATACATAAGAGAATGCATATTTTTGCACAATCCTATGTCTAAGATGTCAGGAGATGAAGCTGTAGGGTAAGAATAAAATGTCAGTTCACTTGGTGCTAAAATATGCAATTTGTTTTTATTAATGTTCTCTCAGAGACGGCGTCCATTTGGATTAGTTGTACGACATCCCCATGATATGTGCTTGCAATTTAAATCGCCCAGAAGGAGTGTTGAATCAGCGTTAGGAAAAATTATTTTCAGGTAGGCGACATTAACCTATTAAGTTGGAGGTTTATAAGCATAAATTAGTACGAAGTCATTGTTATCACAGCATTTAACTTTAATGCCAATGTTTCTAATTCTTTTATGCTGCGAAAAAGTGTCTTGTGGTGTGAAATATTACGCTAAATTATAATGGCTACTCCTTCAGAAGCAGTGAGGGCAATTCTACCGTTTCGGTAAATTTTATATCCAGGGATAGTGAAAGTTTCAGTCTCTTATAAATGTGTTTCAGTAACACATGTTATGAACAGACAATGTTATGAACAGACACAAAAGCAATAAGAGCCGCTCTTTTGAGAAAAAGGCCGTTAGCATTCCAATTTAGTAAAGTTAGTTGACAGATTGAAGTATAATTACGTGTTGCCATTTTGAAATGTTGAGAGAAGAGAGGTAAGAAATTCTTGAATGTTTGGTAGATGACAATTAATAATTGATATAATATTGGGCAAAATTTCTGTATTAAATTGGTAAGGAAGGAAGCGGTTTAAGATGACACCTGATGTTGCCTTTGCCTGCAATTCTTCACAGCGCTGGCGTAACTGCGTTGCTGTGAACGTGGCTGTCTTTCAGTCGGTAAGTGTTCCGGCCTGTTAGTTTGAGTCTTCTTCTGTGGTGAAGTTGACCGTCGAGGAAGTGAAGGAAACTCTGCATGATTGGGGGGCGGAGTTCCAGTTGAGTTTTGTGTAAGCTTTCGGTAAAGATTTGGTGATTGAGATGAACGTTCTTTTATACGTAGGTAGTGTGAACAACCTTTGTAGTTAGCTGGGTGTTGTTCATGGCAGTTCACGCCTTTCGAAGGAGTGGTCTTAGGAATCTTACATTCAGAGAAATTATGGTTACCCAGACATCTGACACACCTCGGCTCGAGTTCACAATTTTTTGTATGCCCATAATTCGGGCAAAGAGCGCATTGTGGAATGTCAGCAGATTTTCTTCTGGGTTCTACCTCTGTCACACTGCTTCTATAGTTTTGCCCCTTAGTGCAGCATGAAACTTTGATTTGAAATGATCGCGTATGCTATGGACAAGCAGCTGATAATTTTCAATTACGAATAGGCATAGCGGTGGTATTTTATCTTTGGCAAGCTTAGAATAATCAACTGATAGTCATCTGCACTACCTTTCAAAATAACATACCTATTTCGCGTAGGAATAAGAGAAATGTATGTATTTGTTGCACTGTTACCCATATGCGATTGTGAAATGCTTGTTGAGGGCGCTGAAAATGCACAAAATGCATTGTTTGCGTTCTCCGCACCCGAATGTTTGCTAACCTGGGATATTGATAATTTAGAATGCTTGACAGTCTTCTTTTCTGAAGTTTGATCGCCAGCTGATTTTCGGCGGCGCCGTGGCCGAGTGGTTAGCGCGCTCGCCTACCACCTAGGCGGCCCGGGTTCGATCCCAGGGACCCGCATGTGGTATTCGTGGTGGACGAAGCGGCGTCAGGGCGGGTTTTCTCCGGTTTCCCCCGCCATCTAATTCCAACGGTGCTCCATCTTCATTCATGTGTCATCAGTGTCACCGCCTGCGGTGCCCTAGTAGTAAAAGCGGGCGCTAAACACTACAACAACAGCTGCTTTTCATACTTTCGAACGTTTCCCAGTTTTGTTACTGGCATTACTAAAAGATTCGTTCATGCTCAAATTTGTAGAATTAACAACGTTACCCACAATTTCTGTTGGAGATCATCTTGCTCCATTGAGGGGAAGTTACCATTTAGACCGCAAGTGTCCGCACATTCTCTGCTAACATGCCAGAAGCCAAGCTTCCACGGAAATCGCATAATGCAACTCACAGCCATGAAAATACACTGAAGTAATGCTTTATAACATTTATGATGACCTGGAAAGCCTACGCTCACTTTTCAATAAAGAAACCAACACTCACCGAGGCAAGTAAACTGATCAGTTGCTTTAAAACACGTAGCTTGTAACGAAGATCGTTTGAATCCAATCGTGGCCACCTTCATTCCCTCGTTCATCTTCTGATACGCAAAACACACGAGAACCTGTGTAGAAGTCTGTTTGCTCAACGCGTGTGCAGTTGCTACTCAAAGAATATGTGCGTTACCCACAACTAATGACTGTCATAAATCCATCTCCACGCTTCAGAAAAGGCAAACCTCTATCCCTGTACTTGAAGACGAATAGCGACGCTGATTTTAAGGACTGACAGTAACTTGTTGACTGCGCACGGAGTCTGAGTTGCCAAAATTCTGAATTCCAGTTCGTTTCTTTTTCATTAGCTATAAAACTCTATGGTAAGATGTTGCAACTCTGCCTGAAACCACTCAACAGGAAGGGTCCGTGTTGTGAAACGAATATTAGGGTCCCTAAAAGAGGCAGGCGAACTACACATTCGTTGACTAAACGGGCTATAACAGTACTACCTGCAGTACGGTACTTTCTGAAGATTATGTTCCAGCCTGTCCTTCTCCACCAAGCACTAAGTCTCTCCTGAGGCTTCTTCATCGCTCCAAAAGTTTAATCATTTGGAACTTGAGACTGTATAATCCACTGGCCATTGCACGAACGCTGCGCAGGTTAGGCTTAGTAATGGGACTGCCAACTTACTGCCTCTAGGTATGGTGATACATTCTTCGGAGTATCATCCTAGATATGTCGCTTTCACCCCAGTTGTCAAGCCCTATCCACAGGTTGTGAGTCAATCTTAGCTTACCCTCGCCTCTTGCCAACCATTAAGCTAGTAAACTAGACTTCACTAGTGTGGCCATCTGTATCATTGGGTGCTGTGCGTTCTACCAGGAGGTAGGTGAGGATCCCAGAAGGATGATTTATTTGAACAGCTTATATGCATTACTATTTGAAACTGAAGAACGTGCTTACTGAACTACTTTCTCATTAGTATCCGCTACTCAATTCCACATATCACTCCTCATTTTGCATTATCTTGCACCAGAACATACAAAGAACTTCAAGCATTATCTACTCAAGTACGTGTTGAGTGAATAGAGGAAAATGTCGCTTTGTAATGCACCTGTAGTTGACGAAAGGAAACCAAAGCGTCTCCTAGGCCATGCGTACACAGAGGGACAAAACAAACCTCCCTCACATTATTTTACGTTGCAAGAAGCTCCTCAATAGCTGGAAAACATAAGCGTTAGTCTTCTGTTACGCAAAACACCCGAGAACCTAAGTAGCCTTCTTGACTGTGGTACTGCACTTCCTGAAAATTATGTTCTAGCTTCTTTTTCTCTTCAACCAAACATTAAACCTTGCCTGAGGCTTCTAGCGTGCTCCAGAACTTTTAAGCATTTGGAATTGAGCAGTAACGATATCTCATGGCCACTGTACGTTCGCTGAGCAGGTTGAGCTTAGTGACGGGGCTGCCAACTTCCTCCCTCTAAACATGCAGGATACATTCTCCGGAGTATCACCTCTAGATATTCTTAGATACCCTCTCCTTGTGCCAAACATTAAAGATGGTAAATTAGACTTAACATGTACAACCGTCTGTTTCACTGGGTACTACGCCTTCTACCACGACCTCAGAGTCCAGGAAGGAAGATTAATGAGAAGCATTTAGATCTTATTCTACTTGAAATAGAAGAACATGTCTCTTGAAATACTTTCTCAACAGTAGTCCCTGCGCAATTGCGGATATCACTCCTCATTATGGTTGACCTTGTGCCCGAATAACAAAGAAGCTCGAGCATTCACAGAAAAAGTACGTCTTGGGTGATTAGGCGGCAATACTATTTTCGAATGCACCAGAGGTTGCACAAAGAAACCGACGTTACAAGAAGTTCAACATCTGAAGAGGCAAAATGCTGATCATCTGCTTCGACCAGCTGTCAGTAAATCTTAGCTTCCCCTCACCTCTTGCCAAGCATTAAGCAACTAAACTAGACCTCACCTGTATGGCCGTCTGATTCATTGGGAACTAAGCCTTGTGCCACGAGGTGAGACTCCCAGAAGGGGGATTAATTTGAACCAGTTATAAATATTACTAATCGAAATAGAAGAACGTGATCCTTAAACTACTTATCAGAGCCCTTGCTCATTTTCGGAAATCGCTCTTCATTGTGATGACCCTGTACCCCAACGTGCAAAGAAGTTCGCGTATTCATAGCACAATCATGTCTTGGGCGATTAGATGACAATGTTGTTTTGTAGTGCACACGAGTTTGAAAAAAGGGAACCGAGGCAGCTGCTGGACCATGCGAGCCTAGGGGTTTAAGAAACACCTCGCTCAAATTACTTTGCGTTGCTAGAAGTTCCTCAGCAGTTGAACAAGTTAGGTGCTGATCTGACAGAGAAAACATGTGAGAAACAGTGTAGCTATATTAGCCGTAGTGCAGCACTTCCAGAAAATAACGTTCTAGCGTCTTCTTCCTTTCCACCAAGCATTAAGCCTTTGCTGAGGCTTGTTTCGTGCTACAAAACGTTAAGGAGGAGGAGATGTAGGTTTAAGGGTGCTCAACTACATCTCATCAGTGCGCCTAAAAAACCGGATTTGTGGCGAAACCAGATACAAACTTCAATAAAAAATAAAATTACTAGTAAAATGGAAAATAAATATACAAAATATACAAAACAAGCGCTAAAGATGTCAAAAGAGTATAAAAACTAGGTATGTAAAGTTTCATGTTCTGCTAAAAACTTAAAAACCCTTTAGACCGCTTGCTTGACGTCCGCCAACACCTGCAAGTCTTTCAGGCAGCTGCACAGGGTTTCGAAGATGCGCTAAAGCGAAACACACTAGCTGCACGTGACGGACTGACAAAAAGGTGTAGCATACTGGACAAAGAGGAGCAGGGTTCCGTTTAAATAGGTAACCATGCGAAAAATTGCAGTGGCCAGTTCGCAGCCGAGTCAAGTTAACCTCCTTGCGACGAAATACTCGAGAGAATGCTATCCAGTTTATCGGAAGATATTTCACTTCTCTAAGGTTATTACCTCGAAGAGCTTGCCACTGTCCAGCACGACAGCACTTCAAGCCTAAGGTCTTCTGAAGTAACACGAGTGATGATAACCCTTCGCTTCCAAATACGTCATTTCATTCCCCGGCAAACCTACGTTATTAGGAATCCTTACACACAGCACGTTAACGCCAGAAGCGTGTCAAACATGAAGATCAACCTGGAAATGTTGTACAACGGGAAGGGAGTTGTACAGCTCACGAAGGCTCTGAAGTGCACTAAGAGAATCAGGCAGTCATCTTGTCATCGACAACGCAAATATAAAACGACTCGGATTTTGCATACAGCTCTGCAATATAAATTGATGTGCTATTATGAAAACCGATGTATGTGGTTCGATTCTATAAACACACGCACATCCAACACCGCTGGTGCTCTTTGATCCATCGGTATAACTGAAACGTCGGTCAGTGTAGCCTGACAAAAATTCTGAAAAACAAGTGCGGATACTTGGAATAGGCATCGTGTACTTCCGGGGTACGGTCATTCCAAAATTTACATGGGGCATAGGCAACCAAGAGGGGTGGAGCTTCTCACACTTGAGAAGAATGTTAGGCTTTTCAATTGCAAGCTTCCTTAGAAGCTTCTGGAAACGAAAAACCCCTGGCTTAGGACTAAGTGTGTTTTCCTTTATCGTGCCCTTAGCGTGATAGTGAAAACAATTTGCAAACGTTGGGTGCTTAGCGCATACATAAGCGCAAAACCATAAATTCCTAACAGAATCACACGCCGATAATGCAGACGAGGTTCTGCAAATTCGGCGTAAAGGCTTGCGGCTGGGCTTGTTGTAAAAGCTCCTATTGCCATGCGTATGCCCCTATTATGGACCGCGTCTAAACAATACAGCCATATTCTAGTTTCGATTGGACCAGTGCGCGATACAATCGTAACAGAATTGTCCCATCCGCTCCCCACGATTGCCATTTAGTACCCGCAATATATTCTGGGAACGGTCATATCGTGCTCTTAGCTGTGCTATATGCGATGACCAACTAAGCTTCCTATCCAGGATCAACCCCAGGTAACGCATATCTGTGAAGAGAAGTAAATCTGGATCGAAACGGAGCGAAGGTGGTAATCGTCTCCTTTGGCGCCAGAAATTAACGCAGACTGACCTTTCAGTTGGGAAACGAAAGCCGCTTTTTGAGTTCCATTCTCGAAGGTTGTCCAAATATTGCTGCAGGCGCCGTTGTAAGAACGCAGTGTGCTGAGAAGTACAATAGACGGCGAGGTCGTCCGCGAATAGGTATCACAAAACTCCAGGTGGAACACATTTTCAGATGGAGTTACTTGCTATAGCAATCAGCGCGACACTTAGTATAGAATCCTGATGTACTCCCTCCTCCCGAAGAAAAGAATTAGAAAAAACTGAGGCGACTCTTACTCGGTAAAGGCTGTCTCCTGAATGAACAGCGGTACGTAAAATCCCTGCTCACCAACACGTAACATAAGCCTTCTCGAGATCAAAAAGTATGCCAATTGTTTGACAGTTCTTCGTAATTCCGTTCATTATCTGTGACGATATCGACACAAGATGGTCTACAACTGAATGGTGTTGTCAAAATCCACACTGAATATTAGAAAATTGCGAGTTTCTAGCCACCATATCAACCGTCCATTGATCATGTGTTCCTATCACCTTGGAAACACTACTGGTGAGGGAAATAGGACGGTAGCTGGAGGGAAGATGGGATCCTTTCTAGCTTTCAAAATGGGTACAACAGTGGCTTCCCGCCTGTTGTCTGGATCTGCATTATCAGCCCAAACACGATTATAGACCTCGAGCGGAAATGCCTTACCTTCAGGAGAGGGCTGTTGTACGATTTGTAAGTCAACGCCGTCTGGTCCTGGTGCTGATAGTCGCGAGGATAAAAGAGAATGTTCTAACTCCACCATGGTGAAAAGGCGATTGTAATCTTCTACATTTCTAGAACTAAACGCGAAGCCTTGAGATTCTACTTGAGTCTTAGTTGGAAGGAACTCAGGGGACTAGTTATCTGAGACTGATACCTGAACCAAAGCCCTTGCAAAGGCGTTGGCCACATCAAATGGATCACCAACAGCTCCCGTAGCAGTTTACGAGCCCACTATGGGTATATGGGTCGAAATCTGGGTTACGCGCCCTTAAGTTATTACATACAACCCTGGATAGTGCATGTTGATCAAATGAAGCAACAAATTTGTTCCATGTTGTGTTTTTGCTAACTTTAATTACTTGTCTGGACCTGGCGCGCATTTTCTTGTATTGGATTAGTTCAGCTAATGTAGGGTGAAGCTGAAAAATTCTAAGAGCACGCCTTCGAGCACGAATGGCATTCCGACATTCTTCCGTTCACCAGGGAACAGGAAATCGACGGGAGTGGGAGGTCGACCGCGGAATAGATTGTTCAGTAGCAGAAAGGATCCTTTCGGCCAGATGCTGTGCCAAATCATTCACTGAATCGTGCTCGTAAGTAAACACGGCCAACTGGGCGTAAAGATCCTAGTTGGCATGGTTGAAGCGCCATCTAGGCATACACGTAAAAGGTGTATCTTGCGTTGAGACTAATAAGACATGGAAAGTGGTGACTAGAGTGTAAGTAAGAGACAATATTCCAGGGTAAGGAGGCTGCCAACTGAGGCAAACAAATTGCAAGATCAAGGTGTGGAAAACTGTTAGGTAAAGGAGTCAGAAAGGAATGTAGGCCGTCGGAACACCCTCTTCTGGTGTAACATCACACCGTACTGGGGTGTATCGTCTTAGATGGAAAGCGTCTTGTGGACGCAAATTGTAAACATGCGACCACAGGGTTATTCTTAATGAGCAAAAGTTCTAGCTCTGATCGTTGTAATCTAATTCCACATATGTTCCACTGTAGGATAGCCATGCATTGCATTGCTTTGAAGTGGGCAGTTGTCGAATTAATTTAGCCCTTTTCTTGTCTTCGGCTGACATTTTTGTCCCAGGGTTTTTCCCGCCTCTTTTCTACTGGGCTCATCCACTGTGGGCAGATTCCTCTAGCTCCATGTTCTCTGTCAAGGGCAACCATGTTCCCATAGCGAACTTGGGTTCGAGGTTCTCGAACCGCTGATTAAGAGAGACCGGCGAACAGAGATGACGTCGGTCCGTGTCCACCACGGAAAACTCCCCAGAAGAGGACCTTCGAGGAGATGTTCGTGGACTCTTATATCCATTCGATGTAATGGCATCAGACATACTATTTTCCTTGAGGAAGTGGTTCTTTGTATAGCTCTTTTTAAACTTTATCGACAAGGCTTAATGTATTACGGGCTTGCTAGTCTTCAGTGTTGAGCTTGATGCTTTCTTTGGGTGATTTAACACTGGTGTTCTTTTCTCCTAGGGAATTTGTAGACATTAACACAGATGTGCGCGTTTATGTAGAAGGCTTCGGAGTTGAGCTATGGCTTATGAGTGTTTTTTCTGATATGGTTGCGTCATTTATATCGCTGGTCTGTGATGCGATCTCTAGTCTCGGTACCGGTTTAGCTGCAACTGAGCTATAGGTATCGCATCTTGGAACCGAGGGTTGGCGTATACGCAAGAGCTCCTGGGCTTCTGAGAAGGGCACCTTCTCTCTAACCCGAATCTCTTGAATCGCTCTTTTCTCAACAAAGCGGGGGCCCTGGTCGTTAAGCATTTGGAGCCAATCAGTAAGTATATAATCCACTGACCACCGCACAAACACTGCGCATGTTAAGCTTAGTGATGGGGCGGCCATCTTACTCCCTCTAAGCATTGATGATATATTCTTAGAAGGATAATCCTAGACACGTTGATTCAACCATGGTCGACGAGTCCTGTCCACAAGTTGAGTCATTCTCAGCTTTCCCTCGCCTCTTGCCAACCAGTAAGCTAGTAAACTAGACTTCACTGATATAGCCATCTAGTTCACTGGGTACTAGGCCTTCTACCGAGATGAGAGTCCCAGAAGGGAGATTATTTCGTTTCATTTATATGTATTACTACTTGAAATAGAAGAACGCGTTCCATGAGCTACCTTCTCATCAGCAGCCCCTGTTCAATTGTCGATGTCACTCCTCATTGTGGATAACCTTGTTCAGGAACATGCAAAGAAAATCGAGTATTCACAGCACAAGTACCTCTAGAGTGACTAGATGACAATGTTGCTTTATAATGCATCTGTGGTTGAAGAAAAGAAACCGAAGCAGCTCTTAGGACATGAGTACAGAGAGGGACAGAAAAACACTTCGCTCACACTACTTTATGTTGCAAGAAGTTCAACAGCTAAAGAAGCTAAGTACAGATCTTGCAGCTCGGAAGGTATGTAAGAACCTCTGTAGCTGTATTAACTGTGGTACACCACTTCCTGAATGTGAAGTTCCAGCCTCTTGTTCTTTTCCATTAAGCATTAAACCTGTCCTGAAGCCTGCTGCGTGTTCCAAAGGTTTAAGCTTTTGAGGCTGAGCAGTAATCTCCTGGCCACTGTGCGAGCTCTGTTTTCTGCATATTATGCTCTAAATACTTTATAAAAGATAAACCTGGCGGGATTCAAAAAGCATTAATGAATAAGCACAAAAACTTTTATATCAATATCTGCTACAATTTTCAGAAACGTGCACCTCAATCATGGTAAATAAATGTTTTGGGAAATTGCAAACAAAGATGCGATTGTTTTCAAATGACACATACTGTAAGAACTGTGTCCTCCTTGTTTTTTGCTGATTTAGGTTTCTCTCATCTTGTGTTCCTTTCTTGGTTCTAACTATCTGGATAATAATGCCAATGCTGCTTGTCTTCGATATCAGTATTTTCGGCCATCCGATCTACGGCAAGTTAGGAATAGCTAACTGTTCGGATAAAGAATCGCAGGATCGAATCCTGGTAAAATGTATATTCTGGATTAAAAAGAAACTGTGGATAAAGATGGGGAGGGCCCAACTAAAGTGATCAATGAGATAGCACTCTTGGATCCTGACGGGTTTCTATTGAATGCAGATATATGCACTTAACCCTGTTTATGTAAAAGGTGTAACTCATAGTATAATCGAATACATTAACTGAAATGATGTGATGACAATCACGTGTTCTGATGGCTCAACGGTTCATGACATGTCATTTGATGGTTAATTGATGTGTTCATAAGTTGGCGCCTACAAGGAAAAGACTGCTTTTTATTTACTTCTTTTAATCCTTGTAACCTGCCAACTCATTCCTATGCTATATATATATAGGATTTCAAAGCTGAGAAACTGCCCTATATTTGAAAACAAAGCATCAAAACTTGACTTTTCGGAAACGAACGACTTCTCTGTGTCTTTAAATTGTTATTTGAATGAACTTAATGTTACATTGCTAATGCAATACTTTGATAGGTTTAGGTTTAAGGGCCCGCAACTACTAGGTCAGCAGCAATATTTTTTAGATCAGACTACATTTCACGTTTGAGGGAAAGTTAACCGCCACACACTGTTTACGCAGACTTATCATCTAAAGCAGTGGTATTCAAACTTTCTCCTCCGCTCATCCCCAAAAACCATTTTCCACTGTCTAGCCCTAGAGCTAACCAAAATTCAAATTATGCTTAACCATGTCTAAAATAGATCAATATATTTATAACTTATTTAATACTACACAAAGGAGGATTAAATTAAACAAAATTAAATTATGCGTACCTCCTAACAAATCTTAGCCTAGCTCCGGGGGTACGCGTACCTTAGATTGTACATCAGTGATCTAAAGTGTGCACGCTCTTATTGCTACCTGTTCTCGGAAGCATGTCATAGGTCATATTTAAACAGAGAAAAGCATTGAAAATATCACTGTGCAGCTAGAACCTTCCCTACAGATGTCAAAAACAAAGGGAAAGACAAAATTACTCAAAGACACAGTCTACAAATCTAACCACGAACATTGCAACTACTAGAGATAGCGCAAGAGATAACCAGAATCCCTGAAGGAACTGGAGTGTGACTTTCATATTCTCTTACAGATCGCAATGCCTGCTTTCGAGCGCAAGGTGAACATTTCCAAAACCTTCTACATACAAGTTGTGATTCAATCTCAGCTTTCCCTCGCCTCTTGCCAAATGGTAAGCTATAATAAACTACACTTCACCGATATGGCCATCTGGTTCATTGGGTACCGAGCCTTCTACCACTGAGACTCACAGAAGTGAGACTTATTTGTGACATTTAGATGCATTACTATTTGAAACCGAAGAACTAGATTCTTGAAATACTTTCTTATGAGCATCCCCTGCTGAACTGCGGATACCACTCCTCATTGTGACCTTGTACCCGAACATACAACCAAGATAGAGTATTATTACTCAAGGACGTCTTCAGTGATAAGATGACAACGTCGCTTTGTAATGCACCTGCAGTTGAGGACAAGAAACCGAAGCATCTCCTAGGCATGCGTACAGAAAGGAACAAAGAACCCTCGCTCACATTAGAACATTGCAGAAAGTTCCTCAACAGTTGGATAATAAAACCGCTGACCTTATTTTATGGAAAACAGGTGAGAACCTGTGTAGCTGTAATACCTGTCGTACTGCACTTACAGATGAAGGTGGCCCAGACTCTTCTTTTCCACCAAGCATTAAACCCTTCCTGAGGTTTGTTGCGTGCTACAAACGTTAAACATTTGGAGCCGATCAGTAAGTATAACGAGTGGAAGGGAAGTCATTACATTAATTTAAACCAGTGATAGATCTCGGTATTTGAAACACATTTTGTATCTTATGTTTTTGTCTCTGACCATTTCCTACGGAGATATTTTAGTTTTCTCAAAAACAAGCTGGTAACACTGCAGATTGTTTGGGTGTCACTTTCCCTAGCTCAGTACATAAACTCAGTAACGGTGTTTCTTGAGAACACAAACAAATACCCAGCCTTGTCCTTCTGTGTTTACTGCGCGAGTGTAGGCCAATCACAAGCGTTAGCTCCCAAAACATAAAAGCGAAAGCGAAAGTGCCAGACCTGTTTGCATAAAAAAACCAGCCCTATTCCCTGACCAATCTCAACGCAACGTTTTTGACTTATTGCACATGTGAAAAAGCTACTTGGAGTATTCCTTCCAAAGTTTTACGTGATTAATTATTTCAAAACCCTGTGTGATGTCGCATAATTACTATCGAAGCTATGTCAGAAATAAGCTACTCTACGCATCTTACAAGTAACACACTGTTATCTTCGTACATTCCTGTGGAACTACGCATCCAAGTGTGATAAAAAAACATTTATTTTTTCAAAATCGGCTTATCAAAGAACAAAATATCATTAGACTTTTTTGTTTGTAATTTTTCTATGAAGCACATATTAGAAAGAATGTAATGACCTCCCTTCCAACCAGTATAATCCCCTGGCGACTGTACAACGCTGCGCATGTTAAGCTTAGTGATGGGGCGGCCATCTACCTCCATCTTATCATTCATAATATATTCTTCCAAGGATAATGCTAGACACGTTGTTTCCACCAAATTTGTCCAGTCTTGTCCACAAGTTGTGAGTCACCCTCAGCTTTCACTCGCCTCTCGCCAAACAGTAAGCTAGTAAACTAGACTTCAGTGATATGGCCGCCTGGCATTTATATTTATTACTACTTGAAATAGAAGGAAGTGTTCAATAAACTACTTTCTCACCAGTAGTCCCTGCTCAAATGCAGATATCACTCCTCATTGTGGACAACCTTGTACCCAAACATCCAAAGGAGTTCGAGTACTCACAGCACAGGTATGCCTTGAGTGATTACATGACTATGTTTCTTTGTAATGAACCTGTAGTTGAAGAAAAGAAACTCAAGCAACTCCTAGGTCATGAGTACAGAGAGGGACACAAAACACGTCGCCCACACTACTTTATGTTGCAAGAAGCTCTTCAACAGCTGAAGAAGCTAAGTGGAGATCATGTGACACGGAAAGCATAAGAGAACTTGTGTACCTGTACTGACGGTGGTAGACCACCTCCTGAAGACGGTGTTCCAACCTCTTCTTCTTTTCCATCAAGAATTAAAATTCTTGTGAGGCCTGTAGCGTGCTCCGAAAGTTTAAGCTTTTGGAGCTGAGCAGTAATTATATAATGTCCTGGTCACTTAGGAATGCTGCATATTTTAAGCTTAGTGATGGGGTTGCCATCTTCTTCCCTCTAAGTATGCAATATACGAGTACATACTTTGGCGTATCATCGTAGACACGTTACTTCCACCAAAATTTTAAAGTCCCATCCACAAGTTACGAGTAAATCTTAGCTTCCCCTCAGCTCCTGCCAAACCTTAGGCTAGTAATCTGGTTTTCAATGTTATGGCCATCTGGTCCATAGGGTACTGAGCCTTGTACCACGAAATGAGACTCCCAGAAGGGACTTCGGTTTGAAATCCTTATGAATATTGCTATATATAGGGTTGTGTCAAATGGGAAGACAATATTTCTTAAATCGCCTTTGAGAATTGATCCCTTCAGAGAAAAAATCCCAATTTTCATCTTCCCCCTGGGCCAGTGGTCACACACTGGGGCACTCGGCTAAGCGTAGTTTTGTACTAGGCACAAATTTGCATCTATTGTAAATGGTTTGGACAAAAAGATGTTGAAATAGTTCAGGCTTTATTGAAAGATGGCTAACCAAAAATTATTTGGCATTCGTATATACAAAGCAAAATGTTTTGTCTGACTCCATATGAAAATAGAAGTTTCAACAATTCTCTTGAGTGAAACATTTAAGGAGGTGTGGGCTGATAAAATTACCAGGGCTAAAAGTACTAAAGGACAAACCTGAAAATTTTTCTGAGACAAACAATGGTTTTCAGAAGCTGTGTAGAGTGGCTGAAGTCATGGAAGGTAAACAAGAGGTGATTTAGAGTGTGTGAGGGTTACTGACACACCTTTGTTTAAATATGCATGTCTTACATCCTGTGATGTGTAAAGATCATTTTTACAATATAAAGCACTATTCAGAGACACACATTTGTGGCAGACAATTTGGCAAAGACTATTGTTGTTCACTGCAGTTTTAAGGGAACATGCTAACAACCGCTATCCACCTATAGGCTGTGAGTACCTCTATCAAAAATGACTTATTTTAACATTTTTCCCAAATATTTTGACATTCTTATGAAATATTTTACATACTTTAGCACACAAAAAAGAAGTACTTTAGCTTTTTTACCACATAAAAGTCTGCTCTCTAGTAAACAATCATACATAAGGTAATTTGCATAGATCGTTGAATATGCTACTAGCCAAAAAAATATGCATTTGCATATGAGCATATGCAGTTTTGAAAAATCTCGGTCCTAGTAGGTAATAATGTACAAAATTAATATAATATTTGGACATTAGACTTCATTAATTTTCTTAATTTGTTGATGTAAAGAAACAGTTGTATGCATTGTAAAAATAGTTACGGATAATTTTTGTTTTTTCTGCTGGCAATTATTTGAATGAAAGTGAGTACCTGCAATAAGCTCATACACTCTTTACTCTTCCCATTTAGAATTAATCAGAGTTTAAAATATCTGAACATATTGCTTAGCTTCAGTATTGCATGAGAGGATGATAGTATAACTATTTTATCTGGAGTTCTTAATTTAGATTTTAACATGGAGAAATTTGTCCTGCTCAAATTGAAATTAGAATCCAGCAATGACAGCATTGCTTATTCAAACACAAATAAAAATTCCCTCCATGGTTCTCAAAAACCTTCTCTGCTTTATAAATGAGTAGGTTAGAGTAATAACTCACATGACCCAAAAGCTACAAAATGGAGCTAACACTATGTTAAGATTCATTTTTCCGTGTAGAATATTATTTTGTCCATGTTTAAATAGGCAACAAACTTCCCAGTTTGTGTTCAAAGTCTCATGATCCTTTGGATCTTGTGAGTTTTGTTCCATTGCTTTTTTGACCAATAGTAGTTCCCTCACCTCTCTTCACCCTTTGCCATAGTATCACCTTTTACTGTGTTAGGTTGACGATGCTCTCCATTTGTTTCATAAATACCACCGAGTTCCACAATCAAATCACAAAGATTTTCATGCACATAGTGATGGAAGAAAATATGTCACCTACTGTAGGAATAGGATGACCATGGAAACATGCAGCTGCTTCAGAAATGTGGAATACAAACCAAGCTAAATTAACAAGGTTGGGATAACTATTCCCCAGACTGTGCATGTGATTGGACATTAATAAGCTAATTAAAACAAATCACGGCCTGGATATTTGGCATGTGATAACATTGCACTTAAGCTTTGTACATAACATGCTGTTATGCATTCCACGAATACATAGTCAATTCTTACAATAATTATAAACAATGTGGTATCATCTGTAAGTTCAATAATGTTTTAGTGTGCCTTTGCCATTCTCACATTGTTTATGCAGCAGTGTAATTAGAAATTAATTTCTCACTATCATAGGGAGGTAAATAAACAAAGTAGTTCAATTGCCAGGATCACATTAGTGTCACCAGCGTGTTGGAATTTTGTGCCACCCTTAAATCCACTGACATGTATGTAGCTGTCACTTTTAAGCATACTTAAATGTCATTCATCTGTGCCAGGTTTCCTTCCACAACCAGACAAGAACTGGGAAATCATAAAACTATATTGGAGTATTAATTACTACTGCTACCGCTACTACCACTACTGCTACTGCTACTACTACTACTACTACTACTACTACTACTACTACTACTACTACTACTACTACTACTACTACTACTAATAATAATAATAATAATAATAATAATAATAATAATAATAATAATAATAATAATAATAATAATAATAATAATAACAATACAATAACAACAATACAATAACAACAACAATAATAATAACAATAATAATAACAACAACAATAATAACAACAACAACAACAACAATAACACCACCACCACTACTACTACTACATTTCTGCTCCTAGTAGTACTAATAGAGAGCACTGTGCATGCATAACCACTCAAGAATTTGGGCCCTATCTGTTGCACAACTACCAAGCGGCATATGAATAATGTATTATATTAAACCAATACTTCTGTAAATTCTACATAGCCCACATACAGCTGTATTCATCACTCCCAGAAGGGCACCTTCAACACACTCTGCAAGCAAACCAACACAGTATTCTTTCAGCTTCTATGCATGCGTACATGAAACCCTGCAAAACAGTGCATAGAGATATCGGTGCATGCAGTGTTATCCAAGTTATGAAAGTGATTTTGCTGACATCAAAATAAAAGGATACAGCTGTAATGTGGTCACAGGGAAAATACATGAATAATATAAATGTAAGGCTGTTGGAGGCTCTACGAATATGCACAAGGAAACAAATAGAAAATTTGGCAGCTGTTAAACATTTTATTTAATAGATTTGTTCGTTATTGTTTTCTAATACAATAAAAGACAATGAACTATATGTGCATAATCTGGCTGACCTTGAAACATAGCGTTCCAATAAGCAAAAATCAGAGCTTAATTTTCCCACTTTATAGGTATAAGCCCTCAGAATTGCCAGACTGTCCAATGTTCCAACACGAGGAAGGTACATTTCAGTGCAGAAAGCTTAGGGTGCATGATGCCAAAGATCATTCTTGCCTTTTTTTATAAAAAAAATACAGAAACAGCCAGGGAATATCAAATCCAATACAGTTAAGTATGTGGAAACTCATAATGTCCTTAGACGTAGATCAAGGAAGGAATGAGTGAATCAAATACAAAGACTTACAGAGTACTTTGTTTGAAATACACTGAAACAGAGGATTTCAGTGTGCATGAACACATTCCTTAATGTATTGAAAGTCTCATGGTTCAGAGCAAACAACATAACTAAGAGATTCCAGATTAGATTAGATGGATTGCATTCAGCGAGTTCACAAGTAGCCATGGAGGCCCGTGAAGATTGTACATGTCAATACAAATGTACAGTATAGCTTAAAAACACATTATATAAAGGCACAAAATGCAAATTAGGGATAACTGAGAAACAGAATCAAATGCTCCCTGTAGTTATCAGACTAACATAATGTATAGTTACAAATACAAATTGAACTTTGTTTCAAACCTTAATCTTTTGTCAGTTGTTCAATACATATATATTTACAGAACTTTCAAGTAGCTATCAAATGTAACTGAGGGTTCATCAAAGATAACAGAGGGATTTTAGAAGGGCAGCAGAATTTGAGCCAAAGAAGACTGTAATGAAGTTCATGGACAGTTTGACATGTGGAGAAACCCACTACTGCAGGGAAAGATCAGAGACGAGCTATGTACCTGCAAATTTGAATACTAAAACGTTGTGGAGAATGTATTCCACCAAACTGGGAAATGTTCCAGTAAAACTTTCTTTTTTCAGAAACATTTGTAACAGAAAATTTAATCCAGGCTTTGGTATACCTAAGACTGATTTGTGTTCCACATGTGTAAAGCTAGCTGAGCAATTAAAGCATGTGAAAAGTCATTCTAAAGGATTTGAAATTATAGAAAACAGAGTTCACCAGTTAAGGTATAAACAGTTCTTTAAAGCTCTGAATGAGAAAAATGATAAATTTTAAATCTTTCTTATGATTCTCAGAAAAATCTTCGTCTACCCAAGGCACCCAATCAGTCTCGCTATTACAGCAGGCAAATTTATGTACAGAACTTTACCATTGTTCAAGGAAGAAGCAGTCTTGGGTAAAGTAGTTAGGGGGGTGAAGAATGCATTGCCACAGAACACAAGGAAAATTTAGTAGTGGCAAAGAAACTCAAAGATGTATTTCCACTTTTGAACATAGGTTATAGCCGGAGGATTGATAACACCAAGGCCTCTCAGGGCGCATGCACCATTGCACTGCACTGGTGCAGAATGAGACCTATGAAAAGTTGACATTGCAAACATCCACTTGCTCTGTGCTTATTGCTTGTCTTGCTTACTTTGCCCTTTCCCATTTCTACACCTTCCTTGCTGTTTCTACCTCATTGTATAATGTTTATGTGCAATAATTTGATTTTTTTATAACCAAATCTCGTCCTTTGTTCTAATGATCTACAAAAAAACAGGTACAAACCTCATTTTTAATAAAGACTGCTCTTCTACAAGATTTAGCAACCTTTTTAATTGTTCATCTCTAGTATCCCTTACAAATTTCACCATACGATTCCTTGTGTAATATGTTACAGTGTCTTTCAACACATGATTTTTTACACACATAATCATTGTACCATAAAGCATTATTTGGCTCTATTGTCATGACTGCCAATAACAAAGAAAGTTTCCACTCTGATTTAAATAGACTAAACAATCTTTACTTTCATCTGGAGTAGGTTGCCCCATTACTAGGCTTTTGTGCTGCACCTCTCTATTCCACGAATAAGCAAGCCGTCTATCAACACACACTTCCTTCCTTCTTCACTCTACAGCGTGCAAGTTGAGCTGAGCTTAATTGAGTCATCACAATGCATGGTGCAAGTAAGTCTGCAGGTTGGATGTCGGTCTGAGTGGCTCAGTTGGTTAGACGCTGGTCTACTGATCCCAAGGTCGCGGGTTCAAACCCGGCCCAGGCCGATGGTTTTTGAGTGTGCTTAAAATGACAGCTCCATGTCAGTAGATTTACTGGCATGTAAGGGAACTCCTGCGGGACGAAATTCCAGTACACCGGCGACGCTGAAGTGATCCTGGCAATTGACAGCGTCGTTAAACAACAAAATATATTTTTTTTTACAGGTTGGATTGCACACAGTATGATTTTGAACTTTGAGAGGCACAAGATTAAATGATTAGTATGGAATGCAATTAGATCCAGAAGAATCATCATAAAATCAGCAGAGCCAGCCTGGGTGGCTTAGTTGGTTAGACACTGGCCTGCTGACCCTAAGGTCGCAGGCTCAAATCGGGCTCAGACAGATGCTTTTTCAGTGTGCTTAAAAATGACAGCTCCATGTGAGTAGATTTACTGGTATTTAAAATAACTCCTGCAGGATGAAATTCCAGCACACCAGTGATGCTGATATTATCCTGGCAATTGATAGCATCATTGAACAACAAAATATTTTTTAATAAAGTGAGTGAAGATTTCTGCATGTGTGATAATAACCTTATGACTAATATTAAAGCCGTAAGATATTGGTTGGAGTAAACAGGAACTGTCTGATAGGTGGTAGAAAGTACAACCAATACAGGGACTACACTCTAAACATTACTTCAGATGCTTGTTTGAGAAAAGCATTCTTGATAGTCATACACGCGAATCAACCAAAACAACTTCCCATTTGTTCAGTATATGTGCACTCAGTGTTTTGTATTCAGATTCTGGCAATCAAGATGTATGTTCAGTCTGAGTCCAGTAGTGAAGGGAAGTAGTATGGGAAAACAGTGTGACAAGCAAACCATTCACAAATTGAAAGTGGTACATTTGTATTGGTTCAGTCTGCCAGTTCAAAAGTACCAAACAAAAAGAATGTGAAGCATCGCTACGTAACAATGACTCATCAAATGTTGACGAAGATTCACATGTGTAAGTAATATGATTAAGACTGTTATCATAAGGGTAAAGTTAAGAACTTCATTGCTAACGAAAGCAGTGTTACAGATGTAAAACTTTTACAAATACTACAGATTCTGTCTTCTCCTCCTTCTACAGAGCCAGAGTATATTTTGAAGTCCCGAAAGCAGTTCATATTTTTGAGAAGTCATTAAAGACATATAAGTAAAGGGTTCTGATATTGCATTTAAGACTGTTATCATTTCTATATTCAGAAATGTTTAATGCATGCAGTATTTACAACTTAATTCAGTGTATTAATGTTACAAATTCTGGTACAAGTTTGAATTAATAAAATAGAATTTTGAACTAGTAAAAGTGAGAATCTAAAAGAGCACTTATTATTTTTATTTTTGCTAAAACTGTTCCACAGGTACTACTTGATAAGAGCAGCCCAACTAAAGCACTAAATTGATAGTCATTTGGCACAGCACTATGTTGTTGTTAGCTAATGCTGGATTTCTGACAACGAAGTCATTAATCCTCTTGCTCTCCAATGTTTTTCTCTGATGGATGGGAGGGGGCACAGCACTATATGATCAGTTATAAGAAAGCTATGTATTTATGTACGTATGTATGTAGCTAAGCTAATGCACTGAAGTCAGCAATGAAGTCATTCTCCTTCTTGATTCCGACTACTTAGATATTATACCTTGATAATTTTGTAAAGCTGTACAGTTTTGTAGATGTTCTCCATACATTTCTATATCCTGAGAGCACAATGTACAATATTGGGGAGTTAGCATAGCAATGCTATGGAGACATTTTCCCAAGCAATCATGTCCAATAATAAGCCTCATCACGGCAGCAGCAGATTTACGTGGCAATTCCAGAATTACAGAGGGATTTACTAGAAGTTCTAAAAAACTATAGTTTTTACTAATATATACATAAAACGGATTAGGACCAAGGCTGGGTTTAGATAACCCTATATAAGCAGTTTTCACAAAACTGCGGTTTTATATACTGCAGCCCACCAAGAATTAAGGGGAGAAAGCCCTTGGGTGTATTTTCTAAACCATTATGGTTTAGGATTAGGTTAATAGTGTAAAAATTGTATTTTTTGTCTATACACCTGCAAATTTCCTGTTTAGTTTAATAGGCAATCAAATAGGAAATAAATGTTAAATCTTGTCTGATTCTAGACTTACCAATAAACATGCTAAAACAGAAATCTTTTGGCAAGACAATGTTTGCTACAAATCTTCACACATGGAAAAACAAATCATTTTGTGATAGAAACAATAAAGAAATTATGATAATATTATTAGTGCATAAGAGGTTAGTTGTGACCTAGCACTATGTATGGAAAATATGCTACTACCAGTAAATGTGTAAATGTGTACCATCTCCTGCTTCTCAGTGATGGTATTCTTACAATGCCGCCTGCAGCAATGTTAAGACAACCTTCGAGAATGGGGCTCAAGAAATGGCTTATGTTTCTCAACTGAGAAGTCAATCTGCATTAACTTCTGGTGCTGTAGTAGACGATTACCACCTTGGCTCCATTTTGGTCCAGATTTACTCCTCTTTGCAGATGAGATGCATTTCCTGGGGTTGATCATGGGTAGGAAGCTTGGTTGGCAATTGCATATACCACAGCTAAGATTACGATGTGGCATTCCCTGAATATCTTGCAGGTACTAAATAGCATATCGTAGGGAACAGAATGGACAATTTTGTTGCAAATGTATCATGCACTGGTCCCTTTCAAACTAGACTATGGGTGTATTGTTTATTCATCAGCACTACTATCTGTGCTAAGAAGGTTAGACGGGGTCCATAATGGGACATACGCATGGCAATAGCAGCTTTTCCAAAAAGCCCAGCTGTCAGCCTTTACGCCGAATCTGCAGAACCTCCTCTGCAACATCGGCTTGAGATTGTCTTAGGAAATTATGGTTGTGTGCTTAGACGTATGCCTAAGGACCCCATGCTTGCTTCTTTCTTCATCAGAGAATGGTATAAGGAAAGCACACTTTATCCTAAGCCAGCAGGTTTTTGTTTCCAGGAGCTTCTGAGGAAGCCTGCAATTGAAATGCCTAATATGTTTCCCAAGGGTGAGAAGCTCTCTATCCCCCATGGTTACCTGGCGTGCCCCATGTAGATCTTGGGATGAACACACACTGGAAGTCCACAATGCCTATTTTTAGAATTTTTGTTACGCTATACTGACCAACATTTTATCTGCACTGTAGGAACCAAGAGAACCAGCAGTGTGGATGTGCTTATGTTTATGGAACAGAACAACATACATTTGCTTTTCATAATAGCACTTCCATTTTTTCTGCAGAGCTGTATGTAATTTACTGAGTTGTTTTACATGTGCCCTGTTGTAAATTAGGTGACTGCCTGATTTTAAGTGATTCTCTTAGTACATTTCAGATCCTTCATGAGGTGTACAACACCCATCATATTGTACAGCATATCATGGATGCCCTCCATGTTTTACATGTTTCTGGTGTTAACGTGGTGTGTGCATGGATTACTAGTATGTAGGTTTACCAGGGAATGAAATGGAGGATTTGGCAGCAAAGGCAGTAACCACAGAACCCAGTATTACCATCTCACGTGTTACTTCGGCATACTTTAGGCTTGAAGTACAGAGAGTGGTGCAGTCGTGCCGGTATGAAAAGTGGTCAGCTCTCTGTGGTAATAAGCTTAGAGAAGTGAAAGAACTTCCGATAAACTGGGTAACTTCCTCTCACATATCTCGTGGCGAGGAAGTTAACTTGGCTCGGTTGCAAATTGGTCACTGCAATTTTTCACATGGTTACCTATTTAAATGGGACCCTTTTCCTCTTTGTCCGCTGTGCAACAATCTTTTGTCAATCCATCACATACTGCTATTGTTCCTCTCTAGCGCACATTCGAGAGTGAAACAGAACTTCACATATGTGTGAAAATGGACATATATATATATATATATATATATATATATATATATATATATATATATATACTTTTGTTAGGTGGACTTAAAACTAATGCCTCTAACAAACTATCAATTCCCAATATGTGAATCCTGTAGTAGTAACCATTTGTGATCACAGAAAACATAAAAAACCTTAAAGGACTTAGATAGAAATGCTATTGGGGGAGCAAAGAGACTCACTGTTCGTAGCAAACATAAGTTGCAAGATTACTACGGCTGAGGCATTCTAATTTTGCCAAGCTACAGGATATGTGACATCCAATATGGGCTACCTATTTCCATGAGCTCTCACCTGATACTCATCCCCAACATGATCTCTGCCCTAAAGACGACAGAACCTGTTATTTCTGGTGGTAGGTCTAGAGCTGTTAGTTTTTCTTTTCATCATATTCTATATTGTCTTATTCTTGTATGAAGAGTTAATAACTGTGCAAAGTAATGTTTCTTTTGCAGGATAACTGCATGTTACTCCTAAGGATTACTTAAAGCTTGTACCTCAGGTACCTATATAAAAAGTGAAGTCCAAATAGGCACTGTGACCAGCCAAACCATTTCCAGCAGGCTATGCGTAAGAGATGTTACTTTTGGTTTTCTTAAATACAAATGTACCTACATATTTATGTTTTGAAAAGCAGATTTAAACGAGAAATGTTACAGCACATTTTTTTTCCTCAATTATAACTTTAGTAATTCACCTGACTGTAGCAAAAGTGTAACAAAATATTGAAATGAATTGTGGTCATATGACGGGAAAACCTTTTGTGTACTATTGTCTTTGCACTTGCTCTGAATTTGGAATTTGGCATGAACTTTCACTGGGAATACATGTTTTGAAGACCCCTATATCAAAAGTAACATTTTTAGTTAAGTGTATGCACATGTGTGTGTGTGTGTGTGTGTGTGTGTGTGTGTGTGTGTGTGTGTGTGTGTGTGTGTGTGTGTGTGTGTGTGTGTGTGTGTGAGAGAGAGAGAGAGAGAGGTTTTAAAAGAAACATTCTGTGAATAGCACAATTAAAATAAGAAGTTGGAACAATACCAAACTTAGTATTTAAGTTCAATATCTTACAAAGGGGCAGCATGAAATTGTTCATGAAAATCTGCAGACACAAACCCCACATTACCTTAAATTTTTTCAACTATTTTGATTTTCTGAAACATGTCTCTAATGATAATGATTTAAATACTACATATTAAAGATACTTTCATGACAAGTCAAATAGTTTTAATTTACTGAGTCCATGAGTGTTCTCTATATTCCAAAGGACTTTGGTACATCTTATATAACTGGTAAATGTTAAGCAATAGATGAAAATGTACCACACAATAAATAAATGAAGATATCTTTAAAACACACAACTTATTTCAAATTACTTTTTTGCAACATAGATAAGTCATTTTAAAGACTGTTCTTAATGGTTCAAATTGTTCGAAACTTTGTGATTCTTTTATTGATATTCAGTAACCTTTTTGTAATTGCATGGAATGTTAATAGAATTTTAAGACCAGCGTAAAATGTCCAGTTCTTCAACATTTGACAGTGGCTATTCCCCTTATGACAAAATGTGTAATGTAGATATTTTTGAGAGGCTTATTTTGATTAAAATGCAGTAGATAGCAAACTAGGCTTTCATAACAATAGTTTGTATACCCACTGAAAAATGATAGAGAGTAGAGAAGGTCATGTGAATATAATGCATCAGATTCACTAAAGTCACCAAAGACTGGAATTTCCCTGACAGGATGTAATTATCAATTGTAAAACCCCTTTTTAAAAAAGGTGAATGCAACAATGCTTCAAACTATAGCACAATTTCTCTCTTACCAGTTTTTCAAAACAGACTGTCTAAATACCTCAAATTTAACAAGATACTAGTGAAAGATCAGTTCAGATTCAGAAAGGGCATTTTAACAAATAATGCAATTTTAAGACCTACACATGGAGTGTTAACTACTCTAAACATAAAATGCACGTATGGGGTATTTTCTGTGATTTAGCAAAGGCATTTGACTGTGTAATACATAACACTCTTTTAGCAAAATTGGAATTCTATGGACCTAAATATGAAAATATAAGTTGGTTCATATCATACCTAACTGAAAGAAAACAGAGTGTTTAAGTAAGCAGTGATATTGACAATGAAGCACAAACATCAAATTAAAACAGTAACACACGGAGTACCCTAAGATTCAGTATTAGGGCCTCTATTATTTCTGATCCATATAAATTACCTTTCACTTTATGCAAAGGATATATGTAGTAAGCACGTACTATTCGCTGATGACACTAGTATGCTGGTTACTAGTAAAAACTTCAATAAATGTATAATTAAATTAAATTATGTTTTGAACTGCATGTCCTACTGGTCCAAAACTAACAAATTATCTGTAAACCTAAATACAACAAAATTGATTACATTTGTAACTTATCAAACATCACACACTGTGATTGGAATAGGAATTAATGACATGTTATTAGAACAAATAGATAACATCAAACTTCTGGACCTTCAAGTGGACAAATACCTAGATTGGAAAGCTCACATTAAGTGTATCGTATGAAACTCAGCTCTGCCTGTTATGCAATCCGAGTGTTGGCAAATGTTAGTTCCATAGCCATAGTCAAATTAGTTTACTATGCATATTTTAACTCTATAATGGAATATGGAATTTTATTTTGGGGTAATCCAGTAGAGTGTAAACCAATATTCCATATACAAAAGAAGATTATAACAATTATTTCCTGTTGGTTATTCTGTAATCGTTTATACAACTTTTGTATTTTGTTTTTGTAGCTTGGCAACTCTGTTTATTCTCCTGATAGCTTGCCCATGTAACAGTGAAAGTGTTAAAATAAATATCCAGTTATCTTAATTGTGTCATATGTTTTATACATATTAAAACTTCCAGTCCGAGAGAATACAAACAACAGGTTATGGGCCCAGGCATATAAGTATAAAGTGCGATACGCGAAGCGGTTTATTTTCAGTTTCGTTACATAAGGTTTAAGTAACAAAATGGCTGACTTTCGAGGTGACATCGTAAAGTTGAATAATCATAATTATTCAAACTGGAAAAATATAAAGTACAACTGCTTTTAATGAAAGATAACTTGTTTAAGAAGGTAATTGAATCTGAAAGACCGATAGATACAGGTTCAAACGAAAGTTTAATTGCCGATTGGGATACAGCTGATAGCAAAGCACAAGCCTACATCGGACTTACGCTGGAAGATGATCAACTTATCCACATCAGGGGTAAGTCCACAGCAAAGAAAATGTGGAATGCTCTTAAGGAATATCATGAGAAAAGTACGTTAACGAATAAAGTTCATTTAATGAGAACAATTTGTTCTTTGAAACTCGAAGAAGGCGGTAATATTCCACAACATATTACTCGCATGCAAGAATTGTTTTTAAAGCTTCGAGACATAGGTGAAGAATCTTTATCGGATAAATGGAGTGTTGCAATGTTGTTGAGCAGTTTCCCTAGAAATTATGATCCATTAATTACAGCACTGGAAACACGTCCAGAGGATGAACTAGCGTTTGCCATAGTACAGCAAAAGGTGATTGCTGAATATGAACGTAAACAATATGCAGAAGGGGCTCCCTGTAATTCTTCAGATAAAATGATGACAGTATCCAGAAAAGATTTTAAAAACACTTCCGTGAAATGTTATTTTTGCCAAAGGTATGGACACATGAAAAAGGATTGCAAGAAATACTCAAGTTGGAAAGAAAAACCAAATAAAGTGAATGCAGTTGAACATAAAGAGCATATATTTACATTTGACATTCCGTCAAATAGTTGGATTTTAGATTCAGGTGCCACTCGGCATGTAACCAATGACAGAGAGTTTTTCACATCCTTGGATAGATCCTATGTTAATAAAGTTGAAGTTGCAAATGGTGAACTAGTTGATGTTATTGGCATCGGGACAGGAAAATTGATGCTTAAGAATAAAAAGGGAGAAGTGACACCAGTGACTGTTACCAATGTGCTTTATGCTCCTAAAGTTGTTGGAAATTTAATTTCTGTTCGACAGCTAAACTTAAGCAATTTCTCTGTTAACTTCAGTAAAGACTATTGTGAAATATGCAAAGATGGAAAACAGATTGGATTTGCTAAGTCCACTGGAAACTTGTACAAATTGTGTGAGCCATACAAAATCCATGCAGTGTTGGAACACAACAGCAATTGTATTCATACATGGCATCGGAAAATGGGACATCGTGACCCAGAGGCCATAAGGAAAATGTATGCTGAGGGTCTCTTAGATGATTTGAAGATAGTTGATTGCGGTATCCAAATGTCATGTGATACGTGCATGAAAGGAAAGCTGACCAGATTACCATTCCCAAAACAATCTTCAAGCGAGTCTACCAGATCACTTGATTTGATCCATACAGATGTTTGTGGACCAATGCAGACCATGACACCAAGTGGTAAGCGATTTATAGTCACATTTATAGATGATTCTTCAAGGTATACTCATGTATATTTATTGGCAAACAAATCTGAAGTTCCTGATACTTTGAAACATTATGTAGCACTTGTGAAAAACAAGTTTGACAGAAAAGTCAAGATTATTCGATCTGATCGTGGAGGTGAATATCTAAATAAACAATTAAGAACATATTTGGCCAATGAAGGTATCCAGACTCAGTTAACTGCAACTTATTCCCCACAGCAGAATGGCATAGCAGAGAGGAAGAATAGAACTCTGGTAGAAATGGCACGTTGTATGCTGATTGATGCGAGCTTACCAAATCAATTTTGGGGTGAAGCTGTGATGACTGCTAATTTCATACAAAACAGAGTCCTTACTCGAGCAAAGAAATTAACACCATATGAACTGTGGAATAATGAAAAGCCTAAAGTAAAGAATTTACAGATTTTTGGTTCCAAATGTTTTGTTCATGTTCCAACCCAGAAATGCCAGAAATTGGATAATACAGGAACAGAAGCAATATTTCTTGGATATGATGAAGAATCAAAAGCTTATCGTTGCTACAATTTAGCTTCACAAAAGGTGATAATCAGTCGAGATGTCAAGTTTAGTGTGGAAGCATATCAAGGGAAACGTGATGATTTAAATAGATCTGAAATCGACATAAATGTTGATTCCAAAGTTAAAATATCACATCGAGAAGTAGAAATTCAGGAGGAGAGTGATAAAGAAAATGAATCAGTTAAAGACTCTCAGACTCGAGTTTCTCAGAGATCAACAAAGGGAATTGCTCCGCAAAGACTGATTGAAGAGTGTAATACTACAAGAGAAGTTATTAAAGAACCCAAATCCTACAATGAAGCAATTTCCAGCAAATTCAAAGAGAGATGGCTTCATGCAATGCAAGAAGAATTGACATCACTAGAAGAAAATGGAACTTGGAATTATGTAGTCTTCCTAAAAATCGAACAGCGGTTGGAAGCAAATGGATTTTTAAGATCAAGGAGAGCAAAGATGGTAGCATTCAGCAGTTCAAAGCACGTCTCGTGGCTCAAGGGTTTTCACAGAAGTATGGTGAAGACTACGATGAGACTTTTGCTCCAGTTGTACGTCAAACAACCTTACGTAACTTACTTTCAATTGCATCTAAAGAAAACCTACCAGTCTACCACTTTGATGTAAAGACAGCATTTTTAAATGGAGAATTGAATGAGGTAATATACATGAAACAGCCTCCAGGTTTTGCTACAGAGGATTCATCAAAGGTATGTTTATTGAAGAAAAGTATTTATGGACTAAAACAAGCAGCCAGAGTTTGGAATGAAGCAGTACATAAGGTTATTGTTAATTCAGATTTCAAACAAAGTGAAGTAGATCCATGCCTTTATTCAAGACAATGCTTGGTTGGTTGGTGTTATATCCTTATTTATGTAGATGATACCATAATTGCTAGTAAATCTGAAGATGAGATAAATAAAGTTGAAAACATTCTCTCTGAGGAGTTTAAGATAAAGAATCTTGGCTTAATACAGCGCTACCTTGGAATTGAAGTTACAAAAGATTCAAGTGGGAATTTTCAACTCTGTCAGTCAGATTATATCAACAACACTGCATTTGATTTTGGATTGTCAGATGCAAAGAAAGTCAATACACCAATGGATCAGAACTATGAGAAGTCAGAATCTACAAATCTTCTGAAAGATAATTCAAAATATAGGCAACTAATTGGACGTCTACTGCATATTTCAGTCAACACAAGATCAGATATTTCAGCAAGTGTAAGCATCCTTGCACAAAGGGTTTCCTCACCAAGCCAGGAAGATTGGACACAGTTGAAACGTGTTCTAAAGTACCTTAAGTCTACTGCCAATATGAAACTTAAGCTTAGTAACATTGAGACTCAGGAGGGACTTACATTTTTCGGATATGCTGATGCAAATTGGGCTGAAGATCGTAAGACAAGGAAGTCAAATAGTGGATGCGTGTTCTTCTTAAATGGAGGAATCATCAGCTGGTGCTGCAGAAAACAAACATGTGTTTCATTATCTTCTACTGAGGCCGAATACGTTGCTCTGTCTGAAGCCTGTCAAGAAGCTCTGTGGTTGCAGCATTTGTTGAAAGACATGCACCAAGATGTGAACAGTGCCACAATAATTTACGAAGACAATCAGAGTTGTTTATCTTTGATTAAGAGTGGAAAGTTCTCTAATAGAACAAAACATATTGATACAAAGTATCATTTTGTTAAGGATTGTGTAGATAAGCAGTTGATTGAATGCAATTATTGTCCCTCTGACCTAATGATAGCTGATTTGTTAACCAAACCTTTGTCACCCAGCAGGCATATTGCATTAAGAGAAAAATGTAAGGTTGTGTAAACGAGGAGGAGTGTTGGTTATTCTGTAATCGTTTATACAACTTTTGTGTTTTGTTTTTGTAGCTTGGCAACTCTGTTCATTCTTCTGATAGCTTGCCCATGTAATGGTGAAAGTGTTAAAATAAATATCCAGTTATCTTAATTGTGTCGCATCTTTTATACATATTAAAGCTTCCAGTCCGAGAGAATACAAACAACATTTCCAACATCCATGGCAGACACTTATGCAAAGATCTTTTCAGAAGGTTGAACATATTAACCTTAGCCAGCATTCTTGATCCTAAAATTCTTTATATGCAATCGATCCTAATTCACGGCTAACAAAGGAATTCATGGGATAAACACTAAGCATCAGAGCAACATCCATCATCTCATTGCAAAACTTTCTTGCTTCCAGAAAGGTGTATACTATGAAGCCATAAAAGTATCCTCTTGCTAATGACCTTAGGGGAAAAGTTAACAATTTCAATGTTGTTAAAATTGCTGCTAAAGAGTAGCTATGCTCAAAATCATTTTATTCTGCACAAGATTATCTGAATGACTAATTATCCTATTAATTATTTATTTATGTCAACAAACTAACTGCTGGTGTTTTTAAACACACACGGCTTGTGTATTTGAAAACACAAACAGTTAGTTTGTTAGCATAAATGAATAATTAGCATCTAAAGGTTACTTAAACCCAGGACATAAAGTACTTACTATTTGTAAGCCACCCTTAGGATATAAATATCTCTGATGAGATTCTCTTGTGGTCTCCCGGGAAGGTATGAATGGGGAATTTAATGTCATACTGGTAAGTTGGCCATGGTAGCTTGGTGATTAAAGCAGCCACCCGATAAGCAGAAGATACGTGGTTCAAATTCTGGCTATGGCGTTGAATCTTTCAGTCCTGATTCTATCTCTTATCCTATTAATGCTTATGTAGCTCAATTTATCCTATATAAGGTGACAAATCATTATTAATTACCTTTGAAAGCTACTTAAATGTATATGTATAGAACAATCTAACAAAAGATGCCATTTATGGGTCTATCCAGGAGAAAGTGTCCAATTTTGGTAAAAAGTAAAAACATTATTTTTCATAACTAACTAAACAAAAATTATAAGAAAAGCATTGAAGTTTATGTTTTGGACAGTAAAGTTGTTGACAGAAGTTGTTTATATTGTACGAGCAAATTGCCTAAAAATGTTGCAAATTGTATGACTTCTCAGAGCTTATATTTAGCTCATCTTGAGAATGTTTTTTCTTTAAAAATTTCATAACACCATTGTCTTCAGTTAAGCAATATGCATTTCTGGTTTAAACAGCAATATTTAAGAAAAACAATATCCTGAAATTAGCTCTCCCTCATTGTCCGGATACTAACGAAATTGTAGAAATGTTTCAAGAACATCCTGGAAAACACGGACATTTGGCTGCAGCTTCTAAAACTGCTAATCCTATGTCTTCTTAAGAGATGGCAGTAGCTATCATGTTTGTAGTATGTTTTGTAACCAACCAATTGCAATTCTTATTGTGTCCAGATACTAACATTTTTGCAGCCATTTTGCTTTAACCTCTGGTTATACACAAAGCTTGTTCTCTTACAGCTGTTATTTTTCTTAAAAAGTGTGGGTTGTACACAACAATTAAGCGTTGGTAAGTTAATTTTAATTATAACTGTACATATTATATTTTGGAGTACAACTAATTTACAAATAGTTTTATTTCTTACTTCCAATGTTGCTGTATGCCCAGGTGTTGCAGCATGGTGAAAACAAATGCAGAGAGACAGAAGCAGGACATGAAAATACATAAGAATGATGCTGATTATAAACTCGAGGAAAACGATAAAGAGGAAATATAGGGAAAAAAGGAAAAGTGCAGATACATCAACAGAACGTGGTCTGCGAAGAGCTAAAGATGCAGAGAGGAAAAGGCTCAGTCGGGCTGCTAAAAAGGAAACTGTTTTATCTAACAAGTTCAACAAAATCTCTCCTGCTGCAGTGGGAAAGGCTTTGAAAAAGCCAAGCAAAGCAATGCCTAAGAGTCCAGGAAAAAAAGTAGATGATGTTAAAAAGTTGGCTGAAATGTGTGGAGTTGAAGTGATTGAAGGTTCAAGTGAAATAGAGACAGACTGTGTGATGAGAATATTAAGACTGTTGTTGAGTTTTATAACAATGATGAAATAAATCAAGTTGACTTTGGTAGGAAGACTGCTTGTGTTAAGAGTTTGGGCAGGAGCACCAAAGACATTGTGGCCCGATGTCACATGCTCTTTACAATTAATGAAGCATACAGCATGCAGAGGTGAAGATTAGTTGCAGTAAATTTGCAGAGCTACGTCCTGTGCATGTAAAACCATACTGTGACATACCACACAATGTATGTGTCGGTACCTTGAGAACTTTAAAAATTTGCAATCACTGCTTTCCAATTACTTTCCTAGTTTTGGAACTTTCAGTGCCCAGTTCATTCAACACACTGTTTGTGATCCAAGTAAAGAGAACTGTTTGACCTACAACTGTGATATTTGCAAATTAAAGATTACCACTCTGTTTGAGGACTGTCAGAATGATGATTGGTGCAGTCTTATAGTACAGTACTGCCAGTGGAAAATAGTAGACAAGAGATTTGAGTACATTTTAGTGGAAGAAGGGCTGAGTGATGTGCTGGATGAACTTAGAGAACAACCTGAAAATGTTAAGATCCAAATAGATTTTGTTGAAAACTATTCTTGTAACTACCAGGATGAAATACAGTCAAATCCCCAGGTATCATTATTCACTGCTGTGATGTGGTATGGGATACATACATGTGACAGTTATGTTGTAGTTTCGGACAACATCTCACATGCTCGGTATTGTGTTGACACATTTCTCCATGCTGTACTAACAGATCATCAAAACAAAAAATCCATCGATGAAGTATTTACATGTATTCTCAGACAGAGCTGCATCATAGTTTAAACAGAAACATAATTTTGCAAATGTCACCGTCTTAAAACAAAATTTGAATTTGGAAAGTCTTAAGTGGACATTTTTTTGCTTCATCCCATGGTAAAGGGGCATTGGTGCAGTAGCAAAATGCCATAAATGGAATAGCGTACAATCGAAGAGAACAGTCATCTGTAATGCTGATACATTCCGTGATTGCTGCCAACAACTGAACATCACTGCAATTTCTGTCCCAGCAAACAAAATTGAATCTGCAAAGAAGGAACTTGATGAAAAATGGGAAGGTGTGATTGCACTTAAGGGCACACAAAAAAATCCACCAGATCATGGCAATTTCTCCATATGTTGTTGGATATAAGCTGTATGCATTGGACTTGGAAGAAAACATAATGGTTGCTAAAATGAGAAGTTTGAAATAAGTGCAAACAGTGAATGACAATAACAGCCAAATCAAACTCTTCATTTTGCCAGAAAAGTCATTATTATAATTATTATCATTATTGTTAGTGTTATTATTGTTGTTGTTAGGCTAGGTTTTATTTAATAACTGTGCCTCTGTAGTATGCAGTGCACTTTTGTCTGATTTCTCAATGTTTTAAATCATTTTCTGAGGCAGGTAATATCAAGATGGATCATTTAGTGCAGTGAGGAATGTTTGTCCAGATACTAACGTCCTAATACTAATGCACCTCTTTGTGTTTATTAAATGTTCTATTATAATACCAATGTTGTAGTATAAATGAATATAATCCATTACAAAACAAAAGATTCGTATAAGGCTATTAAATGATCAAACGGTCAATATGTTATTAAACTGAGGAGAAATACCATTTATATTTACTCACATTTTTTATACCTCGTTTCCTCGTCCAGATACTAACACAAACTTTACAGATGTATATATTTTATATAATCTGATAAAATGCTAATGAAGCAATGTAAACTGAAGATTGCGAAGGTAGCCAATTTGTTCACACCAGAAACTTGACTCCTAAGTTCATATCTAGTGATTTAATTAAGGTTTTATTACTGAGAAATCTAACAAACGTCCGGATACTAACACTGGACAGACCCTTATTGCTAATTATATTATAATTTCCCAAACTTGCTGATTGTCTTGCATACTTAATGCTTCCTTTAATCTATTATCAATCCTCTCTCTTAGAATCTAATAAGCATCTATACCCCTATCTCTCTATCAGAAAATTTTCTTTAGATTCCTGATCTCCTTCCTTTCTCCATCTTCTTAGTTCCCATTCTACTGCCTTTCTTGCTACAATGCACTCCTTGTCATACCACCCCTCCTTACCCTTACTCCCCTTATTCCTTACTTTCATTTCCTTTCCTGCAATTTTAACTGTACTAATAATTCTCTACATTATTCCCTTCATTGTCTTTATCTAACTTGTTTCTTATCAAATTCCATTCCAAATTTCACCTGAATAATTGTTCCTCACCTTTCTCCACCTATATAATCCTATCTTTTTGCTATTACCTGACTTCTGAGCTATCTTCCCTAAGGCCTTATCCTATATTGAACTTTTCCTTTCAAATCTAAAGGGATCCAATTGGCTCTACTTATTGTAGTCCTTTTTTGCCCCATTTCACTATGACACTCTCCGCTTCTGTCTCTAATACACAGCCACTTGGTGGGCCCAAATGACCTAGTTGCCAATGGGCCCTTAAACACCACCATTCACTCACTCACTCTGCCCCTTGGTGTTGTCACAACACTGCACCTCCGGCTTCCCATAACTTGTGTCACACCCGAACTAGGCCTCTTCTTGTTCTGAAGTGTATGCATGGCTGACTTTGTCCTGTCTCCCACCATCTGACCAATGTCATCTCTCTGCCTCACTTGTTTCCTCCCCTCTTCTTTCTCTGCAGTTTCCATACATCAGGCATTACATCATTGGAACATTCTTGTGGATTTCTCTTCCTCCCTGATGTGTGTGTGTAGTGTTTAACGCCCGCTTTTACTACTACGGCACCACAGGCGGTGACACTGATGATACATAGAATGAAGATGGAGCACCGGTGGAATGAGATGGCGGGGGAAACCGGAGAACCCGGAGAAAACCCGCCCAGATGCCTCCCTGATGCTTCTATTATCACATGTTGACTGGCGTGCACCTTTTTTCCAACAGTCCACAATGCGAGACCTCTTACAAGGGCTATTTTACACTGTTCCTTAGCCTTTCTCATTTCCCCTAGAAGCTCATGCCCTAATTCTCCTCTTTCTTTTTGTAACCTTGCTCTATAAAGATTCCAGATCCCTTTAATTTACACTATTTCTCAGCACCATTCATTTACAATTTACCATTGCTAATTTCACTATTTACCAGTCTCCCAACCAAATAATTTCAAACCTAATTTTTCCTTGAATGTCTTCAACCTGTTGACCAACCCTTGCTCAGTTTTCTTCTTTGTAGCCAAATATAAATTATATAACTAAATTATAATTATATTATAACTAAACAGTAGGACGTGACTGGAAAAGCCCACTAAAAGCTTAAAACAAAATTTAATTTGCATTCATTTAGTTATATTTTCTCTTCTAATATTGAATCCTTAATTTGTGAGGTGTGGTCTCCCAGACTCAATAAATTTCTAAACCTTTATGTTGGCAACTTGTTTTTCATTTGTGCTTGCCCACCTATATCCGTGTGAATGGTCATGTGAATATAACACAGCAGATTCTTTAATATTATGTTATTGACTACAATAAGCATATTCTGGTTGGCACTTTAATAAATTATGATGTCCTTCCAAGGTAAAGGAGTATCCAAGGGTAACTAGAGATTATATTCATTTACTTATTTTTTCTCTTGTAATATTTAATCCTTAACTTGTGAGGTGTGGTCTAAACTTTTATGTTGGCAACTTATTTTGCATTTGGTGCTGCCCAACTATGTCCACCGCTGCACTTTGCCTTCTCTTGGCTGAAAAAGGCAAAGGTACAGGATGGAATACATATTGTGTTCAATTATAGTGAGACATTAAATTTTGAATCAATTTATGGACCAATGCCCCCGATGGAAAGGTGCGGGTAACTAGTATGGTAGGGGAAGTAAGACTTGCATGTGACAAAAAACAAGATTAGTAACAATGTATATGTATATACTTCTCTTGTCTGACCATTAACATTAAAATTTATATTATTTAGTTGAATGAATAATACTAAACACATATTTCCTCATGTAGTTACCTAAGGAACACCAGGAGCCCTAATACCATTTATACCACATTAAAAGTACAATTACACTCAACTAATATGCTCTTTAGTGTGTAACACCCAGCAGGTGATACTTACAAACAAAAAACAAGTACTTCAAAATCTGAGCAAATAAAGCTTACACAGATTCCTTTACATGATAAAATTTACATCTTGAACTGTGACTGAATGGGCTTTTGTGCCCATTCTTTTTTTTTTTCTCCTTCTCCAATAAAAAAACACTGTTTTTGATCTACGAGGTGCATCCAGAAAGTAAGTCCCGATGACCGATAAAAAGAACAAGAACATCACTAAGTAAGAAATATCTATTCGAATAATTACATAGACTCACTGGCATTTTCTCCTAGCACAGAGCAGTAACTACTGCCGTCACAAAACTGAAACTTTACTGCAATGTTACCATATACTTCCTCTCTTTTCGTGCACACGCGCATTCCTATCTATCTCTGGATGGAATCAGGACTTACTTTCTGGATGCACCTCGTATTTATTTTGCTATAAGGTTTTTTTTTTTTTAAGACTAACGTCGTCCTCAAACATTGTGTCACATCGGACGACTCTCTGTTGTATTATATTGCTGCTTAGAGACTATAACACACAAAAATTCACATATAGATTAATGTTAAAATGAACAGTCATTTAAGCATATTAACACTTCTTTTCAAAACATTGGCTAAGGAGCATAAGGTGCTAATACAATGGCAATGCCCGCCCAAGTATATTGACTTCTCGGCATTGCTTACTTTAATTCCATTAATAAATAACCTTAAAGCAGTTGAATTTTAGACAATAGAGAGAGTAGGTCTATGAAAGCATGTTCAAATTTACAAAAGCTAGCATGAGTTAGGGAAAGCCCTCTTGGGATGCTTGCCCTCATATTCATGCAGCATGAAGTTAATACTTGCAAAAGTTTCACATTCTTCTTAGCTTTCAAGATTGATTCCTACTTCTCTTCTATCTATTCTGAAACTGGCTAGCAGATGTTATATGTTATACTCCTTTTCTCTTTTCTCCTCCAGTTCTGTTGTGCTTTCTCCTTCACTCCTGTAGTTGGGTTCTGGCAGACACAAGGTTGCCACAGTAATGGTGTGACATTTTTCCTTAAGGTTGAGCTCTTCTTGGCTTTTCTAGTCATCAAATCCTTTGTTTGAGTCACTGTAACGGCATTTTCCAAGGCATCAGCGACGACTTTACTGAGTAGCTTTTTTCTGGTAGAACATCACTAAGTAAGAAATATTTATTGGAATAATTACATAGACCCACTGGCTACATTTCAACATAGTCACCACCATTGTTGAGGCATTTATTGTAACGGTACACCATTAATTGTATGCCCAACTCATAGGATTCTGCCTCCAATGTCTCCTCAGCCATGAAGTTGCTTCATTCTGCACCTCAGCGTTACTGTGAAAGCGTTTTCCTGCCAGAAAATGCTTGGAGCAAGATCTAGGGTGGATGTTGGAAGACCTCCTATCCACACTTATTCAACACAATTGTTTTGTTCTTCGATATTGCATTGCCATGCACAAGCGTAATGCCTCTGGTGTCACCGGGGACACTCAGCAATTACACTAATTGTCCATTGGCTACTTTCTTCCATTAATTGCTAGCAGCATGACTGCAGGAGACAACGAAGCCATTAGCATTTGTGCTCTCCAATACTTTTGAGGTTGATTCTTCTTATCTTACTGCTTCACAGATCTTCACGTGGTCTTCGTTCATTTCTGCTGGATCGTTACACAGGATGCATATTGGTGAGGCGGGAGACAATATTTGAGAAGGCATTTTCTCCTAGCACAGAGCAGTAACTACTGCCGTCACAAAACTGCAACTTTACTGCAATCTCTGGATGCAATCAGGACTTAGTTTCTGGATGCACCTCGTATTTATTTTGCTATACGTCGTCCTCCAACATTGTGTCACATTGGACGACTCTCTGTTGTATATTGCTGCTTAAGGAGGATAAGGTGGTAATATGATGGAAATGCCGGCCCAAGTATATTGACTTCTTGGCATTGCTTATTTTAATTCCATTAATAAATAACCTTAAAGCACTTGAATTTTAGACAATAGAGTACTAGATGCAATAATATTAACCGGGCTTGTGGGCCGTGGTCTATTGGGTTCCTTCTTCTTCCCAAACGTTTCGTCTGCGACTACGGCAGACATCTTCAGTGGCGGCGAGGTCGAAGTTTCCTAGTGGAGATCTCAGCACCGACTGTGCTGGTCACATAATAATAATAATAAAATTGGATTTTGGGTTCGGTAGAACCAAAACCCAGGCAGTTTAGGGTTTTACCCTCTTCAGCCCAGTATTTTTATTTTTGTCTTGTTACGTGAGAGATCTTTCAGCGTGTACGCATGGCAGATTATTGTTGTTATTATGATGTGTAAATATGCATCTTGATATTTTTGTTTATTTATATATATATTTTTTTTTGTGGTTTTTTTTTTGTTTTTTTTTTTTTGTTTTTGTTTTGTTTTATTTTTGTATTTTTTTTTGTATTTTATTATTTTTTTTATTTATTTATTTTTTTTGTATTTTTTTTGTTTTGTATTTTTTTTTGTATTTTTTTTTTAATTTTTGTATTTTTTTTGTAATTTTTTTTTATGTTTTGTATTTTTTTTTTTTTTTTTTTTTTTTTTTTTTTTTTTTTTTTTTTTTTTTTTTTTTGCATATTTACACATTTACAATGTTAAGTGTGTTTGTTAAACGGTCACCACCAGAGGTGCGGTATTTATGTCGGCGGCTGGAGGGGAAGTACGTTGTGATAGGTCCGGGTGGCCAGTGGGCTGGACTTGTACCAGTGGAGTACTACAAGGAGCTGGCGTCTGATTGGCTGGAGAGGGGTTCTGGATTTTTGTTTTTGTTAACGCTGTTTGCCATATTCTGTTGAGTTTAAGTCCTTCTTCTTTGCGATTGATATTATTTTTGTGCTTGTGTATTTCAATGGCTTCACGGAATAAGCGAGAATAGTAGTGGGATGTAGATGCCAGAATATCTGTGTTACCATATTGGATGATGTGTTCCCCTTCTTCGAGTATGGCATGTTCAGCAACTGCTGATTTTTCAGTTTGACCCAAGCGACAATTTCTTCTGTGTTCTTCAATGCGGGTTTTTATACTACGTTGTGTGGTTCCGATGTACACCTTGCCACACGAACAAGGTATTCTATATACTCCTGCGGTGGATAGAGGATCCCTGGGGTCTTTGGCGGAACGGGCTTGTAGACGGTGTCAATGTTGTGGCGTTTAAGTAGTTTGCCTATGCGGTCTGTGACTGATCTGATGTACGGTAAAAAGGCCTTGCCCTTCCTATTGTTTGCGGCTGTTTCTGTGATGTTGGGACCTTTACTGGGATGTAATGCTCTCTTAATTTCTCGTTTTGCGTAGCCATTAGAGTGGAGCGCTGACTCTAAGTGTTGAAATTCCTGGTGTAGAACTTGTGGTTCGCAAATGCGTGTAGCTCGGTCTGCCAGAGTTTTAATCATAGCACGCTTTTGTTTCGGATGGTGGTTGGAGTTCTTGTGAAGGTAGCGGTCTGTATGGGTCGGTTTACGGTACACCTTGTGGCCTAGTGTGCCATTCTGTTTTCTGTTTACCATGACATCCAAAAAGGGCAATTTGCCGTCTTGTTCCTTCTCCATGGTGAATTGAATTTGTTTATTGATGCTGTTGAGGTGATCCAGAAATTCTGTCAGGGCTGATTCTCCGTGACTCCAAATGACGAACGTGCCGTCCACGTAACGCCACCAGCACGAAGGTTTAAGCGGTGCTGAATCCAAGGCACATAGAGAGAGTAGATTTATGAAAGCATGTTCAAATTCAAAAAAGCTAGCATGAGTTAGGGAAGTCCTCTTGGGATGCTTGCCCTCATACGTCTCCCTATTTGTATCCCCGGGAGACAGCGTGGGCCGGCTATACCCCCGGACACTGGGTGGCTTTCTTTTTTTTTTTTCTTGCTTTTTTTTTCTCCTTCAATAAAAACACTTTTTTGACCCATTTATTTTGCTGTAATTTTTTTTTTATAAAGTTATTTACATTTTCCAAGGCATCAGCGACGACTTCACTGATTAGCCTTTTTTTTTACTATTTCACTGAAATTGTTTGCTTTCTAGCACATGCAAGTCATACTATACATGTATTTTAAATACTGAAATATCAAAACACGGTGATTACTACAATATTTTATCATGGAAACCCAATTAATTCTAATATAGTTTAGAATACTAACACAACCGCTATCTCTGCTACCATTTCTAGTGGCACAACCACACCACCTTTCACACTAATGTTCTATGGCATTGTCAAGATTTCAGTTCATCTCCAGCGGTTTATAAGCGAGAACTGTAGCATTGTTATTAGCATGTGCTGTCTGTGTGACGCACCTCACAAGTTACATTATGTCGACTGGTGTTAAGGATACCCATCTGTGAAATTTTGAAAATCTACAGTTTTCATTGGATTTATTTGAAATTTTAACACAACAATCACTGTATAGTGAGGAGTAACTGTGCTAAATTTCATACATTTTTTCAGATTAATTGCAAACATATTAATATTTTATTATATTTGTTTTAATATTTGTATAAATGGTTCCCCATGATGCAATTTTGATTTGAAAAAATTGATAATTTTCAGTTATGTCCTGTAATAGAATGTTAGCAAATTGATGAGATAATTTCTTAATATTGTTATTAGTTTGGATAAAAATAAATTTTAAAGTTTAAATTCATTATTTTTTTCATTTAAATTTTGAAATGTAAACTTGAATATTTAATTACTCAGCAGTTATTCACGTTATGAGAAAATTATCTCATCATTTCTTTTTAATGTTATTTCTAAGTAGGTACACTAAGTTTCATGCATAAATACTGAAAATTGCATCGTGTGGAGCATTTTAAAGAGCAAACAGTGCTAAAAATAAAAACGTGGAAAAACTAAGTTTGAAGTCATAGCAAGGATATGTATGGATTTAAATGGACACGACCACTTACAGGCAATCAGACGGCCATGTGACATAGATAAAAAGGCCGTAAGGCTATAAAAAGCATATCAAAATAAAGCAGACGATTTATACTATTTGATAAAACAAAAATCCATTTTTGGCAATTTTGAAAATTTTTAGCCTTTTTTCACCGATGGGTATCCTTAAAACAAGTTGTATAAAGCATATATGTACAGAGCTTTTTGAAGATATAGCACTTTACTGGTCACTATTCGTCACTGAATACTATCCTTTACAATCAGGACATCAAATATCAGACATTTGTAAATCTACGAACAAAATAAGTAAAAGTAAAGTCGTCTGGCAGACCTAACCTCTTAAACTAATTCCCAATAAAAGTAACTCACAAGTATACGGGTTAAGTCTTTTACAATAGATTTGATTATATTCCAATTTCTGCTTATCTGCAAATTTATAAGCATTAATATGGTAACAAATGAGAAAACACCAGTTGCTGCTAATCACACTTTATTGCCTTCTAGTCAGTTAGCGCAATGCTAACGTTACACTTAGATCACTTTTGTAAAATTCAGAGCACAGAAGGCGGCGCCGTGGCCGAGCGGTTAGCGCGCTCGCCTACCACCTAGGCGGCCCGGGTTCGATCCCAGGGACTCGCATGTGGTATTCGTGGTGGACGAAGCGGCATTTGGGCGGGTTTTCTCCGGGTTCTCCGGTTTCCCTCGCCATCTCATTCCACCGGTGCTCCATCTTCATTCCATGTATCATCAGTGTTACCGCCTGTGGTGCCGTAGTAGTAAAAGCGGGCGTTAAACACTACACACACACACACAGAGCACAGAACTGTCGAATCGAATCACAATAAAGAACTGTCAGATTACAACTAGCACTGAACTGCTACTCGGCACGATTCACAGGTACTGTCCACTGAACACTTCGTAGACGTTTTAACTCACTCTGACACTTCACTACAAGAACTCCATCTGTCAGATTACAACTAGCACTGAACTGCTACTCGGCACGATTCACAGGCACTGTCCACTGAACGCTTCGTAGACGTTTTAACTCACTCTGACACTTCACTACAAGAACTACTGGACAACAACTTCTACTACTTGCTACCACCCCCGGACAGGAGTAGGTCCCTTATATAGTTATTAGACAGTGGAAAGGTTCAGGAAGTAGAATGAGCGGGACTGGCTGTGAGAGAACAGTCCAGACACCGAACCACTACACAATAGCTATTGTTTCCGGAGGCTCTATTGTCCCGCTCGCGACCGTGTCTTTCGGGCAGGTAAACGCCTCCGGCCCGTTCCTGTTGGCGATCGGAGATTAGGCCCCGACCGGCATTTCATACCAGCCACGTCCGGGCTCACGGCCGGCGCGACAATATCAAGACTGTTTGCAAGTATGACATGATATTCTGATCACAACTGTTCTCTACATTGTTTTGCCCAAATGGCTTTTATGTTATTTGCTTCTGCTGAAGCAGTTCCTATTGTTTCTATTTTATCTATATTGATTGTATTGCTATAGTTACAGAAGCAGATACCCGAAGTTGAAATGATAATCTCGTTTTAATCAGTTATTACATTCATATACATTTAATACTGATGATAACAACAACAAACAACAACAATAACAACAACAACAAGAACAACAACAACAACAACAATAATAATAATAATAATAATAATAATAATAATAATAATAATAATAATAATAATAATAATAATAATAATAATAATAATAATAATAATAATAATAATAATAATAATAATAATAATAATAATAATAATAATAATAATAATAATAATAATAATAATAATAATAATAATAATAATAATAATAATAATAATAATAATAATAATAATAATAATAATAATAATAATAATAATAATAATAATAATAATAATAATAATAATAATAATAATAATAATAATAATAATAATAATAATAATAATGCACCAGCCCTACGCATTCCAAGGTCCACTGTGTACCCCACGTCTGCCCACTACAGGCATCATGAGTGCGTTGCAGTACTGGAGGGAGGGACATGGTCAGCACATCGGTCCCTCTAGGCCAGTTATGCGGCTTTCGCCACCTGGGGTCACTACTTCTTTATTCAAGTACCTCCTCAATTGACCCTCCGGGATGTAACGAAACTTAGTGCACCCCGTGCCAGACGTCCCAGCGGGGGGGAAATCCCTAGCTGGTACCAGTGACCGAACCCGGGTCCTCTGCGCCAGATTCAAGAAATTAAATTAACACAAGTGAATTGCCAAGACCACATCAGTGCCACTAGTTTGTCCAATTTTTTTCCTGAAGGAGTTACCTCACATGCTAGTAAATTTATTGGCACACATAAAACCATCGATTTGGGGCAGGGGCATCGCAAGGGAGGGGGGGGGGCAAGGGTGTGTCATAGCCCCTCTTTAGAAATTAATAAATTTAATGTGCAGCCAATTATTGACTATTAGACTATTGTTTTAATTTTGATGTAGAGAACAACTTTTTCCTTAGGACACTTGTACAAGAGAGAGATTCTTTTGCTTCATAGCACCTGTGTTACAAATGAGCTCACTAGTGATGTTATTTACATTTTTAATGTAAGTAAGGAATGCATCATTTTCAATTAGCAGCTACATAATTGTCCTTGCTAATTATTTCCGTCAACAATAGTTGCTTACTGACAGTTATAAATGTTTAAATTGTTGTCACCATTAGTGGTTCTGTGCAACGACTTTTAATTTTGTACTCATTTTTGCAGGTTAAGTCTATGACTTATCAGCAGGGATTGGAAACAAAACCTGTAATATAATTCTATAATCTAATCAATAGCTTGTGTAGCTCAAATTAATATGCTTATCCACAACAAATACAACTCACCTTTTACAGCTTTTGACGGCAGAATAGTGAACTTATGTTGTTTGATCACAAAGTTCCAAAATGCGGGGCCCCCCTGAAGAAAAGTCTGCTGATGCCTATGGTCTGGGGCCAGGTTTAAACCCATGAGCTTGGTATCAGTAGGCCAGTGCCTAGCCAACTGAGCCATCCAGACAAATGTTACATTCACATGAGTTTCTTTACCCAATGACATTCATTTAATATCTGTTCTACGAACTATTGTTAGAAAAGCTTACCTTTCTATCCACTTAATTTTAGTCAGGATAAAGGAAATAAATGTGGTTTTACTACACATTTATTTCAAATAAATATCACATTTTAAGAATACCTACATCTTTTCTGCAGCAAGCTTCTCTTTAACTGTTAGATTTTCCCAACCACATGAAACTGAATTCAAATGAAGAGGCTTCACGAATTATTCACAGAAAATTCAAGATAAAATTTTAATCCCATACCAGTATCTCATATCTAATATTTAAATAAACATTCTTACGATACATTTTCAAAAGATAGTTTGCAATGGGGGAATTTTGTGAAACTCTTCATGTCATGTTCATGAAAGACGTTGAATTTAAATATCAAGTTTGATATTTACCAAAAATTTCTGCTTTTCTGCCTTATTTATCTACTTTTTAGTTCACTTGACTTCAAAATATGTATTTGCAGAGAAATATAAATTCTGTAAATTTGGTTGGGATTTAATACTGTTGCTCCCTATGATAGGTAAGTGGTAAGGGAATGAAAGCAAATTGAAGATGCAGATCCTGATACACAATATAAGTGAAATTGAAAAAAATGTAAACATTTCTACATTTCCTTACCTCATTGTTATTATATAGATTGTTCAGAAGGTCACTGTATAGTTAATATGTGTTGAGAAAAACTGTTTACAGGTGGATATACAAGCCTGAACATGCTTAATGGTATTGGAAAACTATTTCTGCAGATCGACTTGTTATATCTTTCCCACCTACACAGTTGTTTCTAAGTCACAAAGTGAACAATGCTCTTAGGAATATGCTGCCCCACATGAAAATGCTCTAGTGCAGTAACGTCTGGCAAGCAAGGGGATCATGTACATTTAGAGATGACATGTAACCCAAAAGATTCTTTCAGAAGTCACATAGTCTTGTCAGCTTTGGAAACTATAGTAGTGACTTTGTCTTCCTCTAGCTGGCCAATGAAAGCTTGGATCATTAAACAATATCAATCATAGTTTCTTCAAAGAATAAAGGGCTAATAATGTGTTTAGATTGTCTTATACTTCGGCATCTAACAGCCTATCCCTCAAAATTTTCAATTAGTGGATGAACTCCATTACAATAAGGTAAAGCTGTTTCTGGGAATTTTTCAGTGAAAGCCTTGGACACTAAGCCTGTGTATGTATCACCTTGTCAACAGACATATTCAACATGAAAAATATGTTCCTCAATAAAATGAAAGCTCCACAATTTAAAACTGAAATGAATCGCCATACACTACACAAACCACTTTGATTGGCTTTTATCTACCACATGAAACTAATTAAAATTAAGAAATGCCTGTTGAATAGTTTCTTAAACTTCATAAGCTAAGCTCAGGTTAAAAATCTGGGAGTGCTATGGCAAACTGTATGATCAAAAGAGCAGTTTGTATTAGTATATCAAAAAAGATTACCTAATTATGAATAAAAAATTAATACCTGAACAATGGTTTCACCTGAGTCAAACCTCTTATGCACTACATATATTTTGTACATGGTAAAATAGTCAAAGCAATGAGGAGAAAACTAAAATTTTGGATTTTCACTGATGCATTGCCTTAATAATTGTGTTATGATCTTCGCAAAAGTTAAAGGCATATGGAGGCGGGTTGTACTGCAGACTCTAGCAAATCCTAAGCTTTCCCCTCCTACCAGCGCTGCAGAATGTGGCACGCTCATCTCACAAGCTCTTACGTACACAACCTCTGTTGGTACACGCACTACGCTTTGCAACAGCGCTCCGCTTGAGCATTCACATGCCTTTAACTTTTGCAAGCAGTATAATGATTTTCCTTTACAAGAAAAATCAATATGTGGTATCTATGGTAAATCATTTAAGTCAGTCATGATAAAAATGACACAATCAGAATATAATAAATAATTGTTCACAATTTGAAACACAAGTGTCAAAAGAACAAGTATGCTCTAGAAAAAATACATTTATACCCACTCTTAAACTTTAGCTATTTTCTTCTACTTCTCAATCAACTGCCATGAACAGTATAAACGATAACCTCTTCCTTGGTTCTTCTATAGCTAAAGGAGTAAATGAAGATAGGGGTTGGAATATGGGTTGTCCTCATTGTGGAAAGCATGTTATCCATGTTCCCTCTTAGAAATTAAACTTTGCATGACATTTCAACATCAAATTGGACTAAATTCATTCAAATGAATATAAAAAGGCATTTCAGCACTGCTCACACAGTGATTGCATGACAGTGTAATTTGGAAAGCAGTGAATATGAAAATGAAATTAATACTCATTTAACAACAAGAAAAAACAACAAAATAGCAGCTGCAACTAACTTGGTAACATCTACACATGTTTCAACAAGACAGGCTGCTAAGATATGTGAGCAATTATTACATGGTGGTATTGACATTCCTACTACAAGTCAAGCAGGAATTTACAAATCATCTTTCAGAAAGGTGGTTAAATTAAAGAAAGAAATGATTGAAACATTGCATAGAGAAGAGTGGTCCTTGCATTCCAATGGCAAACACATTGAGGGAAATGAATATCTGGTCGTGGTCCTTTCAAATGAAAGAACAGAAATAAAATTGGATGCACTTCATTTGGAAAATGGAAAGGCTCAAACTATTGCTGAAGGAATTGCTAAAATTATTGCTGAGTATAACTTGTAGAATGCGATTAACATGATCAATGCTGATACAACTAGTGTTAACACAGGTAAAAAAAGTGGAGTTGTCGGATTGCAAAAAAATGTTTGCAGAAAAGGTCTATCAGCATCTGGACAGAATACTATGTTTAATGATGGATCATGAACTTGCTGAGAATACATCTCCAAGCATTGAACACCCATTTGTATCAAAATTGGTGAATGAGTACGAGAGGCTAAAATCACAGTATGTGAATGGAATGGAAGATAGCCTAGACAAATCAGGATGGAGAGATGACAAAGTTCCTGTATAATCTAACATGTGTGTTTAGAATTGATGAGGAAAAAGGACACTTTCCATTCATTAAGTTCCAGAAAATTCTAAACATTAGTAATGCAAGATGGAATTCAAGAGCCATTCTTGCTCTACTACTTGCATTTATACTTATACCTACTACAAGAGATGCTTTCAAGAAAGTGTGCAGATTTATTTCAATTGACTGGGCAGACATTGTTTAGGAAGCAGATGTACAACACGAATGACCTCAAGAACCTGTCAGACATATTAAGGCCTTCTAAGAAGGCACTTTGGTCATTGGAAAATCATTGGAAGAAGGTGCTATCTGCGTTAAATATACCAAGAAGCAATTAGTGCACCGAAATGTGCTACTAGAGTTATGACAGAATTACATGCTTGCTGTAGAAATAAAGACAAACTGCATCTCCGAATCATTATAAGCAATAAACAATAATATGTAATGATTGCAGACTTGGTTGAACACTTTTATCTCTTTTATTGTTTGTATTAGATGAATTACAGTATATATCTTGTGTTTCAAAATAGTCAGCGAGTGGTGAATAATGAGTTTGGATTCCAGGGTGACTTTTTTTAAAGGAATATTGAAATGACTAGTCAATTCTTCATACAGAGGTAAAAGTTCATCATATTATGACACAGGAAAGTGAGGGCATAAAAAAGTTACATCCTTAGCAGTCACACTGCCTGCGATGTCATGTGGGAATGGATAGTTTCACTTACAGTGGTGTGGAAATGTGTGCAGACCTCAAAGTATTGATTACTACATGCAGATATGTTGATGGCTGGTTACCAGAGTCATTATGAAGAGGCAGAACTTTGATTGGTGGTTTATCAGTGTACCTTTGATAATATAGGTGGATAATGAGGTTCATTACAGTGTCACATAAGTACTAAGTTATAGCACAGTTGAGCATAAAAATAATAACATTCACTTACTAACAGTCCTGGACATATGCATAAAACATTAACTAATTAACTAAACCCTCCTTGCAATAGCCCTTTCTGGGACAAGACCTATCACCCGGCTGCTGTGGCCCCCACCTCTGCCCACCACAGGCTCATGAGTGGAGTGCAGTACTTGAGGTGGTACTTGGTCAGCAGCCTGGTCCCTCCCAGCTGTGTTGCAGCCTTCCCAACCAGTGACCACTACTTCTCAAACAATTAGCTTCTTGATTGCCCCTTGGCAACATAACGAGGCTGAGTGAAACTCAGACCAGGTGTCCCAGCAGGAGAAAATCTCCACACCAGTACCGTGAATCAAACCCGGGTCTCTCGCTTGGTAGGCAACAGCACTAACACTGTGGTGTTCTGAAGCACAAAATGCAAATTCTTCTGTAAAATATTCAACATATTCCTCTGATAATAAACATTATGCTCTCTTGTGCAACTTCCCGCCATGAACAAGGGATATACATATATTATGTGTTTTGTTTGTTAATGACACTGTCAATTTCTAGGATCATATCAGTGCTGCCAATGTGCCCGAATTTTGTCCCAAGGAGTTCTTTTACTTGCCAGTATATCTACCAACATGGGTCTATTGCTTTTAAGCATACTTAAAAACCATCACTCTGGGTCGGGTTTTAAACCACAGCCTTGGGTGAACAAAACTGAAGCTAGTGGAATGAACAGGCTACTCCAACATTTCACGGCATTGAATCTAATAGTCATTCATCTTGGGACAGTTAACCATAATATTACTTAATTTTGCAAGCACTTTAATTTTAAAATTTGCAATCACTTCCCTGGATTCACTTCCCTGGAAAATGTTCAGCCATATGACCCTTTTTACTTACATCTTGTGCAGTTTTCACAATTAGAGCATGGAACTATAATGAGATAAACCTTGCACTAATTTTGTTTACTTTCTCTGATAAAATTAAGTTAAATATGGTTTAACTTCTGGACTAGAGTAGTTTATAGATGCTACTGATAAATCCATATGCTCTCTGAGTCATATTTTGATAACAAATCTGCAATAACTAAACAATTTGCACTACGAGTTATGTGATAAAGATATTGCTTCTGAATGGTCATCCCTTTCATAACTTCAAATTTCAGATTAATATTTGTAATTTATTTTCTTTTTCAGAACTATAATCAATACTTGCCCCTAAATGGAAATTAAATATTTATGTCTGATTATTGCCTTTGATAAGCTCCTCTAGTCAGAAACTCTCAAGAAGGGAAGACAGTGTCTGCTTTGTTTATGGTTTCCTGCTATTTGTGGATGTATACATAACCATTCCTTTGAAATAAAGAGTATCAGATAAGTCTTTTCTCCTTTATTCTATTAAAATATAAAATCCAGACAGATCATATTGCACAGTGAAGTGTTTCCCAATCCCAAAGGAGTTTGTCACACAATTTTGAAATTGAGACAGTGAAAATTCAATGGCTGGATAGCTGTGGTACTTTAGAATTGTCATGTAGACATAGCCTTCTAATAAACCCATAGAAAAAACACAACTTTAAACATAAATAAGAAAGGTTAAAGGATGAATAATGTAAAGATATTGGAGCAATAAAGTGTAATAATTATGTAGCTGATTTATATGCACTAAAAACGTGTGTAATATTCATTAAGGTGTGCATTAAAATTTGAAAATGTGCACAAAACATAAGGGAATATTGGTTCGTCTATCATGGAAATTATTTTATTTTAGCTTGTGAATACATATGTTTCATTCCTTGCTGAATGATCAATCACAGTGTGTCATCAGTTTCTCAATGTACTCAGCAATTAAGGATTTGTTAGTATCGGAAAGAATTAGTTCTGAAAATCATCATTTCACGTCAATGGGCATCATAGGGCAATAAATTTACACTGGCATTAAATGGTTGGAACATTCATCTGGCAAACATTGTCTGATTCCACTTACTTATTGTTTTCTTCAGTCTGGTTTGAGTCCAGTACTGCATAAAGTTTACTTTTAACCTTTCTTTAGCCAGTTTTCTCAGGGGTGGAATTTAGAGAAGAAATTGTGTTGTCAATTAACTGAAGACATTCATGCAGGATGCACTGCAAGTTTCTACACTGTTAGTAGCCTCTGAAAGTGGCAAATCAGGTACATAAGCAAATATTCTCTTTGTTCATGATGCTGTCAATTGCTAGGATGATACCAGCACCACCAGTGTGTTGACTTTTGTTCTGCAGGAGATATATGCCAATATACCTACTGACTTTGGGCTTAAGCACACTTAAAAACCAATGGAAGAAAGGTTACCAAAGAAGGTTGTTAGCTGTTCAGAACAAACAAGAGAGGGCCCCTCTTACTTGGAAGGATGGTATTGACAAAGCAATGAAGAAAAGAGGGCTGGAAGTAACATAGCAGAACAATTGAATATATTGGAGAATTAGTGCAGAGTTGCATGACAAGTGCTGAAAAGTTGGAAACCTATCAAAATGAGTAAAAGTAAAATCAATCAGTATAGGTTAGGTTTGAACTGGTGAACTTGGAAATCATGAATAAAAATATTTTGATGTTAAATGATGCTGTCAATTGCCAGGATCACATCAGCATCACCGGCGTGCCGAAGTTTTGTCCCGCAGGAGTTCTTTTACATGCCAGTAAATCTACTGACATGGAGCTGTCGTTTTAAAGCACACTTAAAAACCATCAGTCTCGGCTGGTGACCTTGGAAACAGTAGGCCACATAACGTAAATGGATACCCATCTTGATATACACTTTCACACTCAAACATGCTTCTTAACTTCGTGAACATTTGTAGTACAGCTTTTATGACTTGAACACAAATATAACACCAGAACCAAACATAACTATTTTACAAAAGTACCTTACCATTACCCGATTAGTCATTCTTGGAGCTAAAGGAATAAACAGATCAGGTTGTCACTCTGTCAAGCAGTCAAATAAGGTGTAATATTACATGTCCTAGCCAGGCGATTGCACAGTTGCATTCGAAAACTAGAACATTTAAAGAAACATAGGGGTCTCCCAGGCCCTTAGCAACCACTAGAGGGTTAAGGAAAAAGTTTGCAATTTCAATGCTTTAAAATTGCTGCCAAAGGGTACCTAAGCTCAAAATCCTTTTTTGTAAGTAGTTTCTAGCTCATTTCATTCTGTATAAGATAATCTGAATGACAAATCATCCCGTTACTGCTTATGTAGCTTTGTAAATGATCTCTAGCTTTTTTAGTGACAAATCATTGTTCATTAATCATTGTCAATTGCATTTGATGCCTGTGTGAAAGTTACTTAAATGTATATGTATAGAACAATCTGACAAAAGATGATCATTGCTAATGATACTATAACATAACCAAAGAGTAGGAGGTGGCAGAGAAAGCCTAGTGAAAGTTTAAAACAAAGTTCAATCTGTATCCGTAAATATATATTATGTTAGTCATATAATTACAGGGAAGTTTTGATTGTTTCTCTATTATCCCTGTTTTCTTTTCCTTTTCTTCTTTTCCCCCCTGAATATGTGTTTTAAATGTTATTCTGTACATTTATTGACATGTTTGTACATTTCAATTGACATTCAATGTTCATCAGCCTCCATGGCTACTTGTGAACTCACTGAGAAGTGGCTATCCATTTACAGGTGGTGAGTACCTCAAACAATAGTATAGAAATAACTTTCTTATTTCTGGGAGTTTAAGAAAAATATTTTAATATTCTTACCAAATATTTTAATAGACTTTGGCATATAAAAAATAAATATTATTTCTTGCCACATAAAGAGCGGCTCCCTACTAATGAATTATACATAAGGTAAATAAACACTGAAATATCCATATATCCTTGAATATGCACTAGCATCCAAAATATGGATTTGCATATGGACATACGTAGTTTTGAAAAATCTGGGTCCTTGTAATAATGCATAAAAATTAATATAATATTTGGCAACTAGAATTCATTAATCTTATTTAATTTATTGAAGAAAACAAACAGTTGCACAGATTGCAAAATGAGTTACAGATAATTTTTAGTTTTTCCACTGACAATAATTTGAATGAAAGTGAATACCTGCAACAACTTCATAATCTGTTTCCTCTTCCCTCTTAACGGTAAATAGGATTTAAACTACCTGCATGTATTGGTTAGGTTTTACATTTTAACATGGCTCTTCAATATCATCAGTGAAAAATATTGGAGAGCAAGAGGATTAATGACTTCATTGTCAGAAATCCAGCATTAGCTAACAACAACATTTTAACATGGAGAAATTTGTCTTGCTGAAATTGAAATTAGAATCCAGCAACGACAGTAGTATTTACTCAAACACAAATAAAAGTTCCCTCCTTGGCTCTCAAAAGCCTTTTCTGTTTTGTAAATGAGTAGGCTACCATCATGACTCACAAGATTACAAAAAAAAAAAAAAAAAAAAAAAAAAAAAAAAAAAAAAAAAAAAAGAAAAGAAAAACAAAGAGATGGAGGTAACACTATGTTACGACTCAGTTTTCTGAGTGGAATATGATTTTCAGAAATTTGGTTTCATTTCTTACTTGATCCAAGTTTAAATAGGCAAAAACCCTCCCAGGTTATGTCCAAAGTCTCATGATTCTGTGGATCTTGTGAGCTCTGTCCCATTGCTTTTTCGTCCAGTCAGGCATTGGTAGTTCCCTCGCCTCTCTTCATGCTTTGCCATATTATCACTCTGTACCTAGGGAGATGAAGGACTGTGTTCTATGTGTTCTTTCAGTTTTTTATAAATAGCATCAATTTTTTTTGGGGGAGGGGGGGTTAAGAGTGCTCAAATTCTAGGTCATCAGTGCCCTTAAAAGATTCATGGCACTCAAAAATAAAAGTACCAGCAAGAAGGAAAACACAAAAGGGTAAAAAAACAGTGGCAATAGCCAGATATGAAACAAGGTGATAAATATGTCAAAAAGCATAATAAGAGATGTCTAAAATTTTAAATCCTCAAATTGATGCTACACTCCGCTAAAAACTTAAAAACTCTATCAAGCGCTGTTTTGTCGTCCGCTAAGACCTCTGCAACTCTGGCAGGCAGCTGCAGAGAAATAGCATCAAGTTCAGCAATTAAAGTGCAAAGATTTTCACACACATAGTGATGCAAGAAGAGTTGTCACATATTGCAGAAAGTGGACAACCACGGATACATGTACTGCTCCAAAAATGTGGAAAAGTAAGCAAGCCTCGAGACTGTGCATGTGATGTGACATTAATAAAGTAATTTAATGCAAATCAGGTCCTGGATATTTGGCATGTGATAATGTTATAGTTGGCGCAGTTTATCGGCAGTCCTCAGGAGTTCAAAATGACTGAAATTACACTAAACAGCTGACGGAAGTATCACGAAAAGCAGTCCTGTCGACGTACATAATAAAGCCACTTCTAACCTCAAATACCACAGTGTTAAAGTAACACGCTTTCAAACGATAATAATGCTTGAACATCGTTACCACATAAAACAAGATGAACGTACTCACCTTCGGCAAATCTTGTTCTGCAATAACACTTTTGGATAAAATTACTCCCGAGCACTAAATATTGTAATATATACAAGATGTACTACTATATAGCGAATGCAAAAATAACAGCACTAACTATAATTCATATGCTGTTCTAAAACAATTCAAAACAAAATCACGCAAAAACGAGCATTACATCCACTGATTGATTAATTAATTAATGTGGCATCAAAATCGAATCTTGTTTTAAAATCTATTGGTTGGCCTCCCTGCAACACGTTCATAAACTGGCAACATAACAGGCACAATGACACCAACTATGGCCATAGCTTTATCATGGTTATATGTTACAAACAGTTGGTGGCACTAATGCAACCCAACGGTTGGGATATCACCAAATATAACCAGACTGCACCATAATGGGGGGAAAATGTCAAGGTTGTTTTTTGGTGCAAATTATACACCTAAGCTTTGCACATAACATGCTGTTATGCATTCCATGAATACATACTCAAATTTTTGCAATAATCATTAACAATATATCATCTATAAGTTCAATAGTGTTTATGTGTGCTTTCACCATTCTCACATTGTTTACACAGCAGTTAATTAGAAATTAATTTCTGGCCAGCATAGGAGATAAATAAACAAACAACTCTGCTCAATTGCCAGGGTCTGGGTAATTTACATTGGAATATTAATTACTACTATTACTACATTTCTTCGACTACTACTATTGATATTGCTACTACTACTACTACTACTACTACTACTACTACTACTACTACTACTACTACTACTACTACTAGTACTACTACTACTACTACTACTACTACATCACTACTACTATTGATATTGCTACTACTACTACTACTACTACTACTACTACTAGTACTACTACTACTACTACATCACTACTACTATTACTGCTACTGCTAATGGAGTGCATTGTGCATGTATAACCACATATAACAGAACACTTTAAACCTAAAACTCTTGGATCCAGCTGGAAACCGGGAGTATTTTATTTTGAAGATTAAAGTATAAATCATGTACATACAATCCATGAAGTTGCCAGCACAAGTTACTAGCTATCAAGTTTTAGAGATAAAATAGGTCTTAACGTTCTTAAACAGTTGTTTAATTCCAAAAGGTCAAGCGTAAACATATTTATATAAAGTGTAGATTAGGAAACAAACTCTTGCGTGTGGTAGAATGACATCCAAAAATGATATTGGGATGTTTAAATCTTTATTGAAAACTGGAGCCCCTGCAAAAGATATTGATTCTGAATTCCATCAAAGAATGTCCTACCTACCATTAGAAAAGGTTAGGCATGTTGAAAGACTCTTGAAAATGTACTATGGTTAAAAGTGAAGGGAATTTGAGGAGTTAAAGTTTTATGTGCATGCCATTAGGTGCCCCAAATTCTAGTGAGCTAGAACTGCTGCATAAAGTTATGTCTGAGGAAGCTGAACTAGTGATATAAATGCAACACTAAAACATTTCAACTGTTTTTAAGAGCATAACTGGATTTTGAATTTTCACACTAAGCAGCATATTATTATTGTAATATTTTGTAAACTAGGATTATTTTATTTTGGAGATTAAGATGTAAGGCACTCACAGCCAATCGATAAAGTTGCCAGTAGAAGTTGCTATCAAGTTTCAAAGATAAAATAAGCCTTAACAATCCTAAGAAGCTGTTTAATTAATTTTAATTAATAATTTAATTTATTTCAGAGGTTGGCTAGCTTCTTTTGTAGGTAACATTAAAATTTTGTTTATTATCTCAAATGTTTACCATCAAAACTCACAAGTCCAAATTAGTCATTTTCTAAACTCACATGTTTCAAAAGCACACTTTTCAAAACTCTCATGATTTGGAGATTAGAGTCAAAACTCACATAATCCAATATTTAAAGCCCAATATTTTCATACTTTCCTAAATAAACATAACTTGAAAGCTAATTCATAATATTTAGGCATATTTTTTTCATAATAATAGCTTCCATCAAAATGTAAATGGGATTAAACAGTACAAACTGGTTTTCAGTTGTTTACCAAAATGAACGTTTTTGGAACACGTGAGCTGCAACTGTAACCTACTCAAATATAGGAATGAATACAACAATGATAGAAAGATTTTTGAACAAGCGGTGTTAAACACATTAATTGTAGGCAAGTTTTATTTGTGCTAAACCTCACTTACATTTTAAAATTAGGACAGGTTTTGGGAACCTTTGTTCCCAAGTTCAGTAAACAATTGACTGGCTAATAAATGCACATCTTGTGTCATCCATTATAATATTGATGATGGAGGTGTGGTGGTGGTGATGGTGATATGAACCTACTAAGCTGTTCCATTGGAGCAAAATCAAAATTAATTAATTCATTGACCTTGTGATTTGCTGGGAAAAATGCAAGAGAGTTGGGGAATTTAATACTTTTTTGGCATGTTGTCATGGTAGCACAGTGGTTAGAGCAACCAGATGGAGACCAGAAGTGCCATGGTTCAAATCCCTGCTATGGCACGCTCTCATTCAAACTTTTCCAACCTTGTCCTACTTTTGGCTACTGTGTGGAGGAATAATTAATTTCCAACAAATTATACTGCTTTGATTATGGGTTGCGGTACATAGAATATATACCACATTCTAGGTTATGTTCCTACCTCCGAATAATTGAGCTATTTTTTTCTTTTTCCTTTTACATAGCTATGGCCTCCTGGGCGATGCAGGTTTAGGATCCAAAGTTTAATAATTCACCATGGGATGCCCTAGATGCAGAACAAAGGGAATTTACAGACAGTGAGAGTATTCCGATCCAGATTTGTATGTGGTTTTGATAGTAATACAGAAACTGAAGGTGATGATAACCAGAGTGCAGATGAGGGCCAATCAAAGAAAATACACTTTTCTCTGAATGTAGAGCATGATACATCAATGGAAAATTACTGACATACATCTTATTACTATGGCAGAGATGGACATAAGTGGTGTAGGGATTGGCAGCAGTTGTCCAAACAAAGAGACACAATATCATTAGACATTTGCCAGTGATAGTTGGTGCAGAAAAGGCTTCCTCCAGACTACATGGGCATCGGCAGACTTTGTTTCAGTGGGGTGCCGCATGTTGGAAGTTTGCAATGAAAAAACATTAATTCATTACCTTCTTTCTTGACCTGTTAATCCTACCCTTATGTAGGATCGTCACCCCCTAGGACTTATAAGCCTGTGCCTAGTGTCAAATGACTGTCAGGGAACAGACGAACCTATTGACCAGAGTGAAGACCTAGAAGCGGCTGGTCAGCCAAGCACCAGGTATGGGAATGAGGAAGAGGAGGATATGAGATGCAAGCGAAATGGATAAATGGAAAGGGATGTTGGAGCCCTTGGTGGAATGAGCAGTGGGGGAAACCAGAGCACCCGTATAAAGCCCGCTCAGACACCGTTTCATGCATCAAGAATACCACATGTCAGTCCCTGGGATCGATCCCAGGCGGCCTTCATGATTGGCGAAAGGCCCAACCGCTCGGTCATGGTGGCGTCTACATTAATTCATTTTTCTTTTGCCCAAAGTTACAGTATTTGTTGTGGATAGTCGGATTAAGTTGTGCTGAATAAAAATTGTTCTATACATGAAAATTAAAACAACAGTCTAATAGTGAATCATTCACAGCACATTAAATGCATTAATTTGCAAAAGTGTGGGCACGGCTCGCCCCCCTGCCCCCTTCGCGATGCCCATGCCAGACACTACAGAGAAAGGAGCCTTGAAAGTAATAATTTTCACAAATGGAATACTAAGAGAGATAGTGCTGCACACCAACAGTAAGTTGCAACAACCGAGAGACTGACTAAAACTGCCAAACAAGATTGAATATCCAAAATTATATCTAGAAGAATTGAAAGCATTTATAGGACTTTGTTCTTTTCACCTGTATTTAAATCAAACAATGAGAATTTAAAAGCAATGTTTGTGAATGATAGTACAGGTTTGGAGATATTCAACCGTCTAATATCCTTGAAATGTATAAGTATAATTTTAACTTTCCTTTAATTTTGATGCCAATACAAGCACTGCCATTTCATGAATATTTCAGAACTCTATTAAGAACTGCAAAGAAACATATTTATTTGGCTAATATGCATGAATAAATAAAATGCTAATTGGTCTTCGAGGACGATGTAAATTTAGGATGTACATGCGAAAAAGGCCTACAAATAAGGGTCATAAAATAGTGATTTTGAATGATGCATGAGCACACTATTTTTTAAATGCATATCTTTGGAAAAGGTAGCAATGCAGAAACACTAACCAAAGAAGACAAACATCTTGATATTGCAACTAAGGCTGTACTTAGGCTTTGCAGGTCCATCACACGAACTAACCATAATAGCACTGCTGAAAACTGGTGTTCATCCATCGAAGGAGCTATAAGAGGAGAATCTAAGTTATATAGGTACGCTCAAGAGAAACAAATGAGAAATCCCAAAGAGTTTCCACCTTCAACAAAGAAAAAGGTACTTTAATTTCTGTATGGTTTTCCTGAAAACATTATATCATGTGTCTAAAAATATCAAAGCCCTAATTTTGATTTCCTCTGCGCACCATACAGCTCAAAACTCAGAACCAAAAGAAAAAAAAAACAGAAATAATCAATATTTATAATAGTACAAAGGGTGGAGTGGATGCTCTTGTGAAATGTACGGTATACTCCACAAGCCATGGGACTCGATGGCCTTTTAGGTAATAGTGATCTACCTGGGTCCCAACCAGGTTAACTTCACTCATCACCTCCCCTGCAACCAACTCTTGCTCTTTTCTATGCTTTATTGAACATTTCATCCACGAGTTCACCAGTCATTTATTTGGGTATTCATCCACATCAGGAGAAAGCTTGACTTAACTTCATTAACCGAGCGGGATGGCTCACGCAGTAGCGTCTGTGGCCCGCATTCGGGAGGTCGCCGGTTCGATCCCCGTGACCGCGCACTCTGATAAGGGGTTTTCCGTCGTTTCCCCATGTCGCTTAGGCGAATGCTGGGGTGAATTATTTCACACCACGATTTCCTTTCCATCATTCCACTTCATTCCATTTCCTTCTCATCTTTCAGGTGTACTTCCAGGCGTGTAGTGTTGGCAATGCCGGGCAGATGGCGTGGTTGACTGCGCATGGTAACTGCTGTTCTTGGCGCTAGGTGGCGTTTGACAGACCCTTGTCCTCCGCTCAGTGCGACACCAGACCCGCAGTATGACCTGGCGCCGGGATGAAGAGATCTCAGCACATGTTAGGGACTTCCACGCGTCTCTGTGGCTTGTCTAGCTGCGAACCTGTGGGTTACCTTCGGTTCCCTCATTTCATCCTTGCCTCCTGGGGGGGCGGTAGCCACAATAGGTCTGTGTAGGTCGACGTGAGCGAGGTGTCCCCCTCTGTATCTGTACCCTTTACCTTAGTTAAGTTGCTAGTAAAGTAGTTAACGGAAGCATATCTCACAAGAAGGGTGTTCAATAGCTATATTCCACAGCAACTTTGAGTGAGTATACCTAGTATGTTAAATAACAGCCCTCCAATGACACGTGTCTTAGTGACAACAAGAAAACAAAACAGAGTTGTCCAGTGTAAAAATCACCAGTACGTGGAGATTGAGAATGTTGTAGAAATTATGGTTGTCTCAATTTCCAGAATTTGATCTAAAAAGTCTGGCGCGCTTTTTGTAGAATTTGAGTTCTCAATGGTAATTGATGCATTATTCTTTACTTCTTTACCGTTTGTGGTTCTTAAATTATTTTTGGTTTAAGATTATTTTATATTTCCTGTTTGTCATTTTCTTAAACTTGATAAACTGAATTGAGGAACTTGTCAAAGTAACAACATGCTTCCATTGCAGCTTATGTTCACTCGCAAACAATTGCTAACCAGGTCATCCTGTATAACAGTGGGCCAGCCAATGCTGGATTTAGGTACTTTGCCGCCCCTAGGCAGTGCTAAAATTTACCGCTCCCAATTTTCCCCAAACAATATAAGCAGCTATTCAAGATGTTCTCGGGCTTCGAGCCATCGACGTTTTGGAAGTGTGCATCTCTCCCATCATCAGGATCATAAATGACTAGTAAAACTGTAGTGAACTAAAATGATCTGCAGATTTTGGTCATTTACTCATGAAATTAATCCAGAAGTTATATTATTAAAACAATTAAGTGGACCTATAGATTTAATGGTTTGGGTAAAAATATTTATTTTAAAAAACAGGAACCGTGAAATGAATTTTGAAACACCTTCTATAGATTGTATTTATAGATTTTTGTTTCCAGAGATTAGTGATTAAAATGAACATCAGTAGCTTTAGTAACGAATTTGTTTGTATAGCTTTGAGAATGAGTTGGAGTCAACTCCAAACATTGTCAGTTTTGCACCAAAGAACTAGAAATATTACTAATACAAGTGAAGGTTTTAGTTTCTAATTTGTTCTTACTTTAGACGTAGCACCACAACAATATTAGAATGAGCATAAAGATGCACTATGTGCACACCGAGCGGGATGGCTCAGGCGGTAGTGCTTGTACGCCCCGTTTGAGAGGTCGCGGGTTCCAAGCCCAGGCCGCGCAATCTGACATGGGTTTTTCCGTGTTTCTCCTTGTCACTTAGCGAATGCTGGGGTGCATTATTTCATGCCACGGTTTCCTTTCCATCATTTCCCTTCATTCCATTTTCTTATCGTCTTTCAGGTGCACTTTCAGGCGTTTAGTGTTGGCGGTGCCGGGAGGATGACGCGGATGATTGCGCATGGTAACTGCCGTTCTCGGCGCTACGTGGCGTTTGGCCAGCCTTCTCCTCCTTCAGGGGGTGGAGACGCTCAGTGCAACACCAGAACCGCGGTGTGGCGGCTGCATGGCGTAGCCTGGCACCAGGATGAAGCGATCGCAGCACTTGTTAGGGACTTCCGGGCGTCTTGTGGTCTGCGACCCTGTGTGGCACCTTCGGTTCCCTCACTTCATCCCTGCCTACTGGGGGGTGGTAGCCACAATAGATCTGTGTAGGTCGAAGTGAGCGAGGTGTCCCCTCTGCACCTGTACCCTTTACCCTATGTGCTTACAGCCGTTCACTATAAAGTCCATTGAATACTAACAAACTAAAATATAATCGCTAACAGTTTGAAACATATTTAAACATTCATTGTTGAAACAAAACAGATTTCTGAAAGGAAGCTGTGATTTATTTTTAAGATACCGGCGACGATATAGGCCTATTAGTAAAATGTAATTGAGTTGTATTATTAGCGACAAACAATAACCATACATCCTATTTGATTTTCAACAAGGTATTGTTGTTCATGCAAGCAGTTAAATGTAATAACCCCCCTCCCCCAGCTTCTACAGGTATTCCAATGAAATCTACACAGCTGCAGTCTTTCCTTTCACTCGTGCCGCGAGCCCACGACAATGCTATAAAACAACAATATCCGACTTCCACAAGTTGTGCAAGATCAAACTTCAGAGAAGATTTGCCAACATTCTTTAAAAATTAATTTTACATCAGTGAAATGTAGAAATCGCTCTCTGTAATTGCCTTTACCGTAAACATAGCGAGAATAGTACATATGCGAGTTTTATTTGTGACATGAGCTGTTTCATCGAGCATGAGTACAATAAAAGTAGCCTTGTCAGTATCTGACATAATGTTATCTCTAACACTAGCCACCACATCGATTAGGTCATTCTGTATATGAGCAGAGGTGCCTTTGAAGACGGTAGCTGTCTTTAATGCTGTGATAGTGCTACATCATAATTAGCCAGTTCTATATAATTGTCTTTATTCCTCACCTTCATCGCGGCCTGTAAAAGAACATTTTTGATTTGCAAGAAGGGCCACTACATCAATCTATTCAGGGCATTTATATTTTCTACCTTTCCATTATGTAAACGGCCAGCAACTTTATCTGATAGTTCACTGAATGCTCTATCCATTTTAGTGCCGAAAGTGTTTAATGCTGTAAAAGATTTTATATGGGTTGCTGATCTCATTTATCCAAAGCTGTGACTAAATGCGCTAAATTTGCGAAACCTGTCGTATTCCAGGGCTTTTCCTCACTTCCAAACAACAAGCATGGCCAGCAATAAAGTTTATTTAATTCACACGAACCAGGGCTTTTCCTCACTTACAAACAACAAGCATGGCCAGCAATAAAGTTTATTTAATTCACACGAACCAGTCAGCCACACATACCTATCATAATAATTGTTTAAATCAAAATGTGTTTTAAGGACTATTCATTTCGTTCTGCTCACACTGCAAGTCTGGAAGAGCTGCAGTAGGGCTTCCCTGTTTTACTATACTAACTTATCCTCGTATTTCAACTGCGAGTATGGTCGTTTTACTAATTATTTTATTACACTTAGTTCATCCATTTCGACAAATTAATATTAGCAACTGTCTTGCTACGCTATACACTATGAAATAAATAATACTAATACAGCTTTTGAGGACACTAACAACCGCACAATATTAAAAACAGCTTTCTTACTAGCTCCAAGCCATTCGGTCGTGTGCACACGGCATATTTCAGAGACGTTCGTGTAGGTATAAGCCTAAGCCACGGCACAACAGCCCATGAAGGGCCAAGCCTTATTGTTCAGCCGCAGCGCCCCCCCCCCCCCCCCCTCGGCCCACTACAGGCGTCATTGGTGGGCTGCAGTACTGGAGGGTGGTTCGTAGTCCCAGCCAGTTATGCGGTCTTCACGACCTGCGGCCGCTACTTTTATATCAAGTAGCTCCTCAATTGGTGCCCCCGGGACTAACAAGGCTGAGTGCACCCCGTACCAGACCTCCCAGACGGGATAAGGCTGCCACAGCAAGCATCCGAACCCTACTCTCCCTTCTGTTCAATGGTAGAGAACAAGACATATTCCGAGGCCTCCACCTCGGGAGCCACAGGAGCTGCAACCTGCTGCGCTGTATAACACGGGAATCGTACACAGTGCAGTGTAGTGTAGTGCCAGTATATATGAAGAGGGCACTCAAACAAACACTTAAGAACAACGAAAATAGTACTCGGTAATCTAATGATGGTCACCGTATGAGTTTTCCTCTAAACCACAATGTTAAATTAGCTAGTTATATTCATATGTTAATTGTAGCCTGTAAGCCGGGTCTCATGTACCGGCATCAGGCAAATAGTTTAATAAAGATAATTGGAATTGGAATAACGGATCAGACGCGGCTGTACCTTCTCCGAGGAGACTTCGATGGCGCCACTGAGGATGTCTACCGCACCTGTAGACGAAACGTCTGGAACACCAATCTCCAGCAGGGAAAACAGCCCGGAAAATATTTCATCTTATAATGTCGATGCCGGCCATTAAGCCTGCGTATTTTAATTACACAAACTGCGTTACAGATATCCCCCCCCCCCACACACACACACAAACATAAACACAGAAACAAATTATATGAATATGTATATGCTTCTGATCTGTTAATGAGATGACTAAGCTTGTTTTCTGGACGTTGATGAACATGTAGTTGAGCACCCTTAAACCTACATCGGCTCCTCTATTTGTCGCTAAATCTTCGTTAGTCATGGTGATGTTGGATTCAAGCTATTTCTTCGTTTCGTTTTGCAGATAAACCCTGCTCACAGGAATAAGTAGAGGGAAATGGAAGAAGATATGCAATAGCAGTGTCACCAAGTTCAGTCTACTCTTTGTGTTCATAACATCAGTAATCACTAATTGACATCTCCTCGATTTCTGTTTTCAGTGAACTGCCAACGGACATTTCCTAAAGATTCTCTTTCAATTTTACAGCAAGGTCAAAGGAATTGATGATAGTAAATTGACTACTTTTATGGCAATATTTGATATTTCGTGTAACTCTGGTGTTCTCTTCGCTGCCAAATTTTCTGTGTATAATGCAATATTGCCAAACTATTTCGGAGTTAATTTTCCGAATACGAGCAATTACATCGCTTTTTCTACCCGCCAATGAAGTGCACCATTTTTGCTCAAACTTACAGCCCAATCCCACGGCAAGTGTAATTTTCATCTTATAAAATTATCAAGAACTTCAAAAGTATTCTCTCCCGCCGTATGTTGTGGTAATTGTTTACATCCTAGAACCTCATGAGCAACTGCACCCCTTCTAGCGTCCAAATATCGAACATATATGCAGGTAACTTAGCATCATCACACGCACCTACCGACTCATCAATATGAATCGCAAATCTTTTGTCCACTTTAATATTTTCTTCTATTTGGTCAACAATATCCTGTACAATACTTTAGCGGAATACTTGTGCAACGTGTTACCTTCTTTAATCAAAGCAGCAGGACTAATAAGAGATTCATTTGCGATATAAGGTGATTTACTTTTTGCAACTAGCAGCGCTGACTCATACGATGTTTCCCAGTGCCACCTTTGTTGATTTTGTAAAATTGTTTATTACGTTTGAAGTTGTATCCAAGTTTCCTGCCTTGCACCGCAAAAATTCGATAGACTTGTATTTACATAATCGCCGTGATTGGTTACCAAGTGTCTGTGAAGTAGGGATGGTTTCATAGAATTATTCGACAGACTAGTTGCAAATAATGGAGAGAGAAAGACGTAAATCACACATATTTTGTATGAATCCATATTTCAAATGTAGGATTTACTGCAATATCTGTACTTCGCATTTCTCGGGGGTTTTAGACTTGTTCGTAGATGGTTCAACTTCAACACTATTTTCGCTTATATCCCATGCTGGTACCGCGTTGTCGCACTATTCACTGGCAGTAGTTCAACACTATCGCCACTGTTACTCGTAATTGGTTTTACCTCCTCCACTTATGACGAATTTATCCACCATACAGAAAAGTTAAAATATGCAGTCCATTAGCACAATAATAAATAAAACTCAAGATGATAATCTGAAGATCAGTTTACAAATGAAAAGAATGAGACTTAAGGCTTTGAGAAAAGAAAACGAACATGCACCTAACAGACAGGAAAATGTACCGAGTACTGAATGATTATACATTAGTGGGCAACATACATTTGCAGCCACTGTTACTACTGTCAGTGTTTGAAATAAACAAGACAAATGACTAGTGAGCGCAGCTGCCGCATGTGTTGGGTAGATAAGTAGAGTAAACAAAATGGATTCTTGGACAGAGGGCAATTTAAATCTCTCTGGCCGTAATATTTGATTATTCAGGAAACACATCATACAGACTGTATACATATTTTAAATTTTACGTACCCCGTAAGAAGTCATCACGTAACCCCCAACTGGTTGTATACGTCTGGAATAGGTGATAGTACGCGCAATGTAGTTCCAATCGCACTTCACTGTTTCACTCACTCTAAAGGTTGTGCTCTGGTGTAAAGTTGACATCCGTACGCACTGTAAGGTTGTATCGGGTATAAGCCCGCAACGCAACAGCCCTTTCCGGGACAAGATCTACCCACCCGGCTGCTACGTCCTCCACCTCCGGCTCATGAGTGTGGTGCAGTACTCAAGGTGGGACGTGGTCAGCGCCCTATATCCCTCCCAGCCGGTTATGCAGCCTTCGCAACCAGGGGCCACTATTTCTCAATCAAACAGCTACTCAAGAGGCCCCTCAGTGACCTAACCAGGCTTAATACAACCCAGACCAGAACTCCCAGTAGGAGAAAATCCCCACATTGATACTGTTAATCGAACCCGGGTCTTCCGCTTGGTAGTCAGCAGCGTTATCACCATGCTAAGAGGACGACCGCATAAAACATTACCCTAACAAGATAATTCCTGATTTCCTGATATTTCATGTGATTTCAAACTTTCAACTTCAAATACCTCAAAAGTACATGGAGATGGCAGGTTTTTCCAGTAAGCCAACAATATATCATAAATAATAATGTGGACTGGAGGTTCACCTATGGATGTGAATCTGTCATAGATAATGTAGTACGTTTTCGAATAAGATTTTTAATGCATTTCTGAAGCACAACAGAAATGTAAAATCGGCTGTAAAATGCTCAACATATTTTTACTTCCTCTACTACATACCTATAGTAAGCAGGGGAAATGTTGTACTCGATCCAAAATTCAGACGTCGAGATTTCACCGTAAATATGTTTTGAGGTCCACTGAATAAAAAAAGCAGTATACCGATACGTGATTCCGAAGCCTTGGCTTCCTTATTCCTGCATTCACCCGTCTCAGCTCTCTCTTCACGCATCGTAGTGAAGGCTACGGCAGCAAGCATCCGAAGCCCTGTTCTCCCCTCTATTCAGTAGCACAGAACGAGACATATTCCATCCCAAGCACTAATTCCTTATGAAGGAAATTGGCTAGTATTGTGATTATTGTTAATATTACTTAGTGAATGATAGAGTTGCATTCAGTATAGAGTTCGTTCGAGTATACTTAGTTAAAAGTTGCGTTGAGTAAATCGTCGTGTACCGTTAGTTATTTTTTAGTTACGAGAATGAGTCGGCCAGCCTGTCAGCGAGCACGTAAGTGTCGTCGGGTGGTTGTATCGTAATAGTCAAGAAATAAGAGATAGTGAAAAAGGAGAAAGACATTAAAAGACTGAGAAAGATTATCGGAAGAACAACTGTGAATTCTAATATCAGGAAAGATTGTCAACTGAGTTAGCAACGAGAAGGTTATTATGCATTTCTAGCCAAATTTAGAGGACAATAGAAAGACAGAAAGTTATTCGAATTTTGCATTTTGCGATCTTGTTATATCTTTTCTAATGATTACTCTTTTTCTTCTGCTCACCCTGCATGTGTGGAAGAGCTGCAGTAGAACTTCCCTGTTCTACTATACTAACTTATCCTCGTGTTTCAACTGCGAGTATGGTCGTTTAACTAATTATTTTATTACACACTGTTCATTCATTTCGACGAATTAATATTAGAAGCTATCTTGGCATGCTATACACTAGTTATTGAGTGAGTGAGTGGGGTTTAAGGGTCCGTTGACAGCTAGGTCATTATGGCCCCGCTATACACTATGAAATAAATAATACTAATACAGCTGTTGAGGACCGTAATAGACTGCGCAATATTAAAAACAGCTTTCTTACTAGCTCCAAGCCAGTCGGGTTCGCAGGGCATGTTTCGCAGATGCTCGTGTGGGTATAGCGACATGGGATTCCGAAGTCTTGGCATGCTCATTCCTATTCCCCCGCCTCATTCCTCCTAGCCCGTATCGTAGTGAAGGCTGCGGCAGCAAGGATCCGAAGCCCACTCTCCCCTCTGCTGAATGTTAGAGAATGAGACATATTCCATCCAACGCGCTAATTCTTCAGAGAATTGGCTAGTATTGCAATTATTATTAATATTATTTATTAATTTCTAGTTTACTTTAGATTTGGGCTTAGGTGATGGCTTCAATAGCCCACAATATACGCCACTGCTATTCGTAATTAGCTAATGAGTTGACCACACCAATATAGCTATGCTCTATTGGTTCGACAAAGAACACAAGCCGAGCCGTGATATGCTGACAGTATCAGCCAAGAGTAAATGAACCCGTCGACAACCAGGTAATTAGGACCCGGTATCAGCCAAGAAAATGAAAGTGTAACGGAATAAGGTACCCCACAAATGGGGTGCTGTCAGACCATTAGATTGTGTGCTCTTGGGCATTTAAATTAAATGTTGAAGTAGGGATATCAATGTTAACTTAAATTATCAAAAGTCATAGTTGACAAGTTCAATATCAATTTTATTGTGTAAATTCGTGTTCTAAATGGTGCTCCATACAATAGATTTTTAAAAATATTTCCTCAAAAAAATTGGGTTTCACAGTAAATAAGTCATACAAGGACCTATTACATATTATTTATATTAAACATTCTTGATTTTTAAGTTATATTTATTTTAAAAGGCGGTGCATTATTTGAACAACTAATATGATAATTTCTTTTAACCTACTTTGAAGAAGATAAAGTGGTAAAACAAATTGTTACATCATTGCAGCCAGTAGGGGGTTTCCAGTATGGAAAAGTACTAAAAAGTTTTGCGAGAAAACAGGGTTTTTAAGCTGGGTGTGCCTTATTAATAAGTATGCTCCTGTCCATTTATAACCTCATCAATTTGCATTTTAAGTGGACCAAGTAAAAGAAAAAGATGTTTTCTTATAGTTTAGAATGCACATTATGACGTTGGGCCTGGCCAACAGCGGTGGGGTAGCCACTTCGCATTACGTGACGTGCCGGCGAGCGGGCCAACACGTTCAAGGCCAGGCTGTCTAGCGCGCCGGCTGTGCTTGCGTGACAATAACAATAGGCACCAGGAACAAAAAGGACTTTTCTAGCGCCTTCCCAAGACTTCTAGCTACATCATTTCCGGCGTGGGCGTGTGTGTGTGTGTGTGTGTGTGTGTGTGTGTGTGTGTGTGTGTGGAGTCGAGAAAGCTTGGTGTGATGTCATCCTCGGTATAAAAGGGCATGAGACAGCAGCCGAGTCTGTCAGCTGTTTAGTTTTAGAATTAGAGCTACGACCATAGGTCGATAAGTGAGACAACTGTGCGTGCGTGTGTCGTAAGAAGATTGACGAGCGTCGAGGAAGTCAAAGTATATGAGAGTGAAATTGAAGAAAGACACTAAAAAGACTGAGCAAAATTACGACAGGTAAACGTTGTGAGTTGTCATAGTACGGGAGACTGTTAACTATGTTAAAGGCGACAAGAAAACTGTGAATCTGTAGTAAAATTTTATAACAAGTAAAGTGATAGAAAAGTAACCTCACCGATTTTGTCGTTTTGTTACAATATTATTTGACTATAAAGTAATATTTCACAATTTTACTCAAATTTCACAGATGCACTAACTTAACATCAACAACAGCAATAATAATAATAATAATAATAATAATAATAATAATAATAATAATAATAATAATAATAATATTAATAATAATATTATTAATAATAATAATAATAATAATAATAATAATAATAATAATAATAATAATAATAATAATAATAATAATAATAATAATAATAATAATAATAATAATAATAATAATAATAATTATTATTATTATCCCTAAGGCGTCTCCTCTATGCAGGGGTTAACCTCATCGCCCGGCCACGGAGGAGCGTAGGTTGGGGGTGACGGGGGTCAGCACGCGGGCTCCCCCGACCTTAAGGCGACTACTTGACCTTTTTAAGGGACGCTACCTTTCTACGAGGATAGCTCCTCAATTAGTCCCTCAGGGACCTACCGAGGCTCAGTTCACCCGGTACCAGACTTCCCAGCGGGGGAAAAATCTTGTGACGGTACCGGGGATCTAATGCGGGTGCTCCACGCTAGAGGCAGGCGCGCTACCAGCTGCGCTACGGGGTTAGTTACATTAGTTCTATAGCAAATATTTCAAGCCATACAATTACATAATGTATTGTTGTACTTACCGCGGAAGACGGCGAACCAGCAGAGGATGTGACCGGTCAAGGTGCACTATCATCATTACTTACCTGCAAAGAAACAATAATAATATTAAAAACACAAAACTGCAAGCGTTTTTGTGAATTTTAATTTCATATCTGCTTTTATATTCTAGATATTTGACAGTTTAGAAGAGGTTTCAAGTAGATAGATAGCCAAAATAGCGCAAGTACATAGTGCACTTCTATCTAAATCGGCATATCTTTCATCAATCAAAACATGGTAGAAGTCAATCACACATACTGCTTTGGCACGCATGACTGTGTCTGTAGAGAGACTATATCCGACATTCATGGTGTCACCGCGGAAGCAGCCAGCACTCCGGTCGACATGTGGTCGGTCGACTACGGGGCTTGGGCGCGGCTAATGGCCTTTCATGAGCAAACAATGGCCGTGCAGAACAGCAGGCATTGTGTGCCACCTAACGGCTACCGAGTATTCATTTTGCAGTTCCAGCATTTTCCTTTTCTAGAAGGTTACATATAATATTCAATACTTAAAAAACGAACATTTTTCATTCATATCCGTACCTATCGGCAACACATATTAACAGGTGTTACATTAAACATTTTTAGGTTAGCACCAGTTCATTTTCAATGACAGGAACGAAACTAACGTTTCCGTATTGCACACATTTGTGATTCTAAGTTTGTGCTGCCTGTGACCCAAGCAGACTCCAAATGTTCAACAGTCATAGCAGGCTATATTTTGACTCAATTATCGACTGTCGGAAATGAAAGTTAGCAATAAAGAAATGGAATAGCAGATATTCATAAAGGTTACATGTGGCTAGTTTACACCGAAATCAGCGGCGGTTCTACCCTTAGTTCACAAGGTCACGTGCCCCTCCAAACATGTTCTGGTGCTCTAGACAGAACTGTAGTACGTTTTATTTTTTCTTTAAATGTGTTATTTGCAATGATATTTGTTTGATATTCCCGCTTGTAAGCTTTACGAAACTTGGCAACCCTGCGTGGTCACAGTCTCCGTGCGGGCTTACAACTTCTTGTATTTAACGTCATCCCCAAACTCTTAGCTGCGGGAAGTGACAAGGGGGTTATGAGGAATTCGCTTGCATGTGGTCACAATAGTGATGAGACCTGACACTATGCGCCTCTGTCACTAAAACTTGTGAATGTCTTCCTTCCTTCACCGACTTGTTTCGTTTAAAACGTTACAAACGTCATTGTTCAGTTTGCTGCAGTAGTGTCCAGTTGTAGTGCAGTGTAGATAATATATTTTTCAGTTTTAACTGTGAATAAAATTGTGTATTACAGTTTTCTTATTCAACTGCTAAGCTTATATAATTTATCACTAATGTATAGTGAGCGAAACTATTACAATTAATCAGGTGAAGTTCTTACAAACTAAAACCTTAAGTTTCGAGGACCGATTGCTAGCAAAGGAATTAGGACCTCCTAGCCCAGATCTTTGCATAAACAGGGTTTTAAAGATGAAGGCAGAACATACAACAGAAATTTTAATAAAGCTGTGTATGAAAAATTGGAATGGATGTGCGGGTGTTCTTTAGATAATGCACTGTTTTGCTTTTCTTGTGTGTTATTTGGCTGGGGAGGAGTAGAAGACTTGAAACACTTGCCGGTAAAAAAGCAAGAAACAGTTTATCAGTCTGATTGAGAGGTAGAACTGGAAATTGAAAGTTCAATGGCACAGCTGGGATTTGAACCACAGACCCTCTGCTTACTAGGGGGTGCTCTAACCATTAAGCTAATGTGACAACGTGCCAGAATGACATTGAATTGTTAAACCAGTTCGTATTTTTCCTGGTAAACCACAAAGGCAGTCTCACCAGAGACAATTACCCCAATGGTGACTTACTATTGCAAGTACTTTATATCACAGTATTAAATAACCTTCAGATGGTAGTTATTATTTATTTATGCCAACAAACCTACTGTTGGTGTTTTTAAACACACAAGCCGTGTGTGGGCAATGTTTCAGAGGTAGAACTGGAACTTAAAAATTCAATGCCACAGCTGGGATTTGAACCACAGACCTGCTTAAGAGGCAGGTGCCCTAACCATTAAGCTACTGTGACAACTTGCCAGAATGACATTGAATTCTCATTGAAAAATACGAACTGTTATGAGTGGGAAGAAGGGTGGGGTGCAATGTTTCATAAAATAAAGGTATCTTAATGCAAACTACATTCAGTGCTATGCACTTCAAGAAAATCTTTCCTTCAGAGTACGTCATCCTCATCTCACAGCAGAATATTTTTCCAAGACTTACAGGGGATAGGGATATTCTTTTCGAGGTCTCCCAAAAGGATGGATTATCTAATTGAATTTGTTCAGAAAAAACTTGGCAATGTCCCATTGACAAGGTGGTATTTTCAGTATCACACCGCTAATACTGTTTTCGAGCAGAAAGATAATCTGCTAAAATATTTCAATCATATAAGAGACAATCAATTAAATGATAAAGCTTCTAGCGAAGCAACAGGACTTGTATGAACATTGAGAGACTCTGAATTCACTTTCTGGCTTGAATTCTATCACAAAATGATGCTTCATGTAGCATTATTCTTTGACTGTATCAAAAAAAAAAAAAAAAAAGGCATTGATGCTGTTAAAGTTAGTGAGTTTGTCAAGCTCTTAGTTAATGCTACAGTGAAAGTTAGGAAAATGTATGAACATGAATAAAAGATGAGAGAGGTAAGAGTAAGTTGCAAGTATGGCACATGATGTTTTCTTTGAAAGAAGCCCATGCCATGTTTTGTGATGAAAATGGCAAAGTGATTGGAAAAAGTAAGTTTGCAGATATGTCATGCTTGCAAGTAAACTTTCTCACAATGTGTGTCTCTGCAAATATCACAAGAATTTCATCTGTGCTGTTAACTCTCTTCATAGCATAGTCCCTCAAATGCTAGAGTACACCCGGAACTTTCCTGAATTTTTTCTATGTGTAGAGTCTACAGCTGATTGTTGGTTAGGAAAGTGTACAAAATGTAAAGATTTAATTAATGTCAGTTAAGTTTCATGATATATGTACTAGTGTACAGGAATATGCTGTGAAATGGTATGTATCGCAAGAGAGTGATTCCAGACTTTTGAAAGTAGAGGAAGAAGGGACTGTGAGGGATCTTATAGATCATATTGTTATCATGGGACCTACATTTTTGGAGCATTGTTACTTCAAGAGAGAACAACCAAAGAGCTATCAGAGTGACAGGGAATCACTACCTTCTTCGATGCTAACTGCAATGATGCAAATAGAATTTTCTGAAAATTTTACATGTGCATCTCAAGACAAAATTCAAAGTGCACATTGGTAGCAGAGTCAGGTTAGTATTTTTACTGCTATGATTTGGCATTCAGGTACATCTCATCCCTATATGTTGGTATCTGATAATCTGGACCACACAAAAAACACTGTCAATCCCTATTTCAGTAGACTTCTTGAAAAACTGCCAAATAATATCACAGAAGTTACAATCTGGTCCGATGGTCCTGCTTCCCAGTTTAAAAACAGATATATTGCTGAGGCTCTAAAAGTTCTAAGTAAGAGTCATGGCAAAAGACTTACATGGAAGATCTTGGCAACTTCACATGGGAAGGGGGCAGTTGATGGAATTGGTGGGGCTGTCAAACGCCAAGTATGGTCTCTTGTGAAAAGCAGGAAATATATTGTAAACAATGCAACTGATTTTGCAAATGCATTGTTAAATTCTTCATCTAAAGTAACAACAATTCTTATTGGTGAAGAAGACTTTAGTCAAAGAAGCAAGAAACTACATCTCTCTGCTTTAATCAAGAACTGCAAGTCTTTCTTGAACATCATGAAAATTCATCACTTGGAACTCTATAATGGTGAAGTGATAGGACACACAACTTCATCAGTTGCACAGGAAAACAATACCAGAACAGAAACATCAGTAATGTAATTACAAGTAGATAATTGGGTAGTAGTAAGTTATAACAATTCTTATTTTCCAGGCAATGTAACTAAAATTAAAAATGGGCAGTTTATGGTTAATGTAATGACAAAAGAAGGGAAGTTTTGGAAGTGACCTAAAATTGGAGACAAGATATACTACAGTAAAGACAAAATAATCAGAAAAGTGAGTCCTCCAAGTGTAGTAAATTCCCGTGGTTATTTCAAGTTTGATTGTGATATGTGACAATGTAATGTGAGTTGCCGTTTGTTGTAACGTGAGTTACCTGTTCATTATTTTTTTATATTTGTTTTATTAGAGCCTGAATGTTTTTATTTGTGTTAAAGTGCTTCTAAGATAGTGTAATGTGTAGAACTTACAAAAAATGTTCACATAAAACAGAGCAGACTTTTGTGTTTCCTTAATCATATGCAAGACCCGTTTCTTGGAAATGTAACATGAGTTACTAAGAATAATTATATGATTTGGTTTCATAAATAAAATAATTTAATAATTCTTATGCTCCAGATATGTAGAGCTTTCTGTATAAAGTATGTTTTGATTTATAAAAAAATATTGAAACTGAACATTTCCTGCTCTAAATTGTCCAAGACAATATTGTAGATGTCACTTTGTAATGTGAGTTACCATGGAATGACCCAGCAATAGTAGGAGTAATAGGGTGGCAGCTCTACAAGTTTGTGACATGATTACAAGCAATATCAACGATATGTTTCAGTTCTCAGGTCATTTGACTGTCTCGAAGCAGGTTTCCCCAGTACTGCAATGTACTTCCTGAAAGTGCCTTTCAGACAACCTTGAAATTATATCCCACAATCAATGGTCCGAAATTTCGAACTGAATTAGAGGTGCTGTATAGTCATGAAGATTTGCGTAGAGCATCCAGTGCAACGCCTCTTCTGCAGTTTTTATGTGAGAACAACACGACATGAACATTCTCTGAGTGAGTGATGGTTTTAAAAATAATTGTTACCCTTCCAATGACGACTGTAGAGACCGAACGGTCATTCTCTACCCCCAATACAATACATTCTTACAAAATTCCATGGGAACCAAGAGACTGAACATGCTGGCGATGCTATCAATAGAGAAGAAGATGATAAACACCATTCCAGACTTCAACAGACATGTGATTGAGGAATTTTCTACAGCCAAAAACAGGGGAATGGGGCTGATATGCAAAAAATAACCAGTAAGCCTTACATCATAATTTATGGCTTTATTTTCCTGTTGTCACATAAAATATATATCATTTCAAATCAGGCAAATCTGAAGTTACTTGGAAAAGACACCAAAGAGTTTCACTTCAGCAGATGTGAAAAATGTTCTCTAAATCCAGGATCATGGCATTTTCAAATTTCGAAGTGTAAATGCATTTCTACATAGTGTGTATTGGGAAACAAATTCCCTTGTGTGGCAAAATTGCATACAGAAATGATTAAAGATTTGAAGCTTTCTGGCATTGGTTACTGGTTATAGTTTCTCAGGTTAACAGCCAGGTCAACTTTAGGTACTCGCTAAAGCTTTGAGTGAATAACTCTGCTGCCATCTTCAGGGGAAGTGAATCTAGACTGATGATGCTGTTGGTGCAGCCAGAGCTCTACCATTTGGAAGAAACTAAGCAGATCTTATCCTAGGTATAAATGTTGCAACATCAGTAAAATTGTATTTATACTGTAACTTCACTTACTTTTGAAAATTAGGAAATGTTTGGGGAACCCTCGTTCCCAACTTCAGTTAAAAAGTGGCAGGCTGATAAATGTAGGTGTCATGTCGTACATTATAATATTGACGATGGAGGTCTGGTGGTGGTGATATGAACTTACTAAGCTCATCCAGTGGGAGAAATTCAAAATTAATTATTTCATTTACATTCGTTGAGCTTATACATGTGGGGTAATAAAAGTGACCCAGAGAATACAGCTTCAGATTCCAAAGAAACACAGCAAACGAAAGGGGACAGTTCGCTAACCTGCTTATAGCAGATGTTAGAAATTACCGCCATTCATCTCTTGGCACCTTTGAGCACTGGTCAGCAAGTTGCAGTAGGCAGATCAAAGTTGGACTGCTGGAATTGTTTCAGTCTCATCAGAAATGTTCTGTTGCAGTTTTTGAAGACAATGGGGCTTGTTGCGATACACCTAGGCCTTGAGGGTTCCTTACAAGAAGTAACCGCACACTGAGAGATTCAGTGATCTGGGTGGCCAGCTAGTGGCAAGATCAGACAGACCTCTGCTAGCAACTCTATCAGGAGTACAGATTGTGTGAATGTGATCCACTGTTTAGCGGGGTGTATGGGCATTTACACCATCTGCTTGGAAGTAACCATAGGTCTTTTCCTTCTGAGTTAATGCTGCAAAAAATAGATTGAAAATGTTGTGCATGTAACACTCCAAATTCACTGACTGATGAAGTAAAATGGGACTAATAATGTGGGCAGACACAGCACACCAACCAGCACTGATGACCAGGTAGTCGAGCACCATTAAACTTAGATGTCCTCCTCTCCAAAAGGAACACCAACATTCTGATCATGCAAGGGTGTGTGATGGAAGTTCTGCAGATTCTCCACTGACCATTCCAGGCCACTTTTATTTTATCCAACCTATAGTTGGTCAAAATAGAAGCCCAGGATTTACATACTTGAACATTATATGTCCTTATTACGGAATACGATTTCATGTGAATTTGAGATTTCCTTGTGGTTTACCAGGAAAAATGGGACTGAATTGGAGAATTTAATGTCATATTGGAATGTTGCCATGGTAGCTAAATGGTCAGAGCAACAGGATGGAGACAAGGAGAGCCATTGTTCAAATCTGGGCTATGGCACACTCATATGCTACCCTTTCCAACCTTGTCCTACAAACACCTATTGTGTGGAAGAACAATTAATTTTCATCGATTAACCTCACAGTTGGTTAAAGTAGAAGTCAGGGACTTTGGTACTTACAACATTGTAAGTCGCTATTAGGGTATGTGAACTCAAATGACTCATATGAATTTGAGATCCTCTTGTGGTTTACTAGGAACAAGTGAGTTGGAGAATTTGTTGTGTCGGCATGTTGTCATGGTAGTACAGTAGTTAGAGCAATCACATGGAGACAACAAGAGTAGTGGTTCAATTCCTGGCTATGGCACACCCTCATTGTACAATATGCAACCTTGTCCTACACATGGCTACTGTGTAGAGGAATACCTAATTTCCAACAAATTATACTGCTTTGATTATGCGCTGTGGTAGATAGAATATATATCACACATTAGCTTGGGTTTATGATCCAAATGAATTAAGGAAATGGAAGTTATTAACAGCGAAGCAACAAGATTCAAAAGAACACTTTAGAATTGATGATCCAAAGTTTAATGATTCAGCATGGGATGCTACAGATGCTGAACAAAGTAACTTTACAGACAGAGAGTATTTAGAGGAAATGGAGATGTAGGTTTAAGGTCATTCAACTTCATGGTCATCAGTATCCTTAAAAAGAATTTCATGGCAAAATCCAGATATAAACTTCAATGAAAAATACAATTATTAGTAAAAAGGAAACTAAACATACAAAACAGAGTGGCAAAAGCCAAAATTAAGATAAAGTGTTAAAGATGTCAAAAGAGTATAAAAACTAGATATCTAAGGTTTTGAATCCTCAAACTAATGTTACTCTCCGCTAAAAACTTAAGAAACCTTAAGACCGCTTCTTTATTTTCCATCAATACCTCTGCAAATCTAGCAGGCAGGTCCAGAATCTCGAAGCTGTGCTAGAGAGGAACAATAGCAGCACGTGGCGGACCGACAAGGGCATGTCACACAGCGGACAAAGAGGAGTAGGATCCCGTTTAAATAATTAACTTTGTGAAAAATTGCTGTGGCAAATTCGCAACCGAGACAAGCTAATCTCCTCGCGACGAGATATGCGACAGAAAGTTGCCCAGTTTATCAGAAGTACTTTCAATTTTGTAAGAATATTACCGCAGAGAGCTGACCACACTTCGTGCCAACGCGACCGCACCGCTCTCCGCACTTCAAGCCTAAAATCTTCCAAAGTAACGCGAGAGATGGTAATGCTGGGTTTTGTGGTTGCCGCCTTTGCTGCCAAATCCGCCATTTCATTCTCCGGCAAACCTACGTGACCTACGTGACCACGTTAACGCCAGCAGCGTGTAAAACATGGAGGGTATCCTGAATACAATAGGGCATAGGCCGTGAGTTGTACAGCTCACGAAGGATCTGAAGTTCACTAGGAGAATCACTTAAAATCAGGCAGTCACCTAATTTACGACGGCCCACATACAAAACGACTCGGTATATTGCATAGAGCTCTCCAGTATAGACTGAAGTGCTATTTTCAAAACCGAATGTATGTGGTTCGGTTCCATTAACATAAGCACATTCAACACCGCTGGTGATCTTGGATCCATCGGTGTAAACACGTCAGTCAGTGTAACCTGACAAAAATTCTTTAAAAAAAAAAAAAAAAAAGGTGCGGATACCAAAGATAGGCATCATGGCCTTCCGGTGTACGGTCATCCAAGATCTACATGGGACGTGCCAGGTAACCAAGAGGGGCAGAGCTTGTTGCCCTTGGGAAACATCTTTGGCACTTCAATTCCAAGATTCCTTAGAAGCTCCTGGAAACAAAAACCTGCTGGCTTAGGACTAAGCGTGCTTTTCTTATATTGTTTTCTTAGCGTGGTGGTGAAGAAAGAAGCAAACATAGGGTGCTTAGCGCACAACCATAATTTCCTAAGAGAAACTCCCGCCGATGTGGCAGAGGTTCTGCGGATTCGGCATAATGTCTAATCTTCTCAGCACATACGGTAGTTCTGATGAATAAGCAATACACCCATAGTCTGGTTTGGATCGAACCAGTGCGCGATACATTCGTAGCAAATTGTCCGATCTGCTCCCCACGATTTGCCACGAAATCATATTGTTTAAGCATCACAAAACCAAACAAAATTATATAGTAGTACCAGTTGCACAAATACTGTGGGTGCTGTGGGGAAACCAATGCCAGATTCGTGTTCAGTAGGTCGAAATACATTAGGACAACCCATTTCGATGATCGAAAATTTGACAAAGTAGTACCTTATCGCCAGTGTAATTTAAAATGGGGCTTTCTAACCTTAAGCGACGCAAGCACGAAAACTATCTAGCAAAGTGACGACCGCTAAAGGTGTTTTATTAATATATTCATATAAGGAATGTAAGACCCCAAGAATGAATGATTCAGTAATTATTAATTGTAAAGTTTCATTATAACATAAGCTTACCTTGATTTGGAAGCACTGGTTACATCAAAGTACGCGTGTTGCATAATTGGGCACTTCTGTCTCAAATAAAGCACACGAATATACTGTTAAACATGTAATAACATCGTGGTGTACTATTCATTACAGTAACTACTTTTCTTGTTCTTAAAACACTGGGGAAAATGGCGAAATGCGTTGCATGCGATCGTGGACGCCATTTTTTGCGCTCTATTTGGTTGTCACACACATATCAAAGCCACCTAGGTGGCGTTGCTCACAGACACATAGGCAATGCGACTAGCCAAACATATTCCCAGTAGGCAATGCGTAAGAATGTTTACTTAAAAATATGTAGGTATACCTGCATATTTGCGTTTTCAAAAGCAGATTTAAATGAGAAATATTGTTGCATGCATTTTGTTTTTCGATTAAAACTTTGGTAATTAACCTGACTGTAGCATGTAATATATGGTCTTTGCACTTGCTCAGAACTTGAATTTTGGCATGAAATTTTGCTGAGAATGCGTGTTTTGAACTCCACTGCATCAGAAGTAACATTTTTAGAATATGTGTGTGTGTGTGTGTGCGTGTGTGTGTGTGTGTGTGTGTGTGTGTGTGTGTGTGTGTGTGAGAGAGAGAGAGAGAGAGAAGGAGAGAGAGCGAGAGAGATAGGCAGGCTATGAATAGTGAATAACACAATTAAAATGAGAAATCCATTTGTTTGTATTTGATGCATCTGCAGTTACACACCATTTTTGAAAATCCCACTACAACATTACGCCAAACATAAAGCTTTTAAAAGCTACAAAACATGCTGTAGATTTGGATGCTTGGGAAAAAATTCATTTAATAAAAAACAAGCTCTTCATAATGAACTTTGATTTTTCAACACAAAACCCTTTATGGAAGTTTATTGGCTCACCGCTAGATGTCATCTCAACCAACAATAGATTAAACAATATCAACAAGAACCTGCTTAATTCTGGTGCTGGGAGCAAGTTGGGCTCTTGAAACCGGTCAAGATTAATTATATGTAAGGGACATTTTGTGCTTTAATCGGATTCAGTTTTCATTATAATTTAAATTCAGATCACCGTTACTAGCTTATAAAAAGATAAAGTTTATGTTTACATAACTCTAGAGGTATAGGATATGTTTTCATTTCCTCTACTACATACAAGTAAGTTGGGAAGTAATGTATTCCACCCAAAAATTTGATGTAGGTATTTCACCGGAAATATTTGTTTGGAAGCCCACTAAATCCAAAGGAAACTTTTTAGAAGAAGGTCTGTGTGTGTTTGTGTCGGTGTGTGTACAGTATATCTCAAAGAGAAACGTCAGTTAATAATAAAACTTTGCATACCTAGTAGTCGAACATCTTCCAAGGATGCAACACAAAGATTTTAAAGACTCCATGCCCCCCACTCTAAGCTATACTTTACATGGAAACTTAAAAATTATTTTGACTATCTCAAAAACGAGTGCAATGGTTTGAATTTTTGGGAAATATCCTCTGAAGTCCTCTTTATTCTGGATGACTAGTAAACCCTCAGAAATGGATAAAATCTTACTATACAAAAAGTGTAAGTTTGTCAACACACTTTGTGTCATATACATGATACTGGTTTGAATTTTAGAATAAATGCTTTTCTCAAATGGGAAGTCATTTCTTTTTCTCTTGGACATGCAAAGGGAACAGAATTTCAATACAATCACATAGCAATCCGCCCTAGAATTACTTAAAGCTTACGATAATCCCATTGTAATTACAAGGACATATGCAATAAGACAATTTCTGCAAATCTTTGTGAAGTAACATGAAATAGAATAATACACATTTGTAAGCAAAAATAGTTTGTACAACAGTGAGTAGAGAAAGCTATAAGACAGCAGGATATCTGCTTTTTAAAGTTATTTTATCTTGCCCCTCCTATAAAATCTGAAGGCCCTAATGGTCAGTCCTGGCCACGGATCTGCATACAAGTTAATAAAAGGCAGATATCACTGTCCAAGCTCATCTCATCTGAATATGGCAAGAAGCTTCTAAAAGTTCCAGGGAAACTGAGTTATACTGAAAATGACTGCACCAGTTGTCAATAATTTTCAAGTCTACCTGGCTGCTCTTGAAGCACTAGCAGTTCAGCCAAGTATCCTAGATTTGATTCTCAGTGAACTGTTGCTGTCACATGTTGACAGAAAAATAAGAATGGAATTTGAAAACAAGTTTGTAAATCAAGATGTAGTAGGTTTTAAGAATATTATTAAATTTATTTATGCCAATGAGCTTACTGCTGGTGTTTTTAGACACACAAGCGTGTATGGGCAATGTTTAAGAGGTTGAATCAGAAACTGAAGAATTCAATGGCATAGCCAGGATTTGAACCACGGATCTTCTGCTTTTTAAGCTTATCCCGGGTTTAAGTAACCTTTAGATGGTAATTATTATTTATTTATGCCAACAAGCTTACTGCTGTTGTTTTTAAACACACAAGTCATGTGTGGGCAATGTTTAAGAGCTTGAATCAGAAACTGAAATATTCAATCTCTTAGATATTATTAAATGTTTGGAAAAGAAGTGTCAAACACTGCAGTTATGTACATGAACATCCAGCACGAAACACAATGTTGGCAATCAAGAAGTCAACAGAAAGTCAGTGACTTGAGGAATTAACAACACCAGGCTTATGTGTCTACGAGTACGCAATGTTTAATTTGTAATGACATTCTTAAACTGTACAAATGCTCTGAATTTATGCGAGCTAGTGTCAGCAACATATATACAATTTTCAAAGACAATGATATTTACAGTAATTGCCCCAGTTCAACACACAAATGGAGAAACTGCAAATGTGAAACGAGCTGTAAACTCTGTAATAAATATCATCATACATAACTCCATGATGATACAAGAAATACACCTGAAACCCAAGAGTAAATAGTTACCTAACAGGGAAAATATCATTCAACGAAGAATAAACTCATGTCCCAAGTACTTTTAAGTACAGCTCTTATAAAGAACAAAGGATGTAACGGGAATGTGCAGATGCCCTGAGCTGTTCTCGAAAGCGGCTCTCAAAGTAATTTCAATTCCGAGAAGGCTGTGCAATAACTTCACCTGAAGAAGAGTAAACACCACACAGTATTACAAGTCTTTGGAGAACTTAAATCCTATGCAGATTCATGTGTGAATATTAAAGCATTTTCGGTGGTCATTGACTACAGCTTCAATATTTCCTGTACAGTTCTTCCTAAAATAACTGGCAATCTACCTTTGTTGCATATATGTTATGATGAGTGGAACTGGCAAGAAAATATATCTATTGCAGACCCAAACTTGAATGTGCTCAACAAAACAGATTTACTACTTGGAACTCCAGTCTTTATGCAAATTCTGAAAATGGAACAGAAGAATCATCCAGGTAACTATTCTGTACTGCAAAACACACAGCTAGGATGGATACTTAGTGGAGCCTACCAGAAATCAGCTATACAATCAGGAATACAGTCATCTCAGTCCCTTTTCCTTCGAAATTATTTAACACTAGTAACACAGATTCATTAATTTAATTTAAAAGGTGAGTCAATTAATAACACTGAACAACACTTACAACCTAATTTTCCAGAACGCATTACGAAGGTTAACTTTCCTCCACTATTGTCCGGTTGATAATGGAGGAAAGTTAACCTTCGAAACGCATTCTGGAATATTATGTTGTAAGTGTTTTTCAGTGTTATTAATTGACTCACCTTTTAAATTAAATTAATTACAACAACACTGCTTTCAAACTTCTATGAAAGGAAGGCAGATTCCGAAATTCTGAACCTTTAAAGAAGGTCATGGTGTGATTAATTCACTGCAAGAAAAGGAATGTGAACAGGATTTTCAGAAACATACTATGAGGCAAGAATCAGGAAATTACATAGTAAGCTTACCATCCTAAAAGGATTATCAATTACTTGGAAGCTAAAGAAAAATGTCAATTTTACATTTCAATTCGTTGAAAAAAGACTTCAGCAAGATAAGAACTTCTGTCAAGAATAGGGACAGTTTGTAAGAGGGTACGAAGAGCTTGGTCACATCATAAAAGTGGATACTACATTGAATCAACAGGAAGTAAATGTGTACAACATTCCACACCATCCTGTTTTTAAACTTACTAGTACTACAACAAAAACACATGCTATATTTGATGCTTCAGCTAAAACTGACGATGGTGCATGTTTGAATGACAATATCTTGGTAGTACCTACTATTCAAAATGATCTGTTGTCTATTACATTAAGATTTCAATCTGCACAAATAGCATTTTCAGGTGACATGGAGTAAATGTATCATCAAGTTAATATCAATTTACAAGACTATAACTTCCAACACATTCTTTGGAGAGAAGATCCAATAGAAACACTTAAGGAATATGCCTTAACAGTGGTGACATATGCAACTGCATCTGCATTACTCCTAGGCACTAGATGCCTCTGCCAGCTATTTACTGATGAAGAGAAACAATTTCCCATATCATCTAAAATTCTGAATTGTGATTTCTATGTAGATGGTTGTATGTCAGGTGCAGACACCATTCAAGAAACACAAGAGTTACAACTGGGGCTTCAAGAACTTCTTACGTGTGGAAGATTCACACATTGTAAACAGTCTTCCTACCCCCAGGAGTTGTTAAACTCAATCGATCCTCACCTTTGAGAAACTACACATGTACTCACTAATGATGGAAATGAGATAGTAAGACCTTTGGGTCTGATTTGGCAAATGTGTACTGATGAATTCCAGATCGCCAATAACTCTGTCTCGTGAAAAAGTCTGAAAACTAACGTGGTTGCCAAAAGATTTCTTCTATTAAAAATAACTGCTGTCTTTGATACTATGGGATTCTTAGCTCCTGGCATAATTCTTTGCAAAATATGTATGCAATGACCATGGAAGAAAAAACAGCTTGGGATGATCCACTGCCTGCTGCATTGCAAGATGACTGAAGAGATCTTCATAACCAACTTAAACTTACAACAGAAATTAGAATACCTCAGACTGCACTGATTAAGTATCCTATAACAATGTAACCAATTACATGGATTCAGTGATGTCTCTGAAAGAGCATTCAGTTCTTGTATTACATAAGATCAACCAACAATGAAGGGAGCTGACAAACTACTCTCTGCAATTATTATTTATTTATGCCAACAAACTTAATGTTGGTGTTTATAAACACAAGCCATGTGTGGGCAATATTTAAGAGGTGGAATCAGGACTGAAAAGCTCAATGTTATATCCCGCATGTGAACCACAGATCTTGTGCTTGGAGCACCTGCTCTAACCACTAAGCTACCATGGCCAACTTGCCAGTGTGGCATTAAGTACAAATCGGTTGGGGAATTTCATGTCATACTAGCAAGTTGACCATGATAGCTTAGTGGTTAGAGTAGCTGCTTGATGTGGAAGATCCGTAGTTCAAATCCTAGCCATGACATTCAATTTTTCAGTCCTAATTCCACCTCTTATACTCTGTGCAGAATCATGGTTTGCTCCCTTAAAACAAATTTCACTTCCACGACTATAGTTATAAGGAGCTTTACTGCTAACGCAACTCATAAAGAAAACAGTTGCTAGCATAAACCTTAATATCACATATGTGGACAGATTCCATGATTGTATTAAATTGGCTTGCAACTTGTGCCAGGAAATGGAAGACTTTTGAGGCAAATGGAGTGTCAGAAATCCAGGAAACTGCACCTGCTAAGATTTGACATCATGTAGCTTCTCAAAGCTATCCAGCAGACCTTACCTCTAGGGGTCTGAACACAGAATTGATCATTAACAATTCCTTCTGGTGGAATAGACCTCATTGGTTATCCCAAGAATCCAAATATTAGTCCCAGAAAGAAAATGTATTGTATGCCAATAATTTACCCGAACAAAGGATGAGAACAGTACTCACAGTTACCATAACTGAAAATAAATTCATCAAGGAATTCTTAAACATACTGAAACTGCATTGTGTCATAGCATACTGTCTTCTGTTTATATCAAACCGCTGTAAAGCTCTACAATAATGAAATATTGATCCATTATCTTCTGCAGAACTAGATATGGCATTAAAAAGATGCATCAAAATCACTCAAGACCTCACATATGCTAAGGAAATGTCACAGCTCAAGAAGGGAGATCAAGAGAATGCAACCAGCAACATTAAAAGTCTTAATCCTTTTCTTGACAAAAACAACTACCTTTGTGATGATGGAATACTTCTTAATGCTCCAGTAGCATATGAAGCAAGGCATCAAGTTATATTGCCTCCACATCATCTGACAAGATTGATTATAATGGCAGAACATAAACATCTCTTGCATTCTGGTCCTCATTTGCAGATATCATGACTACGACAGAAATTTTTGGATTCCTTTGATATGCCAGATAATAGAATGTCTCCGCTTATGCCTAATTTGTAGAAAATTAAGTGCTAAGGTTGCAGAAAAGTTAATTGGTAATTTACCCCAAGAATGAATCACACCTTGTCGTCCTTTTGCTAATGTGGGATTGGACATTGCAGGTCACTTTCTAATAAAAACTGGCAACAAATGCAGCAAAACCCTTTATAAGTGTTGCATAGCACTTTTCATCTGTTTGGCAACAAAGACACTGCATCTCAAAGTACTATCAGATCTTACCACTAGCACATTTATAGGAGCACTACATAGTTTTGTATCCCATAGAGGACATCCATTGAACATTTTCTGCGACAATGAAACTCACGCTACTGGAGCCAACAAGAAACTATAAGGCACTATTATTGAATTACAGGGGGAAGAATTAATGCTACAGCACCACTGGGACTAAAATGGCAATTTACCGCAACTTCTTCACCTCACTTTGGAGGAATACAGGAAGCTGCTGTAAAGGTGCTGGAGTGCCATTTGAGAAGAGTAATGGATACTACTTCACTTACATCTGAGAAATTAACAAGTTTGAAAACACAAATCGAAGCATGTTTGAATTCCTGTCCGTCAATGATAGCTCCTCAGATCCACCTTACCTTACACCCACTCATTTTTAAATAGGTGAACCTCTCATACACTTACCAGAATTTTATTATATGTTGAATTCAATTAACACACTTTCCATGTGTGCATCAACCAACTCAACACTTTTGGAAGAGATGGTCTAAAGAATATTTGAATAACCTGCAACAGCATCAGAAATGGAATAAAGAGCATCCAAATTTGTGCCCCGGAGATGTTGCTCTCATAAAAGATAATAATCTACCACCACTTAAAATGGAAATATGGAGTAGCTGAAGCATATCATTCTGGTGTTGATAATTTAGTTCATATGGCAAACTTACATACTAACTCTGGACAAAAGAAGAGACCTATCCACAACTTATGTGTGCTTCCAGATGTACCATTAATGAACCAGTGATTTTAAGACTTATGAATTTATTACAGGAACAATCGCAACTTTCAGGCTTGTTGTGAAAGAATTATTCATTTCAATAGCTAGATCATTTTTCAAGAATTTAAAATGAATTAATGACTGTTGTTATTTCAAAGGAAAGTGAAGGATACTTAGAAATTTCACTCTTAATTGAAAAGACTATATGTTTTTTGGTGGGCAGCAAGTATGGAGAGTTGTATCTCTTTTGTTTTCTGTTTATATAATGTTGGCAATAAGAAAGTGAGCAACTGAAATATAATCACTGTGATAGTGTCTCTCTTCCTACACTTATTTTTTTGAAAGAAGTTAGCTCAAATCTAAAATAGATTACAAAATATATAACTTATTAAATGCTACAAAAATAAAGATTATGCTATTAATGTATAAACTAAGCTACAGATAGCAAACACATGCACACACACACACACACACACACACACACACACACACACACACACACACACACACACACACACACACACACACACATACACACACACATTATCTTCATAGTTTTCCTGAGGACCTAATTTAAGCTGAATCTGTCTCGATTATAATAGGGACCCTTGTGGAAGTTTCAAGTGTACTGTCAGTAAAGTTCTTTGACATGGTATGACCGGGATATACTGAAGTTTCATACAACCACACTATTCCCTTCAAGTTCCTGTTCTGCACTTGCCTTAAAAACAAAGCCTTTAGAGATAAAACATTTCATCTTTCAAATATAAGTTTGCTATTATTATTATTGTTATCGCTATCGTTATGGTGATGGTTATTATCATCATCATCATCATCATTATTACTATTATAATTATTGTCATTATCATCACCATTGTTGTCATCATCCCTGATCATGGAGGATTTTTTATCATTTTAAGGCTTCCCTTAAAATGCTCTGCTTCTTTAACAGAACAAAAAATGTTTCATATGGTAGCAAGTTATCACCCAGATGTCTTGTATGGTGATGCATTTGTATTCTTATCCTATTAAGGGATATTACTGGATCTCTTTTTAGCTTGCCTTTCACAAGTATACATTTAGCTTTTACCAGAGAGATTGTCCGCTTGCACTCCATACATGCCTGGTGAAAGACATCCAGACATCTGCAGCACAATGTTCCAACACTGTCCTAGAATTACCACTAATGATGATGGCAACATCATCTGCACATGCAGTGTGCCCACTAATTGCTGCAGTCCGATTTAGTTCATATAGTATCGGTTAAAGCCTGATACCCTACAGCACAGGCCTGCATACTGAACCCTGTGGACATCCTAAGGTTGCTGCTCTCAAGATCTTAAGTTCGCATAAAATTACCTTTCCACCATAGCAGTAATCATGAAGGAGCAGATATAGGTTCCCACGGCAGTTCATACTATGAAGTTCAGCAAATAGGGTGGGCCACCATACATTGTTGTAGTCCCTTTTCTATATCATTGAAAAGACCCAGCACATACTTGGCATCAGCTTCCTCCACTATATTGATGGCATGATCTATAGCATCCTCACAAGACCTTCCTCTTCGGAAAGCAAATTGAGTTAATGTAAGACCTGCTATTTCCGTAATTGCAGGCAACAAAGGTGGAGACTGGAGGATCCATGGTTCAAATTTTGGTTATGGTATTGAATTTTTCAGTATCGTTCTATGCTCTTTAACCCTGTCCTACACACAGCTATTGTATGGAAGAACAATTAATGTCCATTGCTCGGCCTTATAGTTGGTTAAACTATTAGTGTAGGACTTAAGTATTTACAACATTGTAAGTCGCTATTAGGATATGTGATTACCAGTGGCCAGACTTTCATGACCTAAAAATGCTTGAAAAATGACCGACAAGATGACTTAAAAATTCAGTGAAGATGACCTAAAAATTGGCTTTCCTTACACTTACTAATCAAAAGTTATAAATTATAATTATAAATTAGAGTATTGAATTAATAAGCATACATACTTAATTTTCAACATTAAAAAGTAGAAAATAACAACAAAATTCATGAATTAACTAGCAATTTCGCTATTTCTAAAATAAATTTATTGTGAAAAATTAAAATCATAACTTAAATTAACAGCTATCCACTCCATTGCAGTAAATAATGCTGTAAATTCGAATATTCTCAAATGTGAAGGAACAACAATTGTCGGTAAGGACATTGTTGTACATCAAGAAACTTCTTTCTACTTACTACAGGAGCATATTTGAATAGTGACAAGTCACTGGGTGTCAATTCCCTGTGTATCTCCACAGTTTTAAACCTTTCCTCTAGAAGTACTTTACCGTGCAAAGAGTTTTGTATCCTGGATTTTCTTCTAACACATTCAGAAATTTCTTTAGAATCTTCTTGCCAATTTCACCAGCCACGATATTCAATGTATCTTCAACTTTTTTAACCGAGGCTATAGCCTTGTCTAGTGCAGTGCCCGTTTCTTGAAGATTTTGAATTATAGATGGTAAACAACCAAAGTTTAACTGATATAAGCTAACTGTCCCTCTAATTCACTATCATTAAACAGCTGTTGGACTACCTCTATCACTCTAGCATCTTCTGAGTCAAGGGAATTTACAAAGGACTTCACTGTTTGAAAATGTTCACAAAAATAAAAACAAGCTTCTAGCCATGAGCCCCATCACATTATTACTGGTTGTGGAGGTAATGGAACACCAGCACAATGAGATTTGAAATTTTCTCTGTCTGCGGGAGATGACAAATATCTTTTTAGTATTTGAAATTAGCGAATCTACTTGCGGAAAGTGCGACCTCACTTCTTCCACCACTCTGTGTAAGGCATGTGCCAAACAGGTTGCACGTATCATTCGTGGATAAAAGTCCTTGATTGATTTTGCCACTTTAAGCATATAAGGGTAATAAAAAGCAGCATGTCTTCATACTGGATCCCTTCGGCCAAAGCAATGACATGGAATTAGCGAACAGAATACATATGCTTGAATGATTCACTTTCTCTAACACTTCAGAACATAGTCAAAATATTTTACCTGGTCCATTCAGCTCTAGCGTCCCTACTATTACATTGGTTATGAACCGACCTACATTTTTGGTGCTTTCATCAATGGAGACATATATTTTCTTTCCTGTGACGTACTCTCTTATATTTCGCAAAGTTTCTTCGTAGCACAATGGAATGTAATTCTTTCTTAATTTTGACTCTTCCAGTAAACAATCCCCTATGTGATGTTCCAGAAAGTTTTTCAACTTTGCATTAATTAGCTTTTTAGAGGAATATTTGCAGACACAAACGCGTCACATAACTCCTTAAAAAACTCGGAACCTGTACCAACATTTGATCCTACACTCTCAGAAATCAGCATTTGCACATTATTGCGTTTCTTAGAATTTTTAACAGCCTGCTTATGTTTATCATGTCTGATATGCTGCTGCACTGTGAATAGTTTCTCAGCTGCCACCTTAGTTCCACAAGGCTTACAAAACAATATGGAACCATCTGTAGAAGAAACTTCCTCCCCAAACTCGTTTACAATATTCTTTAATCTTGTTGCGCGACACTGGGCTCCACTTTTGGCATAATTGTATGGCACACTAGATGCATAACCACACTGTTACAAATCGGCTAGTTCACTGACCCAGGTACACAATTGCAACTCCAAGAAGTGCGAGGCAATGAAAAAGGGAAATCCCCTATGACAAACGGAGCCCACATGATCAAGAGTCGTGTCACTGCAAGAGATGATGCAATTGAAAAATAATATTGGTTGCAACTCCAAGCAGTGGGAGGCAATGAGAAGGGGAAGTCCCCTATGATGAAGTTAACCCAGTCGGAGACAATGCGGTCAAGACTCATTGTCATTGTAAGAGATGACGTAATTTAAAAATGATTAATGTTCCAATATGTTTAAAAAATAACCAGAAAATGCCTTGAAAAATTAAAAAATTACCTAAAATGTTAAAATAGAGAAAAATTACCAAAACTAACCTAAAAATTTGTGTTTGTGTAACCAGCAATGCATATGCAGTATTTATATGTTTATGGGCATTGCATAGGTGACAAAGGAAAAAAATATGATGGCTCATCCGAATCCACGTCCTGGTGATCACATATGAATTTGGAATCCCCTTGTGATTTACTGGGAAAAATGTAAGTGAGTTGGAGATTTTAATACTGTCAGCATGTTGCCATGGTAGCAGAGTAGTTAGAGCAACCAGATAGAGACAAGAAGAGCCATGCTTCAAATCCCAGCTATGGCATACTCTCATTCTAAGCTTTGGAACCTTGTCCTACACATGGCTGCTGTATGGAGGAATAATTAATTTCCAAAAAATTATACTTCTTTGATCATGGACTGCAGTAAATAGAATATATACCACATTCTAAGTTAGGTTCTTATCTTTGAATTGGGTTCTTTTTTTTTTTTTTTTCTTCTGCTTTTATATAGTTATGGCCTTCCAGTCGGTGTGGGTTGATGATCCATAGTTTAATAATTCAGTATGTGATGCTATAGATGCAGAACAAAGTGAATTTATTAACAATGAGAGAATTTAGATCCAGATTTGTATGTGATTTTCTTAGCAATAGAGAAACTGAAGGTGATGATAGTGACAGTGCAGATGAGGGGCCATCAAGCAGAATATGCTGTAGAGCATGATGTATCAATCGAAACTACAGGTCTTTCGAATTGGTGCATGGCTTTTCCAGCATTTTCTATAAGGTAAGATTTTTTACATGTTTTAAGTGCGGCTTCTTAGTGGCGGCAAACCTGGCCGTGGCAAATTCAAACTCACACAGGCAAAAGGCCATGCAGCGCTGAAGAACCAATTCAAAAGCCCTGTATTAAACATACATTACTGTGGCAAAGATGGACATAAAGGGTGCAGGGATTGGCAACAAAGATCCAAAAAAGGAGACACAATATCATTGAACATTTCCAGTGGTAGTTGGCCCAGGGAAAAGGCTTCCTCCAGACACTAGAGAGAAGGAACCCTGAAAGTAATTCCCACAACGAAATATTAACAGAGACAGTGGTGCATATCAACAGAAAGCTGTAATAACCAAGAGACTGACTAAAGTAGCCAAACCAGATTGAATGCCCAAAATTACACCTTGAAGAATTGAATACATTTGTAGGACTTTGTTCTTTTCAGCCTTTACTGAAATCAAACAGAGACGGTTTAAACGCAATGCCTGCAACAGATGGTGCAAGTTTGGAGATACTAAAGTATATAGACTTCCTTGAAATGCGTCAGTACAATTTTAGCTTTCCTTCATTTTGATGACACCAGTACATGTACTGCCAGGAACGAATATGATAGAACAGCAGCCATTTCATGAATATTCCAGAACTGTGTTGAGAACTGCCAAGAAAGGTATTCATTCAGCAAATATGCATGTATAAATAAAATGCTAATTAGATTTTGAGGACGATGTACATTTAGGAAGTGCATGCCATAAGACCAATAAAATAATGATTTTGAATGATGCATGAGAATACAATTTTTTAAATGCATACCTATGGAAAAGATAGCAATGCAGAAATTCTAACCAAAGGAGACAAACGTCTTGATATTGCAATGCAGGCTGTACTCAGGCTTTGCAAGTCCATCACACAAACTAACCATAATAGCACTTCTGATGACCAATTTTCATCTATCAGCCTATTGAAGGAGGTAAAAAGAAGAATCTAACATAAGGGTACGCTCAAGGGAAACAAATAAGAAATTCCAAACAAGTTTCTCCTTTCAGCAAAGAAAGAGGTACTTTCATTCATGGGCATCGCAAAGCGGGGCAAAGGGGTTGCCATGCCTCCCCGGCCCCCCATGGAAATCAATGTATTTAAAGTGCAGTCAGCTGCTGACTGTTACACTATTATTTTAATTTTGATGTAAACAAGAATCGTTATTTAGCACATATTAATATTGTTATCTATAACAAATACTTCAACTTTGACAACAGAATAACCAATTAATATTGTTTGATTAGAAACTTCTAACATGTGCCCATCCCCCCTTAAAAAATGTCTGCCAATACTCATGCTATCATTGCTGTGTGGTTTGCATGAAAACATATCACATGTATCTAAAAAAATTAAAGCTGTAATATTGATTTTCAAGAATCAGAAGTAACCAAAATACCAGAAGTAACCAATCCTTATAATAGTACAGAAGGTGGAGCGGATGCTCTTGCGAAATGTATAGTGTACCTCACAAGCCACAGAACTCGATAGCCTGTAGGCAATAGTGATGTATATGGGTCCCAACCAAGTTAACCTCACTTATCATCTCCCCTCCAACCAACTCTTGATTCGTTTCTATATACAAGTCACCAGTATGTGTAGGTTGTGAATGTTGTAGGAACTATAGTTGTCTGTATTTCCAGGATGTGGAAACTGGCACACTTTTTGTAAAATCTGGGTTTCTCTCTATGATGATTGATGCATTACCCTTTACTGCTTGTGATTCTTAAATTGTTTTGTTTTAAGACTATTTTACATGTTTCTATTTGGCACTTCTTTCACGCTGTTTCATAATTTTGAGTTTGATAAACTGCATTGATGAACTTGTTAAAGTAACAACATGTTTCCAGAACAGTTATATTCACTTGCAAACAATAGCTAACCAGGTCATCCTGTATAATAGCAGCCTAGCTCCTTCTATTATCCTATATAATAGTAGCTGATAAATTACCATTACTGTGATGCAGAGGTTCTTAACCATTCAAAGACGAATAAAACAATGTACAATATAATAAAAACCTAAACTCTCAGCTCTAGGCGTACCAATGGAGATAATATATCTCCAACAGTAAATAATATAGTTGTAAAAACAATCTAGCAGGATTCACTAACATCCTCAATAATCTTAATACTGTTTTTGGCACAAACTGGCACTAATAATATCTCAATCCTAAATTGATCACAACCAAAATCAGCACCTTCCTTAAACCAGTGACATGTGAAGAAAAAATTAAAGTCTAAAAGAAAGAAACTGTTTCTTGAACAGTCCTGATGAACTATCGGATAACAAAGGATAATACATGGAGCGAGGTTAGGCTGCTATCATACAGGATAATCAATAAATATGAATTGCAATCAATTACTGACTATTAAATAATTATTTTAATTAAGAACAATTGTTATTTAGCAGAAATCAATAAGGTTATCTGCAACAAATATAAATTTTGACAATAAAGTAATGAATTAATAATATGTGATTGCACACTTCCAAACTCCCCCCCCCCCCCCCCGGAAAAAAGTCTGCCGTCGTTCATGAATGAAAATATAGAAATTATGGTTGTATTAATTTCCAGAACTTGATCTAAGAAAGCTTGCAATATTTTTGTAAAATGGTGTTCCTTTCTGATAACTTATGCGTTATTCTTTACTGTTTGAGGTTCTTAAATTGTTTTAGTTAAATACTATTTTATACAGAGAGATACAAATACATGGAAACCGGAATTCGCTAACGTCCTCAGTCAATACTGTTATTGCCACAAACTGAGACTAGCAACATGCTCCATGCTAAATTGAACAAAAGTTAAATTAGTACCTTCCTTAAACCAGTAACAGGTGAAGAAATAATTGAAATCTAAAAGAAACCACTTCTTGGTCAGTCTTGATAAACTATCAGATTACAAAGGATAATACAAGGAGCTACGCTAGACCGCTTTATGCAAGATAACCAATAAACATATTCCAGGTTGTAGGTTAAAATAGGGATATGTGCATTAACAATCCAAGAACATTTACCTACTATCCATAAGCTCATAAAAATGATGAAATGACAAAAATGGTAATTATGTTCCTTTCGTCCATTACTTTTGACACTAAAAATTTGATCTAACGTGTGTACAAGCTACCATAGCAATACATATGTTGTTGCAGACTCACCTTTTGTTACAAAACTCACTCTTCTACTTCTAAGAATTGTATTCAGAAAAATACCGCTCAGCTGCAATAAACTTTATAAACGCACATTTAAGGTTTCCTGCTTCTTCCAGTGAGAATGTTTCTTTAATGTCGGAGAATTGGCTTTACCAGTCAAGAAAGTCTTTACACTACTTTCTCTACAAGTTTATTAACAGCGTCCGCCATGACAGCGCATGTCTCAATCAACTTTATCAGTTCTATTGCGAGATTCTCTATTTCACCTAGTCTTAAATTTAAGTTGAATGTCTATAGTTATCAGAAAACTCGAAATTACGCGCCACTGGTCATAAATAGGAGAAGGTAAATTAATTCCTCCTGAATTTCATCCCTAAATTATGGAATTATACATACATACGCACGTACATCACTATTTGCTTCAAAATGGCATCTGCTCTCGATTTACAGAATACCAACCTTATAGAGGTGCAACATTTCTTTTTGATAGAGCCTACCAACAACTGCAGTACACATAAATCGCTTTTTCATTCAGTTCGAGTTTCATACATACGATCCAGATTAGATTATATTTAATAGAACCACGAATTTTATACATTGTTCTTTTATAAACTGAAGGAGTATAATGTTTACGAAGAGCGGACTCAGGTAGAAGATAGCTTATTTTCTGTATGTTTCTAAGAACATTCGTTTGCGGTATTTCCTTTTCGCGTGCACTGTTTAGAACTTCTTTCAGCGAAATACCGTATTTTATCGCACAAGCCCCCCCACCCGCATATTTCCCATCCCTATGATTTTTCATCGCTAAAAAATAGTTTCCTATTAAACCTCGCATAATTCCCTCCGTTCTAATTGGAGCGGCCTTCAAATGACTTGATAATGGACAACAATCGACGCAGTGGTGCCTGTCACGGACAACAATGGACGGACAGCTTGCCACAAAAATAGTCGTATTGCCATTGTCACAACGTATCGTAAAATTGAAATGTGAAGTTGCAGACGTGTTCCTAAGTCAGTTTGTTACAAGTTGTCATATTGTTCAGAAGAGTGTAAAAAAAAAAAACTGGTATTTCTTGTGACATTAATGGTTCTGACGACATATTGTGGAATAGTGAACATGAAGATGTCTTATCTGAGCCAGATATAAATGAAAATAGTGATGATAGTGACGAAAGTGAGACTGCAGAGTAGTCAGAGAAAAGAAACAATGAAACAATATATTGTAGGCCCAATGAAACCGTGGTATGTTTCCAGTTTATTCACAAATTACTGTATACCTATATAGTAACTTTTACATAATACTACATGGTTTCCCTTCCTTCCTGATTCCTAGAAGCACCACTCGCATAATTTCCTCCCCAGTGCTTTCAAGCAAATTTCTCGAGAAAAACAGCGGGGAATTACGCGATAAAATACGGTATTTCTAAAATCTTTTTACTGTTCTTAAATGTTGCGTCACTTGGAAACGAGTGTTTGAACCACGTCTTTCACACGTAACAAGCCCATGTACAGTAAGTAAACCTGCATTTTCGCATACATACTTACCTATTACTACGTTTCTATGCGGAACTGAACTCAATTTGAGTACATTCCCGTTTCCGTGTTTCCATGTTGAATTCAATCTGGAAATGAGATCGCTTTGTCCTATATGCAAGGCTCAAACGAGAATAATTCAAGCTTTTATGTTGGTCACTTGTAACGTTGACGAACCTGTAAAAGTATGCTTTCTGCGTGTTTTAAAATGCTTTTGAAGTTAGTGAATGTTTTCGAGAAGAATATATTGTGAGATAATACAAACAATAAAACAATAAAAGCGGCTTTGTTGTTTTCTTTTATTACACCACCATCACTAAGAATAGAAAACTACCAGTGTGCAGCGTGTCACAACGGGCACAGTTCAAGTTAACATCTGGCGGATTACAATCGACCGGTGTTTCCATGTAACATAGTTTCGCCCGATCCCACGAAATAAGCGCATTGGATCCAGTGGTTAAGCTTCGTTTGAAACTGCGATTCCATGCGGTATTCAATCCGGATTGAATTTAATTTGCCATGGAAACGTAATATACACGTTGAAGGAAGGAATGTAAATTTAAGGCTCAACTTCGTGGTCATCAGCGCCTTTAAAAGTTCATGGCAATAGCCAATGCACATAAACATAAAAAATCTGATGTGTTGCACTCACATGACTTTCTCTACTATTGTACTAACCATCCTAACATATTCTTATTCCTATGTCTTCATGTTAGTTAAAAATAAACATTCTTACAAATTATCTTAACACCTTGTAGGTACAAGCTAAATGTTAGAATACAGCAGGGTTTTTCTTTCTGTTTTTGTGTGTGTGTGTGTTTTTTTTGTTTTTTTTTTGGTTCCATATCACGCCTTTAACTGCAGAGGTCATATCGGTGGCGTCGGTCTGGGTGGCTCAGTTGGTTAGACGCTGGCCTACTGATCCCAAGGTCGCGGGTTCAAACCCGGCCCAGGCCGATGGTTTTTAAATGTGCTTAAAACCGACAGCTCCATGTCACTAGATTTACTGGCATGTAAAAGAACTCCTGCGGGACAAAATTACGGCACACCGGCGACGCTGATGTCATCCTGGCAATTGACAGCGTCGTTAAACAACAAAATAATTTAATTTAATTTTCATATCGGTGGCCTTGCCTATTGACAAATGGTGTTCACGTTTACGCTGGGTTTTTCGATCTTTGGGGGTTTTATACTTTGAATTCACACATACTTCATTCATACTTCCAGACTCAGGGAAAGGTGGGGAATAATCCTGGCTTGAGAAAAATTCGTACCCCCTGCACGGAATCGAACCCGGGACCCCTAGCACAGCAGGCAGGTGCTCTACCAACTGCGCCACAGGGCCAGCCCACAGCAAGCTTTGTGCGACAGTCAAATCTTTTTAAGCTTTGAGATTCCATTCTCTTTGCACGATTAACATATAAAAAAATGAACAACGTTGTTGCATTTCCCTTAAGTTCTAAGTTTTCCGAAACTCACACACATAACAAGGAATATCTCCGAAATTTATTGAGACATAAATTGTGTATTTTAGCAAGATCTACATTTTTTGTATATTATGATTTGGTCTATCTCTAACGCTTACCAGTTATGCAAAAGTCGTCCAGAGTAAATACCAATGGTAGAGAACAAGACATTCCGAGGCCTCCACCTCGGGAGCCACAGGAGCTGCAACCTGCTGCGCAGGATAACACGGGAACCGTACACAGTGTAGTGTAGTGTAGTGCCAGTATATATGAAGAGGGCACTCAAACAAACAAGAACAACGAAAACAGTTCTCGGTAACCTAATGATGGTCACCGTATGAGTTTTCCTCTAAACCACAATGTTAAATTAGCTAGTTATATTCATATGTTAATTGTAGCCTGTAAGCCGGGTCTCATGTACCGGCATCAGGCAAACAGTTTAATAAAGATAATTGGAATTGGAATAACGTATCAGACGCGGCTGTAGCTTCTCCGAGGAGACTTCGATAGCGCCACTGAGGATGTCTACCGCACCTATGACGAAACGTCTGGAACACCAATTTAAGCAGGGAAAACAGCCCGGAAAATGTTTCATCTTATAATGTCGATGCCGGCCATTAAGCCTGCGTATTTTAATTACGCAAACTATGTTACAGATACCCCCCCCCCCCACACACACACACACACACGCACACGCACACACATATAAAACATACACACAGAAACAAATTATATGAATCTGTATATGCTTCTGATCTGTTAATGAGATGACTAAGCTTGTTTTCTGGACGTTAATGAACATGTAGTTGAGCACCCTTAAACCTACATCGGCTCCTCTATTTGTCGCTGAATCTTCGTTAGTCATGGTGATGTTGGATTCAAGCTATTTCTTCGTTTCGTTTTGCAGATAAACCCTGCTCACAGGAATAAGTAGAGGGAAATGGAAGAAGATATGCAATAGCAGTGTCACCAAGTTCAGTCTACTCTTTGTGTTCATAACATCAGAAATCACTAATTGACATCTCTTCGATTTCTGTTTTCAGTGAACTGCCAACGGACATTTCCTAAAGATTCTCTTTCAATTTTACAGCAAGGTCAAAGGAATTGATGACAATACTTTAGCGGAATACTTGTGCAACGTGTTACCTTCTTTAATCAAAGCAGCAGGACTAATAAGAAATTCATTTGCTATATAAGGTGATTTACTTTTTGCAACTATCAACGCTGACTCATACGCTGTTTCCCAGTGCCACCTTTGTTGATTTTGTAAAATTGTTTATTACATTTGAAGTTGTATCCAAGTTTCCTGCCTTGCACCGCAAAAATTCGATAGGCTTGTATTTACATAATCGCCGTGATTGGTTACCAAGTGTCTGTGAAGTAGGGATGGTTTCATAGAATTATTCGACAGACTAGTTGCAAATAATGGAGAGGGAAAGAGGTAAATCACACATATTTTGTATGAATCCATATTTCAAATGTAGGATTTACTGCAATATCTGTACTTCGCGTTTCTCGGGGGTTTTAGACTTGTTCGTAGATGGTTCAACTTCAACACTATTTTTGCTTATATCCCATGCTGGTACCGCGTTGTCGCACTATTCACTGGCGGTGGTTCAACACTATTGCCACTGTTACTCGTAATTGGCTTTACCTCCTCCACTTATGACGAAATTATCCACCATACAGAAAAGTTAAAATATGCAGTCCATTAGCACAATAATAAATAAAACTCAAAGATGATAATCTGAAGATCAGTTTACAAATAAAAAGAATGAGACTTAAGGCTTTGAGTAAAGAAAACGAAGATGCACCTAACAGACAGGAAAATGTACCGAGTACTGAATGATTATACATTAGTGGACAACATACATTTGCAGACACTGTTACTACTGTCAGTGTTTGAAATAAACAAGACAAATGACTAGTGAGCGCAGCTGCCGCATGTGTTGGGTAGATCAGTAGAGTAAACAAAATGGATTCTTGGACAGAGGGCAACTTAAATCTCTCTGGCCGTAATATTTGATTATTCAGGAAACACATCATGCAGACTGTATACATATTTTAAATTTTACGTACCCCGTAAGAAGTTATCACGTAACCTCCAACTGGTTGTATACGTCTGGAATAAGTGATAGTACGCGCAATGTAGTTCCAATCGCACTTCACTGTTTCACTCACTCTAAAAGTTGCGCTCTGGTGTAAAGTTGACATCCGTACGCACTGTAAGGCTGTATCGGGTATAAGACCGCAGCGCAACAGCCCTTTCCGGGATAAGATCTACTCACCCAGCTGCTACGTCCTCCAACTCCGTCCACCTCAGGCTCATGAGTGTGGTGCAGTAATCGAGGTGGGACGTGGCCAGCGCCCTATATCCCTCCCAGCCGGTTATGCAGCCTTCGCAACCAGGGGCCACTATTTCTCAATCAAACAGCTACTCAAGAGGCCCCTCAGCGACCTAACGAGGCTTAATACAACCCAGACCAGAACTCCCAGTAGGAGAAAATCCCCACATGGATACTGTTAATCGAACCCGGGTCTTCCGCTTGGTAGTCAGCAGCGCTAGCACCATGCTAAGAGGGCGACCGTATAAAACATTACCCTAACAAAATCATTCCTGATTTCCTGATATTTCATGTGATTTCGAACTTTTAACATGAAATACCTCAAAAGTACATTTTATGGAGATCGCAGGTTTATTCAGTAAGCCAACAATATATCATAAATAATAATGTGGACTGGAGACTCACCTATGGATGTGAATCTGTCATAGATAAAGTAGTACGTTTACGAATCAGATTTTAATGCATTTCTGAAGCACAGCAGAAATGTAAAATAGGCTGTAAAATGTTCAACACATTTTTACTTCCTCTACTACGTATAGTAAGCAGGGGAAATGTTGTATTCGATCCAAAATTCAGACGTCGAGATTTCACCGTAAATATGCTTTTGAGGTCCACTGAATAAAAAAGGTAGACCGACACGTGATTCCGAAGCCTTGGCTTGCTTATTCCTGTATTCACCCGTCTCAGCTCTCTCTTCACGCATCATAGTGAAGGCTGCGGCAGCAAGCATCCGAAGCCCTGTTCTCCCCTCTATTCAGTGGCAGAGAACGAGACATATTCCATCCCATGCACTAATTCCTTATGAAGGAAATTGGCTAGTATTGTAATTATTGTGAATATTACTTATCAATTTGTAGTTTACTTTAGATATGGGTTTCGGTGATAGCTTTGATAGTCCACTGGTTTCCGTGATTCAACTCTTAATTTAATTTGAGTTATTTGTGTCCAGAACTTTACAGAAAATCCTTAAGTGCCAAAAATGGGTTTCATATTCACGACAATTTCTCTTTCTGGGCCTTTCTTTCTCCCCTTCATTAGCAATGCTCATAGTTTCTGATCATATTTCTCCAAATCTTACGTATGTTTCTAGTTGTTGATCTCTTATGATTACCCAAAGCTGCGATTAAAAATTCTAAGCTTGCAAAATCCGTCCTATTTCAGAGCGTTTTCTCAGATGCAAATACCAAGCGTGGCCAACAATAAAGTTTATTTCATTCGCATGAACCAGTTAAACAGATATACTTATCATAATTGTTTATATTAAAATATTGTGACATTGGTCGTTCAACAATATACAGACGAGAGGGGGCCACTGTGACCTTGGATAGGCGAACCACTGTGTGCACGTGACCATAAACAATGATGGTGGTAAAACACACACAAAAAAGGAGTCGAGAGCTTTCTCCAATTCTCGCTGAGTCATCATTGCACGTGTGCATGGAAAGATCTCGAAGGTCATGTGATGCCGCCTTCAGTATAAATAGAGCTTGCGAGAGCAGCCAATTAGTATTTCCCCTCTACTTGGAAACGAGCCAAGGTAATTATGCTCCCAAAGCAAGGGAAAAGCACCAGACAACCGCAAAACTACCGCCCCATTAGTCTCTTGTCTACTATTGGTAAATTGCTCGAAAAACTTATACTTTCTCGACTTCAAAAACAAGTTTCGGAATCCCATGAACTCTCAAATTCACAGTTTGGCTTTCGAAAAGGACATTCTACCGAGTTACAGCTTCTCAGGCTAACTGATGACGTAACAGAGCAATTTAACAATGGGGCTTCAACGTTGGCGCTATTTCTGGACGTAGAAGCCGCATTCGACCGGTGCTGGCACAATGGCCTTATTTACAAACTGCACCACAATTTCCCGGGCCTTCAAAATTATCTATACTTGCTGCACAATTTTTTAGAAAAACGGAAGTTTTACGTCTAAGTGGGCCGCTCCTCCTCAAGGGAGCGAGTGATGCGGGCTGGCGTCCCACAAGGGGCAATCATGTCACCATTTTTGTATATATTATTCACCAACGATTTCCCAGTGGACGCCAGATGTAAGGTCGCCATGTATGCTGACGACACTGCAATATACAACCACCATAGAAATCACCGTTTCGGCCTTGCAGAAATGCAACGTTATGTTAATAACTTCCTCTCATGGCAACATGACTGGAAAATTAAAATTAATCCCAACAAATGCCAGCTGATTCATTTCTCTAAGCGGCATCACACTTTGGCAATGGATCTAACGGTCGGTGGTTAGGTATTGTCGTCGGCAAGTTAAATACTTAGGGGTTACCTTGGACCGCATAATGTGCTGGTCCACCCACATAAAAAATAGCGCCAACAAAGGCAGGCAGCGGCTAAAGTTATGCACCCCCATCTTCCGCAGCAAACAGCTGCAGTTGAAGTCCAAACTCATCCTGTATAAAGCTTTCATCCTGTCAGTGGTTCTATGCGCGTGTGTGGCCTGGGCAAATGCCTCAAAAACCGCCCTGAAGACTATCCAAACCCTCCAAAACCTCTCCCTCCGGAAAATCCTCTCTGCTCCCATCCTAACCACTAATCAAACCCTTCACCAGGAAACCCAGATCCCATCCATTCCCGAGGCAATAACAAAAAGAGCCACTGTCACGTGGGCGCGCATCAGAAACCACGACAATTACGTCATTGCCAATATTGGCAAAGGTTAGCCGAAGCATCGGAAGCATGCACGTATTAAAATGTTTTAGACGTTACTCGGCTCACCGACTGATGCGCGTCTACGCAAACACAGGCCCCAGGCCGCACACACGCCACACGCTACCTCAGAAGCGTGCACCCCAGGGAACCAGTCAGGAGCTGTACCCTGCCTGCCCAGGAAAACCGTGGAGTGTACATAGTGTATATAACGTGTGTATATAGCGTTTGTTATAACATGCTGGGACGCATAGTTTCGTGTGCCCAGCAAACATGTGCGAGGGGGACGCTCAATTAAAGGGCCCACTGTGCGTGCGCGTATGTGTGTGTGTGTGTGTGTGTGTGTGTGTGTGTGTGTGTGTGTGTGTGTGCGTGTATGAGGGCATATCTTATGATATGCCAGAGTGAATGCGAGAGTGCATGTGTGTAAATATATGTATATATAAAGAAACAAGAGAAAAAAGACAAAGACAAAACACATAAAAATTATAACCAAGAACTATACAGATGGGAACTGTTCTCGGTGACCCAAAGAGGGTCACTGTATGGGTTTCCTTAAAACCCAATGTATTTATTTATTGTTGTAAATATGTATAATTGTAAATCATCTCAACTTAAGTCTGTACGCTGGGCCCCTTGTACCAGCACCAGACAAAATTTCCAATAAAAAAAATTTGAATCTAATCCAGTTAATTTAGTTGAGTGAGTGATAGAGTTGCAGTCGTCAGTATACAGTTCGTTCGAGTATACTTAGTTAAAAGTTGAGTTGAGTAAGTCGTCGTGTACAGTTTTTTTTTTTTTTTTTTTTTTTTTAGTTACGAGAATGAGTCGGCCAGCCTGTCAGCGAGCACGTAAGTGTCGTCGGGTGGTTGTATCGTAATAGTCAAGAAATAAGAGATAGTGAAAAAGGAGAAAGACATTAAAAGACTGAGAAAGATTATCGGAAGAACAAATGTGAATTTTAATATCAGGAAAGACTATCAACTGAGTTAGCAACGAGAAGGTTATTATGCATTTCTAGCCAAATTTAGAGGACAATAGAAAGACAGAAAGTTATTCGAATTTTGCATTTTGCGATCTTGTTATATCTTTTCTAATGATCACTCTTTTTCTTCTGCTCACCCTGCATGTGTGGAAGAGCTGCAGTAGGCCTTCCCTGTTCTACTATACTAACTTATCCTCGTATTTCAACTGCGAGTATGGTCGTTTTACTAATTATTTTATTACACACTGTTCACTCATTTCGACGAATTAATATTAGAAGCTATCTTGGCATGATATACACTAGTAGTGAGTGAGTGAGTGGGGTTTAAGGGTCCGTTGACAGCTAGGTCATTATGGCCCCGCTATACACTATGAAATAAATAATACTAATACAGCTGTTGAGGACCGTAATAGACTGCGCAATATTAAAAACAGCTTTCTTACTAGCTCCAAGCCAGTCGGGTTCGCAGGGCATGTTTCGGAGACGCTCTTGTGGGTATAGCGACATGGGATTCCGAAGCCTTGGCATGCTCATTCCTGCATTCCCCCGCCTCATTCCTCCTATCCCGTATCGTAGTGAAGGCTGCGGCAGCAAGGATCCGAAGCCCACCCTCCCCTCTGCTCAATGTTAGAGAATGAGACATATTCCATCCAACGCGCTAATTCTTCAGAGAATTGGCTAGTATTGCAATTATTATTAATATTATTTATTAATTTCTAGTTTACTTTAGATTTGGGCTTAGGTGATAGCTCCGATAGCCCACAATATACGCCGTTATTTGTAATTAGCTAATGGGTTGACAACACCAGCATAGCTATGCTCTATTGGTTCAACAAAGAACACAAGCTGAGCCGTGATACGCTAACAGTATCAGCCAAGAGTGAGTGAACCCGTCGACAACCAGGTAATTGGGACCCGGTATCAGCCAAGAAAATGAAAGTGTAACGGAATAAGGTACCCCACAAATGGGGTGCTGTCAGACCACTAGATGGTGTGCTCTTGGGCATTTAAATTAAATGTTGAAGCAGGGACATCAATGTTAACTTAAATTATCAAAAGTCATAGTTAGCCAAGTTCAATATCAATTTTATTGTGTAAATTCTTGTTCTAAAAGGTGCTCCATACAATAGATTTTTAAAAATATTTCCTCAAAAAATTGGGTTTCACAGTAAATAAGTCATACAAGGACCTTTTACATATTATTTATATTAAACATTCTTGATTTTTAACAGTTAGATTTATTTTAGAAAGCGGTGCATTATTTAAACAACTCATATGATGATTTCCTTTAACCTACTTTGAAGAGGATAAAATGGTAAAAAAAATTGTTACATCATTCCAGAGAGTAGGGGGTTTCCAGTATGGAAAAGTACTAAAAAGTTTTGCGAGAAAACAGGGTTTTTAAGCTGGGTGTGCCTTATTATTAAGTATGCTCCTGTCCATTTATAGCTTCAGTCAATTTGCATTTTAAGTGGATCAAGTAAAAGAAAAAGATGTTTTCTTATAGTTTAGAATGCACATTATGACGTTGGGCCTGACCAATAGCGGTGGGGTGGCCACTTTGCATTACGTGACGTACCGGCGAGCGGGCAACACGTTCAAGGCCAGGCTGCCTAGCGCGCCTGCTGTGCTTACGTGACACTAACAATAGACGGCAAGAACAAAAGGGACCTTTCTAGCACCTTACCGAGACTTCTAGCTACATCATTTTCGGCGCGGGCGTGTGTGTGTATGTATGTGTGTGTGTGTGTGTGTGTGTGTGTGTGTGTGTGTGTGTGTGTGTGTGTGTGTGTGCCTGTGTGGAGTCGAGAAAATTCGGTGTGACGCCATCCTCGGTATAAAAGGGCATGAGACAGCAGCAGAGTCTGTCAGCTGTTTAGCTTTAGAATTAGAGCTACGACCATAGGTCGGTGAGTGAGACAACTTTGCGTGTGCATGCGACATAAGAAGATTGACGAGCGTCGAGGACGTCAAAGTATATGAGAGTGAAAGTGAAGAAAGACACTAAAAGGACTGAGCAAAATTACGACAGGTAAACGTTGTGAGTTGTCATAGTACGGGAGACTGTAAACTATGTTAAAGGTGACAAGAAAACTGTGAATCTGTAGTAAAATTTTATAACACAGTAAAGTGATAGAAAAGTAACCTCACAGATTTTGTCGTTTTGTTACAATATTATTTGACTATAAAGTAATATTTCACAATTTTAGTCAAATTTCACAGATGTACTAACTTAACATCATCAACAACAGCAACAGCAATAATAATAATAATAATAATAATAATAATAATAATAATAATAATAATAATAATAATAATAATAATAATAATAATAATAATAATAATAATAATAATGTAGATGATGATGATGATGATAAGAATAATGATAATAATAATAATAATAATAATAATAATAATAATAATAATAATAATAATAATAATAATAATAATAATAATAATAATAATAATAATAATAATAATAATAATAATAATAATAATAATAATAATACCTAGGGCGTCTCCTCTATGCAGAGGTTACTCTCATCGCCCGGGCGTTGCGTCCTCCATCCGCAGCCAAGACCACGGAGGAGTGTAGGTTGGATGTGGTGGAGGTCAGCAAGCGGGCTCCCCCGACCGTAAGGCGACTACTTGACCTTTTTAAGGGACGCTACCTTTCTACGAGGATAGCTCCTCAATTAGTCCCTCAAGGACCTACCGAGGCTCAGTTCACCCGGTACCAGACCTCCTAGCGGGGGAAAAATCTTGTGACGGTACCGGGGATCTAATGCGGGTGCTCCACGCTAGAGGCAGGCGCGCTACCAGCTGCTCTACGGGGTTAGTTACATTAGTTCTTTAGCAAATATTTCAAGCCACACAATTACATAATGTATTGTTTACTTACCGCGGAAGACGGCGAGCAGAGGATGTGACTGGTCAAGGTGCACTATCATCTTACTTACCTGCAAAGAAACAATAATAAAATTAGAAACCCAAAACTACAAGCTTTTTTGTGAATTTTAAGTTCATATCTGCTTTTATATTCTAGATATTTGACAGTTTAGAAGAGGTTTCAAGTAGATACATAGCCAAAATAGCGCAAGTATAACACATATTAACAGCTGTTACATTAAAGATTTTTAGGTTAGCACCAGTTCATCTTCAATGACAGGAATGAAACTAACGTTTCTGTATTGCACACATTTGTGATTCTAAGTCTGTGCTGCCTGTGATCCAATCAGACTCCAAATGTTCACCAGTCATAGCAGGCTATATTTTGATTCAATTATCGGCTGTCGGAAATGAAAGTTAGCAATAAACAAATGGAATAGCAGATATTCATAAAAGTTACATGTGGCTAGTTTGCACCGAAATCAGCGGCAGTTCTACCCTTAGTTCACAAGGTCACGTGCCCCTCCAAACATGTTCTGGTGCTCTAGACAGAACTGTAGTACGTTTTATTTTTTCTTTAAATGTGTTATTTGCAATGATATTTGTTTGATATTCCCGCTTGTAAGCTTTACGAAACTTGGCAACCCTGCGTGGTCACAGTCTCCGTGCGGGCTTACAACTTCTTGTATTTAACGTCATCCCCAAACTCTTAGCTGCGGGAAGTGACAAGGGGGCTATGAGGAATTCGCTTGCATGTGGTCACAATAGTGATGAGACCTGACACTATGCGCCTCTGTCACTAAAACTTGTGAATGTCTTCCTTCCTTCACCGACTTGTTTCGTTTAAAACGTTACAAACGTCATTGTTCAGTTTGCTGCAGTAGTGTCCAGTTGTAGTGCAGTGTAGATAACATATTTTTCAGTTTTAACTGTGAATAAAATTGTGTATAACAGTTTTCTTATTCAACTGCTAAGCTTATATAATTTATCACTAATGTATAGTGAGCGAAACTATTACAGTTAATCAGGTGAAGTTCTTACAAACTAAAACCTTAAGTTTCGAGGACCGATTGCTAGCAAAGGAATTAGGACCTCCTAGCCCAGATCTTTGCATAAACCAGGGTTTTAAAGATGAAGGCAGAACATACAACAGAAATTTTAATAAAGCTGTGTATGAAAAATTGGAATGGATGTGCGGGTGTTCTGTAGATAATGCACTGTTTTGCTCTTCTTGTGTGTTATTTGGTGGGGAGGAGTAGAAGACTTGAAACACTTGTCAGTAAAAAAGCAAGAAACAGTTTATCAGTCTGATTGAGAGGTAGAACTGGAACTTGAAAATTCAATGGCACAGCTGGGATTTGAACCACAGACCCTCCGCTTACTATGCGGTGCTCTAACCATTATGCTAATGTGACAACGTGCCAGAATGACATTGAATTCTTAAACCAGTTCGTATTTTTTCTGGTAAACCACAAAGGCAGTCTCACCAGAGACAATTACCCCAATGGTGACTTACTATTGCAAGTACTCTATATCACAGTATTAAATAACCTTCAGATGGTAGTTATTATTTATTTATGCCAACAAACCTACTGTTGGTGTTTTTAAGCACACAAGCCGTGTGTGGGCAATGTTTCAGAGGTAGAGCTGGAAATTAAAAATTCAATGCCACAGCTGGGATTTGAACCACAGACCCTCCGCTTAAGAGGCAGGTGCCCTAACCATTAAGCTACTGTGACAACTTGCCAGAATGACATTGAATTCTCATTGAAAAATACGAACTGTTATGAGTGGGAAGAAGGGTGGGGTGCAATGTTTCATAAAATAAAGGTATCTTAATGCAAACTACATTCAGTGCTATGCACTTCAAGAAAATCTTTCCTTCAGAGTACGTCATCCTCATCTCACAGCAGAATATTTTTCCAAGACTTACAGGGGATAGGGATATTCTTTTCGAGGTCTGCAAAAAGGATGGATTATCTAATTGAATTTGTTCAGAAAAAACTTGGCAATGTCCCATTGACAAGGTGGTATTTTCAGTATCGCACCGCTAATACTGTTTTCGAGCAGAAAGATAATCTGCTAAAATATTTCAATCATATAAGAGACAATGAATTAAATGATAAAGCTTCTAGCGAAGCAACAGGACTTGTATGAACATTGAGAGACTCTGAATTCCCTTTCCGGCTTGAATTCTATCACAAAATGATGCTTCATGTAGCAGTATTCTTTGATTGTATCAAAAAAAAAAAGGCATTGATGCTGTTAAAGTTAGTGAGTTTGTCAAGCTCTTAGTTAATGCTACAGTGAAAGTTAGGAAAATGTATGAACATGAATAAAAGATGAGAGAGGTAAGAGTAAGTTGCAAGTACGGCACATGATGTTTTCTTTGAAAGAAGCCCATGCCATGTTTTGTGATGAAAATGGCAAAGTGATTGGAAAAAGTAAGTTTGCAGATATGTCATGCTTGCAAGTAAACTTTCTCACAATGTGTGTCTCTGCAAATATCACAAGAATTTCATCTGTGCTGTTAACTCTCTTCATAGCATAGTCCCTCAAATGCTAGAGTACACCAGGAACTTTCCTGAATTTTTTCTATGTGTAGAGTCTACAGCTGATTGTTGGTTAGGAAAGTGTACAAAATGTAAAGGTTTAGTTAATGTCAGTTAAGTTTCATGATATATGTACTAGTGTACAGGAATGTGCTGTGAAATGGTATGTATGGCAAGAGAGTGATTCCAGACTTTTGAAAGTAGAGGAAGAAGGGACTGTGAGGGATCTTATAGATCATATTGTTACCATGGGACCTAAATTTTTGAAGCATTGTTACTTCAAGAGAGAAAAACCAAAGAGCTATCAGAGTGACAGGGAATCACTACCTTCTTCGATGCTAACTGCAATGATGCAAATAGAATTTTCTGAAAATTTTACATGTGTATCTCAAGACAAAATTCAAAGTGCACATTGGTAGCAGAGTCAGGTTAGTATTTTTACTGCTATGATTTGGCATTCAGGTACATCTCATCCCTATATGTTGGTATCTGATAATCTGGACCACACAAAAAACACTGTCATTCCCTGTTTTAGTAGACTTCTTGAAAAACTGCCAAATAATATCATAGAAGTTACAATCTGGTCCGATGGTCCTGCTTCCCAGTTTAAAAACAGATATATTGCTGAGGCTCTAAAAGTTCTAAGTAAGAGTCTTGGCAAAAGACTTACATGGAAGATCTTTGCAACTTCACATGGGAAGGGGGCAGTTGATGGAATTGGTGGGGCTGTCAAACGCCAAGTATGGTCTCATGTGAAAAGCAGGAAATATATTGTAAACAATGCAACTGATTTTGCAAATGCATTGTTAAATTCTTCTTCTAAAGTAACACCAATTCTTATTGGTGAAGAAGACTTTAGTCAAAGAAGCAAGAAACTACATCTCTCTGCTTTAATCAAGAACTGCAAGCCTTTCTTGAACATCACGAAAATTCATCACTTGGAACTCTATAATGGTGAAGTGATAGGACACACAACTTCATCAGTTGCACAGGAAAACAATACCAGAACAGAAACATCAGTAATGTATTTACAAGTAGATGATTGGGTAGTAGTAAGTTACAACAATTCTTATTTTCCAGGCAATGTAACTAAAATTAAAAATGGGCAGTTTAGGGTTAATGTAATGACAAAAGAAGGGAAGTTTTGGAAGTGACCTAAAATTGGAGACGAGATATACTACACTAAAGACAAAATAATCAGAAAAGTGAGTCCTCCAAGTGTAGTAAATTCCCGTGGTTATTTCAAGTTTGATTGTGATATGTGACAATGTAACGTGAGTTGCCGTTTATTATATTTCATTATATTATTATCATTATTTTTTTATATTTGTTTTATTAGAGCCTGAATATTTTTATTTGTGTTAAAGTGCTTCTAAGGCCTTCTGGTGTAATGTGTAGAACTTACAAAAAATGTTCACATAAACCAGAGCAGACTTTTGTGTTTCCTTAATCATATGCGAGACCCATTTCTTGGAAATGTAACATGAGTTACTAAGAATAATTATAAGATTTGGCTTCATAAATAAAATAATTTAGCAATTCTTATGCTCAAGATATGTAGAGCTTTCTGTATAAAGTATGTTTTGATTTATAAAAAATATTGAAACTGAACATATCCTGCTCTAAATTGTCCATGACAATATTGTAGATGTCACTTTGTAACGTGACCCAGCAATAGTAGGAGTAATAGGGTGGCAGCTCTACAAGTTTGTGACATGATTACAAGTAATATCAACGATATGTTTCTGTTCTCAGGTCATTTGACTGTCTCGAAGCAGGTTACCCCAGTACTGCAATGTACTTCCTGAAAGTGCCTTTCAGACAACCTTGAAATTATATCCCACAATCAATGGTCCGAAATTTCGAACTGAATTAGAGGTGCTGTATAGTCATGAAGATTTGCGTAGAGCATCCAGTGCAACGCCTCTTCTGCAGTTTTTATGTGAGAACAACACGACATGAACATTCTCTGAGTGCGTGATGGTTTTAAAAATAATTGTTACCCTTCCAATGACGACTGTAGAGACCGAACGGTCATTCTCTACCCCCAATACAATACATTCTTACAAAATTCCATGGGAACCAAGAGACTGAACATGCTGGCGATGCTATCAATAGAGAAGAAGATGATAAACACCATTCCAGACTTCAACAGATATGTGATTGAGGAATTTTCTACAGCCAAAAACAGGGGAATGGGGCTGATATGCAAAAAATAACCAGTAAGCCTTACATCATAATTTATTGCTTTATTTTCCTGTTTTCACATAAAATATATATCATTTCAAATCAGGCAAATCTGAAGTTACTTGGAAAAGACACCAAAGAGTTTCACTTCAGCAGATGTGAAAAATGTTCTCTAAATCCAGGATCATGGCATTTTCAAATTTCGAAGTGTAAATGCATTTCTACATAGCGTGTATTGGGAAACAAATTCCCTTGTGTGGCAAAATTGCATACAGAAATGATTAAAGATTTGAAGCTTTCTGGCATTGGTTACTGGTTATAGCTTCTCAGGTTAACTGTCAGGTCAAATTTAGGTAACCGCTCAAGCTTTGAGTGAATAACTCTGCTGCCATCTTCAGGGGAAGTGAATCTAGACTGATGATGCTGTTGGTGCAGCCAGAGCTCTACCATTTGGAAGAAACTAAGCAGATCTTATCCTGGGTATAAATGTTGCAACATCAGTAAAATTGTATTTATACTGTAACCTCACTTACTTTTGAAAATTAGGAAATGTTTGGGGAACCCTCGTTCCCAACTTCAGTTAAAAAGTGGCAGGCTGATAAATGTAGGTGTCATGTCGTACATTATAATATTGACGATGGAGGTCTGGTGGTGGTGATATGAACTTACTAAGCTCATCCAGTGGGAGAAATTCAAAATTAATTATTTCATTTACATTCGTTGAGCTTATACATGTGGGGTAATAAAAGTGACCCAGAGAATACAGCTTCAGATTCCAAAGAAACACAGCAAACGAAAGGGGACAGTTCGCTAACCTGCTTATAGCAGATGTTAGAAATTACCGCCATTCATCTCTTGGCACCTTTGAGCACTGGTCAGCAAGTTGCAGTAGGCAGATCAAAGTTGGACTGCTGGAATTGTTTCAGTCTCATCAGAAATGTTCTGTTACAGTTTTTGAAGACAATGGGGCTTGTAGCGATACACCTAGGCCTTGAGGGTTCCTTACAAGAAGTAACTGCACACTGAGAGATTCAGTGATCTGGGTGGCCAGCTAGTGGCAAGATCAGACAGACCTCTGCTAACAACTCTATCAGGAGGACAGATTGTGTGAATGTGACCCACTGTTTAGCGGGGTGTATGGGTAGTTACACCATCTGCTTGGAAGTAACCATAGGTCTTTTCCTTCTGAGTTAATGCTGCAAAAAATGGATTGAAAATGTTGTGCATGCAACACTCCAAATTCACTGACTGATGAAGTAAAATGGGACTAATAATGTGTGCAGACACAGCACACCAACCAGCACTGATGACCATGTAGTCAAGCACCACTAAACTTAGATGTCCTCCTCTCCAAACCGAACACCAACATCCTGATCATGCAAGGGTGTGTGATGGAAGTTCTGCAGATTCTCCACTGACCATTCCAGGCCACTTTTATTTTATCCAACCTATAGTTGGTCAAACTAGAAACCCAGAATTTACATACTTGTACATTATATGTCCTTATTACGGAATACGATTTCATGTGAATTTAAGATTTCCTTGTGGTTTACCAGGAAAAATGGGACTGAATTGGAGAATTTAATGTCATATTGGAATGTTGCCATGGTAGCTAAATGGTCAGAGCAACAGGATGGAGACAAGGAGAGCCATTGTTCAAATCTGGGCTATGGCACACTCATATGCTACCCTTTCCAACCTTGTCCTACAAACACCTATTGTGTGGAAGAACAATTAATTTTCATCGATTAACCTCACAGTTGGTTAAAGTAGAAGTCAGGGACTTTGGTACTTACAACATTGTAAGTCGCTATTAGGGTATGTGAACTCAAATGACTCATATGAATTTGAGATCCTCTTGTGGTTTACTAGGAACAAGTGAGTTGGAGAATTTGTTGTGTCGGCATGTTGTCATAGTAGCACAGTAGTTAGAGCAATCACATGGAGACAACAAGAGTTGTGGTTCAATTCCTGGCTATGGCACACCCTCATTGAACAATATGCAGCCTTGTCCTACACATGGCTACTGTGTAGAGGAATACCTAATTTTCAACAAATTATACTGCTTTGATTATGCGCTGTGGTAGATAGAATATATATCACACATTAGCTTGGGTTTATGATCCAAATGAATTAAGGAAATGGAAGCTATTAACAGTGGAGCAACAAGATTCTAAAGTAAGAACACTTTAGAATGAATGATCCAAAGTTTAATGATTCAGCAAGGGATGCCATAGATGCTGAACAAAGTAACTTTACAGACAAGGAGAGTATTTAGAGGAGATGGAGATGTAGGTTTAAGGGTGTTCAACTTCATGGACATCAGCATCCTTAAAAAGAATTTCATGGCAAAAGCCAGATATAAACTTCAATGAAAAATAAAATTACTAGTAAAAAGGAAACTAAAAATATAAAACAGAGTGGCAAAAGGCAAAATTAAGACAAAGTGTTAAAGATGTCAAAAGAGTATAAAAACTAGACACCTAAGGTTTTAAATCCCCAAACTAATGTTACTCTCCGCTAAAAACTTAAGAAACCTTAAGACCGCTTCTTTATTTTCCATCAATACCTCTGCAAATCTAGCAGGCAGGTCCAGAATCTCGAAGCTAGAGAGGAACAATAGCAGCACGTGGCGGACCGACAAGGGCATGTCACACAGCGGACAAAGAGGAGTAGGATCCCGTTTAAATAATTAGCTTTGTGAAAAATTGCTGTGGCAAATTCGCAACCAAGCCAAGCTAATCTCCTCGCGACGAGATATGCGACAGAAAGTTGCCCAGTTTATCAGAAGTACTTTCAATTTTGTAAGAATATTACCGCAGAGAGCTGACCACACTTCGTGCCAACGCGACCGCACCGCTTTCCGCACTTCAAGCCTAAAATCTTCCGAAGTAACGCGAGAGATGGTAATACTGGGTTTTGTGGTTGCCGCCTTTGCTGCCAAATCCGCCATTTCATTCTCCGGTAAACCTACGTGACCTACGTGACCACGTTAACGCCAGCAGCGTGTAAAACATGGAGGGTATCCTGGATACAATAGGGCATAGGCCGTGAGTTGTGCAGCTCACGAAGGATCTGAAGTGCACTAGGAGAATCACTTAAAATCAGGCAGTCCCCTAATTTACGACGGCCCACATACAAAACGACTCGGTATATTGCATAGAGCTCTGCAGTATAGACTGAAGTGCTATTTTCAAAACCGAATGTATGTGGTTCGGTTCCATTAACATAAGCACATTCAACACCGCTGGTGATCTTGGATCCATCGGTGTAAACACGTCAGTCAGTGTAACCTGGCAAAAATTCTTTAAAAAAAAAAAAAAAAAAAAAAAAAAAAAAAAAAAAAAAAAAAAAAAAAAAAAGGTGCGGATACCAAAGATAGGCATCATGGACTTCCGGTGTATGGTCATCCAAGATCTACATGGGACGTGCCAGGTAACCAAGAGGGGCAGAGCTTGTTGCCCTTGGGAAACATCTTTGGTATTTCAATTCCAAGTTTCCTTAGATGCTCCTGGAAACAAAAACCCGCTGGCTTAGGACTAAGCGTGCTTTTCTTATATTGTTTTCTTAGCGTGGTGGTGAAGAAAGAAGCAAACAATGGGTGCTTAGCGCACAACCATAATTTCCTAAGAGAAACTCCCGCCGATGTTGCAGAGGTTCTGCGGATTCGGCGTAATGGCTCACAAATGGACTTGCTGCAAAAGCTCCTATTATCATGCGAATGCCCCTATTATGCACCTCGTCTAATCTTCTCAGCACATACGGTCGTTCTGATGAATAAGCAATACACCCATAGTCTGGTTTGGATCGAACCAGTGCGCGATACATTCGTAGCAAATTGTCCGATCTGCTCCCCACGATTTGCCACGAAATCATATTGTTTAAGCATCACAAAACCAAACAAAATTATATAGTAGTACCAGTTGCACAAATACTGTGGGTGCTGTGGGGAAACCAATGCGAGATTCGTGTTCAGTAGGTCGAAATACATTAGGACAACCCATTTCGATGCCTGAAAATTTTACAAAGTAGTACCTTATCGCCAGTGTAATTTAAAATGGGGCTTTCTAACCTTAAGCGACGCAAGCACGAAAACTATCAAGCAAAGTGACGACCGCTAATGGTGTTTTATTAATATATTCATAAAAGGAATGTAAGACCCCAAGAATGAATGATTCAGTAATTATTAATTGTAAAGTTTGATTATAACATAAGCTCACCTTAATTTGGAAGCAGTGGTTACATCAAAGTACGCGTGTTGCATAATTGGGCACTTCTGTCTCAAATAAAGCACACGAATATACTGTTAAACATGTAATAACATCGTGGTGCACTGTTCATTACAGTAACTACTTTTCTTGTTCTTAAAACACTGGGAAAAATGGCGAAATGCGTTGCATGCGATCGTGGACGCCATTTTTTGCGCTGTTTTTTTTTCTTTCCTTGGCCAAGAGCTCTGTCGGAAGCTATACGGCCACACTAACTATAGAGGTAGTAATTTGTCGTACCAACAGTACGAAATTGAAGATATCATTAACCGAATGATATTGCGGGCACATTCATAAATGCAGGTTTACTACTAGATGCTAAAAGTAAGCAAAACGTGATTTAGTATATGATATAAAAATTCAGAGGAGAAGATCGGAGTAAAATAAAGAGTAAGAAAATATCAAAATCGAAAACCACAACGTTGTATATGACGAAAAATTGCCTGTAAAACGCGCTCATTTTTTATAGTCAATAAATAATTGATTGATACCGGAAAAACTATAATTTGGGAGTATAGGTCTGAATAAAATCGTACTACCTTGTGTGCAAGGTTCGGACATCCTAATAAAAGATGGTCTAAGGTGGCCTCTTGACCACAGTTGCAATAAGGTGTGCTCCCAGAACCATAGCGGAACAAATACGCCGGAGTGTAACAGTGACCCACACGCATCCGCGAGAACAGTGAGATGAAGTGACGCGGGTAACGTAAAGAAGCAAACCATGGACGATTGAGGGGCTGCAAGAGTGGAAGACAGGGACAAAAAACATGTTTTGTATTAGTAAAGGCTTCCCACTCCTGAATCCATTGAGAAAGAAGAGAATGTCTGCCAGATCTAAATAATTCCCGTGGGGGTACAGTGATTGGAAAAATTTCATCGGAAAAGCAAGCAGATTTGGCTAATTTATCGGCGATCTCGTTACCATAGATACCAGAATGACTAGGTATCCAAGCAAAGAGCACCCTTGTGATCCCTAGGGTAAGATGGAGTGATTTGAGTGCCTGTACATACCAACAAGTACTGGGTGATAACGAAGGGCTATGTAGTGTCTGCAACACACTCAAGGAATCAGTAAAAATATTTGCTGTTATGAATTCCGTATTTCTAAGAAAGTCTAGCACCTTGTAGATGGCGAAAAGCTCTGCAAAATAATTAGAGCAAAAATCCGGTAGCCGAAAGGTACGTCGTATTTCCAACGCTGGTGAGAAAAAAACTGATCCTACCCTCGGAGGGTCCCCCTGACGTGATCCATCGGTAAAAAAAGTTAGGCGGCCATCTCCTGCCACAGGAATAGGAGCCTGGAATAATAGTCGTGCTCGGAAGTCTACAGGATAATCTAAAATGCGCACACAGGCCGTAACATACGTAATGGTATGTAAGCCTGTGACAAAGTCAAAAGAATAGCATGGGTAAGTTTCTGCACGTTGTAAAAACCGGGCGTGATTTGTCAGAAATCGGTAGGCTAGCATGAGTGGTAAGGTCATGACTTCCGTTTGAAGCCGCCCTTCTGGACAGCGTTCCAGTAACAATTGTAACTTAGGGAATAGTGGAAAAGTTATACTGCCCCAGCGGGCGAGAAGATAACGTAAAGCCACCACTGGGGCAAGATGTTTCAAAGGGGTGAGGCCTAGTTCTCTGTGCATTACCATTATTGGTGTCGAGTGGGCATAGCCCACTATAAGTCGAAGGAATCGATTGAGGCTGACTTGTAAGGGCATTAATGCACCTGTAGCAGCTATACCCCAGAGAAAGATTCCATAGGTGATCATACCCTGCACTACAACCTTGTACAGGTGCAAAAGTACCTTGGGGTGGGAACCCCAGTTTTTCCATAATAACGCACGAAAGAAGTGGAGCTTACTGTCCAACCTGTTACGTAAGCAAGAAATATGTGCCCGCCAGTTTAGTCGATGATCAAGTGTGATACCCAAGAAGGTGTATGTATTAACCTCACGTACAGGTTGGGATTCCCAGTAAATTGGGGGAAGGCAAATGTGTCGACGATTGCGGGTAAAATGTACCAGAGCAGCTTTCTCTTTATTCACTGTTAGTCCGTTAGAGTCGGTCCACTCTCTCAAGGCTTTCACGGCGTTATTTAAGGAAACACGAGGTTGTGCTACATTGCCACCAGGCACGTATAGTACGATGTCATCCGCGTATACCAGTAGTCGAGCATGAGGTAGAACCACCTCCGCCATTCCTGTGATATAAACCAGAAATAGGAGTGGACTAAGGCATGAACCCTGTGGCAAACCCTCACTTGTAGTCCGGGGTCCCACCAAAGTACCCCCAGAACGCACTGTAATGCGGCGATCCACAAATAGCTGATATAATAGGTTACAAAATCGCGTTGGTACACCGAGTTGTGTCAGCCGTTTAAAAAGTATGATCAGAGAAACACAATCAAAACCTCGTGCAATATCTAGAAAAAGTGCATCTAGAGTAGTATTATCTTTAAAGGATAAGTAGATATCTGTTACCAGAAGGGATAAGTTATCGAGAGTAGAGCGGCCTCTGCGGAAGCCGTTGTACCATTTAGGGAAAAAATGTCGATGTTCCAGCCAATGATACAGCCGGTTGGCGAGGAGGCGTTCAAATATTTTGCGGGGGCAAGAGGATAAAGCTATGGGTCGAAAGTTAGAGGGAGAAGTGGGAGTTCTTCCTGGTTTCAAGAAGGGGAGCACTGTGAAGTGCTTCCAGGTAACAGGCAGAATACCATAACTCAGAAAATAATTAAAGCAAAGTAAAAGTTGCTCCTTCCAGGAATGTGGCAGCTGCCGGAGCATCGCATAGGAGATCTCATCAGGACCAGGGGAGGTGGATTTAGTACCCGACAGAGCAACTACAAACTCCGACTGGGTGAAAGGATCCAGTAAGGGATCATCAGGTATGGAAACAAGCGAAAGCATACAAGGTGGAGGAGGTGATATTGAATCAGGCGTACACATATACAAAAAACTAGTGAGGACCTCTGGTTCTAAGGGATTTTGTAAGCTACGTGAAGGTAATTCACCTCTAAAGGAACGATATAATGTCCACAGTTCCTGCATAGGAGTTTCGAAGGAAAAGGAACTGACCTTCCTTAGCCAAGCAAGTCTCTTTACTGAGCGGAGATACCTTCTTGTCACCGCCACCAGTTTTTTATAGTGTAGATAGTCCGCGAGGGATAGCGAGCGCCGATAAGTAGCCATTGCTTGTCTGCGTCGAGTTATATAATTGGAACATTCTGGGGTCCACCAAATTGGAAATCGTCGTCTCCTTGCACGAGGTACGTAGTAGGGATGAAATGTATCCCAGTAGGCATGTAGAATCTCCATGAATTCGGTATACTTATGTATCCCACGAGAATTTGACAATAATCCTAAGCGCTCCTTAAGGAAATTTCGGAAGTTATCCCAATTGATATGGGACAGTCTACGACGGGGCATAGGAGGAGGTGTTACATATTGTGAAGGGGAGCGATATTGCAGCAATATAGGGAAATGGTCACTTCCCCACGAATCGGGTAAAATGGACCAATTCCAAAGAGTAGAGTGACCAGGGCTGCACAAGGCCAAATCAAGTACTGTTGGAACAGTACCTGGTGCAGGAGTGCGTGTAGGTAAAGGATGATTTAAGCAGCTAATCTGGCGATGAAGTAGACAGTGTGCTAGGGAAGCACCATCCCTCGTATCTAGAGAATTGCCCCAAAAGGAGTGTCGGAGATTAAAATCGCCTAAGATAATAAATGGTGGCCGCAAATGTTGGAAGAATCGATCCCATTGAGCCTCAGTAGGGCGAGAAGTAGGGGGATTATATATTGCAATAATTGTGAGGGAGCCGAGTAGTATTCCTACTGATTGTACGTTGGGTGGAGTGTACGGGCACATGTACTCCGTAAAAGAAAGTGATTGATGCACCATGAGTGCTACACCACCGTAACCATCCGCGCGGTCTGAACGGACAATACGAAAGGAAGGTAGAGAAAAGGGTACACCCGGTTTCAGCCACGTTTCGCAAAAGGCTGCCACATGTATATTATAGTTACATAGGTGAAATGTAAGTTCTGGAAGCTTAGAATGTAAACTTCGGGCATTCCACTGCAATAAATTAAGCATTGTCGGAAACTAGAGTTTCTAAGGAATCGGAGATATGAGGAATGTCACAAGAATAATCGGTAATAAGCTTCCGAGCGTAATCTAGAATTTGATGCATTTGGGTTACCGACAAATGGAGCCCAAAGTCTCGACTGAAACATTCTGAGAGTTGCATGGCAGGGGCCACGGGTAGTGGCTGAATATCCCTAGGAGAAGTGGAGGAACGGTCTCTCGGTAACATAGGGTTGCCGTCACCTCCAGTAGGGGAATATATAGCTGAATGAGAAACCGAGGGGCATCTACCCGACGGAGCGTATAAAGCATCAGTGTAAGATTTTAAGAGTTTTGGAGAGCCATGCTGTATGTTATCTTTCTGCAATTCTTTAACTTTGCGCTTTTTAGATGTGGTTGAAGAGAGGTGAGATGGAGCATTAGAAGAGTAAATGTGACCAGTCGGGGGCGTCACTGAGCACAAACTACTCAAAGCAGAGACGGCCACTCTTTCCGGTGTACTCAAAAACTCTTTGTGGAAGATGGGTTTGTTCTGTGTAATCCGTGGTGTCTGTTTAGCCGCCTGTAAAAAGGTACAATTTTCAGAGAGCATCAGGCGTTGTATTTGTAGTTGGCGTATTCGTTCCGAACAGTTTGACTCATTGGCCTCATGCGGACCCCCGCAATGAATACAACGAGCCATTTCAGATGAGCATGCGGAGAGCAAATGGGCTTCACCACAACGCACACATCGGACTTTGCTGCGGCAAACCGTTGAAGTATGTCCATATCGCACACAATTTGTACAGAACCGCAATGCCGGTAGATAAGGTTCCACAGGAAGAGAACAATAGTATAAATATATTTTGTCTGGAAGGGAGGAAGCACGCCAAGTAATTACAATTGATGCGGTCGGTAGGTATTGTACTATGCCGTCAATCACAACTTTCCTGTTTAACCGTCGGACTCGGCTAACCGGAAAACGCCCATTGGCCTGTAATTCAGTCAAAATTTCAGATTCCGGGCAATCCTTATCTACCTGGCGGACAATGCCCTGCTTATAAAGTAGATTGAAGGGAATAAAGCCCTTCAAGTGGTGTATCACTAATAAAGGGGATTGTAACAAATTGTTTGCCTGATCGGCAGTACTAAAAGTAACTATAACCTTTCGGTTACCACTTGGCCGGATAGAGTGTATTCCCCGAAAGTCATTTGTATGTAATAGTTTACCTATTGCAACGAAATTTAATGACTTACGTTCTTCCTGTAAGGGAACAAGATGGACTTCATATGGACCCAAATCGGTGTCCAGATACCTATCTGTACTCAGCGTGGGCCCTGGTGGGTCCTTCGTAGGTTGCGGGCGATCCTTCTCCATTTTTGGAACCCCTTCTAAATAGTCGTCACAAATGGGGACTCAAAAAGAACACACACAAACTTGAACGCTATGAAATAAAAAAAAAGGTAATGTCCTCCTGCTAGTTAATGTAGCCAGCTGTCGACTGAGCTCTACCAAGCCGGAGAGGAAAGTGATATCCTTATTTCTTTTTTTAATTAAAAGAAAATATATATATTTTTCACCACGCTATCTAACGCACAAGATGGAGTCCCACTCGCCTTAGCCGTTAAATGTATTTCAAAAATTGCAATTTACACCACAACCAGTGACTGCCGATCCACAGTACCGACCACAACATCAAACAAAACGATTGCGCTCTGTTTGGTTGTCACACACATATCAAAGCCACCTAGGTGGCGTTGCGCACAGCCTCATAGGCAATGCGACTACATATTTGCGTTTTCAAAGGCAGATTTAAATGAGAAATATTGTTGCATGCATCTTGTTTTTCGATTAAAACTTTGGTAATTAACCTGACTGTAGCATGTAATATATGGTCTTTGCACTTGCTCAGAACTTGAATTTTGGCATGAAATTTTGCTGAGAATGCGTGTTTTGAACTCCACTGCATCAGAAGTAACATTTTTAGAATGTGTGTGTGTGCGTGTGTGTGTGTGTGTGTGTGTGTGTGTGTGTGAGAGAGAGAGAGAGAGAGAGAGAGAGAAGGAGAGAGAGCGAGAGAGATAGGCAGGCTATGAATAGTGAATAACACAATTAAAATGAGAAATCCATTTGTTTGTATTTGATGCATCTGCAGTTACACACCATTTTTGGACATCACACTACAACATTACGCCAAACATAAGGCTTTTAAAAGCTACAAAACATGCTGTAGATTTGGATGCTTGGGAAAAAAATTCATATAATAAAAAACAAGCTCTTCATAATGAACTTTGATTTTTCAACACAAAACCCATTATGGAAGTTTATTGGCTCACCGCTAGATGTCATCTCAACCAACAATACATTAAACAACATCAACAAGAACCTGTTGTTTAATTCTGGTGTTGGGAGCAAGTTGGGCTCTTGAAACCGGTCAAGATTAATTATATGCAAGGGACATTTTGTGCTTTAATTTGATTCAGTTTTCATTATAATTTAAATTCAGATCACTGTTACTAGCTTATAAAAAGATAAAGTTTATGTTTACATAACTCTAGAGGTAAAGGATATGTTTTTATTTCCTCTACTACATACAAGTAAGTTGGGAAGTAATGTATTCCACCCAAAAATTTGATGTAGGTATTTCACCGGAAATATTTGTTTGGAAGCCCACTAAATCCAAAGGAAACTTTTTAGAAGAAGGTCCGTGTGTGTTTGTGTCGGTGTGTGTACAGTATATCTCAAAGAGAAACGTCGGTTAATAATAAAACTTTGCATACCTAGTAGTTCAACATCTTCCAAGGATGCAACACAAAGATTTTAAAGACTCCATGCCCCCCGCTCTAAACTATACTTTACATGGAAACTTAAAAATTATTTTGACTATCTCAAAAACAAGTGCAATGGTTTGAATTTTTGGGAAATATCCTCTGAAGTCCTCTTTATTCTGGATGACTAGTAAACCGTCAGAAATGGATAAAATCTTACTATACAAACAGTGTAAGTTTGTCAACACACATTGTGTCATATACATCTTACTGGTTTGAATTTTAGAATAAATACTTTTCTCAAATGGGAAGTCATTTCTTTTTCTCTTGGACATGCAAAGGGAACAGAATTTCAATACAATCACATAGCAATCCGCCCTAGAATTACTTAAAGCTTACGATAATCCCATTGTAATTACAAGGACATATGCAATAAGACAATATCTGCAAATCTTTGTGAAGTAACATGAAATAGAATAATACACATTTGTAAGCAAAAATAGTTTGTACAACAGTGAGTAGAGAAAGCTATAAGACAGCAGGATATCTGCTTTTTAAAGTTATTTTATCTTGCCCCTCCTATAAAATCTGAAGGCCCTAATGGTCAGTCCTGGCCATGGATCTGCATACAAGTTAATAAAAGGCAGATATCACTGTCCAAGCTCATCTCATCTGAATATGGCAAGAAGCTTCTAAAAGTTCCAGGGAAACTGAGTTATACTGAAAATGACTGCACCAGTTGTCAAAAATTTTCAAGGCTACCTCGCTGCTCTTGAAGCACTAGTAGTTCAGCCAAGTATCCTAGATTTGATTCTCAGTGAACTGTTGCTGTCACATCTTGACAGAAAAATAAAATTGGAATTTGAAAACAAGTTTGTAAATCAAGATGTAGTAGGTTTTAAGGATATTATTAAATTTATTTATGCCAATGAGCTTACTGCTGGTGTTTTTAAACACACAAGTGTGTATGGGCAATGTTTAAGAGGTTGAATCAGAAACTGAAGAATTCAATGGCATAGCCAGGATTTGAACCACGGATCTTCTGCTTTTTAAGCTTATCCCCATTTAAGTAACCTTTAGATGGTAATTATTATTTATTTATGCCAACAAGCTTACTGCTGGTGTTTTTATTAACACAAGTCATGTGTGGGCAATGTTTAAGAGCTTGAATCAGAAACTGAAATATTCAATCTCTTAGATATTATTAAACGTTTGGAAAAGAAGTGTCAAACACTGCAGTTATGTACATGAACATCCAGCACGAAACACAATGTTGGCAATCAAGAAGTCAACAGACAGTCAGTGACTTGAGGAATCAACAACACCAGGCTTATATGTCTACGAGTACGCAATGTTTAATTTGTAATGACATTCTTAAACTGTACAAATGCTCTGAATTTATGTGAGCTAGTGTCAGCAACATATATACAATTTTCAAAGACAATGATATTTACAGTAATTGCCCCAGTTCAACACACAAATGGAGAAACTGCAAACCTGAAACGAGCTGTAAACTCTGTAATAAATATCATCATACATAACTCCATGATGATACAAGAAATACACCTGAAACCCAAGAGTAAATAGTTACCTAACAGGGAAAATATCATTCAACGAAGAATAAACTCATGTCCCAAGTACTTTTAAGTACAGCTCTTATAAAGAACAAAGGATGTAACGGGAATGTGCAGAATGCCCTGAGCTGTTCTCGAAAGCGGCTCTCAAAGTAATTTCATTTCTGGGAAGGCTGTGCAATAACTTCACCTGAAGAAGAGTAAACATCACACAGTATTACAAGTCTTTGGAGAACTTAAATCCTATGCAGATTCATGTGTGAATATTAAAGCATTTTCGGTGGTCATTGACTACAGCTTCAATATTAACTGTACAGTTCTTCCTAAAATAACTGGCAATCTACCTTTGTTGCATATATGTTATGATGAGTGGAACTTGCAAGAAAATATATCTATTGCAGACCCAAACTTGAATGTGCTCAACAAAACAGATTTACTACTTTGAGCTCCAGTCTTTATGTAAATTCTGAAAATGGAACAGAAGAATCATCCAGGTAACTATTCTGTACTGCAAAACACAGAGCTAGGATGGATACTTAGTGGAGCCTACCAGAAATCAGCTATAAAATCAGGAATACAGTCATCTCAGTCCCTTTTCCTTCGAAATTATTTAACACTAGTAACACAGATTCATTAATTTAATTTAAAAGGTGAGTCAATTAATAACACTGAACAACACTTACAACCTAATTTTCCAGAACGCATTACGAAGGTTAACTTTCCTCCATTATTGTCCAGTTGATAATGGAGGAAAGTTAACCTTCGAAACGCATTCTGGAATATTATGTTGTAAGTGTTTTTCAGTGTTATTAATTGACTCACCGTTTAAATTAAATTAATTACAACACCACTGCTTTCAAACGGCTATGAAAGGAAGACAGATTCAGAAATTCTGAACCTTTGAAGTAGTTCATGGTGTGATTAGTTCACTGCAAGAAAAGGAATGTGAACAGCATTTTCAGAAACATACTACGAGGCAAGAATCAGGAAATTACATAGTAAGCTTACCATCCTAAAAGGATTATCAATTACTTGGGAGCTAAAGAAAAATGGCAATTTTACATTTTAATTCAATGAAAAAAGACTTCAGCAAGATAAGAACTTCTGTCAAGAATATGGACAGTTTATAAGAGGGTACGAAGAGCTTGGTCACATTATTAAAGTGGATAGTACATTGAATCAACAGGAAGTAAATGTGTACAACATTCCACACCATCCTGTTTTTAAACATACTAGTACTACAACAAAAACACATGCTATATTTGATGCTTCAGCTAAAACTGACAATGCTGCATGTTTGAATGTCATTATCTTGGTAGTACCTACTATTCAAAATGATCTGTTGTCTATTACATTAAGATTTCAATCTGCACAAATAACATTTTCAGGTGACTTGGAGTAAATGTATCATCAAGTTAATATCAATTTACAAGACTATAACTTCCAACACATTCTTTGGAGAGAAGATCCAATAGAAACACTTAAGGAATATGCCTTAACAGTGGTAACATATGCAAGTGCATCTGCATTGCTCCTAGGCACTAGATGCCTCTGCCAGCTACTTACTGATGAAGACAAACAATTTCCCATAGCATCTAAAATTCTGAATTGTGATTTCTATGTGGATGATTGTATGTCAGGTGCAGACACCATTCAATAAACACGAGAGTTACAACTGGGGCTTCAAGAACTTCTTACGTGTGGAAGATTCACACATTGTAAATAGTCTTCATACTCCCAGGAGTTGTTAAACTCAATCGATCCTCACCTTTGAGAAATTACTCATTTACTTACTAATGATGGAAGTGAGATAGTAAGAACTTTAGTTCTGATTTGGCAAATGTGCGCTAATGAATTCCAGATCGCCAATAACTCTGTCTCGTGTCAAAGTCTGAAAACTAACGTGGTTGCCAAAAGAGTTCTTCTATTAAAAATAACTGCTGTCTTTTGTACTATAGGATTCTTAGCTCCTGTCATAATTCTTTGCAAAATATGTATGCAATGACCATGGAAGAAAAAACAGCTTGGGATGATCCACTGCCTGCTGCATTGCAAGATGACTGAAGAGATCTTCATAACCAACTTAAACTTACAACAGAAATTAGAATACCTCAGACTGCACTGATTAAGTATCCTATAACAATGTAACCAATTACATGGATTCAGTGATGCCTCTGAAAGAGCATTCAGTTCTAGTATTACATAAGATCAACCAACAATGAAGGGAGCTGACAAACTACTCTCTGCAATTATTATTTATTTATGCCAACAAACTTAATGTTGGTGTTATTAAACACAAGCCATGTGTAGGCAATATTTAAGAGGTGGAATCAGGAATGAAAAACTCAATGCCATATCCCGCATGTGAACCACAGATCTTGTGCTTGGAGCACCTGCTCTAATCACTAAGCTACCATGGCCAACTTGCCAGTGTGGCATTAAGTACAAATCGGTTGGGGAATTTCATGTCATACTGGCAAGTTGGACATGATAACTTAGTGGTTAGAGTAGCTGCTTGATGTGGAAGATCCGTGGTTCAAATCCTAGCCATGACATTCAATTTTTCAGTCCTAATTCCACCCCTTATTCTCTGTGCAAAATCATTGGTTGCTCCCTTAAAACAAATTTCACTTCCACGACTAGAGTTATATGAAGCTTTACTGCTAACGCAACTCATAAAGAAAACAGTTGCTAGCATAAACCTTAATATCACATATGTGGACAGATTCCATGATTGTATTAAATTGGCTTGCAACTTGTGCCAGGAAATGGAAGACTTTTGAGGCAAATGGAGTGTCAGAAATCCAGGAAACTGCACCTGCTAAGATTTGACATCATGTACCTTCTCAAAGCTATCCAGCAGACCTTACCTCTAGAGGTCTGAACACAGAATTGATCATTAACAATTCCTTGGCTCCCGGCTCTAATAAGAGGGAGAAGAAAACCCGAAACGCCGAAAGCTTTCTCCTTTATACCATGATCAGAGACGTCCCATTTGCCGGCATTTTGAGATCGATAATCTCATGTTGGTATTTATGAGAACAAGCGATCGTGAAAATTTGTTACCATGGACAAAAAAATTTGCCTACATGGACACTAATAACAAACAAAGTTGAATATGAAAGTTTGTAGTGAACTTTAATTTAGTGCAGCCGCTAATAACAGAGGTTGACCCTGAAGATGCTGGACGCAGTTTCCAGGGAAACGTCGGAGGAAGATAATCCAACTCGACCACGGTCCACAAACCCGGAAAATCTACTTAACATACTGAAACTGCATTCTGTCACTGCATACTGTCTTCTGTTTATATCAAACCGCTGTAAAGCTCTACAATAATGAAATATTGAACCATTATCTTCTGCAGAACTAGATATGGCATTAAAAAGACGCATCAAAATCACTCAAGACCTCACATATGCTAAGGAAATGTCACAGCTCAAGAATGGAGATCAATTGAATGCAACCAGCAACATTAAAAGTCTTAATCCTTTTCTTGACAAAAACAACTACCTTTGTGATGATGGAATACTTCTTAATGCCTCCACATCATCTGACAAGATTGATTATAATGGCAGAACATAAACATCTCTTGCATTCTGGTCCTCATTTGCAGATATCATGACTACGACAGAAATTTTTGGATTCCTTTGATATACCAGATAATAAGAAAATGTCTCCACTTATGCCTAATTTGTAGAAAATTAAGTGCTAAGGTTGCAGAAAAGTTAATTGGTAATTTACCCCAAGAATGAATCACTCCTTGTCGTCCTTTTGCTAATGTGGGATTGGACATCGCAGGTCACTTTCTAATAAAAGCTGGCAATAAATGCAGCAAAACCCTTTATAAGTGTTGCATAGCACTTTTCATCTGTTTGGCAACAAAGACACTGCATCTCAAAGTACTATCAGATCTTACCACTAGCACATTTATAGGAGCACTACATAGTTTTGTATCCCATAGAGGACATCCATTGAACATTTTCTGCGACAATGAAACTCACGCTACTGGAGCCAACAAGAAACTATAAGGCACTATTATTGAATTACAGGGGGAAGAATTAATGCTACAGCACCACTGGGACTAAAATGGCAATTTACCGCAACTTCTTCACCTCACTTGGAGGTGCTGGAGTGCCATTTGAGAAGAGTAATGGATACTATTTCACTTACATTTGAGAAATTAACAAGTTTGAAAACACAAATCGAAGCATGTTTGAATTCCCGTCCGTCAATGCTAGCTCCTCAGGTCCACCTTACCTTACACCCACTCAGTTTTTAATAGGTGAACCTCTCATACACTTACCAGAATTTTATTATATGTTGAATTCAATTAACACACTTTCCATGTGTGCATCAACCAACTCAACACTTTTGGAAGAGATGGTCTAAAGAATATTTGAATAACCTGCAACAGCATCAGAAATGGAATTAAGAGCATCCAAATTTGTGCCCTGGAGATGTTGCTCTCATAAAAGATAATAATCTACCACCATTTAAAATGGAAATATGGAGTAGCTGAAGCAGATCATTCTGGTGTTGATAATTTAGTTCATATGGCAAACTTACATACTAACTCTGGACAAAAGAAGAGACCTATCCACAACTTGTGTGTGCTTCCAGATGAACCATTAATGAACCAGTGATTTTAAGACTTATGAATTTATTACAGAAACAATCGCAAGTTTCAGGCTTGTTGTGACAAGAATTATTCGTTTCAATAACTAGATCATTTATCAAGAGTTTAAAATGAATAATGACCATTGTTATTTCAAAGGAAATTGAAGGGTACTTATAAATTTCACTGTGAATTGAAAAGACTGTATGTCTTTTGGTGGGCAGCTAGTATGGAGAGTTGTAGCTCTCTTGTTTTCTGTTTATATAATGTTGGCAATGAAAAAGTGAGCAACTAAGATATAATCATTGTGATAGTGTCTCTCTTCCTACACTTATTGTTTTTAAAAGAAGTTACCTCAAATCTAAAATACATTATAAAATATATAACTTATTAAATGCTACAAAAAGAAAGATTATGCTATTATTGTATAAACTAGCTACAGATAGCAAACAAACACTGCACTTGCCTTAAAAACAAAGCCCTTAGAGCTAAAATATTTCATCTTTCAAATATAAATTTGCTATTATTATTATTATCATTATCACCATCACCACCATCATCACCATCACCATCACCATCACCATCAATAATCAAAACATGGTAGAAGTGAATTACACATGCCGCTTTAGCATGTATGAATGTGTGTATAGACTACATCTGATGTTGATGGTATCACTGCGGACATAACCAATAAATCTATATAAAAAAGAGAATTTTAAACATATATAAGAAAGGTTAAAGGATGAATAATGTAAGGATATTTGACAAAGTATAAAAATCAGGCTGATTTATATGCATTAAAAACATCTGTAATATGCATACGAGTATACATTAAAATGTCGAAAATGTGCACAGAAAATATCATAGGAATTGTTTTATTTTAACTTCTGAATAATTATGTTGCATTCTTTGCTGAATGATCCATTTAAGAGTGGTACCACGAGTTTCTCAATGTACTCAGCAATTAAGGAGTTGTTATTATAGGACAGAATTAATTTTGGATATGATTGTTTCACATCAATGGACATCATTATGAAATTGTTTCAGTGATATCAACTGGTCGGAACATTCATGTGGCAATCGGAACAAAGGGTACCAACGAAGATTGTTAGCTGGTAAGAACAAACAAGGAAGAGCCCATCTTACTTGGAAGGATGGTATTGATAAAGAAAAGAGGACTGGAAGTAGGACAGCTAAATGACTGAATATGTTCGAGGAGTTAGTAAGGAATTGTAAGACAACTGCTGAAAAGTCAGGAACCTGTAAAAGTAAGTAAAAGTAAAATCCATCGGTCTGGGTCTCCAGCAAGTTTCTTTAAGATGGCCTAATCTATTTACCTTAAACACCATGATATGGTGAACATTCTCTGATACTTGTGACACAATTGTATATATGTATAATAGCATAATTTTAAAATTGTGCAGGATGAATAACTTGGAGATAATAAAGTATCAAGTATCACATATAAAGGAAGAAAATGGAAATTCTTTAAAGTCTCTGAAAATATACATCATACCAACTCAGACAAATCTGAGGTCTGTTGGAAGAGGTACCCAAGTTTTTACTCCAGAAGAGGTGTGAAAATATAACAAAATTCCAGGATCATGGCATTTTCAAATTTCCAAAGGTAACACATTTAAATAAAGCATGGATCAGGAAACAAACTACCTGTGTGTGGCAAAAAACTATAAAAAGGATATTTGAATATTTAAATCTTTATTTAAAACAGGATCCACTGCAAAAGATGTTGATTCTCAATTAATTTCATCAAAGAATGTCCTACCGTTAGAAAAAGTTAGGGATGTTGAAAGACTCTTGAGCATACAGTAGCGAAAACTAGAGGGAATTTGAGGAGCTGAAGTTTTATGTGAATGCCAATCACGGTTGCCAACTCGTACCATAGTTATGGAGGCATACGATAATTTTAATGTTTGTACAATGGTTGCCAACCCGTTGTATGGGGGTTTATGATAATTTGTATGATAGTTCGATATTGGCAAAATATCATTTTCACTGGTCTGTCATACCAGCGAAATGAAACCAATTACAAATAACGACACCACTTTTGTCCTCATTGTCTGTCTCTGCCCCATAGCAACCATTTCCAAACCTACTAAGCCTGCTACCCTTTATCCTCTTATCGCCAGTGCATCCATGTCTAATAATCTCAATGAAGAAGGCACTCTTCAGAGAATTGATGATCAATGTAGAAAACTCGGAATATGTGATATTCCATGTGAAATAAAGAACATGCCTGAACCTGACAGTTTCTGGAGTGCTGTTAAACACATGCCACCTTGGTGGAAATATTGATTTCAAAGAACTAGCAGCCTTTGCATTATCAGTGGTTTCCTTGCCCATAGAAGCACTTCTTGTGAAAGAGTTTTTTCTAAACTGTGTTTAATGAAAAACAAAGTTAGAAACAGATTGGCACTAGATACGGCAAATAAACTCATTTTGTCATCTCAACTTATGAAACAACGTGGTAGATCTTAAAATATGCAAGTCACTGAGAAGATTTTAAGGTTTATCTCAACAACAAATTTGTACAATGCTGCAACAGTTGAGGAAGATGAACTTTCAGATGAATAGTGCTAGAAACATATATGCTAAAGTTGTAATATTGCAAGTGGATATAATAAATATCATTAGTGTTATATTTTCGTAAGTATTATACTGATATTTTTATTGTTGTAGCGTTTGCTTTATGAGGTACGATAATTTGAATCCAAATCTATAATTTTGAGTGGCTGGTACAATATGATAATTTTACTCTTAAGTGTTGGCAACCCTGATACCAATAAGTACCTCAGATTATAGTGAGGTAGAACAGTTGTGTGAAGTGATGTCAGAGAAAGATGATCTAGTGGTATAAACATAACACTAAAGCATTTCTACTATTTTGTTAAGAGTATAGCTGGATTTTGTATTTTCATACCATGCAACATAATATATATTATTGTTACATTTTGTAAACTGGTATTAGTTTATCTTTAAGATTAAAGTTTAAAGAATTTACAGACAATTGATGAAGTTGCCAGCAGAGGTTGCTGTTGAGTTTCAAAGATAAAATAAGGCCAAATGTTCCTAAATAGTTTTTAATTATAATAATTATTTAGTTTATCTCAGTGGTCCACTAGCTCCTTTTGTAGGTGACACCCAAATGTTGTTCACTATCTCAAATGTTTACCATCAAAACTCTCATGTTCCAATTAGTCATTTTGTAAACTCACATGTTCCAAAAGGGTACTTTTCAACACTCTCATGATTCAGAGATTAGAGTCGAATTTCATGATCCAATATTTAAAGCCCAATAATTAATTTTCATTCATTCCTAAATAAACACAATTTGAAAGGTAATCCATAATATTTAGGCACATTTTGTCATAATAATAGCTTCCAACCAAAGGGAAATGACTTGAACCAATACAAACTGGTTTTTGTTTGTTTTACCAACATTTAGGTTTTTCAATCATGTGAGTTATGAGTAGAGCCCAGATTATTATGTAATATCAAGGTGTGAAATATGTACATATTTATGTAACAAAAGCATTAAAATATGTAATGAAATATGTAATATCAACAAAATATGTAAAATTATGTAATAATCTAAATGCTAAGATTACCACCTCAAATCCAAATGCAGACTGAAAATGACCCAGAATTTTGTAATTTGATGGGTCTGTAAGTACGTAAATTAATTACAATGAGTTAAAATTTTCTAAATCTAGAATTAATTATAGGGAAAATATTTTGTTTTATGCAGAATTTACCCAAAATTTATTTTCAAGTAGGAAATTACGAAATAAAAAATGTTTTGGATTATATTTATTAAAATTACTCATTTTACATAATTATTTTACTTAAATTTTAGACGGTAAAACAATGTCGAAATACTGAACCAATTGATCAATGAGTGAAACAATCAATTCAAAATAATTAAATTATATAATGAGGATGCATTTTCTGTTTTGTATCTCTTGACATACAATTAACAACCAGGCATTTTCATTTTGAGTCTTTTGCTTCTTTCAACGTACAGTAAATGACTATATGCTTTTCCATATTTTCAGGGGTCATTGTTTGTCTCCTATCAGATAAAATGTTCTTATAAGCAGAGAAGCTTCTCTCCACGTCACACGAAGTAACAGGAGCATATTTTAGCATAGGAATCTGATTTGCAGAGAAATGTTTTGGTAAATTGACACTGTCACCATTTAGCACTTCAGACACGGATACAAGCGCAGAGTACCCTGGATTCCTGTTTATCACAGCTTTGAATTTTTCAACTACCTTCCTTCCTACATCTCCTGCAACTAGACCAAGCTTCTGCGGTGCATGTTCCATTAAATCTATAGATTCGTGAAGAAGGGATCCCAATCTTTCCAACTGCTAGGCAACCAGCCAAAGTTATCTTTGATGTAAGCACAGGAGCTTGCCACTTTCAGATCTTTAAAGCTGTCCTTGAGATTCACGTATGGAAACAGCTACTTCTGTAGAGAACATGTTCACCACTGACTGGACTCCTTCAAAATGTTCACAATAGAAGATCACAGTTTCTAACCACGTACCCCATCTTGTAAGTACTGGCTCAGGAGGCAAACGGACATGTTGGAGATGATTTTTATAGCACTGAATTCTGTACGGTGCTTTCACGAAGACCCTTTTTGTTGCTGCTATTAACTTATTCACATAGGGAAAATTACTTCTTACTACTTCAGCAACACATTGCAATGCATGGGCCAAGCAGGTACATTCAGGTAGAAAACCTTAAGGGCAGTAGCAGCTTTAAGCATGTACGCTGCGGCATCTGAATACATAATTAAAACCTTTTCCTCACACACACCCTTTGGCCACAGAATCTTGATCCCATCATTTATGAATCTTGCAATTGTAGAATGATTTGTTTGTTCTAACACCTTGCAACAGATTAGAAATGGTTTTGCTGGACTTTGGGAATCTAGTTTTCCTACTACTAAATTTGTTATGTACCGACCCATGTCATCTGTAGTTTCATTGATGGCAAACCAAATACAGGAGTCTTCAATTTCATTCCATATATGAGCAACTGCTTCTCCATAACACACAATGTCACCAGCAAGTTTTTTTAAGATGGCCTAAACTATTCTATTGAGGAATTTGAAGTTTATGTCACGGAATATTAGCTGCAGCCATTACACTACACAAGTCTTTAAAAGAAGTCATTTCCGGACAGTTTCTGTTGCATTTGTTTCAACAGAACTTGCTTTCTAGAAGACTGTAGGTGTTCGTTGCGTATGTGAAGAGCACTTTTGGTATGTTGTTCCAATTGAGATTTCATGAAACAGCCAATTCTTTTGCTGCATGCTTGATAGATGATTACTTTTCCGTCGGTTGTAAAGGTGCTATCTAATTCCATCCATGAATTCAACTTGCAGGATAGTGAGGACGCAACTGGTGCCACTTTACTAAGACTTGCAAGAAACTAACTGCAGTATTATCGCCTTGCTATATTGATGGTTGTCTTGCGGCTTATTTGTTTCCTCGCAACTATTATATTACAAGATGCTGACTATAGGATAATGGTGACAATGGTAACAATCAATTTCTCCAGTCCTTGTAAATGCCGAAAGTGCTACGATAAACGTGACACTGGAGGTCAACATAGTTGAGCTGCAACTGCTTTGATATAAATGGACAACAATCAGAACGAGGCAAGGTGGTTAATATTGCATTCTTAATTTAACTTGCAGCCTATTTTGCAGATTGATTTTTGTTGCTTTCAGCAAAACTTATGAAAATAGTAGTTTATAATGTGACTAAAATATTTTTTAAAAAATAATAAAATTGTAACGAAACCCAGAAAATATGTATGTTTTATGTAACACCTTAAAATATGTGGAAATGTGCAAAATATTTAAAAAATGTAAAATAAAAATTTGTAAGGGAGTCCCAAAGGACATAATTCAACAACATTTTTACTTCTCATTGAAATATTATGCAGGATTTAAAAAATGTAATTACAAAAAAATCTGGGCTCTACTTATGAGTCTAACCTACTCAAATTTAAACATGAATACGATAAATATAGAAAGATTTTTGAACAACTGAGGTTGGACACATTAATTGTAGGCAAGTTTTATTTATGCTATACCTCACATACTTTTGAAAATTAGGACATGTTTTGGGAACCTCATACCCAACTTCAGTAAACAATTGACAGGCTGATAAATGTAGATGTGATCGTCATCCATTATAATATTGATGATAGAGGTCTGGTGGTGGTGATATGAACGAACTAAGCTTGTAAATTGGTGGAAAATCAAAGTTAATTAACTAATAAATTAATTTCTATTCATTGACCTTATAATTGGTTAAAACAGAAGCCCACAACTTATATATTTGAATATTATAAGCTGCTATTAGGATATGTGATCACATATGAATTTGAGATGTCCTTGTGGTTTACTGGGAAAAATATAAGTGAGCTGGAGAACTTAATGTTGTGTTGGAACGTTGCCATGGTAGTTCAGTGGTCAGAGCAACCAGACAGAGACCTGAAGAGCTGTGGTTCAAATCCCGGCTATGCCACATTCTCATTCTACCCTTTCTAACCTTGTCCTACAAACAGCTATTTATGGAAAAACAATTCATTGATATTGATTGACCTTATAGTTGCTTAAACTTGAAGCCTAGAACTTAAGTACTTACAACACTGTAAGTCACTTTTGGGGTATGTGATCTCATATAAATTTGAGCTCTCCTTGTGATTTACCGGAAAAAATGTGAGTTGGAGAATTTAATGTCATGCCTGCATGTAGCCATGTTAACTCAGTGGTCAGAGTAACCAGTTGACGGCAGCGTGCTTCCCATTTGGCAGTTACTAAATACAGTCTATGTGCCCAGGCATTTGCAGCATGGCCCATCACTAAAGTCAGGATTACATTATTATGTAACTGAATAGCTCCATAAGGGATCATCCCAAATGTGCATGCTAGACACCCCAATTTACCCATGAGGGCAAGTGCCTTTTAGCTGTTTAAGATATATGTTGCCTAAACAGGTCCTCTTCCAAGTTATCACCCAGATGTCTTGTATGGTGATGCCTTTGTATTCTTATCCTATTAACGGCCTGTATTACGATCTCCGGTTACTAGTCACGGTTTGTTAACTCTCAGTTATCGCTAACTGTTAGTTAGGCTCGGTGCCTCGTCTTACGAACTCAATTTGACTGTAGGTTTGTTATCCTGAGGATTTTGATGTCATGCAAACAGTTGGTAACATTTTTCACTAGACTTTTACCACGCTTATAACGCTATCTCGTGGGTGAACTGTATAGTTAGAATCAATTATCGAAAATTTTTAATTGCGAATAGGCGTCAGTGATCAGTTTATATACTTTTTCTAAATTAATCTCATTATATTTTCATTACTATTTATTCCTTATAAATTTTAACTTATTATTATTTAGTTATTCGTTAATTTATTGAAAATATTGTGTAGGTTAGATTTCTGCTTAGTGTTAGGTTAGTTGGCGTTAGGCATTAGTATTATAGTTATTAGGCTACATTTTTTTATGGAAGGCAGCAAGAGGAAGCGTTCGGCCAATTACACCAAAGAAGAGAATGTGGTGCTGTTGGACCTTATTCAACAGCATAAAGCTGTGGTGGAAAATAAAGCCACAGGAGCTGCCACGTGGAAGGAGAAGGTGAGTGTGTGTGTGTGTTACATTTATTACAATTTTCTTTCAAACCTTTAAAGCTTTACAAATTATAATATTCATTTGGTAATTTTGCCGTTTTAGGAGAGAGCTTGGGAGCTCATTACTACTCAATTTAACTCCCAAACTACCAACCAACGAACATCCCTACAGCTTTGGGAAAAATATGAAGCGTTAAAAAAGAGAGCTCGGCAGGCAAATGCGGAGAGAAAGAAGATACTGTATGGCACAGGAGGAGGAAAGCCTCCATCTCCAAAACCATCACCAGCAGAAGATTTCCTTAATTCGTTGATGGGCAGCACAGGCACTGGACTGCAATCTATTTCAGACAGTGATCTGATTGGTGAGGATTACAGTAGTTTTTCATATTTGTAACTTAGAGTAAACATGGGTAATTGTGTTGTACTAGTGTATAATGGTATTACAGATGAACCAGCAGGCAGTGTGGAGGTGATTGCTGTCCCAAATACTGATTGGGATGTTCCCAGCACTTCAGCTGCTGAATGTGCTGAAGCAGTTGTAGCACAAGGTAAGAGAAATCTATAAAATTGCCACGTATACCAACTACCAATATGATCCAGCAGCTTTACCCCTCAAGTATTTAAACACACACATTCAAAAGTATAGGGGCAGCTCCAAACAAAATTTACAGTCATGCAGCTTTTTGTATTGAATTGTGCTTCTTGTAGCTTTGAATTTTACAGAACAGTGCCTGCATATTCATTGTTGTGAAATGAACACTTCCAAAAATGAAGTTGTTTACTGACATTTGTAAGAACTATGTTTACTAAACTCGTTTTTTGAATTTGTAGTCTGTCCATAGATAAAATGGTACATTTTATAAATTGCCTTTATTGCGTAGTATACATTAACAATTGCCATTAGTTATCAAGTAATTTGACGCTATCCTGCTGATTTTATATCTAGACAAAATTATGATTCTTGAGTGTAGGATTTGATATGGTCTTTGGGTCAGGAGGCTACATGTGTACTTTTGGAAGGTTCCTGGACCTTTTTAGCTTAATATACATTTTTCTCAATAGTGAAATAAGTTTTGTGCTCAGGTATTCACTCCATTCCACAGTAGAGTCAGAGACTGGTGAATGTCTGATTGTGGTTATTTAAATACATCTCAGTTACAAATAGCATAACTGGTTATGTATAGCTTATGGTAACCCAGTACAGTATGCTGGAGGGAAATACTTGATGTTAAGAATTACAGGGTACGTGATAGTAATCCTGAGTTAATAAGTAGTATTGGCTATCACTGGATTTTATCTTCATTCTTGTTTTGGCTATGGTTTATGGATTTTATCTTCATTCTTGTTTTGGCTATGGTTTACCGTCATTTCGTAGGTGGAGACTTTATTCTCCTCTGCATGCAAAAAAAAAAAAAAAAAAACATTTGTCAGCTACGCTTTGCAGCTTAGGTCCTGCAGTATATTTTCCTGTAGTTGGCGTTAATTACATGTATACTTTGTGCAACACAGGAATTATGTATATGTACATTAAATAGCGATTCCGTGACCATACTCTATTCGAGACCTTAAGGGTCAATCAAATCAAATTTCAGTTTTATAGATTAAATCCTTTTCTCAACTTTGTTTGTAAATCTAACATACTTTTTTCTTTTTTAAAAAGAGTACTTCTGCATGACAAAATTGTGGTTTTATTGACTACATAGCTAGTTGCAGTTGGAAAGAGGAAACAAATAGTTTTATGTAGGAAGTTTCTGTGCACACATGTATACCTCACTACATGACACTGAAGGTGTCTCTGAATATTATAATAAGCCTAGTTATTTTGAGAACACAACACTCTCACTAAAGGGCTAGTTGAGTGAAGGAACATTTCCTGCTCTGATTTGGCAGGAAATATTAAATTTCATACATTCCTGTGCATTGTTATATAAAATCTGTGCAGCTCACATGTTATGCACACGCTGTTTTCTAAACTTGTTTGGATACATAGGAGCTAAGACATACAATTTAGTTTTTACTTTGGGTCCTATGTAATGAGGAATGCAAAGGGTAGAGGAATATAACAAGTATATTAATAAATGTTTTAATTGTCAGATCCTGACTGGGGAGATTTCTCAGCGAAGATGCTGAGAACGCCCAGAAGTGCTGCTTTGCGAACAAGTAGCAGTGCAGGTAAGAGCTCTTTAAGAAATTTATGACTGACGCTAACATAAGAAGTTAACTATGAATGTGGTACAATTTTTAATTATTATATTCCAGGAATGTAGAAAAATGTAAGCTCGTCCTTAAAAAATACCTGTGCAGCAAGACTTATTACTCTGTTTGGTAATTTATAGACGAATAGTGTAAGTTGATTTTGAAATCAAGAGATATATAAGCTGGAATTAGTATACTCGCTAAATTTGAGACACTTTAGAAACGATGATTAGAGTAACAGTACATTGTGACGTTCTTAGGGGTAGATGTTACATTTGGCAAACCACCCATACATCCAAGTCTGGTCAACATACATGATTTTGTATTTGCTAAATTAGACATTTGTATGGTAGGAATGTACAAAGAATAATTGCCTTGCTGTTTTCATAAGAAAAGTCTACAGTTCGTGTAATATATCAATTTAGATAGCGTCACATCCATGCCAAAGGCTTGCAAGAATTTCAGCCACATTTTAGTATACTGAAAGAAGTTAGAACGAAAATTGAGTTTTATATTATTAACTTTTAAAGCACTAGAAACACAAACATCACTTTAATACATTTCAAGGGCAAGTTACACAGTAGTGGTGTTGGTAGTGGTGGCAAATCAAAACATACAGTCGTGTACAAAGTAAAGATGTACCTGTAGATGAGCAGTTAATTGGAAATTATATACAATCTTACAGGGTAGCCATTAAATTGTACACGGGACAATGCAATTAAAAATTGAATTCTATGTAACACATTGAATTGCAATCCATAAATTTATAGGTACATAAACATTATTTTCGTAACGTGGTGCACTGTATGACCATGTACATTTTCAATGTCTCAAAACCAAAACTTGTATAACATACCTTACATTTAATGTCTTCTACATCTGAATACAAGTCCTCCAGGATTGTATACATGTGTTTATAACTGCAGTCCTGCACTTTAGGCATACTTGTTATTTCAATTACAAATTAATACATACTTGGATCCCCTGTTCACAACTACTGCACTTTACTGTGCTATGCATCCTGGAGTAGCACAGCTAGTGCCTGACCTTGCCCTAATGTCCATGTGCTTATAACCTGCAGTGCTCTTGTGGTTAAGGTAATAATGTTCGTGTTTCTACTGCTGACCCATCTTTAAAAGTAATCTTGTACACATTAATTACACTATGTGCTTTTAGAAAGAACAGTCGTCCTACTATTGTGTAATCATACATTTTGTAATGTTCACAGAAAGAAAGCGGGTGAATACAACACCCTCTATCTGCAGCAAAAGTCTTCTCTCTTGGGGAAAGGAGAGGAAAAATGTTGCAGTCCTTCAACAAGAGTTGCTCCAGAAGGAGTATGATGAACGGCAGAGAAGGGCTGAGGAAGAGCAGGAAATGTTGAGGAAGAGACACGAGGAAGAAATAAAATGCATGAAAGAAAAGCACGAGGCAAAGATGGAAGTAATTAAACACAAAAGTAAATTGTTAGATTTACAGATAAAATTAGCTGAAAAGCAACTCGAAAACAAATAAAAAGGCATGCTCTCATCAAATTTGTGTTTTAATTTTTTATTACCATTCATAACCATTTTTCCATTACAGTGATAATTATAAACCGATAATGAACATCTCAAGTCACCCACTACATTTATTACTAGGGCCTTGATTCTTATTTAATTACATATTGTGATTCCCTTACTCGCAAAGTGTAACACGTGCATATCCAGGAAACAACTAAACTTAATAGTTGTTTTCTTTTTTGTCACTACAATGATTAGCTAATTATACGTTTTATGTTCCGTTTTTTTTCTCTTTTTGAGTATATTTTTGCTTTGGAATATTCAGTAATTATTGGATCTGAATTTGCATCTTAGGTTTAGAAATAGAATTTGGCAACCCTTCATGTTTGCCAACAGCCCAAATGGATCACACACATTCACTATGTAAACACAATAGCAACAGCACTGACCTAACTTCGACGGTCTACAGCTACAGAAGAGAGCATACCGTACTGTTTATACCCACACTGCTGTCACATACACTGTGAACGCCGATAATCTTTTTTTTATTTTTACTTAACTACATAAGGTAATTATGTGGTGATAATCTTTATTTAACTTGATCCCTGTTATTTTATTGTTAGTGATGGGGGAAAAGGCACTTACCGCAGGCAAGCCTGCGAGTGTAAGACTCCTACTGTGTATTCGAACCAGGGCAGCACTACTCACTAAAAAACCCCACCAGAAGTCTTGAGGTCCAACCTCACTGCTGCAGTGCTGCAATAAAGCACCTGCACATTCTGTGGTGATAGATGAAAGCTATCTGCCAGTGGGAGTAACAGCGAGTGATTACTGAAGTGGCACAGGACAAACATGACCTAAGCCCTGAATGCCCTCTGGTAGCTAGTGATGGTGATAGTGGTGAGTAGTCAGTAGTAAGTGGTGAATGATGTAGATGGTCATGATGGGTGACTGGAATAATCATGTTTGTGAATCATGGTGCCAATTTGGGAAGTCTATGCACTTCATGTGTCGACATAGCTCGTCGCAGCCACGGCCGTCATGGATGTAAAAGCCCCTGGAACGTTGTTGGAGTGCTACTAGTGTGGATGGAGAGTCTTCATCTGGTGTGGCTGTTGATATTTCTGGAGAAGCCGGTCGGTCTTCTGGTGAGGCGGAGCAGCTATGTATACTGGTGATAGCATCGCTGAGTGTAGTGAATGCCTCCCTCAGGATGGCTAGGCGGGAGCTGATGTTGGGGATCTCTGAATGGAGATCCTGGACTGCATCCAGGCAGGCACGTTCCCATGTAACTGGACGACTAAACCCAGTAATTACACTCTCTGTACCTGCAATCTGTTTCGAAAATACTGCACAAATGTTCTGCGCACACTATCTCGTACACGATTTCCAACATGCACTTCTTGAAGTGCTGCTAGTACTTCTTCCTCTTGCACGTATGCCTCCAACTGGCGATGGATGTCAGCCTCAACTGGAGGAAGATCGTCATTGTTTGCTTGTGCTATATTGTGTAGCACAGCGCACGCCACAATTATGTTCTGGACCTGGTTGACATTTGCCTGGATTCCTAAAGACAAAACAGGAAATCTTGCTTTAAGCACACCATAGCAGCTTTCCACAACATTCCTGGTTCGAATTTGTGACTCATTGTACAACTGCTCCTCTGGTAGCTGCGGAGCTTGCAGAGGAGGAAGAAGATATGGACCTACTGCATATGCAGAATCACATAACACCACACTGTTTCCCAGTTCATTATTTTCCAGCCGATTCCTCAGTCTAGAATGCCTGAAAATGGTGGAGTCATGTGCAGATCCAGGGCACCGTGCCACAATGTCTCGGATCACAAGGTTCGCATCTACCAATGTCTGCGCGTTAAATGAAAAGTATCCTTTTCTGTTGTGGAAGTGTTCCGCTTCTTCCCCACCTGGAGACTTTATCCGCACATGGGTGCAATCAAGGGCACCTATCACCCTTGGGAATGCTGCAATATCGAAAAACTTCTGCTGGACATTCCGCACATCTTCAGCGGTTTGAGGTAGTGCAACATACCTCGGCCTTAAGGAGGCAATGGCGGCAGTAACATTGCTAATTATTCTGCCTACTGTTGCTTTATGCACACCACTAATGTCCCCAATAGAGGTGTATGTTCCAGCAGTTGCATAAAAGCGCAGAGTCATCAGTAGTTGTTCCATTGCTGGAAGACACCAGTTTCTGAAAAAATAAGAAATCTGTTATAGTTTTTAACTACAAATTCAGAAGGTAAGTAGTATTTCAAAAGGCATATAAGTATGAATTCAGACTAAATTATTAAAAATAAATGAACTATCTTTAATACAGAAATTTGCCGTTATCCACGCAGAACAGTTCAGTAATACATATAGGCGGTGAGACTGTACAACAGAAAGGGTAATAACATATTATGTAGAAGATTTATAGCTTTTTTATTAAATTACAATTAGTTTGAATCCTTATTACCTATTGCATTAATTATTTTGTTTTGGCAAAAGGAGCTGAAAGATCCTGACAGCAAATTAGTGAAGCATCTAGCTTCATGGAATAGAAGTGATCTACCTAGGTTAGGTTGAGTTACTATGGATTTATTCTGCAACAAAAGTTTTTGCAGGCTTTCTTTCTTTCCTTCTGTCGTAAAGTGATATCTGATTGGAGCAAATTCCGAGTTTGCCTACGGTGGAGTGAAGTAGTTAGGAAAGGTTTTCAGCTTAATTACCCAAATATTCTTACAAGATGAGCACTATAATAATATTCTTTATGTGCTCATTACACTTAAATATGATAAGGAATATAAACTGCATGAAACAAATACAAATTTATGGTGAAAACCTAATGTTTACAACACATTCAATTGCAATGTTTCCAAGTAGCATGATTACTAACCAAAAAAGTTTGTCAAGCACAAACCTTATGGAATGTTTTGCAAATTTATGAAGACCAGAATATTAAGTAGCAAAGCTTTAAAAATAGGGACACACTTTTTGTTATTCTGATGATAATGATATGAAACTTTTAAAACCTGAGAGGTCTTGTTAGTAGTTGAATAGAGTGGATAAATCATCTCTCCCCACATGAATTGTCATAAAACAGGACACAAAAATTTACAACTAATATCGATGAAAAAAAGCAAAGTTATGAACATCTAGTCTATGTTGTCTTAAAAAAAAAACAGCTTATATAAAAATTTTCGGCACTTCGCATTTCAATCCAAAAGTCGCATTTAAGTGACAGTATTGTATCCTTGATATAAAAACCCAATAAAGGACAAAAACTGCCAAAACCTACAACATGGATAGGTTTGACATTTCTTTTTGTGTGTGATTCATTTCAATGCAGCAAATATATTTATGCAAAGGCTATAGGCAATACGGTATGGCACATAAGTAATCATTTAGGTTAACCACATCACAGATGTGCGAACACTGCCTATAATAATGGTTTGTAGGTTAGTACAAATTGCATAACCTAAAAATATCCTTTTCACTATTCATTCAGGGCCTTCAAATGCTTTAAAGAAGCGCAAAATCGTTAAGTACACAATGAATAAATGCAGCGTTTACTAGCTGAAGACAATTATCTAGGCTCCACGTCTTCTTGAATGTTTATATGTATATGCACATATACATATTGTGTGTTTCCGTGTATTTTCTATTCGCGAAATGTACAATTTGTTATGCTCCGTTTATTAAATAAACGTTCGTTAAAACGTGCTGCCGATGTAAAAACAATCATACAACACATTGTATTGTATCAAACCACTACAATTATGTGCCAAAAGAATTATAGGTTATAACCCAATGACCATTGAGATATACCCATAATTTATGTTGATTTATTTTATTTCATTTTATGACTGTCAGAAATATAAAACTATGCTTGTATAATGTTACATACATGCTAAAAACTTACCTTTCTGTCATAAATTCAATTTGATGTCGTATCTCCGCTAAAACGCCGGATGTCATGGCTTTTGACAATCTGTACCGGTGTCGGAACTCTTCTTCGTTCCACTCCTCGAAATTGTCTCTCCGCATTCTGAATCGCTTTGCTCTTCTTCTACTTAATAAATGTTGGGCCAGCATTTCATCTTCAGAATCACTTTCGACAGGTAATTGTGGCTGGAGGTACGCCATTTTTCTGAGTGAAAGCGAGTAAACTCCAAGTTAACGCACAAACCGATACTTCAGGTTACGGTTAGTGTAACTCCAGAAATAACTCTCGGTTAGCCCTTAACCGAAGGTCATAATACACACATTTGGGTGTAACTTCTAGTTAAGCATTAACCGAAACCTTAACCGCAGATCGTAATACAGGCCCTAAGGGATATCGCTGGATCTCTTTTTAGCTTGCCTTTCAAAAGCATACATTTAGTCCGTACCAGAGAGATTGTCCCCTTGCACTCCATACATTCCTGGTGAAAAACATCCAGGCATCTGCAGCACAATGTTCCAACACTGTCCTAGAATTACCAGTAATGATGATGGCAACATCATCTGCATATGCAGTGTGCCCACTAATTGCTACAGTTCGATTTAGTTCATGTAGTATCGGTTAAAGCCTGATATCCTACAGCACAGGCCTGCATACTGAACCCTGTGGACATCCTTTAGTTAATGCTCCTGAGATCTTAAAATCACATAAAGTTACCTTTCTACCATAGCAGTAATCATGAAGGAGCATATATAGGTTCCCAGGGCAATTCATACTATCAAGTTCAGTAAATAGGGTGGGCCACCATATATTGTTGAAGTCTCTTCTATATCAATGAAAAGACCCAGCACATACTTGGCATCAGCTTCCTCCACTATATTGATGGCATGATCTATAGCATCCTCACAAGATCTTCCTCTTCGGAAAGCAAATTGAGTTAATGTAAGACCTGCTATTTCCCTAATTGCAGGCAACACAGGTGGAGACTGGAGGATCCATGGTTCAAATCTTGGTTATGGTATTGAATTTTTCAGTCTCATTCTATGCTTTTTAACCCTGTCCTACACACAGCTATTGTATGGAAGAACAATTAATGTCCATTGCTCGGCCTTATAGTTGGTTAAACTATTAGTGTAGGACTTAAGTATTTACAACATTGTAAGTCGCTATTAGGATATGTGATTACCAGTGGCCAGACTTTCATGACCTAAAAATGCTTGGAAAATGACCGACAAGATGACTTCAAAATTCAGTGAAGATGACCTAAAAATTGGCTTTCCTAACACTTACTAATCAAAAGTTATAACTTATAATTAAAAATTGAAGAGTATTGAATTAATATGCACACATACTTAATTTTCAACATCAAAAAGTAGAAAATAAGAACAAAATTCACAAATTAACTAGTAATTTGTGTATACCTTAAATAAATTTATTGTGAAAAATTAAAATCATACCTTAAAATAACAGCTATCCACTCCATTGCAGTAAATAATGCTGTACATTTGAAGATTCTCGAATGTGGAGGAACAACAGTTGTCGGCAAGGGCATTGTTGTACATCAAGAAACTTCTTTCCACTTACTACCGGAGCATAATTGAATAGTGACAAGTCACTGGGTGTCAATTCCTTGTGTATCTCCACAGTTTTAAACCTTTCCTCTAGAAGTACTTTACCGTGCAAAGAGTTTTGTATCCTGGATTTTCTTCTAACACATTCAGATATTTCTTTAGAATCTTCTTGCCAATTTCACCAGCCACGATATTCAATGTATCTTCAACTTTTTTAACCGAAGCTATAGCCTTGTCTAGTGCAATGCCCCTTTCATGAAGGTTTTGAATTATCGATGGTAAGCAGCCAAAGTTTAACTGATATAAGCTAACTGTCCATCTAATTAACTATTATTAAACAGCTGTTGGACTACCTCAATTGCTCTAGCATCTTCTGAGTCAAGGGAATTTACAAAGGACTTCACTGTTTGAAAATGTTCACAAAAATAAAAACAAGCTTCTAGCCATGAGCCCCATCACGTTATTACTGGTTATGGAGGTAACAGAACACCAGTGCAATGCGATTTGAAATTTTCTCTGTCTGCGGGGGATGACAAATATTTTTAGGTATTTGAAATAAGCACATCTACTTACGGAAACTGTGACCTCACTTCTTCCGCCACTCTGTGTAAGGCATGTGCCAAACAGGTTGCATGTATCATTCCTGGATAAAAGTCCTTGATTGATTTTGCCGCTTTAAGCATATAAGGGTAATAAAAAGCAGCATCTCCTCATACCGGATCCATTCGGCCAAAGCAATGACATGGAATTAGCGAACAGAATACATATGCTTGAATGACTTACTTTCTCTAACACTTCAGAACATAGCTAAAATATTTTACCTGGTCCATTCAGCTCTAGCATCCCTACTATTACATTGGCTATGAACCGACCGACATTGTCTGTGCTTTCATCAATGGAGACATATATTTCCTTTCCTGTGACGTACTCTCTTATATTTCGCAAAGTTTCTTCATAGCACAATGGAATGTAATTCTTTCTTAATGTTTACTCTTCCAATAAACAACGCCCCATGTGATGTTCCAGAAAGTTTTTCAAGTTAGCATGATTTAGCTTCTTAGAGGAACATTTGCAGACACAAACACCTCACATAACTCTTTAAAAAACTTGGAACCTGTACCAGCATTTGATCCTACACTCTCAGAAATCAGAGCTGGCACATTATTGAACTTCTTAGAATCTTTAACAGCCTACTTATGTTTATCACATCCAATACACTGCTGCACTATGAATAGTTTCTCAGCTGCTACCTTAATTCCACAAGGCTTACAAAACAATATGGAACCATCTGTAGAAAAAACTTCCTCCCCAAACTCATTTGCAATATTCTTTGATCTTGTTGCGCAACACTGGGCTCCACTTTTGGCATAATTGTATGGCACACTAGATTCGCAGCTGCACTGTTACAAACCGGCTAGTTCACTGACCCATGTACACAGTTGCAACTCCAAGAAGTGTGAGGCAATGAAAAAGGGAAATCCCCTTTGACAAACGAAGCCCACATGATCAAGAGTCGTGTCACTGCAAGAGATGACGCAATTGAAAAATAATATTGGTTGCAAGTCCAAGCAGTGAGAGGCAACGAGAAGGGGAAGTCCCCTATGACAAAGTTAACCCAATCGGAGGCAGTGCGGTCAAGACTTGTGTCATTGCAATTTAAAAATTATTAATGTTCCAATATGATTAAAAAATGACCAGAAAATGACTTGAAATATTAAAAAATTACCTAAAATGTTAAAATAGAGAAAAATTACCAAAACTAACCTAAAAATTTGTTTTCTTGTAACCAGCAATGCGTATGCGGTATTTGTATGTTTATGAGCATTGCATAGGTGACAAAGGAAAAAAATATGATAGCTCATCAGAATCCACGACCTGGACAAAAACAGCCATGGTTCAAATCCCAGCTATGGCCCTCTCATTCTAAGCTTTGCAGCCTTGTCCTACACATGGCTGCTGTATGGAAAAATAATTAATTTCCAAAAAATTATACTTCTTTGATCATGGGCTGCAGTAAATAGAATATATACCACATTCTCGGTTAGGCTCTTACCTTTGAATTGGGTTCTTTTTTTTTCTTCTTCTTCTTTTATATAGTTATGGCCTTCCAGTTGGTGTGGGTTGATGATCCAAAGTTTAATAATTCAGTATGGGATGCTATAGATGCAGAACAAGGTGAATTTACTAACAATGAGAGAATTTAGAACCTGATTTGTATGTCATTTTCATAGCAATATAGAAACTGAAGGTGATGATAGTGAGAGTGCAGATGAGGGGCCATCAAAGAGAATATGCTGTAGAGCTTGATGTATCATTGGAAACTATAGGGCTTTCGAATTGGTTCTTCACTGATGCATGGCCTTTTCCAACATTTTCTATAGTGTAAGATTTTTATACATGTTTTAAGTGCGGCTTGTTAATAACGGCAAACCTGGCTGTGGCAACTTCAAACTCACAGTGGAAAAATGCCATACAGTGATGAAGAACCAATTCAAAAGCCCTGTATTAAACATACATCTCATTACTGTGGCAAAGATGGACATAAAGTGTGCAGCGATTGGCAACAAAGATCCAAACAAGGAGACACAATATCATTGTACTTTTGCCAGTGGTAGTTGGCCCAGGGAAAAGACTTCCTACAGACACTACAGAGAAAGGAGCCTGAAAGTAATTCCCATAAAGAAATATTAACAGAGACAGTGATGCATATCAACAGAAAGCTGTAATAGCCAAGAGACTGACTAAAGCAACTAAACCAGATTGAATGCCCAAAATTACACTTTGAACAATTGAACACATTTGTGGGACTTCGTTCTTTTAAGCCTGTATTGAAATCAAACAGTGACAGTTTAAAAGCATGGCTTGCAACAGATGGTACAGGTTTGGGGATATTAAAGTATATAGTACCCTTGAAATGTATCAGTACAATTTTAGTTTTCCTTCATTTTGATGATGCCAGTACATGTACTGCCAGGAACGAATATGATAGAAGAGCAGCCATTTCATGAATATTCAAGAACTGTGTTGAGAACTGCCAAGAAATGTATTCATTAAGCTAATATGCATGTATTAATAAAATGCTAATTAGATTTCGAGGACGATGTACATTTAGGAAGTACATGCCATAAGGCCAATAAAATAATGATTTTGAATGATGCATGAGAATACTATTTTTTTAAATGCATACCTATGGAAAAGATAGCGATGCAGAAATTCTAACCAAAGGAGACAAACGTCTTGATATTGCAATACAGGCTGTACTCAGGCTTTGCAAGTCCATCACACAAACTAACCATAATAGCACTTCTGATGACCAATTTTCATCTATCAGCCTATTGAAGGAGGTAAAAAGAAGAATCTAACTTATATAGGTACGCTCAAGGGAAACAAATAAGAAATTCCAAACAAGTTTCTCCTTTCAGCAAAGAAAGAGGTACTTCCATTCATGGGCATCGCAAAGCGGGGTAAAGGGTGGCCATGCCCCCCCTCCCCCCCATGGAAATGAATGAATTTAAAGTGCAGTCAATTGCTGACTATTAGACTATTGTTTTAATTTTGATGTAAAGAAGAATCGTTATTTAGCACACATTAATATGGTTATGTACAACAAATACTTCAACTTTCACATCAGTATAATCAATTAATATTGTTTGATTAGAAACTTCTAGCATTTGCTCCCCCCCCCCCTTAAAAATGTCTACCAATACTCATGCTTTCATTGCTGTGTGGTTTGCATGAAAACATTATATCACATGTATCTAAAAAAATTAAAGCCCTAATATTGATTTTCAAGAATCAGAAGAAACCTAAATACCAGAAGTAATCAATCTTTATAATAGCAAAGGGTGGAGCGGATGCCCTTGTGAAATGTATAGTGTACCCCCGAAGCCACAGGACTTGATAGCCTTTAGGCAATGGTGATCTCTATGGGTCCCAACCAAGTTAACCTCACTCCAACCATCTCTTGATTTTTCGATGCTGTGTTGAATATTTCACCCATGAGTTCATCTCTTATTCATTTTACTATTCATCGACATCAGGAGAAAGCGTGGCTTAACTTCATTAAGTTGCTGGCAAAGCAGCTAACGGAAGCATATCTTACAAGAAGGGTGTTCAACAGCTATGTTCCACAGCAGATTTGAGTGAGTATATATAATATGTTGAATAACAATCCTCCAGTGGCACATCAAGAGGACTTAGTAAAATGTCTAGGATTGTCCTAGCATCCTAATGACAGCAACAAGAAAACAAAACAGAGTTGTCCTATATACAAGCCACCAGTATGAGGAGGTTGTGAATGTTGTAGAAACTATGGTTGTCTGTATTTCCAGGATGTGATCTAAACAATCCAGCACACATTTTGTAAAATTTGAGTTCCTCTCTATGATAATTCATGCATTACCCTTTACTGCTTGTGATTCTTAAATTCTTTTGGTTTAAGAATATTTTACATGTATCTATTTGGCACTTCCTTCACGCTCTTTCATATTTTTGAGTTTGATAAACTGCATTGATGAACTTGTTAAAGTAGCAACATGCTTCACTCGCAAACAATTGCTAACCAGGTCATCCTGTATCATAGCAGCCTAGCTCCTTCTATTATCCTATATAATAGCAGCCAGTAAATAACCATTACTTTGATGCAGAGGTTCTTCACCCTTCAAAGAAAAATAAAACAGTGTGCAATATAATAAAAACCTAAACTCACAGCTCTAGGCTTGCCAATGGAGATAATATATCCCCAACAGTAAATAATATAGTTGTAAACCAGAGTTCACTAACATCCTCAATAACTTTATCACTGTTTTTGGCACAAACTGCTACTAATAATATCCTCATCCTAAATTGATCACAAATGAAATCAGTGCCTTCCTTAAACTAGTGACATGTGAAGAAATAATTAAAGTCTAAAACAAACTGTTTCTTGATCAGTCCAGATGAACTATCGGATTACAAAGGATAATACATGGAGCGAGGTTAGGCTGCTATTATACAGGATAATCAATGAATATGACCCAGGTTGTAGGTTAAGTTAGAGATACAGGTATTAACAATCCAGAAAATATGTGGCTACAGTCCAAAACTACACAAAAATGATGAAATAATGACAAAAAAGGAAATCTTGTTCTTTTCGCCCATTACTTTTGACACTAAAAATTTTATTTAACAGGCGTATAATCTACCAAAGCAATAAATGTGATGTGGCAAACCCACTAATTGTTGTAAAACTCACTCTGCTGCTTCTGAGAAATGATTTCAGGAAGACAATGTTAAGCTACAACAGACCTTATAAACGCATATTTAGGGTTTCCTATTTCTTCCATGTTGGAGAATTTGCTGTACCAGTGCCGCATACCAACGCTAAGTTGTAACAACCTAGAGACTGACTAAAGCAGCCAAAGCAGATTAAATATACAAAATTATATCTTGAAGAACTGAAAGCATTTATGGGATGCTGTTCTTTTCAGCTATCTTCAAATCCAACAATGAGAGTTTAAAAGCGATACTTCCAGCAGATAGTACAGGTTTGGAGATGTATTCAAGTGTATAATATCCTTGAGATGTGTCAGTACAACTTTAGCTTTTCTTCACTTCGATGATGCCAGTACAAGCACAGCCAGGAAAGAATATGATAGAACAGCAGTCATTTCATGAATATTCCAGAAATTTGTTAACAACTGCCAAGAAACATATTCATACAGCAAATGTGCAAGTATAAATGAAATTTTAATTGGATTTTGGGGACGATCTAAATTTAGGTAATAAAATAATGATTTTTAATTATGTATGAGCTCACTATTCTTTTAAATACAAACCGATGGAAAAGGTAAGCAATGCAGGAACTCTAACCAAAGAAGACAAACATCTTGACATTCCAACACAGGATGTATTCTAGCTTTGCAAGTCTACCATATGAACTAACCATAATATCACTGCTGATAACTGGTTTTCAACTATCATTCTATCAAAGGGGCTACTGAAGAAGAATGTAACATATAGGTAGGCTCAAGGGAGACAAATGAGAAATTCCAAAAGAGTTTCTGCCTTCAGCAAAGAAAGAGGTACTTTCGTTCCTGTGCGGTTTTCATGAAAACATTATATCACAGGTGTCTAAAAAAATTAAAACTGTAATGTTGACTTCCTCTATGCACTATGCCACTCAAGAATCAGAAGTAACCAAAATAGCAGAAATAATGAATCTTTGTAATACCACAATGGGTGGAGTGGATACCCTTGAATAATGTACAGCATACACCATAAACCTCAGATCTCGATGACCTTAAGGCAATAATGATCTATCTGTGTCCCAACCAAGTTAAAAGGACTCATCACCTCCGCTCCAACCAACTTTTTCAGCTTTCTATGCTGTATTGAACATTTCACCAATGACTTCATCAGCCATTTATTTGGCTACTTCTGCACATCAGCAGAAAGCTTGGCTTAACTTCAATTAAGTTGCTAGCAAAGCAGTTAACAGAACCACATCTTACAAGAAGGATGTTCAATAGCCATGTTCCACAGCAGATTTGAATAAGCATACCTGTCGGTCTGGGTGGCTTAGTTGGGTAGATGCTGGCCTACTGTTCCCAAGGTCGTGGGTTCAAATCCAATCCAGACCGATGGCTTTTAAGTACCTATGCTTAAAAACGACAGCTCCATTTCAGATTTACTGGCATGTAAAAAAAAAAAAAAAAAAAAAAAAAATACTCCTACGGAACAAAATTCCGGCACTCTGGCAACGCTGATGTGATCCTGACAATTGACAGCATGGTTGAAAGAAGTAAGCACACCTAATATCTTGAATAACAGTCCTCCAGTGGTATGTAGAGCACTTAGTAAAATATCCAAGATTTTCCCAGGGTCCTAGTGGCAACAACAAGAAGGTTCTGCATACAAGACACTGGTATGTGGAGAATGAAAATATAGAAATTATGGTTGTCTTAATTTCCAGAGCTTGATCTAAAAAATCTTGCACACATTTTGTATAATGGGGTTCCTTTCTGATAACATATGCATTATTCTTTACTATTTGAGGTTCTTAAATTGTTTTAGTTAACGACTATTTTATACAGAGAGATCCAAATACATGGAAACCGCCGCGCGGTGTTTTTGCACTGTGCAAATGGAAACACGGTAACAGCAGCTGATATACACAAGGTCACGAGCATGACTTGGTTTTCTCTGCTCTGCTCTCCTCAATCAGTATTGAGGTGACGCAATATAGGGTGACTGCATTATTACCAGTGTGCTTATTATTAGAAGAATTAAAACAGAATATCCCTCAGGAAATTGCCAGCATCTCTCAACGTGAACTACGGCGAGCGATGCATAATTTCCTAATGAGGTGCCAAAAATGTATGGTCAACGACGGTGGGCAGGTTTGGCATCTGCTTTAATTATATCGGTAAGTAAAGCCTTTAAAAGTGATTTTAAAAATGTACGGTTTTATCCGCGCTGTTCTATTACAGCGGCAGTTGGAGACGAGCGCAGAAGATCCGTACAGAAATACAGCGCGGCCGGTTCAGTCTTTTAGATCACCCCTTATGTTCCTATTTGGCATCGTTTAAGTTTGATAAGCGGTCATTCTCTATAATAGCAGCCCATGGTAAATCTGGCCTATGAAACCCAGTTAACATGAACACTGCTAACTTTATAAAAAAAAAAAAAAAAAAAAAAAAAAAAAATTTAAAAAAAGCAGTAACATTAAAAAATTAACCCATTTGGTTTTCTTCCTCACAGAGCTTTGGTCAGGAACCAATCAGAGCGTTCACTGCTGTTACATGCTTGAGGCCACTACGAGCGTTGAGTACTTTGAGTGGCTTTCTTCTTCCGGCAGCACTACAGCTCCTTCTATTATTCTACATAATAGCAACTTGCAAATAAACATACTTTGATGCAGAGATTCTTAACTTCTCAGAAAACAACAAACCAATATGTAATAATATAATAAAAAGCTAAGGTCACAGCTCTAGGCTTGCCAATGGAAATTATATAGCCCGTACAGGAAATAATAGTTGTAAAAATTCTAGCGGAATTCAATAATATCCTCAATGAATAGTTATTGCCACAAACTGGCACTAGCACATGCTCCATGCTAAATTGAACAAAAATTAAATTAGCACCTTCCTCAAATCAGTAACAGGTGAAGAAATAATTGAAATCTAAAAGAAACCACTTCTTGTCGGTCTTGATAAACTATCAGATTACAAAGGATAATACAAGGAGCTACGCTAGACCACGATTATGCAGGATAACCAATAAATATATCCCAGGTTGTAGGTTAAAATAGGAATACGTGTATTAACAATCCAAGAATATGTACCTACTATCCCAAAGCTCATAAAAGTGTTGAAATGACAAAAATGGTAATTATGTTCCTTTCGTCCATTACTTTTTACCCTAAAAATTTGATCTAACGTGTGTACAAGCTACCAAAGCAATACATACGCATGTTGTTGCAGACTCACCTTTGGCTGCTTCTAAGAATTGTATTCAGAAAAATACCGCTCAGCTGCAATAAACTTTATAAACGCACATTTAAGGTTTCCAGTTTCTTCCAGTGAGAATGTTTCTTCAATGTCGGAGAATTTGCTTTACCAGTCAAGAAAGTCTTTACACTACTTTCTCTACATGTTTATCAGAACACTCGTCATAAATAGGAGAAGGTAAATTAATTCCTCCTTAATTTCATCCCTAAATTATGGAATTATACATACATACGCACGTACATCACTATTTGGTTCAAAATGGCTTCTGCTCCCGATTTACAGAATACCAACCTTATAGAAGTGCAACATTTCTTTTTGATAGAGCCTACCAACAACTGCAGTACACACAAATTGCTTTTTCATTCAGCTCGAGTTTCATACATACGATCCAGATTAGATTGTATTTAATAGAACCACGTATTTTATACATTGTTCTTTCATAAACTGAAGGAATATAATGTTTACGAAGAGCGGACTCAGGTAGAAGATAGCTTATTCTCTGTATGTTTCTTAGAACACTCGTTTGCGGTATTTCCTTTTCGCTTGCACTGTTTAGAACTTTTTCAGCGAAATATTTCTAAAAATTGTTTACTGTTTTAAATGCTGCGTCACATGGAAACGAGTGTTTGATCCACGTCTTTCACACGTAACAAGTCCATGTACAGTAAGTTTACCTGTTGTTGTTGTTGTTGTTGTTTGGGGTTTATGGACGCACTATCACACTCCGGGCAGGGGTAATCGATGTCTGCGTCGAATCTAAATGAGTAGGAGCACAGCAGGACCCTTTAGATTAACGGACTTGACCCTGGCATCCCAGTTGTACAAAAATGGCGTCGGCTGGTGGGAGTGATATCTGTGGTGTTTCCATACGTTGTTTTTCGTATTATTTTCTATGTCTTCGAGTTATTGTTTGTTATAATAATTCCTATGTAAGTTTCTCTTCATATTAGCAAAGCGAGTGTTTCAAAAGTTTTATTTGGGCAGTATAGGGAACGGGAATAAGTCTAATAACGTATGTTTAACCACGTGTTCATGTTTATTGTGTTCCATCTAGCACTATGGCTACGTTAGCCGTATAGTGTGGTTAATTTATATGTTTGCAAGTACAATTTGTGTCACGATTACAGTGGTGAGTGGTTGTTGAAGAAAAACTGTTCCAGTAGTGTACGTTATTGTTGCCATACTGCAACCTAACCTCAAACATGACAATGTCCCGTAACTGTTGCATTCCCGGATGCAAATTAAAAATCAGAAACTTACAGTTAAAACAAAAGGTAAATTACAACGTAAAGCTTCTAAATTCAGTATTTAATTACTATAAATTGCAGCGTAATGTGTGTTAGTTGCCGGTCTATATATAACATGGTGAATAGTGTGAATAGTGAAAGACAATAATTTCGAGTGATCTCAATTAATGGCATCTGCAACACCAACAGTTGGTTTCATGTAAGTAGTATGCTGCTTGTATTTATACATTATCTTTTGCCATTGTAATTTAAATGGGTAGCTGTAATTTAGAAGAAATGTGTTATGTTGCTGCATGTAAAACTGTAGACTATAGCAAAGTTTGGTAAATATTTACAAAATCGACCGCTCGAGAAAACGAATGAAACATAGTGCAATGGATGCAGTTTTTATTGCTGATTACGATCTTGTAAGTTTTATTGTGCGCTCAAGTTTCGTGTTTTATTGATGAGAAAATTTCGTACGTGCGATGAAGTGGTTTTATTTCGCTTATGCGGCAGATATTTAGCTAATAAATGTGTATAAACGAGTATAATACATACTAGAATGATTGATTAATGCATTTACGTTGAAATGATTGCATAAAAACTGCCCAAATTGTAAATATTTCGATAACAGGACCCTGTCACCCCACTCATATACATACATTAACCTAACCTAACCTAACACAATGTTGCTTTACAATGCTGATTTAAGATTACGTATTTCATATATTTCATTTACAGTGCTGTTTTACGGTTATTATTTTTAGTATTTAATCTGCTTTTGTGGATTCCCCCTGTAAAATAAAGTGTCATGAAGTGCTGAGTAATATGTTGTTGCAAACTGAGTAATCAAATTTTTTTAGTAATTGTAGAAGCAAATATCCACCCTAAAGCTTTTGAATTTAGTAGGTAGTTAATTATCCTAAATGGCAGCATTTGTATATCAGCCATCCAGTATAGTATGTTTTGCGTAGGTATATAACATTATGTGCATCGTACAAATGTGAAAAACAGTGTAAACAATGATTAATAATTCTGAGTCAACTCAATGTCAACACTTCTGTTTTATTTAAGTAACATGCTGCTTGCAGTTTTGTCTATCTTCTTTGTAATTTGAGTGTGTAACGCAGTTACATAATGGCATGTAGACCTGTAGATTGCATGAATGATATTTAAGGTTATATATTTCATTGCCCATGGGTTATAGTTTAATATTAAATGTCATCCTTTTTTGTTTACTTGAGGTTACGTTTAAGACAGTGTTTTTGTGTGTAACACAGCCCATATTCACAAAATAAGCGTGTAATTACACATTTTTATTTTACTGCGTTGAAATCGTAGCCTGTAGACGAGTTGTGTATAAATAGTTCCCACCACATAGGCCGCCATCTCGAATCACAGTGTCAGGTCCGTTCGGTATTTAGGAGGTCCTGAGCACAGTTCATAGTTTCATTTTGCAGTTAACGAGATGGCGAAGTAGTAGCCGTGGCAAATGGATATCAGCAGTATATACCAGAGATGACATATTCCATGGGCCATTGCCATAACCTTGGGCTAGTGTGCTGATAAATTGCGTAACAGAAAGTGTATATAAGGGGCAATTAAAAAGGATGTGGTTGATATCACCGTAGGCACCACAATCACAATTTGGGAATCTTTTTGGCGGATTTTAAACAAGTAGGCCGGTGTAACGGCAACTCCAAATCGGATTTTTTGAGATCAAAGGGATTACAGCTCTACTGAGAGTGGATTTCTTAACCCATGGAGATCGCTTCGTTAGGGGAGGTATATCGGAATAGTTAGAAAGATGGGAAATCACGTGGTCAGATATAAGCCGTGCAGCATCTCTCCAAGGGAGGCTGACCGGTTCCATCGGTGCGGGGAGATGAGCCGCCCCCCTAGCCAGGCGGTCAGCTGTTTCGTTGCCCGAAATATTTGCATGTCCCGGGACCCACGTGTTTGGAGATCTCTAAACGACACATCACCTCCCACCACCCGGATGCATACTGGGTGAGCTGATGCTTCGAAGGGCACTCAAAGAGTCCTGCATTTTCGCATACATACTTAGCTATTAGTACGTTTCTATGCGGAACTGAACTCTATTTGAGTACATTCCCATTTCCGTGTTTCCATGTTGAATTCAATCTGCACCCGTAAAACTATGCTTTCTGCGTATTTTAAAAAGGTTTTTGAAGTTAGTGAATGTTTTTGAGAATAATATATTCTGAGGTTATACAAACAACAAAAGTGGCTTTGTTGTTTTCTTTTATTACTCCACTTTCACTAAGAATAGAAAATTACGAGTGTGGAGCATGTCACAACAGGTAGAGTTGAAGTTAACATCTTTGGCGGATTACAATCGACCGGTGTTTCCATGCAACATAGTTTGTCCGATCCCATGAAATAAGCGCATTGGATCCAGTGGTTAAGCTTCGTTTGAAACTGCGATTCCATGTGGTATTCAATCCGGAAACAGAACTCAATCCCAATTTAATTTGCCATGGAAACGTAATATGCACGGGCACTGCGTTGAAGGAAGGAATGTAGGTTCAAGGCTCAACTTCATAGTCATCAGCGCCCTTAAAGGTTCATGGCAATAGTCAGACATAAATTTCAATCAAAAATACATTACTAGTAACATAGAAAATATACACATAAAAAAATCTGATGTGTTGCACTCACATGACTTTCTCTACTCTTGTACTAACCATCCTAACAAACTCTTATGCCTATATCTTCATGTTAGTTAAGATAAACATTCGTACAAATTATCTTACTGCTTATGTCCTTGTAGGTGCAAGGGGAATATTAGAATACAGAAGGCTTTGTGCGACAGTCAAATCTTTTTGACGTTTGAGATTCCGTTCTCTTTGCACGATTAACATATAAAAAATGAACAGCGTGTTGCACTTCGCTAAAGTTCTAAGTTTTCCGAAACTCACACACATAGCAAAGAATAGCTCCGAAATGGTTCAACCTACAAGAAAATTTATTGAGACATAAATTGTGTATTTTAGCAAAATCTACACTTTTTGTACAGTAAGATTTTGTCTATCTCTAACGGTTTACCAGTTATGCAAACTTCGTCCAGAGTAAATACGACTACATGGGCTATAGCCAGAAAATTCAAGATATGCATTTCATTTGTCATCAAAATATCTCAAACATAAGACATTTTAATCAAAATCGTTAGAGCCATTTTCAAGAAAATCAAAGTTTTCGAAAAATGTTCCATATAAATGGTAATTTAGGGTGAGGCTATTTTCTTCAAAATCTGCGTGTCGCATCCTTGAATGACATTAAACTTAAATACCAACTTTGGTTTTTAACCGGCTTTTAGTTTTTGAGTTATACTTTCCAAAGACACACAGACCTTCTTCTAAAAATGCTTTTTTTGGGGGGGGGGGGATTCAGGGTGTCTCAAAACATATATTTCCAGTGAAATCTGGACATCGAATTTTTGGGTGGAATACAATACTTCCCTACTTACCAGTAAAGAAAGTAAAAACAGTGGCAATAGCCAGATATAAAACAAGGTGACGAATAAGTCAAAAAGCATAAAAAGAGATATCTAAAATTTTAAACCCTCAAACTGATATTACACTCTGCCAAAAACTTAAAAACTCTAACAACCGCTGTTTTGTCGTGCGCTAAGACCTCTGCAAGTGTGGGAGCCACCTGCAGAGAATCTCGAAGGTGCGCTAGAGAGAACCACTCTATCAGCACGTGACGGACTGACAAAAGGTTGTCACCCAGCGGACATAGTGACTTATTCGCAGCCGAACGTAGCCAACCTCCTCGCGGCGAGATATGCGACAGCAAGTTACCCAGTTTATCGGAAGTTTTTTCACTTCTGTAACCTTATTACCGCGGAGAGCTGACCACTCTTCGTACCATCACTACAGCACCGCTCTCCGTACCTCAACCCTAAAGTATGCCGAAGTAACAGGTGGGATGGTAATACTGGGTTCTATAGTTGCCGTCTATGCTGCCACATCCGCCATTTCACTCCCCGGCAAACCTACGTGACCAGGAATACATGCATACACCACGTCAACGCCAGAAGCGTGTAAAATATGGAGGGTATCCTGGATACGTTGTGCGATAGGATGGGGGTTTTACAGCTCACAAAGGCCCTGAAGTGAACTAAGGGAATCACTTAAAATCAGGCAGTCACCTAATTTACGACGGCGCACGTACAAAACGTCTCGGTAAACTTCATACAGCTTTGCAGTAAAAATGGAAGTGCTATTTGGAAAATCGTGTGACGGTATTTATGCCATGCCTGAGATAAATGTAAATTGTTGGTATTTAAGCTTAAGAGCTCCCAAGAATGAGACGCGAAGATTGTGAACAATATCTCTCCATTCTAAACTACAATTTTTATGGAAAATGTTTCGTAAATTTTTATTACCTCAAAAGTGGCTCTAACAATTTTGATTTCAAATATACACGATATTTTTATTTTTATGGCAAATGAGATGCGTATTTTAAGTTTTCTGTCTATACGATATGTGGTCCTGATTACTCTTGGTGGCTTCTTCATAACTGGTAAACCGTAAGAGAGAGAACAAGTCATACTGTAAAACAATTTGCATCTCTGTTAATAGTGTGAATTTGGCAATACTTCTCTCAAATGGAACGTCATTATACACTTTTTACATCTTACCTTGCAAAAAGTATGGGATTTTGAATCCTGTGTATAGCGACCAGCTCTAAAAGATTTTACTACCGTTCCTAGCCTATGACATTCCCATATTCCCCTTGTACCTACCGAAGAATTAAGAACAAGATCATTTCTACTCTTGTTTATCTTGATTAATATGAAGAAGATACGGGAGCAAGAGTTTGTAAAAATAGTTTGTACAAGAGTAGAGAGAGTCATGTGAGTGTAACACATCAGAGTATTGCGAAAAGGTCCGTGTGTGTGTGTGTGTGTGTGTGTGTCTTTGAACAGAGTAACTCAAACACGAAAAGTCGGTTAGAAACCAAAGTTGGTATTTAAGCTTAACACCTCCCGCTGGTGCAAGACGAAGATTTTCAAAATTTCTCCACCTAAACTACCGTTTACATAGAAAATGTATCGAAAACTTTGATTTTCTCAAAATCGGGATTTCCAATAAAATGTTTAAGCTTTTTTATAGCAAATCTTTCTTTCTTTCTTCCTTCCTTCCTTCCTTCCTTCCTCCCTCCCTCCCTCCCTGCTTCCTTTCTTTCTCTTTCTTTCTTTCTCTCTCTCTTTCTCTCTCTCTTTCTCTCTCTTTCTTTCTTTTTTTCCTTTTTTTCGCATAACTGGCAAACACTAAAAGATAGAACAAATCTTAGTGTACATACCTAAACGCCCATCTCCGTGTACACTGCATGACGCTTGCAATGCCTGTCTCAAATAGAACGTCGTGATACACATTTTATCCCTTGACCGTGCAAAGAGAACGGAATTTCAAAGACTTCGTATAGCGACCAGCTCTAAGAGATTGACTATCGCTCAAAGTCTACTGTATCCCCATACTCCTTTGTACCTACAGGGAAATTAGCAATAAAAAGATTTCTGCAATTGCTTATCTTGAGTAATATGAAGAAGATGCAGGAATAGGAGTTTGTAGGAGTAGTTTGTACAAGAGAAGAGAAAGTCATATGCGTGTATAGCATTAGGGTTTTAGATCAAGATCCGTGTATGTGTGTGTGTGTGTGTGTGTGCGTGTGTGTGTTTGTATGTGTGCGCGCGCGTGTGTAAGTGCGTGTATCTTGCCGGTTAACAGCGTAACTCAAATACCAAAGGTCGGTTGGAAACCTATGTTGATATTTAAGTTTATTATCTCCCAAGAATGCGACAGGATGATTGGTTTGAAAATTTCTCTACCACAAAGTACCGTTTACATAGAAAATGTTTCGATAGTGTCGATTTCCCCAAAAATGGCTCTAACGATTTTGCTGAAAATGTTTAAGATACCTTTAGTTTTGTAGCAAATGGAATGTATGTTTTAAATTTTCTGGCTATACCTTATGCAGTCCTGAATACCCTTGGTGACCTTGCATAAGGAACAAGTCTAAAAGATTTGACTACCGCTCAAATCCTATTCTGTTCCAGCAAATGTATTGTCGCCCATAGCATTATTGTCGGCACTACTGCAAAGGAGCCGAAGGGAAGAGACAGAGAATGGCCGCATTGTTGGGGCGCTTGCCGAAAGAGAGAAAGGGATAAAGACTTCTGGAATTTTCTGCTTTGTATTTCACCGCAATAATAACTGAACTTTCCTGAAGTTCCCAGAATAGTGCCTGGGAGATATAAATAGCGGTAAAGTGTGAAATGGGACACTTTTTGTGTGACTAATTTGGAGCCGTGCTGTTGGTGAATCGGTAAAAGACTTTCGTGCTGTTGCAACGAGTGTACAAAGTTACTGTTTACGGAAATAAAAGTGTTTCTTTATCTCGACTACATCTGTCTTCTTTACTTTACACCCACCAAAGTCACAGTATGTACAATAACCTATGTCGGCAATTTATGTAACGAAGAGAAGTTCTTGTGATTGTGTTTCACCATGTTAAAAAGTTTTTGTTTTTTTGGTTAACATCCAACGTATGTCAATTTTATTTGTTATGCAAGTAAATTGAAATTGAACTGTTGCGATTCTCAGCGTCCCATTCTACAGTGAACGTGAAGAGCTGCTTAATTTTGCTTAGAGGCCTCTTTATGAGATTTGAGGTTCTTTAACATGCCGTAAATCTATATAGATGTACGATACGGAACCACCGGCCTTACTTCCTTTCCGAAAGAAACCATGCTAAGGATTTTGACGCCCTCTGGGAACCTGAGGCTAGTATAAGACCATGAAGGACGTCACAAAGCATAATCACAATAAGGGAATTTGAAACCGCATTGTTTAATGATTTTAAATTTGGGGAATTGGCATATTGTTAGAAAATATTTAAAATGTATTTTATAGTTATTTTTGTGTTGAAATTAAAATAGTTTCGTATTTGCCAATTTGTTGATAGCAATGTTAATGTTTGACTTTGGGTAAAGATACGACGATAACAGGAACACCAAGGAAGCCTAAGCATGTGTAACACAAGGAAGTCAAAGACATACAAATGTGTGTGTCCTGCTTTGGAAAAGTACAGATAGGTGAGTTGGTTACACTGTATACTGCATAGCTTCAACCACAGAACACCTAGCAGGCTTCAGCCATGCTGAGACAATTTTCTTAGCGTGTGTCATGAATTGCACTTTAATATCGGTGATTATATCAAGCATCATAAAATGATAATTCAAAATTATTTTAAAACTCCGCGTGTTACATAGTTATAAAGAAGTTTTGACAAGGAAAAATGGCAATTACAAGCATGAAAGTGAATTCGCAAGGTAAGCACATTTCGCAATTATTTGCATTCGTCCGTATTTACGCTATACTCCCAAAGATGTATCATCAAATGATTATAAATGAGTATTTTTGGTAGCATATTTCCCTATAACATCTCAGACCAAGAAGGTTTGTTGTGCGCTATCTATCATAATTACTCAATCTACTGCATACCCACTGAATACCTAGTAGAGAAATTCGTGAAAGCCACCATCTTCAATTCTTCCAAACACACTCGTTACCAATTTATGTATAGGTACATTAGGTACCCCTTATTTGAAACCAATCTTATTCCGCGATCCTGGAGCATTGGGGTTTAGTTTCACATATCCTACAGGTAGACTTTGTCAATTTCTAACTTACTACTCTCACAAGAGAATCAATCCTTGGGCTCTCAATTGCGATGGCAGAAAGCACAATCTATCTCGCTCCGATTTCCTTTCTGTGTTGTGGGACCTTCATTATAAGCAGCACAGCCACAAACTATGGGCCAAAGTGTTTTGGAAACAGCATTTGCGGGTAAATATTAAATTTGTCCCATCACCCAAATTTTTTGAGGGATCTAAATTCCCTTTTATGTAACCCAACTTAACCTTGATATTTATTTTAAAGGCAACATAAATATAAACCAACAATTTTCAGTATGCAGGATGTCTAGAGCTGACTAGTTGTCGATGGGCCCTTAAACCACACTCACTCACTGAACTAAATCTAACCTGATATTCATCTTAACCCTGGGCATTAGAATGCATGCGTGTACTTTATATTCCAATGATTATGTTTATGATGCTTTACCTAGAACACTTACAAATAAGGATAATTTGCATTACCTGTTCTGTCACAACACTCTCCTTGAAAATGGCTCGTGTGGCTTTATCATTTTTCTGTAGTGGAATAGAATGTATTAGATAAGACTGTGGATTGTTGATTATATTGTAGTGACTAACATAGATAACCTAATTACTCAATAACAATAGTTACTGTATTACGTAGGTAATTTTAATTATAAGAATAACTTGTTTAGCTAATAAATTTAGGATGAATTGCATATAACAGAAACCAAGTCCCTGCTTAAATAATCAGATATGCACTCATTTTATGTCTCAAACAGTAAAAATATCACTGACAAACTTTTGAAACCTTTATTCTGTATGTCAAGAATGGGAATCAAATAGAATGGAGGAAAGTTTATTGTTTTCAAGTAATCCTACACATAATTAGCACCACTATCAGGGTGCAAAATCATTAAAAGTTGGTGGGGGGAAGCATTTTAATAGTTTATCATTCACTGTTTGTTTCGTTATATAAACTGCCCCTGGGATATTTTAGTGGAGAGGGGAAAATTCTGGGTATAAAATCATTGGTGGGGGTGGGGAAATCCTACCCATCCCCCCAGAGTTTTGCTCTCTGGCTACTAAGTAGATTATTAAGCATAGGATGGTAAGGGGGTAACCTGGCACCCATCTTTGTGGGGTGGGGGCAAAATACGTAAAATCATACTGCAAAATTTATTGAAAGTGATTTTCATTGCACTTTTCATGGATATAAAACATTGTTTTAAAAATTAATTGTATGAATAATATTAATAATAAATTATATAAATATACATTTAAGTATTTAATTTGCTTATTCAAACTGATTTATTACCTCCTTTCTATCAACACTCTTAATGTGCAATAATCCAGTGCATGACAGTCTCACAGCTGTCTTTAAATTTATTTTCATAGCTAGTCTAGAAGTCATACATACAACATTTTATTTCCATTTTCTGTCTACTTGCTATTACTCATACTAAATATTAATAAGAAATGGCTTCAGATAATTAAAACCATGGTTTGTCTGCTGAGAGTGCTGAAAGGTGAGCCAATGTAATTTGGTTAGCTTTACGAGTGAAAACAAACAGTTGTTTCTGCAACAGTTGATCTGCAACTCTAGTTACTTTCAGTGTGACATTGGTACTCCAGAACCAAAACAAGGGGGGAAAAGGCAGATAATATCTTTACCTCATTCCCAGCTTGCTCATAGGGAAATATAAATATATGCTGGCACTGAATCACACCTGGACACTGACAACTACAGGCTGGTTGTCATGACAAGTTCATAATGCTTGCCTCTATAGTGTGGGTATAATGTGTCACCACACTCAAGAGGTCTTGAATTTGAATCAGTTAAGGTAAGTTATCCAGATGAGGTTTTCTTCGAGGGTTTTTCGTCATACTGAGAAGACAAATGTTGGGTAACTTTAAGTTCTATGGACCCTGTGCACAATTGACCATTATTTCACTCTATAGTATGTGATATGGCCTACCAGCTTAAACAATGTTGATCTTAAAAGAAAAGGTTCATAATGTACTGGTATTTTAGTTGAAAACTTCTACTGAGAGAGAAAATTCTGTAGCTGGTTAGCTATCCTACTGTAGGATTATCACAAGACAAAGCCTGCTACATAAATCTATATAAGAAGACTATTTTAAACATGCATAAAAGAGTTAAAAATGTATAATGTAAGGATACTTGACAAATAAAGTGATGTAATATACAAAATTATTATAATATTTGGAAATAGAACTACAAACCATTTTAAAATTAATTTATGTGTTTAATTTAGTCCACTATAGAAATGATTGTATAGAATGTATAAAGGGTCATGGTTTATATGTAAACCAATGTCTTCTAACACATTTAGTTGTCAAAGCATTGAAACAGAGCAACAGTAAACTTTGGTAACCACTCCATGAGCATAAAAAATTAGACCAATCACTTCTCAATTTGAAATTTGGTATTTCTCTCTTAAATAAGGAACGCAAGACTCATGGAGTATCCAAGATGCTCTCGGGCTTCGAGCCAAGTGTAGTGATGAAAAGACATCGACGTTTCGGGAGTGTACATCTCTCCCATCTTCAGGATGAATGACTAGCCCTCGAGGATGGTCATTAAGGGGTTATCCTCCCTATGGGAGGCGCCATTGACCTTAAACCATTCCGGGATTAAATCCCTTACTGGCTAATGATGGAAGAATATATAGAAGACGGTGGGTAAATGGTGGGCGATCTCCGATCCCAGCCACCTAAAACAAGAGCTGCAGCACGTGAGGCTCACATTCCGCCAAAATGGCTACTCTGTAGAGGATATTGAAGCCTCTATCTCCAAGGCCAAGAGAGGAAAACCACAAACTCAGTAAACACCAGACCAGCCGACCGCCACTGCCTGCACTCCATACACTGGCAATCTTTCCGGCAGAATCAGTAGAATTCTCGCTAAACACAACATCAGAACCATCCACAAGCCGCCTTTGAAGATCCAACACCTAGTGAGGCCGGTTAAGGACAAACTGCTCCTAATGTACCAGGGGTATACCGTATCCCCTGTGAATGCGGGACGCCGTACATAGGGCAAACCGGCAGGACCATTTCCACCAGAGTCAAGGAGCATGAACGGTCCATACGATTAATGCAGCCTGAAAAGTCAGGGCTGGCGGAGCACTGCTTTGAAAAAGACCACAGAGCTAACTTCAAAGAAACGACCATTGTGGCAAAATGTAGCGGTTTATGGGAACAGAGGGTTAAGGAGGCTCTGGCTATCTCCTCCGAGAAGAGTACACTGAACCGGGACACTGGATTGCAGTTTAGTTCATCTTGGAAACCAGCCTTAAAATTGGAAATCGACCGACTCAGAAAACACAGATTCCAACGGAGCGGTGAACCACCTCCACGCTAGACTGGGTGTTTTCTACTCGGTACGTACTGGCTGACAGTACTGGTCCCTTCACTCTTGCTAGTCATTCATCCTGAAGATGGGAGAGATGTACACTCCCGAAACGTCGATGTCTTTTCATCATTACACCTGGCTCGAAGCCCGAGAGCATCTTGAATATGTTGTCGCCAGAAAAGCTTCAAATCATATTTAACTCATGGAGTAGTTTTTCTTCCATATTATCCTCTTTAACTTGCTCTAAACTTGTCTCAAACTAGAACTAATCTTTGTTCTCTGTAAATAACAATTATATCTACTCTTGATCGAGCTCGAGGTAGAGGACGAAACCATTCCTTCTTACACCTCATAATTTTTGGCTCTGAATAAGTCAGCAATAACAATCATCACAGTATGATGTCTGTTGTTTCTGAAAATGTCACTCTTCCTGCAGAAGCCAAGTACATGTGTGAGGGTTTCGATCTCATTGCACACACAGCAATGGTTTGCCTGGCCTGTATCTGAAACACTGTGAACTGAAGACACATTGCAGTTCATCTTGATGGCGTTGGTCCATTGTGATGAACAAACACCTCTACATTTTCTTGCTGTGGTCTGTCTGTTGTTATATCAATAATTTGTTTAACTGGACTCTTAACAATTTCATCAATGACAGTTTACGCAAAGGGGTACACTGAACAGGATATACAATAAATGGCCAAGTATACTGGTTGAGTATGTTTAAGCTTTGTTCTGGCTTTAGGAAGGGATTGTACTCTGAATTCTATACATGCCACCCTTACTGCTTCACAGAGCATTTTACCAACCTTCTCAGCTGGTGTGTAATGAGCGTTCTCTCTTTGATGTTCAACCAAGCACTGGTGTGTGTTAGAAACATTACGACTAAAGTTTTAGGTGAAACTTACTTTTTGAATTTTTGAATTATACAATAGAAATATTCCATAGACACCTGTGAATCATTTGAGCCAAATATTTTTCCAAACCTGCCATTTTTAAAAGTCCAGCAACATGTTTAAGTCACCCGTATGTTTCATTTTATCCACACTGGTAGTTTTTCTTTTTCTACTACATATGGTAAGTAAGGGAAGAATTGTATTCCACCCAAAAAGTTGATTTTGAGATTTCACCAGAAATATATGTTTTGAGGCACCTGGATCCAAGGAAAAAGCAATTTTAGAAAAAGGTTCAAGCATATATGTGTTCGTGAACAGCGTAACTCGAAAACAAAAAGCTGGTTAAAAACCAAAGTTGGTATTTAAGTTTAATATCTTTCAAGAATGCAACACAAAGATTTTGAAGAAAATTCCTTCACCCTAAACTACCCTTTACATGGACAAATTTTTGAGAATGTTTTGATTTTCTCGAAAATGGCTTTAATGATTTTGATTAAAATGTGATAAGTTTAAGATATTTTTATGGAAAATGAAATGTATATTTTGAATTTTCTGGCTATAGCCTACATAGGCCTGTTTATTCTTGATCACTTTTGCATAACTGATAAACCATAAGAGGTTGATCAAATCTTGCTATACTAAAAATGTAAATCTTGCTGAAACATACAATTTATATCCAAATTAATTCTTTTGTGGAATGAAAAACTTTGGAAATATTCCTTGTTATTTTGTGCAAACTTTACAATATTTTTTTTTGTGTTTTAGCCGTGCAAAGAGAACAGAATTTGAAAAGTTTAAAATATGTTATTATCGCTCAAAGCCCACTGTGTCCCTACATTCCCCTTGCATGTACAAGAAAATATTCTGGGCACTTACATAATGAGGTAGCTTCTTTCAAAAACAGTAATAATTCTGAAATCAAAGTATCAAATTCATCTGCATTTTTCTTCTCAAATTACAGAAAATTTTTTCATCCCATATGCATTGCAGAACAGATGAAGGAATCTCTTGCTCACTCATGGCTGTACTGATGCCAGAACCTAGCGAAGCAGCTAACAAAGCTAGTTCCCCCTCCCTAACACACCAACCTTCAACCCCCCACTCGACTGCCCCGCTCTGAATTGCTTCCTCTGTGATATGCAACAATTACCGTTTATATTTGAATTACCCTCGTATTTGTGACTTTAAGATTGTTGATATTAATAAAACTAATTATGTAGCATGAAAACACAGGTTATAAGTACAGTACATTGGGACAGTTGCTCTGCACATAGACTACATAAGTAGATAATGTTTGAAGTTCGAACCTATGTTGTTTTTTTTTTCTTTTCTTTTCTGCATAGAAGCTTAATCCAAGTTGGTTCATTATTTTTTGCATCATTCCATTGCTACATTACCTTTAACTTTACACTTCAACTATTAGTTGATGAAAGATAATGCAATTGGTTTGTGTGGTGTTTGGTTATTCATTTTAGTTTTATTTTGTGGAGCTTCCATTTTATTGAGGAACATATCTTTCTTGTTGAACATGTCTTTTGACAAGGCCATACATACACAGGTTAGTATCTAAGGCTTTCACTGAAAAATGTCTAGAAACAGTTATACCTTATTGTAATAGTGTTCATCCACTTATTGAAAGTTTTGAGGCATAGGCTCATTGTTAGATGCCGAAGTATAAGACCACCAAAAACATTATTAGCCCTTTATTCTTTGAAGAATTAATTATCCAAGCTTTCATTGGCCAGCTAGAGGAAGACAAAGTCACTACTATAGTTTCCAAAGCTGACAACACTTGTGACTTCTGAAAGAATCTTTTGGGTTGCATGTCATCTCTAAATACACATGATCCTTGCCAGATGTTACTGCACTAGAGCGTTTTCATGTGGGGCAGCATATTTCTAAGAGAATTGTTCACTTTGTGACTTAGAAACTGAAACAACTGTGTAGGTGGGAAAGATATAACAAGCCCATCTGCAGAAATAGTTTTCCAATACTACTATGTTCAGGCTTATATATCCACCTGTGAACAGCTTTTCCAAGACATATTGTAACTGATCAGTGACCTTCTGAACAATCCATGTAATAACAATGAGTTAAGAAGATGTGGAAACTTTTTACATTTTTTATCAAATTTCACTTATATGCACATTGCCTTAAGGTAATCCAAAATAAAGTGTTATTCATTTGGAAATATTATGGTGGGGAGGAAGGAGTGAATCTTTTAAGGTGACTTAAACTCTTACTACCCCAGGCAACAGCTCAAAAATAACTCTCACGAATGAGATTAAAGTATAATATGAAGTAAATTGACCTGACAGATGAAACTGGTATGTTAAATTTCATTGACTAACTGTGCAATTCCACTTCATCCTTATTGAATTTTATATACTTGAGAAACCATCAGGGGAATTGGGAATTGGGAGACTTTTTTTCAGGGGGGGGGGGGTGAATGTTAGAAGTTTACAATCAAACAATATTAACTGATAATTATGTTGCCAAAGACTGTAAAAACATGAGTTATAGTATTGTTGAGGGTAAGTGTATTAATTTGTGACAAATAAAAACTGTTCTTTACATCAAAATGAAAACAATAATCTAATAGTAATTGTTATTTAGGTCATTAATTTCCGGGGGGTGGAACCTCTTGCCCTCCCTTTGCAATGCCCATGGAAACTATAAAAATTATACAGATGCTTACTGCAGCAGAACTCCGATAATTGAGTTCTTAATAACTCAAAATTCCGTAGAACTGGACAACCTTGTTATTTTAATTTATTAAACTTGACTGTAATAATTTCTATAATCCAGTATATGGTATAAGCTGCACAGGTAAATTTTAACTAGTGTGCATATACAACCCCCCATTCTCTCCTAGGTAACAAAAATTGCTGACTGCATATGACCTTCGATATCTGGTCAGAGCATAAGCAACTGATCAACCATTGTCAAAAAATCAAAAGTTTGCTGCTAATAGTGTGAATACATAGGACAAACAGTTGCTAGGAAGGTTTGAAGGTTTATTGCTTTACCCAGTATATACGTGGTAAGCTAAACTTTCAATTACACATTCCTGGTTACAATATAGTTTCTCAGATTTCAAGGATACTGTTAATGTAGTGTTGTGTTGTGTTTATGCCACTGAAAATACTGAATGAGGAACAAAGGATGACAAATTAACATAACAATGGAAATTAAATTTCTGTTCAATTGCTTTCAAAGTACCATTACTGATTTACAAGTCATTTCCTTTTGTTTATTTGAGATTTATAATATTTTAGGTAATGCACTTTTCAAACATATTAATTCTTTTGTTTCTCATCACTCAGTGCAAGCAATACAATATATTAGGATGTGCATCAGTTTGCTTCTTTCTCTTACCACTTACCCATTATAGGTAAAACAGGGTTATATACCAACCAAAATTACAGAACTGATATTTTACTGCAAGTAGGGTAAAGATACGTAATTCCATGATACTTTTTAGTAACGGTTGCACAGTGTTCATAAATGTAAAGAAATAATTTAAAAACGAACTCAGGAACATAGTTTGAATGTTTTAGAACATCCTTTATTTTACTGTGAGCTGATAAGTTGTACAAAAGAGTCAAATAAGCATAGAAATAAGTTCAGTGATGATGGCTCCTAAATGTGTGATTGGGTTCCTAAATGTGTGATTCCTAATTCCGTGAGATCAAAAACAATTTGCACATAAAGAACACATGTAAATGTCATCATAATCATCCTCTAGACCCTTACACTTGTTGTGGTACCACTGAAGGCAGAAACAAAACTGTATCCACTGTGCCCCAGAGCAATTCCACATGTTCATATTCCAAACTGTATATGGAACATGTTCTGCTGCTGTGAGATTTGGCATTTGTTTTGGTCTTACAGTAGATGTACCAGATTCAGGAGTAGCTATTTGTACTGTTTGGGGATGTGGTATAAATCTGTGCAGAGTGTGATCCTGTGTGAGTGTTCCCCATTGGGAATGGTTCACATACCGGAATGGACAGCAGTTGCTGTTCTTCTAAGGTGTGATTAACTTCATAAAGTTTTTCAGAGGCTGAAGAGAGTGCTAGGGGTTCTGGTGGAATTGCATTCCTGTTAAAAGGAAACCCACATTTAATTGAAGAGCTTAGTGGAATAAGGGGGTATCCCTCAAAATTGTGTTTCTGAGATATTTAGTACTTTATTAGATTTTCCATAACTCAAACAAAAAATTACCAATCACTAAATAATTTTGGTATTAAATTAGGAAGGTTTTGAACTAACCTTCTGAAAATGTAGGACACAGTATGCTAGTTTATAGCATAAAGAATATTTACTTAACTTGAAGACGGCATACAATATTCTATACTAAAAGTGACAATCACAACTTCCAAACATCACAATCAAATGATTTCATCTTCATTGTTCTCTCCCACTTCACACATACTGTCTGATCTCAAATTTAAATAAAATTCATGGTACATAGGGGTTATAAACTTCAACAATGAGGTTATGTCTCGATATTTTGCCTCTTTGATTGACCTTCCATTAGGGTACTTTGGTTCGAAGACTGTGTTTGACATTTTCTGTGGTTTTCTTTTTTCTTTTTGAAAACTGATGGTAGTGTAAGGGCCTAATTGACTGTATGCAAAACACATGTCTACTTTGTGCCCACCTTCGAACCTTAGAATGGATGCTTTCCGGAAGTCCACATTTACGCCAGAACAGAATTTGTTTCTTTTTGTTAATTTACTTGTTAATGGAGCCAGACTAACAAAATCTTCTCTCTTCATTTCCAGTACAGAGAATGGCTTCTGCTTCCTTGCATTTTTTATAAGATTTGCCCACTCCTCAGGTGTATACACATACTGAGTACATCGTTTTAAGTTTTCAATAATGCCAAAATCTGCGTCACTCTCTTCTTCTGTAATGTGTTTATAACCACACCATTCAGTTTTGCAACATTGAATATTAAATTAAATTAAATTTATTTATTATTTGAAGTCGCTTCAACATAAAAGTCATATCGCGACTAAACATTGAGGAAAAAAGGAGGAAACATATCATGAAGTTTACAATGAATTTAAACATTAACTTTGCATGCTTTGATGAACTTGATGATTTTCTTGTGATATTGTTGATCACCCAAAGCTAGCTGAAGGTTCTCAGGAACTCCATACTGAAGTCGCTGGTGAGTGTATCTTGGGCAAACAGTGAGCAGATGCTGAACGGTAAGAGTAGAATCACACAGAGTACATTTAGGAGGAAGTTCACGGGACAGAATGTAGAAATGAGTAAGCGCAGTGTGGCCAATGCATAATCGGTTTAATAGCACCTGGTCTCGCTGGGTTAGCGTTCTAATTGTTGTGGACAGGTTAGGTATTGGACAGATATCATGCAGTTTGCTGTTGGATGTAGTTGTCCAATCTGTCTTCCATCAGTGTAGGATAGTTGTTTTAAGATGCCGTAAATAGGCTTCTTGAGGTAGCTTAAGATCTGGTAAGCTTGGAGGATGCTTGGTAGCTTCTTTTGCGGCAGTATCAGCAAGATCATTTCCTGGTATGTTACAGTGAGATGGTATCCATGCCAAGATTAGTTGTTTACCTGATGAAATAAGCTCACTGTATAATTCACGTATCTCCCTTACCAAGGTGTGGCAAGGAGATCGTTGTTGTATAGCCATTAATGCACTAAGGGAATCTGTATATATAATGAATGATTTGAAGTCTCCATTCTTTGATATATAGTCCATGGCGAAACGTATAGCAAACAGTTCACTAGAGAAAATGGTGAGAGTGTTTGGTAGACTATACATCATGGTGTGGTTAGGAGCAACCACCGCACAGCCATTATTGTTGTCACACCGGGAACCATCGGTATAAATTGGCTCAAAATTGGCATACATGTCACACAATTCTTTGAACAGCATGGTAAAACAAGATTTTTGGGTATGAGCCTTCACATATTTTGTCAAAGTGGTGTTGATGACAGGTAAATTTATTCTCCATGGTATATCATTTATGTTGAAGGTATGGGAAATGAAAGAAGGAATAGTCAGATTAAACTCTTCAAGGTATGTAACAATTCTTTGGGAGAAGGGTTGTATAGGGAACCCTTTGGGTTGAGTATTATCTTGGCGTGATATATGAGCAACTGCACCAGAATTAGGTCTGGTTAATGTCTTGGTAAAATAAGTAAGACTTAACATTTTACGTCAGAAAGAAAGTGGTGGTTCATCTGCTGCAATTTTTAGACTCTCTGTAGGACTAGTATGGAATGCCCCAAGTGCAATTCTTAGAGCTGTGGTTTGAACAGTGTCCAGCATTTTAAGACTTGATAGTTTGGCGGAGTTATAAACAATAGAACCATAATCCAACTTGGAGAGGATGGTCATTCTGTTAGTGCGAAGTAGAACACTGAGATCGACTCCCCACCCTTTGGCAGATAAGACTTTTAAAAGATTAAGCCGCCTAACACAATCAGCTTTAAGAAGCTTAAGATGGTGTATCCAAGTCAACTTATGATCAAAGTGCATGCCCAGTATACGGACAGTATTTACCACTGGGAGTTGGCAGTTGGTAATGTGTAGTATAGGGTTTGGGCTAGGAGTTTTCAATCTGGAGAAAAGAATAGCTTGACGTTTTTGGGAAGAAAAAATAAGGCCAGTGTTGTGGCTCCAATTTTTAAAATTGTTGAGTGTTGATTGTAGTAGCTCTTGTGTAGTAGTAATATTCTTTCCTTTACAATATATTGTCAGGTCATCAGCAAACAGTACAGCCTTTACTGGAGGTCGAAGACATGAAAATACTGAGTTAACAGCCACTAAAAAAAGTGTTACACTCAATACCGAGCCCTGTGGTATACCTTTATCAAGGACAACACCTTGCAACAAGACACCATTGGTTCTCACACACATCCTTCGATCTTGAAGGAAGTTAACAATAAATGCAAGCATATTTCCTTTGACGTTGGCCTTAAGGAGTTCTAGAATGATGTGAGGGCGTTTCACCGTATCATAGGCTTTAGAAATGTCGAGACACACAGTAAGCATGTGCTGATGGCTGGCAAAAGCATTGCAAATTTCAGACTCCAGTATCAACAAGGTATCTAGCGTAGATCTGTATTGGCGGAAGCCACTTTGTAAATCGTTGAAGAATTTGTTGTGTTCCAAAAACCATCGCAATCTTCTGTTAATGATCTTCTCTAGCAGTTTACACATGGTGCATGTCAGTGAAATAGGGCGATAGTTGTTAGGATTCGAATGATCCTTGTTTGGCTTAGGTATAGGAATCACAATAGACGATCGCCACTGACTGGGAAAGCGTTGTGCTTTCCAGATGTAATTGAATACCTTCAATAAATACTGTAACCCCCTATGCGGCAGTTCTTTAAGAAGCGCATAAGGAATGTTGTCAGGCCCAGCACTTTTGCTCTTGCAGTGTTGTAATTCAGCAAGCATTTCATCCATTGTAAGGTCTTCGTTGAAGGGCTGACTGAATTCTATGGAAGCCAAGGAAAGAGTTGTTTGTAAGGGGCAAGGAGTTAGAAAATCTGCCTGGTTATCCTTGGATTCACTGGATACAGAAGAAAAGGTAGATGCAAGAGTATCTGCAATAATCTGTGGTTCACTGATGGCTTCGCCAGAGGGTGTTCTTCGAAGATGATTGATCGAAGGTTTCCGATGTGTACCACATATAGCTTGGAGTTTATGCCACAGTTCAGTCTGAGAAGTTTTGTTGGTAAGGGATGAGACGTAGGTCAACCAAGTTTCCCTTTTACTTCGCTTAATTTCACGTCGTGCAGCAGCTTGAAGTTGCTGGAACTCAGATTTAGTGACTAAGGTAGGGTTTTGTTTGTATTTATAGTATGCCCTATGTTTTAACTTAATAGCTTCTTGGCATTTTTCATTCCACCATGGAACAGTTCTGTTGTAGTTGCCAGTTCTTGTTGTAGGTATAGAACGTTTTGCCGTCCCAACTAGAGCGGTAGAAAATTTTAAAACAATTTCATCGATATCCATTTGTGGAAACAAGTCAGGAATTGGAAGCTGTTGCAAGGCTTTTAAAAGTAAATCTTTATAAAGATTCCAATCTGCCTTATTAAGATTCCAAGTGGGAAACCGTAATTCAGAAGTAGGCGTAAAATGGTGAGCAGAGATGGTGATCAATAAGTGATCGCTACCCTGAGGGGTGGAGTAGACAGGCCACTGGAATAAGTGTGCTATGCTGGAAGAACACATGGTGAGATCAATGCAGCTGTAACTGTTATGGTAGATATCATAGTGGGTTGGCATTGGAAGATTAAGGAGTGTTAAATCCGAAGTATGTAATAAAGTTTCAAACATTTTCCCGCGTTGATCCAGTTTTTTACTGCCCCATACAGGATTGTGACTGTTAAAGTCACCAAGTAGTATAAATGGTTTAGGCAGTTGAGCAATCAGTGCATAAAGCATAGATAGATCAACAGTGATACTGTTTGGTAGGTAAAGATTGCAAATACAGATCTCTGTTGTTGAAAAAACAGACACAGCTACAGCCTCCAATGAAGTATTAAGAGGTATTTCTTTATGTGGTAAAATATCTTTAATATAAGTCGCAACACCGCCACTTGCTCTCCAAGCTCCTGTGCGGTTACGATGATATCCAGAATATTGTTTAGGAGGAGCTATATAATTTTCATTGACGTTGGTCTCTTGTAAACAAGGAATAAGAGGATTGTGGGAATGCAAAAGCAGCTGTAGGTATTCAAGATGTGAGTGATAACTATTGATATTCCATTGTAGTAGGGTAAGTTCGCACTTATTATGAAGAGAAAGACCCTTCAGCCTCATCAGCATCCATAGGGGATGATTTTGGTACATCAGTACTGCTCTCTATTAATGGCATTAGTTTCTTTTGCAGTCTGGTTGTGCGATTTTTAATGCTATTGCTTGTAAGATGGGGATATATCTTGCGAAGCATTTCCACTATTCCATGCAAATCAGTAGTATAGGTTAGGGCTACTTTGGTGAAGTCACTTGACCCGTATGCGTTCTCATAGAAGCTGCAAAGTTGAGTAAAGGTGAAAATAAATTCACTTGGCGCAGCATCCAACATCGGTTTGATGGGCGAAAGTGATTTAGTGATAGATAGCACAGCATCTGAAGGCTTTGGTTTTTTGGCTAGCGGGGTAGATTTGTGCTTTTGGACAATATCATCAACAGATGATTCAGCTTTTGGAGACAGGTGAGAGTGATAGCTGACAGGCCCCTCAGAGGATTCTATATCAGCACTACTGGTAGTGGAAAGTGGACGTTTTGCACAAGCGTGAGGTGCCAGAGGCTGGTCGTTAGTTTGTTTCGGAGGAATGTTCACACATTGCAATGCTGTGTTAGAGGAAGCAGTAGGAACAGAATGGTCCAATATTGGAGTCGGAATATGTGGCTCTGTTAGACTGGTTTTGACATTGGCCCCTTCTTTAGGCAAGGGAGGCTCATCAGGTGGCACCATTCTCGGTGAGAGAGGAGGAAAGTCTACAGTGTTAGAGTCGATAGTGGTAGGTATTGGCAGTTCGGTAATTAGTTGAGTGCATTGTTTAGCCAAATGACCCTCCATCTTGCACACAAAGCACGTTGGAGTATCTGAAGATACATATATCCAGTATGCAGTACCCTCATGATGCACCTCAAAACTATCTGGAAGCTTTCCAAAATCCTCAGGTTGAACATAGAGTTGACGTCGGAAGCTCAATATGTGAGAGTAACCTGGGAGGTTAAATCCGGCTGGAATATGCATTATTGCAGAGGTGGTGTTAATTCCAAAGTTACTTAAAGCATGTTCAAGAACAGCGTTGGGTACAACTGGGCATACATTTGACAGTATGATTCTACGTTGTTTGGTTAGGAGTGGCTGCAACGTTAATGTAACGTTGTTAACTTTAATTTTAGGATGTTGGTTACATAGAGTTTCAGCCAGTTGTTTACTCGCTAAGTAAATGCAAATTCTGTTATTTGAGATTCTGGATACAAATCGAATTTGAGAAGGATCAGTGAGTTTGCCAATAGCATAAATATATTCTTTAAGAGGGATACCATCATATGCTTAAATTACAATTGCCTGATCTTTAGTCGGTCCACTCTTTGCCATTAAGGAATAACTTTGAGTTGGGTTAGTCAATGGAGAAGACATTTTTAGGTTACCTTAGTTTGCTGCAGGTTTTTGTTAAAATCCCCGAGCGGCCTAAGTCAAACCGGGATTGGATACGAAGAAATCCTTCAAAAACTCTTCTATTTCCACTCGTAGCAGAAGAACAGATGATACACACTGTAAAACTCTTAAATACTGAGGATTAAACGATTGAATATTAGTAAATGCTTTAGCAGGCACAATTTTGCCTTTTCGTGTAGAATATTCTTTTCTACTATTCCGTGCTAACTTCCTGCTGTTGTATTTCCATTTTTCTACCTCTCTTCCTCTTTTTGCTTCTGTTTTCCTCATTTTCTTCATTTACAAGCACAACAAACCTTTCATCATCAGCCATCTTGTTTCCAAACCATGAGATGTGAAAGCTGGTCTCCCATTGGCCAATGCGGTATACAGCTGACCTATCAGGACAAAGGTTTCAAACAGGAGTGGGATAGCCCCATATTCCACTCAGAATACCTGAAAGCTCTTCAAAAGACTTTTATCTATCTCTCGAATATGTCAGAGGGGCTATCCTACACATTAATAGTTCAATAAACTAACACTAGATGGACTCAGGTTACATAATATGCAACTAGTTCATATTTGACCAAAATGAGGGATAGCCTCTTATTCCACTAAGCCCTTCAATTGTTTGAGGACAAAATGATTTATCGTAGCATGCATCGAAGAGTGCATGAAAATCGTATTTACCTGGTACCTTCCCAGAATTCTTCCTTATATGTGCATCAAGTTATGTGTTCCAGGCAGATTTAAGTAATTTGTAAACACTAACATCTAGTGGTTGCAGAAGATGTGTTGTGTGTAATGGAAAAGTAACTAAAATAATATGGTTTTCTTCAACCAGTTTCAATGCTTCAGGAGACAAATGAGAGGCTTGAGAATCTATCAACAGAAGGACAGCTCTACCAGGTGAAATTGATCTGATGAAGTTCTGCATCCATTTCACAAAAACATCACTGTTTGTCCAACCTTTTGGAGTAAGTTCCACCATGGTAACACAGAGAACACCAGTTTTTAATACTGGGATGTTCATCACACATTTGAAGGCTATCAGAAGTGATCCAGACTTTCCAGCAGCATTAGCACAACTGAGGATGGATGTTGTTGTTCCCCTTTTGGCATAAACTCTTCTGTAAATTTATTTTTTTTCCAATACTTTTCATAATTTTTGGTGCAGCTGTGACAAACCTCAACCCTGATTCATCGCAATCCCATATCTAATTAGGGGAGTTTCTCAATTCATGGTCATCAATGACTTCCTCAGGATGGTCATAAAAGTCTTGAATACCTATACAAGTTTTCAGGTGTTATCACTGTTAGGTTGAATTGTTTCCTAAATTCTTCATACCACCTTTTTCCAACAATTTTCTGCTCAGAATTGAACCCTTCTTTGCTCCACACTTTTTCCCCAATTGTTGTTGTTGTTGTTTTCTAGTGCCTTGCATCTGGCAATGAAGCCATTAGCATTCGTGCTTTCCAATACTTTTGAACTGTAGTTTCTTCTGATCTTAATGCTTCACAGGTCTTCAAGTGGTCTTCGTTCATTTCTGCTGGATCGTTACACAGGACACATATTGGTGAGGCTGAGATACCTATTCTATAGAGATGACATGCCAAGCAGTCATGATTTGTCAATAGTCGGAAGGCTGCAACAGCTGTTTTCCTTGGTCTCTGGGGGATTATATCTGGGTTGGAAAGTAGTGTAATCCATTTTTTATCTTTGGCATTTGTTTCTATTTCTTGTAGATATGAATGACAAAAATTTTTTATGATCAAGCGTTTTATTGAGGAATATGAGAAATTGAATTTAGACTTTTGTTTTATTGTTGTGCCTTTCTTTGCAAGTGAGTCTGCAGCTTCGTTCCCCATGACTCCACAGTGTGCTGGAATCCATTGGAGATGAACAGTCTTATTAACTTTTTGGAGTTGTGTTAACATTTTGTAGCATTCTCTAATTTTTGTTGACTTCTTTGTAGTATTTGAACATATTCCCTAAATTGCAGCTTTAGAATCTGAAAGAATTACTGCCTTGTTAAATTTATTTAAGGGAAGATTTAATAATTGTCGGAGAGCAATGTATATAGCCTCTATTTCTCCATCATAATTTGTTGTGTCTCTGCCAACAGAATGATAAAAGGAAAAATGTGAACACGTAACTCCAGCTCCAGTAAGGTTTTCCTTCGAGGATCCATCAGTATATATGTGCAGCCATTCTTCTGTGGGATACCTAGTATTGATTGTTTCCAGAGCTAGAAGTTTTTGTATTTCTTTTGGTGTGTCTGATTTACATATTTCCTCTATTAATTCCAAATTGAAGGTAGGTTGCAATAATTCCAATGGATTTTCTCTTATAAGTAGATTTTCTCTGGTGTTAGGAATGTTCAATTTGGATTTAATCTGTGTTACCTTTTCTAGGAAACTACTATGAGTTTTAAGGATTGAAGGGGGGAGGTTCTCTTCTGTCCATTTAGAGTTTGGCAGTCGTAACATTTTCTCGTGTTGGAGCAATGCTTGTTCTTCTATTTTTGTTGTTATTGATGGGGTCCGTGTTAAGGCAAGCATGGCATCAATAGGTGTGGATTTAACTGCTCCAGTGATTAGGCGAAGAGCCTGATTTTGTATTTGTTCAAGTTTATTGATGTTAGCATTTGCTGCTGTTATTAAAGCTTCAGAACAGTACAAGAGGTTTGGTTTAATATACATTTTGTATGTTGTGTTAAGGACTCTCCTTGAGCAGCCCCATTTAGCAACAGCTAACCTTTTCAGGATTTGCAATTTCTTTTCAACCTTTTCTGAGATGTTTGTTATATGTTTTTTCCAACTTAGCTTTCTGTCGAAAGTGATGCCTAAGTATTTGGCATCATCAACTGCTTTGAGTGGTTTACCATTATAATTTATGCTAACATTAACTGGTTTGTATTTTAGTGTAAATAATTCATAATTTGTTTTTTCCACATTGATAGTCATGAGGTTTTTGGAGCTCCATTCATGTACTTTGTTTAGGGCTGTTTCTATTCTGTCTTTAATTAATTCAGGTTTTTTTGAAGAGCCTGAAGTCCAAATGACTACATCGTCAGCAAATAAAGCAATTTTGGTTTCTAAAGTTTTTATTATTGATGGAAGGTCATTTATATATATGTTAAAGAGTGTTGTGCTCAGAACAGCACCTTGTGGAAGTCCTCGGTGTGTTTGTTTATATTTGGAAATGTATGTATTATATTTTGTGGCACAAAATCTTTGTGAAATAAACTGAGTTATCCACTTAAGCATGTTACTTTTCACACCTATTGATTGCAACTTCTCAACTAATTTATTTCTCCAGACTGAGTCATATGCTGATTTAAAATCAATGAATACTGCCAAGGTATCCTCCTTTCTATTGAAAGCTTCCTTGATGTCTTGGCTTAGTAGGAGTACATTTTCACTTGTACTATGATTCTGTCTGAAGCCGGTCTGTGAACTATTAATTAAGTTGTAATATTCTAGAAACCAGTTAAGTCTAGATGCCACCATTCTTTCCATCACTTTTGCAATAACACTGGTCAAAGATATTGGTCTGAAACTATTAATATTGTTTGAGGGTTTGTTTTTCTTTAAAATCGGGATGATAATGGCTTTTTTCCAGTCGGAAGGTACAGTCATTCTCCAACACGTGTTATACAGTTTAAGTAGGATTTCTTTTCCTTTCCTGCCAAGGTGTTTAATAAACTCTGGGTGGATCTTGTCAGGTCCAGGAGATTTTTTGTTCTGTAATTGTTCTATTGCTAAATCCAGTTCTGTTTCATTAAAATCCTGAACAAAAATATCATTTCGTATACCTTTTGGCTTACTAGTTTCTCTGATAGTTTTTTGGATAGCCTTATCTTGTTTTTTATACGCTTGGGGTATTCTTTGTGACTGAGCATAAAACTTGTTAAGGGATTCTGCTATTTCCCTATCTGTAGTTAAGCTTTTGTTATTATATTTTAATGGTTCAGTTGTATTTTTTGATAATTTTGTTTTATTAAGGAATTTGTATATTTTATTTCCATCTTTCCTATAGTCCATATGTTCTACAAAATTTGTGAAACTGGCCCTTTTTGCTGTAATTAATTCTTTCTTAAAAATGGCTGCTTTTCTTCTCCAGTTTTGTACATCTTCTGGACACTTGGTTCTTTCGGCTTTGACTCTTGCTATATTTCTTTCGTGTTTTAACTTAGATAAAGATGGAGACCAAAAGTAGCTATATTTCTTTAACTTTCCTTTGGGGATATGTGTTTTGGCTGCTGTCAATAATATTTCACAAATTTTTTTATTCATTTCATCTATTGACTTGAACTCTGATTCTAACAGTATATTACACTTCCCTTCTATCTCATTTTGGAAACTGGACCAATCTGCTTTTTTAAAATTCCAAGAAGTTTTAACTTTTGGTTTGTTACTTTTATTTATTAGACCTCTTATGGAGTTTATGGTGATTCTGTGGCCTGAACCTGGGTCTTCTATTATTTCTCTTTTTGTATTGTCAATTATGTCAGATGACACCATCAGAAGGTCAGGATTTGTACCCGAACCATTATAATGAAGGTAAGTGGGTGGATCATTTGGATTAAATATTAATTCCATTGTTGACGAGTTTAATAGGTCTTCTATGACTCTTCCTGCTGAATTTATATCTCTGTAGCCCCACCTAGGGGAGTGTGCATTAAAATCACCTATTAAAATACTTTTGGGTTCTATGGGAATAGAATTTAGATCTAGTGTATTGTCTGGAGGATTGTAGATACTGTAAATTCTATAGTGGTAGTTACTTTTCCATACTTCAATTTTAACTATTTCTGATTTATCTTGTTCTTCCATTGTTTTTTGGATTTGGATAATAGCTTTCATATTTCTTTTAATTCCTGTAAGAATACCACTTGCTATTTGACGAGCCTTTGGAAGTATATGTGTAGTGTACTGATCCATTTCAAAGTATATTTCCTGTTCTTGTGATATATTGGCTTCTTGTACTGTGAAGACATCTATATCTTGGTCTTTTAATATTTTCATTAGCTCTTGTTTTTTAGGCTGGGACATGCCTCCTGCATTCCATTGTAGAATTCTTAAAGTTTTAACTCCGGAATGTTTATCTTTAGGACTCATATTCATGTATGTGGCTTTCATGTAACTGTTTTCTTAACGGGCACCAGGTTTACAATGTGGCAGTTACATCACCCGACTTAAACCCCCATTTTGCAAGGGGAACCACACCTATCGTTGGTCAACGGGTCCATCGGACCTAGCCGGGAGGACTAAATAGATGATATTTAGATCCACCGACCTTCCCCTCATGTGCCTCTGAGGGACGCTGTTGTGCTGTGATAGGCCAGCACATATGTAAATGACATTTCCTCCATTTTAGATGAAACAGTTATACCTCTGTGATTCGGTCTCCAGAGCCTCATCTGTTAAAAGCAGGGTGTACCACGGGCAGGATGAGGATGGGAATTGGGTAGGAGAGGCTATAGGAGGCGCAGCACTACCCCTTACTACCCCAGAATCTTAAACTTTACCTGTACATTTAGAGCTGTCTGTTTCCTTTTTTCCAAATTTTCACTTGCTACCGTTTGTAGATTGTTATTCAGTATTCTAACTTGATTTGGCTGCAAGTAAAAGAACACCTGACATCGAATACATTTCTAACTGTTAATGCATACAGTAAGTCAGCCTCTGAAACAGGTTCCAGTAAATTATAAGTGTTGCGTAGTATCACCAACTGACCCACCTTTTTGGTTTAAATTGATTATTACAACGCTGTTTTCAAACTTCCAAGAAAGAAGACATCCTCCATATATTCCCTTACTCAGTAGTATGACCTTTTTACAAACACGTTTTTTATGGTTTTACTAAATGATTATCTTTTATTTGTCTTATTTTGGTCATCTCTTTAGCACGGTGGTAGTGCTGCTGCTTACCAAGTAGAGGACCCATGTTCAATTCCTGGTACTAGCTTGGGGGATTTTCTCCCACTGGGAGACCTGGCTCGGGGTGCACTCAGCCTTGTTAGGTTCCTGAGGAGCTACTTGATTGAAGAATAGTGGCCCCTGGTTGACAAGACCACATAATCGACAGAGAAGGATCAGGGTGCTGACCATATCCCCCTCCAGTGCTGCATCCCACACATGATGCCTGTGGTGGGCAGAGGTGGGGGATGCAGTGGTCAGGGGATATACAACCCATTTGGGCTGTTGTGCCACCGGGTTACGTTATTTGTCTTATTTTAATGGGTAATTTATTATACATTCGACTTAACAATGGGTAGTTAGCTTTGTAATTACATCTCTTGCATTCATTTCAAAAAAACTTGCACTTAAAAATACTGTAACATCAGAAGTTTGTTACAATGAAATTGAATTACACTAGGGACTGAAAAAGATTTCATAATTTGCCTTAACTGAAATTCATGTTAACCTATAAAGCTTCTCGTAAGAGCTAATGTATTCCTTCCGGGTCCAGTATTTTTATCGTTCATCTTAAGCAAGTTCGCGCTAATCAGGTTATACTGTGCTATTATAATCTAAAAAGTAAAGGTACTCATTACAGCAACATAAGGAGGCATAACCATAAGAATCTGAGTAATTATGTTCGATTACATTTCTTTAATGGTGTTTATAAACTATTTACATGATCTGATCACAATTAGAAATAAATTATACAATAGTGTAATCTATTAAATAAATGGGTTTCTCTAATTGCCTTTTTTATTATTTATAATGCTCTTTTTCCTGCCTGTTTGAGCTATTTATAATGCCCTTTTGCCTGCCTATTTTAATGATTTATAATGCCAAAACTTCCGCTCTCTGATGATCATATTTGGCACATTTTGATATCTATTTTGCTTAACATAAACTTCCATAAAATAACACAACTATAACTTAATTTATTATGAAAATAACCCTACCTCGTATGAAAAGGTTCAAGTGATAATAGTATGTTACATAGCCACTTACAATTCAAATTCAAACAATTTCCCCAATTGTTATGTGGAGAACAGTTATACCAAATCTGATCTCATGCATTCCAATAACATATGATGTCAGCTGCTGCTCAATATCTGAAGGAAGAACAAAGGGCCTACCCACTTTTCCTAGCTCAAATTTCTGAAGTTTGTTTGAATTGCAGTCAGAGCTCTTGGTAGCTTTCATTACATTTTGTTTTAGGGTGATCCAAGGAATTGCATAAAACTTTGAAGCTTTGTAAAAGCTTACAACCAGTTCAATCATTCTTCCATCATAGCTATGCCTTGTTGACATTCTTACATTTTGTGTCCTTCCTTCGTTTTCCCATTATTGTCAATGGAACAAAACCTACAATTAAAAATATTGGCATTACTGTATTATCTATCATACTGGCACAGTTTCCTTCAAAGATAAATTCTATAAAGCTAAAACTGCATTTTGACAGGATATTGTTTAGTTGCACAATATTTTTCAGAATTTTAGCACTATTATTACCAGTCAGAATAATATATTTCATTGTATAAACAATTGACACAGTATATGTGAATACATAACACAAATTTCATCATCCATTTTACCTAATCACATCTTGGATCATAATTGAGTTTAATAACACTTGTGTAAGCAAGCAGCAGTTTTTAAGAAAGCACAAAAATAAAACCTGAAACGGGAAAGCTATTTGAGTATGTGTGCGCACAAGAGAACTACAATAACAACATGTATTGATTTCTTAAATATTTATCTACTTTACCATCTACTATTAGAGTGACTGCATTAATATTTATCTCACAGTTCAGCACTTCTTTAGCAACAGTCCCAGTGCAGAGAAAATCTTAAGCGTTCCACAAATGTTCACCTTACAACATATTCTGTGATTATCTGCTTCCATTCTGGGTGCTGGCATAGCTAAATTGGAAAAACAGACTACATCTGCTATCTGTTGAATACTTCAAAACTTGTAATTCACGAAGCATAGTGCTGAGATATGTGAGAGAAATTCATATCATGGTATTAGAAGTATCACGGAATTGACAATCTTTACCCTACATGTTTTTCCAAGTGCCATGAGCTAAAAAATAAATAAACAAGGTAGAAAAGTGGAAATGTCTGATATTTAAATTCGAAATCTTTCATGGACATGAGGTGAAGAGTTTTACAAAGTGCCCCCATTGCAAACTATCTTTTCAAAATGTATCTTAAGAATGGTTGTTAAATATTACCAATGTGAGATACTGGTATGGGAATAAATTGTATCTTGAACTTTCTGTGAATTCTGTGAAGCCCTCTTCATGTGAACTCAGTTTCTTGTAGTTGCAAAGCTATAATAGTTAAACAAAAGCTTACTGAAGAAAAGATGTTGATCTTCTTAAAATATAGCACTTGTTTGAAACATTTTTTTTTTTTGCATTAACCTCTTCTTAGATACTTTTTACTGTTGGTTTCAATCTTGCAAACCATTATCATACATTTTTTAAAGTGCTAAGTCACTATTCTTTTATGTCTCGTAATGTCAAGTAAACAATATGAAAACTTAAAGCCAACATTTGTCCCTTTTTAAAGATTTGACTATTTCCTCAGCCCTATTTATGCTTCTGTGTAGCTATAGTGAATATGTAGTGAAACCATACCCTTATCTTGACTAACATTAAGTGAATGGAAAGGTAAGATTTTGTAACAATAGTTTGTGGAACAGATATTAAATTAATGTCATTGGGTAAAGAAACTCATGTGACTGTAACATTTGTCTGTATGACTCAGTTGGCTAGGCACTGGCCTACTGATACCAAGCGCATGGGTTTAAACCTGGCCCCAGACCGTAGGCATTGGCAGAGGGGAAGGGGGGGTGGAGCTCGCATGTTGGAACTTCGATCAAACTATAAGTTCATTATTCTGCTGTCAAAAAATGTAAAAGGTGAGTTGTAGTATTTGTTATGGATAAGTGTATTAATTTGAGCTACACAAATGTCATTGATTTGATTAAATAATTATATTATAGGTTTTGTGTTTTCAATCTCCATCAGCAAGAATTCTCAAGTACTTTACTTGTAAAAATGTGTACAAAAATAAAACTCTTTGTGGTGCAGAACCGCTATTGATGACAATAAATTAAACATTTATAACTGTAGGTAAGGAACTTTTGTCAATGGCAATAATTATTAGTAAAGATAATTATGTAGCTACTAATTGAAAATATTGCATTCCTTACTTACATTAAAGATGTAAATAACATCAGAGTTCATTTGTAACACTCATACTGACTGTATACGTATTTTAAATTTTACGTACCCCGTAAGAAGTCTTCGTGTACCTCTACCCCCGCCCCCCCCCCCCCCCACCACCACAGGTTGAGTAACCTAATCCAATACAAGAAAATGTGCGCCAGGTCCAGGCAAGTCATTAAGGATAGCAAAAAGACATCATGGAGCAAATTTGTAACTTCATTTAACCGGCATACACCTTCCTCGGTTGTGTAGGATAGGTTAAGGCCTGTTGCAGCTAAATCGACCCATATACCCATAGCGGGAGTGAAAAGAGCCACAGGAGCTGTTGATTCATTTGATGTGGCCAGCACGTTTGGCAGTGCTTTCGCTCAAGTGTCGAGCTCGGATAACTACTCCCCTGAGTTCCTTTCAATTAAAACTCAGGTGATATCTCAAGGCTCCGCGTTTCGTTCTAGAAACGTAGAAGATTAGAATCAGCTTTTCACCATGGCGCGGAGGACCCGAGTTCGATCCCCGGTACTAGCATGGGAATTTTATCCCCTCTGGGAGCTCTGGTACGGGGTGCACTCAGCCTCGTTAGGTCCTGGGGGGACCAATTGAGGAGCTACTTGATAGAGAAGTAGCGGCCCCCGGCCGAGAAGGCCCTATAACTGGCCTCGGGGCGCTGACCACGTCCCACCCTCCAGTACTGCACCCAGCCTGCTCCATGGACCTCGGGCTCATTTGAGCATATTTTACCTATTTCATTCATTCACCGTTCCATATGACATTCCGTTGGAGGACGTTAATTAAAACAAAATTGCACCCCACCAATGACGCCTGTAGTGGGCAGAGATGGGGGAAGCAGTGGCTGGGCGGAAAGCCTTGGCCCTTCATGGGCTGTTGCGCTAGGGGTTTAGTTTCAGTTTCTAGGAGTTAGAACATTCACTTTCATCTTCGCGACTATCAGTACCTTGTCCAGACGGTATTCATACACAGATGTTACAACAGCTCCCTCCTGAAGGTAAGGCATTCATGCTCGAGGTCTATAATCGTGTTTGGGTTGAGAGTATACTTCCAGAAAATTGGCGGGAGGCCATCGTTATTCCCATGTTGAAGGCTGGAAAGTATCGTTATCTTCCCTCCAGTTAATCGCCCTATTTCCCTCACCAGCTAAGTTTGCAAGGTGATGGAACGCATGATCAATGGACGATTGGTATGACGGTTAGAAAGTCGTAACCTACTAACATCCAGTGTGGTTTTCGACGACCTCATTCAACTGTAGACCATCTTGTGTCAAACCGCTGGCATATTTTTCGATCTCGAGATTGTTTACGATACGCGCTGGCGAGCGAAGGTTCCACGCTCCCTCTATACCTGGAACATATGTGGACGCCTACCGCTTTTCATTCAGGAGTTGATGAAACACCGCCTTTTCCGAGTAAGCGTCGGCTCGATTATTTGTAATTCTTTTATTCAGGAGGAGGGACTACCCCAGGGTTCGATAATAAGTGCCACGCTGTTTGCTATAGTAATTAACTCCATCTGGAAATGTGTTCCACCTGGAGTTTCGTCATACCTATTCGTAGACGACTTCCCTGACTGTTCTACTTCTCAGCGCACGGCGTTCTTGCAGCGCCACCTGCAGCAATGTTTGGACAACCTATGAAAATGAAGCTCAAAAAAAGGCTTCCGTTTCTCAACTGTGAAGTCAATCTGCTTTAATTTCTGGCACCGTACGAGACGATTACCATCTCCGCTCCGTTACCGCCATATTTACCCCCATTCGCAGATGAGACTCGTTTCCAGGGGTTGATTTTGGATAAGAAGTTTAGTTGGTCATCTCATATAGCACAACTAAGAGCACGATGTGACCGTTCCCTGGATATCTTACGGGCACTTATGGCAAATCGTGGGGAGCGGATCGGACAATTTTGTTGCAAATGTATCGCGCACTGGTCAGACCCAACCTAGAATATGGGTGTATTGTTTATTCGTCAGCACAACCATCCCTGCTGAGAAGATTAGACGTGGTCCATAATAGGAATAGCACCCATAGCCCTAAGCCTGCGTGGTTTCGTTTCCAAGTTCTTCTAATGAAGCTTGGAGTGGAACTGCCTAGGATGTTCGCCAAGGGCGAGAGGCTTTACCCACCTTGGCTATATGGCACGCCCCATGTAGATCTTGCGATGACCGGACACCGGAAGTCAGGATGCATATTTCAAGTATCCGCACGTGTTGATTAAAATTGGTTGAAATGCCATATGTTTGAGATATTCTTATGACAAATGAAATGTAGGTATATTTTGTATTTTCTGGCTATAGCCTATGTAGTCCTGTTTAGTCTGGATGAGTTTTGAATAACTCGTAAACCGTAAGAGATAGACAAAATCTTACCGTACAACAAATGTAGATCTTGCTAAAATACACAATTTATGTCTCGATAAATGTTTTTGTATAGTGAACCATTGCGGAGATATTCCTTGTTTTGTGTGTCAGTTTCGGAAATCTTAGAACTTTCGTGCAATGGAGCATCGTTGTCCATTTTTTACTTTCTTTACTGGTAAGTAGGGGAAGTATTGTAATCCACCCAGAAATTCGATGTCAAGATTTCACCGGAAATATGTTTTGAGACCCCCTGAATCAGAAAAAAAAAAAAACATTTTTAGAAAAAGGTCCATGTGTGTGTGTGTGTGTGTGTGTGTGTGTGTGTGTGTGTGTGTGTGTGTGTCAGTCTGTCAGTTTGTGTCCTTTAAAAACAAAAGTTAGTATTTAAGTTTGTCTTTCAAGGATGCGACATGAAGATTTTGAAAAAAATAGCCCCACCCTAAATTAACCTTTACATGAAAAATTGTTCGATAATTTTGATTTTCTTGAAAATGGCTCTAACGATTTTGATTAAAATGCCATACGTTTGAGGTATTTTTATGACAAATGAAATGTATATGTTGAATTTTCTGGCTATAGCCCCTGCAGCCGTATCTACTCTGAACGACTTATGCATAACTGGTAAACCGTTAGAGGTAGATTAAATCATACTATACACAAAACGTAGATCTTGCTAAAATACACAATTTATGTCCGAATAAATTTTCCTTGTAATGTGTGTGAGTTTCGGAAAACTAAAAACTTTGGTGAAATGGAACATTGTTGTTCATCTTTTACTTCCTCTACTGGTATGGGAAGTATTGTATTCCACCCAAACATTCAATGTCCCTATTTCATCGGAAATGTATGTTTTGAGGCCCCCTGAATAAAAAAAAAGCATTTTTTGAAAAAGGTCCGTGTGTGTGTCTGGTCTGTCAGCCTTTGGACAGCATAACTCAAAAACGAAAAGTCGATTAAAAACAAAGTTGGTATTTAAGTTTACTGCCTTCCAAGGATGCGACACGAAGATTTTGAAGAAAATAGCCCCACTCTAAACCACCCTTTACACGGAACATTTTTCGAAAATTTTGATTTTTTTGAAAATGGCTCTAACGATTTTGATTAAAATGCCATATGTTTGAGATATGTTTATGACAAATGAAATGTGTATCTTGAATTTTCTGACTATAGCCTCTGTAGTCGTATTTACTCTGGACGACTTTTGCATAAGTGGTAAACCGTTAGAAATAGACCAAGTCATATTATACAAAAAATGTAGATCTTGCTAAAATGCACACTTTATGTTTGAATAATTTTTTTTGTAAGGTGAACCATTTCGGAGATATTCCTTTCTATGTGCGTGAGTTTCGGAAAACTTAGAACTTTCGTGAAATGGATCATCGTTGTTCATTTTTACTTTCTCTACTGGTAAGTAGGGGAAGTATTGTATTCCATCCAAAAATTCGATGTCGAGATTTCACCGGAATGTCTGTGTGTCAGTCTGTGGACAGCATAACTCAAAAACGAAAAATCGGTTAAAAACCAAAGTTGGTATCTAAGTTTATTGTCATTTAAGGATGCCACATGAAGATTATGAAGAAAATAGCCCCACCCTAAACTACTCTTTACATTGAAAATTGTTCGAAAATTTTGATTTTCTTGAAAACAGCTCTAACAATTTTGATTAAAATGTCATATGTTTGACATATTTTGATGAAAAATGAAATGTATATCTTGAATTTTCTGGCTGTAGCCCATGTAGTCGTATTTACTGTGGACGAATTTTGCACAACTGGTAAACCGTTAGAGATAGACAAAATCTTACTGTACAAAAAATGTAGATCTTGCTAACATACACAATTTATGTCTCAATAAATTCTCTTGTAGGTTGAACCATTTTGAAGCTATTCCTTGTTATGTGTGTGAGTTTCGGAAAACTTAGAACTTTAGCGTAATGCAACACGTTCATTTTTTTATATGTTAATCGAGAAAAGAGAACGGAATCTCTAAGGTCAAAAAGATTTGACTGTCGCACAAAGCCTGCTGTATTCTAATATCTCCCTTGCACCTACAAGGAAGTAAGCAATAAGATAATTTGTACGAATGTTTATCTTAACTAACATAGAGATATACGAATAAGAGTTTGTTAGAATGGTTAGTACAAGAGTAGAGAAAGTCATGTGAGTGCAACACATCAGATTTTTTTATTAAGTGTGCAAAGACAACAGAATCTCACAGCTTTAAAACATTTGATTGTTGCACAAAGCCTACTGTATTTTAACATTCCCCGTGCGCCTACAAGGAAATGAGCAATAAGATAATGTACAGATGTTTATCTTAACTAACATGAAGAAGATATAAGAATAAGAGTTCGTAAGAATGGTTAATACAAGAGTAGGGAAAGTCATGTGAGTGCAACACATCAGATTTTTTATGTGTTAAGGGAATCTCAAAGCTTTAAACGATTTGACATATTCTAACATTCCCTTGCACCTTCAAGGAAATAGCAATAAGATAATTTCTACAAATATTAATTTAACATGAAGATATAGGAATAAGAGTTTGTAAGAATGGTTAGTACAATAGTAGAGAAAGTCAGGTGAATGCAACAGATTAGATTTTTTATAATTACACAAGCAAATTGAAATCTCGTTAAACACAATTTATATCAAGCACAGACTTGTGTGGCTGGAGGAAGCTATTTCCGAGATATTCCTTTTTATTTGTCTGAACTCTGAATTTTGCAGTACTCATATTAGTTCTCTTAAACGGGAAGTCCTTATTCCTACTTTTATTTCTTGGCCATGCAAAGAGAATGGAATTTCAAAGCCGCCTGTGGAGAACGAGGAGGAGGAGGAGATGTAGGTTTATGGGCGAAGAACTGCATTGTCATCAGCGCCCTTAAAAAGCATCTCATGGCAAAAGCCAAATATGAACTGCATTCAAAAATAAAATTACTAGTAACAAAGAACCATGTGAAGGTTATTTAATCCTGGGATATAAAGTACTTGCAATAGTAAGTCACCATTGGGGTCTCTGATGTGAGACTGCCTTTGTGGTTTACCAGGAGAAATACGAACTGGCTTGAGAATTTAATGCCATTCTGGCAGTTTGTCACAAAAGCTCAGTGGTTAGAGCGTCCGCCCGGCAAGCGGAAGGTCTGTGGTTCAAATCCCAGTTGTGGCATTGAATTTTTAAGTTCCAGCTCTACCTCTTAAAAGTAGATCTTGCTAAAACACGCAATTTATGTCTCAATAAATGTTTTTCTAGAGTGAACTATTTCTGAGATATTCCTCGTTATTTGTGTAAGTTTTGGAGAACTTATACCTTTGTCAAATGGAATATCGCTATTCATTTGTTCATATATTAACCGTGCAAAGAGAACGGAGTTTAAATGCTTTTAAATATTTTACCATCGCTCAGAGTCTACTATGTTCCCATATTCCTCTTGTATTTACACGGAAATAAGTATTAAGATAATTTCTGCAAATGTATATCTCAGCTAACACGAAGAAGATACAAGAATAAGAGTTTGTAAGAATGGTTAGTATAAGAGTAGAGAAAGTTGTGTGAGTGCAACACATAAGATGTTTTATTTATACTGTTCACACACGCGCGCGTGCTTTTCTAAAACGCTGATGTGTTGCAGTCACGTGCTTCCTCTGGTGTTGTACAAAAAATTTTAACGAACGTTTACTCCTCTATCTAATTCATATTAATCGAGATAAAAAGTTGCAGAAATTATCTAATTGTTTTCTTGTATGTCCAAAGGGAATGCAGTAGCTTTTAAGCAATAGTCAAATCTTTTAAAGTTGGTCGCTATGTGAAGGCTTTGAAATTATGTTAGCATGGTTAAGGGTTTACAAAATGAATAACGAATTCCACTTGAGAACAGAATGAGTCAGTGAACCTCAAAGCGTTTGTTTTCGACGAAATCTTATAACAATTTTGGATGAAATACAATACTTCCTCTACTTATTAAATGAATATAGCTGGATTTGTTTTTAATTCAGAGGAACTCCACATTACGCTCTAATATACAATCAGTTGCGGTAATGAGCCTACTACCAAACATTCAGTTCACTCTTTGTAACTTATATTTACCTCCGTCCCACGACCTCTCGCAAATTGATATAGAAGATCTAGTTTCCCAGTTACCAACAGCTTTTCTGTTGGTGGGAGACTTCAATGCGCACCACCCACTTTGGGGCTCAAGTCGCACTTTTGCGAGAGGCAACCTCATCGCAAGTTTCTTACACAGTTACAACCTAGCACTCCTCAACACTAGAGGCCCCCACATTTCTTTCTAACTCTTTCAGTAGTCTGTCACACCTTGATCTTGCAGTTTGTTCACCTTAGCTGGCAGTCCCCCAACACTTGAATGCCATCCCTGATTTACACTCTAGCACCCACTTTCCATGTCTTATTAGTCTCTTAACGCAAGATACAGGGACACGAGTATGCCTAGGTGGCACTTGGACCACGCCAATTGGAATCTTTACACCCAGTTGGCCGTATTTACTTACATTGAGCACGACTCATTGAATGACTTGGAGCAGCATCTCACCGAGAGGATTCTCTCAGCTGCTGAACAATCTATTCCACCCCCGTCTATTTCCTATCACCTGGAAGAATGTGGGAATGCCATTCGTGCTCTAAGGCGTCTTGTTAGGGTTTTCCAACGTCACCCAACGTTGGATAACCTAATCCAGTACACGAAAATGCGCACCAGGTCCAGACAAGTCAGCAAAAGGTATCATGGAGCAAATTTGTAGCTTCATTTAACCGACATATACCTTCCTCGGTTTTGTGGGATAGGCTAAACCGTGTTGCAGGTTGATAGACAGCATAACTCAAAAACTAAAAGTCAGTTAAAAACGCCCCACCCTAAACTACCCTTTCCACGGAACATTTTTCGAAAATTGTGATTTTCTTGAAAATGGCTCTAACGATTTTGATTAAAATGTCATATGTTTGAAATATTTTTATGGAAAATCTTGAATTTTCTGGCTATAGCCCCTGTAGTCGTATTTACTCTAGACGACTTTTGCATAACTGGTAAACCATTAGAGATAGACCAAATCATAACATACAAAAAAATGTAGATCTTGCTAAAATACACAATTTATGTCTCAATAAATTTCGAAGATATTCCTTGTTATGTGTGTGAGTTTCGGAAAACTTAGAACTTAAGGGAAATGCAACAACGTTGTTCACTTTTTATATGTTAATCGTGCAAAGAGAATGGAATCTCAAAGCTTAAAAAGATTTGACTGTCGCACAAAGCTTGCTGTGGGCTGGCCCTGTGGCGCAGTTGGTAGAGCACCTGCCTGCTGTGCTAGGGTCCCGGGTTCGATTCCGTGCAGGGGGGTACGAATTTTTCTCAACCCAGGATTATTCCCCACCCTTCCCTGAGTCTGGAAGTATGAAGTATGTGTGAATTCAAAGTATAAAACCCCCAAAGATCGAAAAACCCAGCGTAAACGTGAACACCATTTGTCAATAGGCAAGGCCACCGATATGAAAATTAAATTAAATTATTTTGTTGTTTAACGACGCTGTCAATTGCCAGGATGACATCAGCGTCGCCGGTGTGCCGTAATTTTGTCCCGCAGGAGTTCTTTTACATGCCAGTAAATATACTGACATGGAGCTGTCGTTTTTAAGCACACTTAAAAACCATCGGCCTGGGCCGGGTTTGAACCCGCGACCTTGGGATCAGTATGCCAGCGTCTAACCAACTGAGCCACCCAGACCGACGCCACCGATATGACCTCTGCAGTTAAAGGCGTGATATGGAACCAAAAAAAAAAAAAACAAAAAAAAAAAAAAAAAAAAAAACCCTGCTGTATTCTAACATTTAGCTTGCACCTACAAGGTGCTAAGATAATTTGTAAGAATGTTTATGTTAACTAACATGAAGATATAGGAATAAGAATATGTTAGGATGGTTAGTACAATAGTAGAGAAAGTCATGTGAGTGCAACACATCAGATTTTTTATGTTTATGTGTATTGGCTATTGCCATGAACTTTTAAAGGTGCTGATGACCACGAAGTTGAGCCTTAAATCTACATTCCTTCCTTCAACGTGTATATTACGTTTCCATGGCAAATTAAATTCAATCCGGATTGAATACCGCATGGAATCGCAGTTTCAAAAGAAGCTTACCACTGGATCCAATGCGCTCATTTCGTGGGATCGGACGAAACTATGTTGCATGGAAACACCGGTCGATTGTAATCCGCCAGATGTTAACTTGAACTGTGCCCGTTGTGACACGCTGCACACTGGTAGTTTTCTATTCTTAGTGATGGTGGTGTAATAAAAGAAAACAACAAAGCCGCTTTTATTGTTTTATTGTTTGTATTATCTCACAATATATTCTTCTCGAAAACATTCACTAACTTCAAAACCATTTTAAAACACGCAGAAAGCATACTTTTACAGGTTCGTCAACATTACAAGTGACCAACATAAAAGCTTGAATTATTCTCGTTTGAGCCTTGCATATAGGACAAAGCGATCTCATTTCCAGATTGAATTCAACATGGAAACACGGAAACGGGAATGTACTCAAATTGAGTTCAGTTCCGCATAGAAACGTAGTAATGGGTAAGTATGTATGCGAAAATGCAGGTGTACTTACTGTACATGGGCTTGTTACGTGTGAAAGACGTGGCTCAAACACTCGTTTCCAAGTGACGCAACATTTAAACACAGTAAAACGATTTTAGAAATACCGTATTTTATCGCTTAATTCCACCTTTTTTTCTTGAGAAATTTGCTTGAAAGCACTGGGGAGGAAATTATGCGAGTGGTGCTTCTAGGAATCAGGAAGGAAGGGAAACCATGTAGTGTTATGTAAAAGTTACTATATAGGTATACAGTAATTTGTGAATAAACTGGAAACATACCACGGTTTCATTGGGCCTACAATATGTTGTTTCATTGTTTCTTTTCTCTGACTACTCTGCAGTCTCACTTTCGTCACTATCATCACTATTTTCATTTATATCTGGCTCAGATAAGACATCTTCATGTTCACTATTCCACAATATGTCGTCAGAACCATTAATGTCACAAGAAATACCAGTTTTTTTTAAACTCTTCTGAACAATATGACAACTTGTAACAAACTGACTTAGGAACACGTCTGCAACTTCACATTTCAATTTTACGATACGTTGTGACAATGGCAATACGACTATTTTTGTGGCAAGCTGTCCGTCCATTGTTGTCCGTGACAGGCACCACTGCGTCGATTGTTGTCCATTATCAAGTCATTTGAAGGCCGCTCCAATTAGAACGGAGGGAATTATGCGAGGTTTAATAGGAAACTATTTTTTAGCGATGAAAAATCATAGGGGTGGGAAATATGCGGGTGGGGGGGCTTGTGCGATAAAATACGGTATTTCGCTGAAAGAAGTTCTAAACAGTGCACGCGAAAAGGAAGTACCGCAAACGAATGTTCTTAGAAACATACAGAAAATAAGCTATCTTCTACCTGAGTCCGCTCTTCGTAAACATTATATTCCTTCAGTTTATAAAAGAACAATGTATAAAATTCGTGGTTCTATTAAATATAATCTAATCTGGATCGTATGTATGAAACTCCAACTGAATGAAAAAGCGATTTATGTGTACTGCAGTTGTTGGTAGGCTCTATCAAAAAGAAATGTTACACTTCTATAAGGTTGGTATTCTGTAAATCGAGAGCAGATGCCATTTTGAAGCAAATAGTGATGTACGTGCGTATGTATGTATAATTCCATAATTTATGGATGAAATTCAGGAGGAATTAATTTACCTTCTCCTATTTATGACCAGTGGCGCGTAATTTCGATTTTTCTGATAACTACAGACATTCAACTTAAATTTAAGACTAGGTGAAATAGAGAATCTCGCAATAGAACTGATAAAGTTGATTGAGACATGCGCTGTCATGGCGGACGCTGTTAATAAACTTGTAGAGAAAGTAGTGTAAAGACTTCCTTGACTGGTAAAGCCAATTCTCCGACATTGAAGAAACATTCTCACTGGAAGAAGCAGGAAACCTTAAATGTGCGTTTATAAAGTTTATTGCAGCTGAGCGGTATTTTTCTGAATACCATTCTTAGAAGTAGAAGAGTGAGTTTTGTAACAAAAGGTGAGTCTGCAACAACATATGTATTGCTATGGTAGCTTGTACACACGTTAGAGCAAATTTTTAGTGTCAAAAGTAATGGACGAAAGGAACATAATTACCATTTTTGTCATTTCATCATTTTTATGAGCTTATGGATAGTAGGTAAATGTTCTTGGATTGTTAATGCACATATCCCTATTTTAACCTACAACCTGGAATATATTTATTGGTTATCTTGCATAAAGCGGTCTAGCGTAGCTCCTTGTATTATCCTTTGTAATCTGATAGTTTATCAAGACTGACCAAGAAGTGGTTTCTTTTAGATTTCAAATATTTCTTCACCAGTTACTGGTTTAAGGAAGGTACTAATTTAACTTTTGATCAATTTAGCATGGAGCATGTTGCTAGTCTCAGTTTGTGGCAATAATATTGACTGAGGATGTTAGCGAATTCCGGTTTCCATGTATTTGTATCTCTCTGTATAAAATAGTATTTAACTAAAACAATTTAAGAACCTCAAACAGTAAAGAATAACGCATAAGTTATCAGAAAGGAACACCATTTTACAAAAATATTGCAAGCTTTCTTAGATCAAGTTCTGGAAATTAATACAACCATAATTTCTATATTTTCATTCATGAACGATGGCAGACTTTTTTCCGGGGAGTGGGGGGGAGTTTGGAAGTTTGCAATCACATATTATTAATTCATTACTTTATTGTCAAAATTTATATTTGTTGTAGTTAACCGTATTGCTTTCTGCTAAATAACAATTGTTCTTAATTAAAATAATAATTTAATAGTCAGTAATTGATTGCAATTCATATTTATTGATTATCCTGTATGATAGCAGCCTAACCTCGTTCCGATAGTTCATCAGGACTGTTCAAGAAACAGTTTCTTTTAGACTTTAATTTTTTCTTCACGTGTCACTGGTTTAAGGAAGGTGCTGATTTTGTTTGTGATCAATTTAGGATGGAGATATTATTAGTGCCAGTTTGTGCCAAAAACAGTATTAAGGTTATTGAGGATGTTAGTGAATCCTGCTAGATTGTTTTTACAACTATATTATTTACTGTTGGAGATATATTATCTCCATTGGTAAGCCTAGAGCTGAGAGTTTAGGTTTTTATTATATTGTAGATCGTTTTATTTATCTTTGGATGGTTAAGAACCTCTGCATCACAGTAATGGTAATTTATCAGCTGCTATTATATAGGATAACAGAAGGAGCTAGACTGCTATTATACAGGATGACCTGGTTAGCTATTGTTTGCAAGTGAATATAACTGTTCTGGAAACATGTTGTTACTTTAACAAGTTCATCAATGCAGTTTATCAAACTCAAAATTATGAAACAGCGTGAAAGAAGTGCCAAATAGAAACATATAAAATAGTCTTAAACCAAAACAATTTAAGAATCACAAGCAGTAAAGGGTAATGCACCAATCATCATAGAGAGAAACCCAGATTTTACAAAAAGTGTGCCAGTTTCCACATCCTGGAAATACAGACAACCATAGTTCCTACAACATTCACAACCTACACATACTGGTGGCTTGTATATAGAACAACTCTGTTTTGTTTTCTTGTTGTCATTAGAATGCTAGGAAAATCTTGGACATTTCACTAAGTCCTTTTGATGTGCCACTGGAGGATTGTTATTCAACATATTAGATATACTCACTCAAATCTGCTGTGGAACATGGCTATTGAACACCCTTCTTGTAAGATGTGCTTCCGTTAACTGCTTTGCTAGCAACTTAATGAAGTTAAGCTGATCTTTCTCCTGATGTGGATGAATAGCAGAATAAACGAACTCATGGATGAAATGTTTAACACAGCATCGAAACGATCAAGAGTTGGTTGGAGGGGAGATGATAAGTGAGGTTAACTTGGTTGGGACCCATATACATCACTATTGCCTACAGGCTACCGAGTTCTGTGGCTTGTGAGGTACACTATACATTTCGCAAGAGCATCCGCTCCACCTTCTGTACTATTATAAGGATTGGTTACTTCTGGTATTTTGGTTACTTCTGATTCTTGAAAATCAATATTACAGCTTTAATTTTTTTTAGATACATGTGATATAATGTTTTCATGCAAACCACACAGCAATGATAGCATGAGTATTGGCAGACATTTTTTAAGGGGGGATGGGCACATGTTAGAAGTTTCTAATCAAACAATATTAATTGGTTATTCTGTTGTCAAAGTTGAAGTATTTGTTATAGATAACAATATTAATATGTGCTAAATAACGATTCTTGTTTACATCAAAATTAAAATAATAGTGTAACAGTCAGCAGCTGACTGCACTTTAAATACATTGATTTCCATGGGGGGGCGGGGGGGCATGGCAACCCCTTTGCCCCGCTTTGCGATGCCCATGAATGAAAGTACCTCTTTCTTTGCTGAAAGGAGAAACTTGTTTGGAATTTCTTATTTGTTTCCCTTGAGTGTACCCATATGTTAGATTCTTCTTTTTACCTCCTTCAATAGGCTGATAGATGAAAATTGGTCATCAGAAGTGCTATTATGGTTAGTTTGTGTGATGGACTTGCAAAGCCTGAGTACAGCCTGTATTGCAATATCAAGATGTTTGTCTCCTTTGGTTAGAATTTCTGCATTGCTATCCTTTCCATAGGTATGCATTTAAAAAATTGTATTCTCATGCATCATTCAAAATCATTATTTTATTGGTCTTATGGCATGTACATCCTAAATGTACATCGTCCTCGAAATCTAATTAGCATTTTATATATACATGCATATTTGCTGAATGAATACGTTTCTTGGCAGTTCTCAACACAGTTCTGGAATATTCATGAAATGGCTGCTGTTCTATCATATTCGTTCCTGGCAGTACATGTACTGGTGTCATCAAAATGAACTAAAGCTAACATTGTACTGACGCATTTCAAGGAAGTCTATATACTTTAGTATCTCCAAACTTGCACCATCTGTTGCAGGCATTGCGTTTAAACTGTCTCTGTTTGATTTCAGTAAAGGCTGAAAAGAACAAAGTCCTACAAATGTGTTCAATTCTTCAAGGCGTAATTTTGGGCATTCAATCTTGTTTGGCTACTTTAGTCAGTCTCTTGGTTATTACAGCTTTCTGTTGATATGCACCACTGTCTCTTTTAATATTTCGTTGTGGGAATTACTTTCAGGGTTCCTTCTCTCTAGTGTCTGGAGGAAGCCTTTTCCCTGGGCCAACTACCACTGGAAATGTTCAACGATATTGTGTCTCCTTGTTTGGATCTTTGTTGCCAATCCCTGCACCCTTTATGTCCATCTTTGCCACAGTAATGTATGTTTAATACAGGGCTTTTGAATTGGTTCTTCAGCGCTGCATGGCCTTTTGCCTGTGTGAGTTTGAAGTTGCCACGGCCAGGTTTGCCGCCACTAAGAAGCCGCACTTAAAACATGTAAAAAATCTTACCTTATAGAAAATGCTGGAAAAGCCATGCACCAATTCGAAAGACCTGTAGTTTCCATTGATACATCGTGCTCTACAGCATATTCTGCTTGATGGCCCCTCATCTGCACTGTCACTATCATCACCTTCAGTTTCTCAATTGCTAAGAAAATCACATACAAATCTGGATCTAAATTCTCTCATTGTTAATAAATTCACTTTGTTCTGCATCTATAGCATCCCATACTGAATTATTAAACTATTTATCATCAACCCACACCGACTGGAAGGCCATAACTATATAAAAGCAGAAGAAAAAGAACCCAATTCAAAGATAAGAACCTAACTTAGAATGTGGTATATATTCTATTTACTGCAGTCCATGATCAAAGAGGTATAATTTTTTGGAAATTAATTATTCCTCCATACAGCAGCCATGTGTAGGACAAGGTTCCAAAGCTTAGAATGAGAGTATGCCATAGCTGGGGTTTGAAGCATGGCTCTTCTTGTCTCTATCTGGTTGCTCTAACTACTCTGCTACCATGGCAACATGCTGACAGTATTAAAATCTCCAACTCACTTACATTTTTCCCAGTAAATCACAAGGGGATTCCAAATTCATATGTGATCACCAGGACGTGGATTCGGATGAGCTATCATATTTTGTTCCTTTGTCACCTATGCAATGCCCATAAACATATAAATACCGCATATGCATTGTTGGTTACACAAACACAAATTTTTAGGTTAGTTTTGGTAATTTTTCTCTATTTTAACATTTTAGGTAATTTTTTAATTTTTCAAGGCATTTTCTGGTCATTTTTTAAACATATTGGAACATTAATCATTTTTAAATTATGTCATCTCTTACAATGACAATGAGTCTTGACCGCATTGTCTCCGACTGGGTTAACTTCATCATAGGGGACTTCCCCTTCTCATTGCCTCCCACTGCTTGGAGTTGCAACCAATATTATTTTTCAATTGCATCATCTCTTGCAGTGACACGACTCTTGATCATGTGGGCTTCGTTTGTCATAGGGGATTTCCCTTTTTCATTGCCTCGCACTTCTTGGAGTTGCAATTGTGTACCTGGGTCAGTGAACTAGCCGATTTGTAACAGTGTGGTTATGCATCTAGTGTGCCATACAATTATGCCAAAAGTGGAGCCCAGTGTCGCGCAACAAGATTAAAGAATATTGTAAACGAGTTTGGGGAGGAAGTTTCTTCTACAGATGGTTCCATATTGTTTTGTAAGCCTTGTGGAACTAAGGTGGCAGCTGAGAAACTATTCACAGTGCAGCAGCATATCAGACATGATAAACATAAGCAGGCTGTTAAAAATTCTAAGAAACGCAATAATGTGCAAATGCTGATTTCTGAGAGTGTAGGATCAAATGTTGGTACAGGTTCCGAGTTTTTTAAGGAGTTATGTGACGTGTTTGTGTCTGAAAATATTCCTCTAAAAAGCTAAATAATGCAAAGTTGAAAAACATTCTGGAACATCACATAGGGGGTTGTTTACTGGAAGAGTCAACATTAAGAAAGAATTACATTCCATTGTGCTATGAAGAAACTTTGCGAAATATAAGAGAGTACGTCACAGGAAAGAAAATATATGTCTCCATTGATGAAAGCACCGACAATGTAGGTCGGTTCATAACCAATGTAATAGTAGGGACGCTAGAGCTGAATGGACCAGATAAAATATTTTGACTATGTTCTGAAGTGTTAGAGAAAGTGAATCATTCAAGCATATGTATTCTGTTCGCTAATTCCATGTCATTGCTTTGGCCGAAGGGATCCAGTATGAAGACATGCTGCTTTTTATTACCCTTATATGCTTAAAGCAGCAAAATCAATCAAGGACTTTTATCCAGGAATGATACATGCAACCTGTTTGGCACATGCCTTACACAGAGTAGTGGAAGAAGTGAGGTCGCACTTTCCGCAAGTAGATTCGCTAATTTCAAATACTAAAAAGATATTTGTCATCTCCCGCAGACAGAGAAAATTTCAAATCTCATTGTGCTGGTGTTCCATTACCTCCACAACCAGTAATAATGTGATGGGGCTCATGGCTAGAAGCTTGTTTTTATTTTTGTGAACATTTTCAAACAGTGAAGTCCTTTGTAAATTCCCTTGACTCAGAAGATGCTAGAGTGATAGAGGTAGTCCAACAGCTGTTTAATGATAGTGAATTAGAGGGACAGTTAACTTATATCAATTAAACTTTGGTTGTTTACCATCTATAATTCAAAATCTTCAAGAAACGGGCACTGCACTAGACAAGGCTATAGCCTCGGTTAAAAAAGTTGAAGATACATTGAACATCGTGGCTGGTGAAATTGGCAAGAAGATTCTAAAGAAATTTCTGAATGTGTTAGAAGAAAATCCAGGATACAAAACTCTTTGCACAGTAAAGTACTTCTAGAGGAAAGGTTTAAAACTGTGGAGATACACAAGGAATTGATACCCAGTGACTTGTCACTATTCAAATATGCTCCTGTAGTAAGTAGAAAGAAGTTTCTTGATGTACAACAATGTCCTTACCGACAATTGTTGTTCCTTCACATTTGAGAATATTCGAATTTACAGCATTATTTACTGCAATGGAGTGGATAGCTGTTAATTTAAGTTATGATTTGAATTTTTCACAATAAATTTATTTTAGGAATACCGAAATTGCTAGTTACTTCATGAATTTTGTTGTTATTTTCTACTTTTTAATGTTGAAAATTAAGTATGTATGCTTATTAATTCAATACTCTAATTTATAATTATAATTTATAACTTTTGATTAGTAAGTGTAAGGAAAGCCAATTTTTAGGTCATCTTCACTGAATTTTTAAGTCATCTTGTCGGTCATTTTTCAAGCATTTTTAGGTCATGAAAGTCTGGCCCCTGGTAATCACATATCCTAATAGCGACTTACAATGTTGTAAATACTTAAGTCCTACACTAATAGTTTAACCAACTATAAGGCCGAGCAATGGACATTAATTCTTCTTCCATACAATAGCTGTGTGTAGGACAGGGTTAAAAAGCATAGAACGAGACTGAAAAATTCAATACCATAACCAAGATTTGAACCATGGATCCTCCAGTCTCCACCTGTGTTGCCTGCAATTACGGAAATAGCAGGTCTTACATTAACTCAATTTGCTTTCCGAAGAGGAAGATCTTGTGAGGATGCTATAGATCATGCCATCAATATAGTGGAGGAAGCTGATGCCAAGTATGTGCTGGGTCTTTTCAATGATATAGAAAAGGGACTACAACAATGTATGGTGGCCCACCCGATTTGCTGAACTTCATAGTATGAACTGCCGTGGGAACCTATACCTGCTCCTTCATGATTACTGCTATGGTGGAAAGATAATTTTATGCGATTTTAAGATCTTGAGAGCAGCAACCAGAGGATGTCCACAGGGTTCAGTATGCAGGCCTGTGCCGTATGGTATCGGGCTTTAATTGATACTATATGAACTAAATCGGACTGCAGCAATTAGTGGGCGCACTGCATATGCAGATGATGTTGCCATCATCATTAGTGGTAATTCTAGGACAGTGTTGGAACATTGTGCTGCAGATGCCTGGATGTCTTTCACCAGGCATGTATGGAGTGCAAGCGGACAATCTCTCTGGTAAAAGCTAAATGTATACTTGTGAAACGCAAGCTAAAAAGAGATCCAGTAATATCCCTTAATAGGATAAGAATACAAATGCATCACCATACAAGACATCTGGGTGATAACTTGCTACCATATGAAACATTTGTTGTTCTGTTAAAGAAGCAGAGCATTTTAAGGGAAGCCTTAAAATGATAAAAAATCCTCCATGATCAGGGATGATGACAACAATGGTCATGATAATGACAATAATAATAATAGTAATAATAACAATAATGATGATGATGATGATGATGATGATGATGATAATAATAATAATAATAATAATAATAATAATAATAATAATAATAATAATAATAATAATAATAATAATAATAATAATAATAATAATAATAATAATAATAATAATAATAATAATAATAATAATAATAATAATAATAATAATAATAATAATAAAAATAATAATAACCATCACAATCACGATAGCGATAACAATAATAATAATAGCAAACTTATATTTGAAAGATGAAATGTTTTATCTCTAAAGGCTTTGTTTTTAAGGCAAGTGCAGAATAGGAACTTGAAGGGAATAGTGTGGTTGCATGAAACTTCAGTATATCCTGGTCATACCATGTCAACGAACTTTACTGACAGTACACTTGAAACTTCCACAAAGGTCCCTATTATAATCGAGACACATTCAGCTTAAATTAGGTCCTCAGGACAACTATGAAGATAATGTGTGTGTGTATGTGTGTGTGTGTGTGTGTGTGTGTGTGTGTGTGTGTGTGTGTGTGTGTGTGTGTGTGTGTGCATGTGTTTGCTATCTGTAGCGTAGTTTATACATTAATAGCATAATCTTTATTTTTGTAGCATTTAATAAGTTATATATTTTGTAATCTATTTTAGATTTGAACTAACTTCTTTCAAAAAAATAAGTGTAGGAAGAGAGACACTATCACAATGATTATATTTCAGTTGCTCACTTTCTTATTGCCAACATTACATAAACATAAAACAAAAGAGATACAACTCTCCATACTTGCTGCCCACCAAAAAACATATAGTCTTTTCAATTAAGAGTGAAATTTCTAAGTATCCTTCACTTTCCTTTGAAATAACAACAGTCATTAATTCATTTTAAATTCTTGAAAAATGATCTAGCTATTGAAATGAATAATTCCTGTCATAACAAGCCTGAAAGTTGTGATTGTTTCTGTAATAAATTCATAAGTCTTAAAATCACTGGTTCATTAATGGTACATCTGGAAGCACACACAAGTTGTGGATAGGTCTCTTCTTTTGTCCAGAGTTAGTATGTAAGTTTGCCATATGAACTAAATTATCAACACCAGAATGATATGCTTCAGCTACTCCATATTTCCATTTTAAGTGGTGGTAGATTATTATCTTTTATGAGAGAAACATCTCCGGGACACAAATCTGGATGCTCTTTATTCCATTTCTGATGCTGTTGCAGGTTATTCAAATATTCTTTAGACCATCTCTTCCAAAAGTGTTGAGTTGGTTGATGCACACATGGAAAGTGTGTTAATTGAATTCAACATATAATAAAATTCTGGTAAGTGTATGAGAGGTTCACCTATTAAAAAATGAGTGGGTGTAAGGTAAGGTGGATCTGAGGAGCTATCATTGATGGACAGGAATTCAAACATGCTTTGATTTGTGTTTTCAAAGTTGTTAATTTCTCAGATGTAAGTGAAGTAGTATCCATTACTCTTCTCAAATGGCACTCCAGCACCTTTACAGCAGCTTCCTGTATTCCTCCAAAGTGAGGTGAAGAAGTTGTGGTAAATTGCCATTTTAGTCCCAGTGGTGCTGTAGCATTAATTCCTCACCCTGTAATTCAATAATAGTGCCTTATAGTTTCTTGTTGGCTCCAGTAGCGTTAGTTTCATTGTCACAGAAAATGTCCAATGGATGTCCTCTATGGGATACAAAACTACGTAGTGCTCCTATAAATGTGCTAATGGTGAGATCTGACAGTACTTTGAGATGCAGTGTCTTTGTTGCCAAACAGATGAAAAGTGCTATGCAACACTTATAAAGGGTTTTGCTGCATTCGTTGCCAGCTTTTATTAGAAAGTGACCTGCAATGTCCAATCCCACATTAGCAAAAGGACGACAAGGAGTGATTCATTCTTGGGGTAAATTACCAATTAACTTTTCTGCAACCTTAGCACTTAATTTTCTACAAGTTAGGCATAAGCGGAGACATTTTCTTATTATCTGGCATATCAAAGGGTTCCAAATATTTCTGTCATACTCATGATATCTGTAAATGAGGACCAGAATGCTAGAGATGTTTATGTTCTGCCATTATAATCAATCTTGTCAGATGATGTGGAGGCAATATAACTTGATGTCTTGCTTCATATGCTAATGGAGCATTAAGAAGTATTCCATCATCACAAAGGTAGTTGTTTTTGTCAAGAAAAGGATTAAGACTTTTAATGTTGCTGGTTACATTCACTTGATCTCCCTTCTTGAGCTGTGACATTTCCTTAGCATATGTGAGATCTTGAGTGATTTTGATGCATCTTTTTAATGCCATAGCTAGTTCTGCAGAAGATAATGAATCAATATTTCATTATTGTAGAGGTTTACAGCGGTTTGATATAAACAGAAGACAGTATGCTATGACACAATGCAGTTTCAGTATGTTTAAGAATTCCTCGATGAATTTATTTTCAGTTATGGTAACTGTGAGTACTGTTCTCATCCTTTGTTCGGGTAAATTATTAGCATACAATACAGTTTCTTTCTGGGACTAATATTTATATTCTTGGGATAACCAATGAGGTCCATTCCACCAGAAGGAATTGTTAATGATCAATTCTGTGTTCAGACCTCTAGAGGTAAGGTCTGCTGGATAGCTTTGAGAAGGTACATGATGTCAAATCTTAGCAGGTGCAGTTTCCTGGATTTCTGACACTCCATTTGCCTCAAAAGTCTTCCATTTCCTGGCACAAGTTGCAAGCCAATTTAATACAATCATGGAATCTGTCCACATATGTGATATTAAGGTTTATGCTAGCAACTGTTTTCTTTATGAGTTGCGTTAGCAGTAAAGCTCCTTATAACTATAGTCGTGGAAGTGAAATTTGTTTTAAGGGAGCAACCCATGATTTTGCACAGAGTATAAGAGGTGGAATTAGGACTGAAAAATTGAATGTCATGGCTAGGATTTGAACCACAGATCTTCCACATCAAGCAGCTACTCTAACCACTAAGCTATCATAGCCAACTTGCCAGTATGACATGAAATTCCCCAACCGATTTGTACTTAATACCACACTGGCAAGTTGGCCATGGTAGCTTAGTGGTTAGAGCAGGTGCTCCAAGCACAAGATCTGTGGTTCACTTGCGGGATATAACATTGAGCTTTTCAGTCCTGGTTCCACCTCTTAAATATTGCCCACACTTGGCTTGTGTTTAAAAACACCAACACTAAGTTTGTTGGCATAAATAAATAATAATTGCAGAGAGTAGTTTGTCAGCTCCCTTCATTGTTGGTTGATCTTATGTAATACAAGAACTGAATGCTCTTTCAGAGACATCACTGAATCCATGTAATTGGTTACATTGTTATAGGATACTTAATCAGTGCAGTCTGAGGTATTCTAATTTCTGTTGTAAGTTTAAGTTGGTTATGAAGATCTCTTCAGTCATCTTGCAATGCAGCAGGCAGTGGATCATCCCAAGCTGTTTTTTCTTCCATGGTCATTGCATAAATATTTTGCAAAGAATTATGCCAGGAGCTAAGAATCCCATAGTATCAAAGACAGCAGTTATTTTTAATAGAAGAAATCTTTTGGCAACCACGTTAGTTTTCAGACTTTTTCACGAGACAGAGTTATTGGCGATCTGGAATTCATCAGTACACATTTGCCAAATCAGACCCAAAGGTCTTACTATCTCATTTCCATCATTAGTGAGTACATGTGTAGTTTCTCAAAGGTGAGGATCGATTGAGTTTAACAACTCCTGGGGGTAGGAAGACTGTTTACAAAGATTGAATCTTCCACACGTAAGAAGTTCTTGAAGCCCCAGTTGTAACTCTTGTGTTTCTTGAATGGTGTCTGCACCTGACATACAACCATCTACATAGAAATCACAATTCAGAATTTTAGATGATATGGGAAATTGTTTCTCTTCATCAGTAAGTAGCTGGCAGAGGCATCTAGTGCCTAGGAGCAATGCAGATGCAGTTGCATATGTGACCACTGTTAAGGCATATTCCTTAAGTGTTTCTATTGGATCTTCTCTCCAAAGAATGTGTTGGAATTTATAGTCTTGTAAATTGATATTAACTTGATGATACATTTACTCCATGTCACCTGAAAATGTTATTTGTGCAGTTTGCAATCTTAATGTAATAGACAACAGATCATTTTGAATAGTAGGTACTACCAAGATAATGACATTCAAACATGCAGCATTGTCAGTTTTAGCTGAAGCATCAAATATAGCATGTGTTTTTGTTGTAGTACTAGTATGTTTAAAAACAGGATGGTGTGGAATGTTTTACACATTTACTTCCTGTTGATTCAATGTACTATCCACTTTAATGACGTGACCAAGCTCTTCGTACCCTCTTACAAACTGTCCCTATTCTTGACAGAAGTTCTTATCTTGCTGAAGTCTTTTTTCAACGAATTAAAATGTAAAATTGACATTTTTCTTTAGCTCCCAAGTAATTGATAATCCTTTTAGGATGGTAAGCTTACTATGTAATTTCCTGATTCTTGCCTCATAGTATGTTTCTGAAAATGCTGTTCACATTCCTTTTCTTGCAGTGAACTAATCACACCATGAACTACTTCAAAGGTTCAGAATTTCTGAATCTGTCTTCCTTTCATAGAAGTTTGAAAGCAGTGTTGTTGTAATTAATTTAATTTAAAAGGTGAATCAATTAATAACACTGAAAAACACTTACAACATAATATTCCAGAATGCGTTTCGAAGGTTAACTTTCCTCCATTATCAACCGGACAATAATGGAGGAAAGTTAACCTTCGTAATGCGTTCCGGAAAATCAGGTTGTAATTGTTGTTCTGTGTTATTAATTGACTCAACTTTTAAATTAAATTAATGAATCTGTGTTACTAGTGTTAAATAATTTCGAAGGAAAAGGGACTGAGATGACTGTATTCCTGATTGTATAGCTGATTTCTGGTAGGCTCCACTAAGTATCCATCCTAGCTGTGTGTTTTGCAGTACAGAATAGTTACCTGGATGATTCTTCTGTTCCATTTTCAGAATTTGCATAAAGACTGGAGTTCCAAGTAGTAAATCTGTTTTGTCGAGCACATTCAAGTTTGGGTCCAGAATAGATATATTTTCTTGCAAGTTCCACTCATCATAACATATATGCAAGAAAGGTAGATTGCCAGTTATTTTAGGAAGAACTGTACAGTTAATATTGAAGCTGTAGTCAATGACCACCGAAAATGCTTTAATATTCACACATGAATCTGCATAGGATTTAAGTTCTCCAAAGACTTGTAATACTGTGTGGTGTTTACTCTTCTTCAGGTGAAGTTATTGCACAGCCTTCTCGGAAATGAAATTACTTTGAGAGCCGCTTTCGAGAACAGCTCAGGGCATCTGCACATTCCCGTTACATCCTTTGTTCTTTATAAGAGCTGTACTTAAAGGTACTTGGGACATGAGTTTATTCTTCATTGAATGATATTTTCCCTGTTAGGTAACTATTTACTCTTGGGTTTCAGGTGTATTTCTTGTATCATCATGGAGTTATGTATGATGATATTTATTACAGAGTTTACAGCTCGTTTTAGATTTGCGGTTTCTCCATTTGTGTGTTGAACTGGGGCAATTACTGTAAATAACATTGTCTTTGAAAATTGTATATATGTTGCTGACACTAGCTCGCATAAATTTAGAGCATTTGTACAGTTTAAGAATGTCATTACAAATTAAACATTGCGTACTCGTAGACATATAAGCCTGGTGTTGTTGATTCCTCAAGTCACTGACTGTCTGTTGACTTCTTGATTGCCAACATTGTGTTTCGTGCTGGATGTTCATGTACATAACTGCAGTGTTTGACACTTCTTTTCCAAACGTTTAATAATATCTAAGAGATTGAATATTTCAGTTTCTGATTCAAGCTCTTAAACATTGCCCACACATGACTTGTGTTAATAAAAACACCAGCAGTAAGCTTGTTGGCATAAATAAATAATAATTACCATCTAAAGGTTACTTAAACGGGGATAAGCTTAAAAAGCAGAAGATCCGTGGTTCAAATCCTGGCTATGCCATTGAATTCTTCAGTTTCTGATTCAACCTCTTAAACATTGCCCATACACGCTTGTGTGTTTAAAAACACCAGCAGTAAGCTCATTGGCATAAATAACTTTAATAATATCCTTAAAACCTACTACATCTTGATTTACAAACTTGTTTTCAAATTCCATTCTTATTTTTCTGTCAACATGTGACAGCAACAGTTCACTGAGAATCAAATCTAGGATACTTGGCTGAACTGCTAGTGCTTCAAGAGCAGCCAGATAGACTTGAAAATTATTGACAACTGGTGCAATCATTTTCAGTATAACTCAGTTTCCCTGGAACTTTTAGAAGCTTCTTGCCATATTCAGATGAGATGAGCTTGGACAGTGATATCTGCCTTTTATTAACTTGTATGCAGATCCGTGGCCAGGACTGACCATTAGGGGCTTCAGATTTTATAGGAGGAGCAAGATAAAATAACTTTAAAAAGCAGATATGTTGCTGTCTTATAGCTTTCTCTACTCACTGTTGTACAAACTATTTTTGCTTACAAATGTGTATTATTCTATTTCATGTTACTTCACAAAGATTTGCAGAAATTGTCTTAATGCATATTTCCTTGTAATTACAATGGGATTATCGTAAGTTTTAAGTAATTCTAGGGCGGATTGCTATGTGATTGTATTGAAATTCTGTTCCCTTTGCATGTCCAAGAGAAAAAGAAATGACTTCCCGTTTGAGAAAAGCATTTATTCTAAAACTCAAACCAGTATCATGTATATGACACAATGTGTGTTGACAAACTTACACTTTTTGTATAGTAAGATTTTATCCATTTCTGATGGTTTACTAGTCATCCAGAATAAAGAGGACTTCAGAGGATATTTCCCAAAAATTCAAACCATTGCACTCGTTTTTGAGATAGTCAAAATAATTTTTAGGTTTCCATGTAAAGTATAGCTTAGAGTGGGAGGCATGGAGTCTTTAAAATCTTTGTGTTGCATCCTTGGAAGATGTTGAACTACTAGGTATGCAAAGTTTTATTATTAAGTGACGTTTCTCTTTGAGATATACTGTACACACACCGACACAAACACACACGGACCTTCTTCTAAAAAGTTTCCTTTGGATTTAGTGGGCTTCCAAACAAATATTTCCGGTGAAATACCTACATCAAATTTTTGGGTGGAATACATTACTTCCCAACTTACTTGTATGTAGTAGAGGAAATAAAAACATATCCTATACCTCTAGAGTTATGTAAACATAAACTTTACCTTTTTATAAGCTAGTAACAGTGATCTGAATTTAAATTATAGTGAAAACTGAATCAGATTAAAGCACAAAATGTCCCTTGCATATAATTAATCTTGACCGGTTTCAAGAGCCCAACTTGCTCCCAACACCAGAATTAAATAACAGGTTCTTGTTGATATTGTTTAATGTATTGTTGGTTGAGATGACATCTAGCGGTGAGCCAATAAACTTCCATAAAGGGTTTTGTGTTGAAAAATCAAAGTTCATTATGAAGAGCTTGTTTTTTATTATATGAATTTTTTCCCAAGCATCCAAATCTACAGCATGTTTTGTAGCTTTTGAAAGCTTTATGTTTGGCGTAATGTTGTAGTGGGATTTTCAAAAATGGTGTGTAACTGCAGATGCATCAAATACAAACAAATGGATTTCTCATTTTAATTGTGTTATTCACTATTCATAGCCTGCCTATCTCTCTCACTCTCTCTCCTTCTTTCTCTCTCTCTCTCTCTCTCTCTCTCTCTCTCTCTCTCACACACACAGACACACACACACACACACACACACACACACACACACACACACACACATTCTAAAAATGTTACTTCTGATGCAGTGGAGTTCAAAACACGCATTCTCAGCAAAATTCCATGCCAAAATTCAAGTTCTGAGCAAGTGCAAAGACCATATATTGCATGCTAAAGTCAGGTTAATTACCAAAATTTTAATCGAAAAACAAAATGCATGCAACAATATTTCTCATTTAAATCTGCTTTTGAAAACGCAAATATGTAGGTATACCTACATATTTTTAAGTAAACATTCTTGCGCATTGCCTACTGGGAATATGTTTGGCTAGTCGCATTGCCTATGAGGCTGTGAGCAACGCCACCTAGGTGGCTTTGATATGTGTGTGACAACCAAACAGAGCGCAAAAAATGGCGTCCACGATCGCATGCAACGCATTTCGCCATTTTTCCCAGTGTTTTAAGAACAAGAAAAGTAGTTACTGTAATGAATAGTACACCACGATGTTATTAAATGTTTAACAGTATATTCGTGTGCTTTATTTGAGACAGAAGTGCCCAATTATGCAACACGCGTACTTTAATGTAACCACTGCTTCCAAATTAAGGTAAGCTTATGTTATAATGAAACTTTACAATTAATAATTACTGAATCATTCATTCTTGGGGTCTTACATTCCTTATATGAATATATTAATAAAACACCATTAGCGGTCGTCACTTTGCTTGCGTCGCTTAAGGTTAGAAAGCCCCATTTTAAATTATACTGGCGATAAGGTACTACTTTGTAAAATTTTCGAGCATCGAAATGGGTTGTCCTAATGTATTTCGACCTACTGAACACGAATCTGGCATTGGTTTCCCCACAGCACCCACAGTATTTGTGCAACTGGTACTACTATATAATTTTGTTTGGTTTTGTGATGCTTAAACAATATGATTTCGTGGCAAATCGTGGGGAGCAGATCGGACAATTTGCTACGAATGTATCGCGCACTGGTTCGATCCAAACCAGACTATGGGTGTATTGCTTATTCATCAGAACGACCGTATGTGCTGAGAAGATTAGACGAGGTGCATAATAGGGGCATTCGCATGATAATAGGAGCTTTTGCAGCAAGTCCATTTGTGAGCCATTACGCCGAATCCGCAGAACCTCTGCAACATCGGCGGGAGTTTCTCTTAGGAAATTATGGTTGTGCGCTAAGCACCCAATGTTTGCTTCTTTCTTCACCACCACGCTAAGAAAACAATATAAGAAAAGCACGCTTAGTCCTAAGCCAGCGGGTTTTTGTTTCCAGGAGCATCTAAGGAAACTTGGAATTGAAATACCAAAGATGTTTCCCAAGGGCAACAAGCTCTGCCCCTCTTGGTTACCTGGCACGTCCCATGTAGATCTTGGATGACCATACACCGGAAGTCCATGATGCCTATCTTTGGTATCCGCACCTTTTTTTTTTTTTTTTTTTTTTTTTTAAAGAATTTTTGCCAGGTTACACTGACTGACGTGTTTACACCGATGGATCCAAGATCACCAGCGGTGTTGAATGTGCTTATGTTAATGGAACCGAACCACATACATTCGGTTTTTAAAATAGCAGTTCAGTCTATACTGCAGAGCTCTATACAATATACCGAGTCGTTTTGTATGTGGGCCGTCGTAAATTAGGGGACTGCCTGATTTTAAGTGATTCTCCTAGTGCACTTCAGATCCTTCGTGAGCTGTACAACTCACGGCCTATGCCCTATTGTATCCAGGATACCCTCCATGATTTACACGCTGCTGGCGTTAACGTGGTCACGTAGGTCACGTAGGTTTACCGGAGAATGAAATGGCGGATTTGGCAGCAAAGGCGGCAACCACAAAACCCAGTATTACCATCTCTCGCGTTACTTCGGAAGATTTTAGGCTTGAAGTGCGGAAAGCGGTGCGGTCGCGTTGGCACGAAGTGTGGTCAGCTCTCTGCGGTAATATTCTTACAAAATTGAAAGTACTTCTGATAAACTGGGCAACTTTCTGTCGCATATCTCGTCGCGAGGAGATTAGCTTGGCTCGGTTGCGAATTTGCCACAGCAATTTTTCACAAAGCTAATTATTTAAACGGGATCCTACTCCTCTTTGTCCGCTGTGTGACATGCCCTTGTCGGTCCGCCATGTGCTGCTATTGTTCCTCTCTAGCACAGCTTCGAGATTCTGGACCTGCCTGCTAGATTTGCAGAGGTATTGATGGAAAATAAAGAAGCGGTCTTAAGGTTTCTTAAGTTTTTAGCGGAGAGTAACATTAGTTTGAGGATTTAAAACGTTAGATATCTAGTTTTTATACTCTTTTGACATCTTTAACACTTTGTCTTAATTTTGGCTTTTGCCACTCTGTTTTGTATGTTTAGTTTCCTTTTTACTAATAATTGTATTTTTCATTGAAGTTTATATCTGGATTTTGCCATGAAATTCTTTTTAAGGATGCTGATGACCATGAAGTTGAATGACCTTAAACCTACATCTCCATTTCCTCTAAATATTCTCCTTGTGTGTAAAGTAACTTTGTTCAGCATCTATAGCATCCCATGCTGAATCATTAAACTTTGGATCATCAATTCTAAAGTGTTCTTTTAAATCTTGTTGCTTCACTGTTAATAGCTTCCATTTCCTTAATTCATTTGGATAATAAACCCAAGCTAATGTGTGATATATACTCTATCTACCACAGCGCATAGTCAAAGCAGTATAATTTGTTGGAAATTAGGTATTCCTCTACACAGTAGCCATGTGTAGGACAAGGTTGCTTATTGTTCAATGAGGGTGTGCCTTAGCCAGGAATTGAACCACAACTCTTGTTGTCTCCATGTGATTGCTCTAACTACTGTGCTACCATGACAACATGCCGACGCGACAATTTCTCCAACTCACTTGTTCCTAGTAAACCACAAGAGGATCTCAAATTCATATGAGTCATTTGAGTTCACATACCCTAATAGCGACTTACAATGTTGTAAGTACCAAAGTCCCTGACTTCTAGTTTAACCAACTGTGAGGTTAATCGATGAAAATTAATTGTTCTTCCACACAATAGGTGTTTGTAGGACAAGGTTGGAAAGGGTAGCATATGAGTGTGCCATAGCCCAGATTTGAACAATGGCTCTCCTTGTCTCCATTCTGTTGCTCTGACCATTTAGCTACCATGGCAACATTCCAATATGACATTAAATTCTCCAATTCAGTCCCATTTTTCCTGGTAAACCACAAGGAAATCTCAAATTCACATGAAATCATATTCCGTAATAAGGTCATATAATGTTCAAGTATGTAAATCCTGGGCTTCTATTTTGACCAACTATAGGTTGGATAAAATAAAAGTGGCCTGGAATGGTCAGTGGAGAATCTGCAGAACTTCCATCACACACCCTTGCATGATCAGAATGTTGGTGTTCGGTTTGGAGAGGAGGACATCAAAGTTTAATGGTGCTCGACTACCTGGTCATCAGTGCTGGTTGGTGTGCTGTGTCTGCACACATTATTAGTCCCATTTTACTTCATCAGTCAGTGAATTTGGAGTGTTACATGCACAACATTTTCAATCCATTTTTTGCAGCATTAACTCAGAAGGAAAAGACCTATGGTTACTTCCAAGCAGATGGTGTAACTGCCCATACACCCCGCTAAACAGTGGATCACATTCACACAACCTGTACTCCTGATAGAGTTGTTAGCAGAGGTCTGTCTGGTCTTGCCACTAGCTGGCCACCCTGATCACTGAATCTCTCAGTGTGCAGTTGCTTCTTGTAAGGAACCCTCAAGGCCTAGGTGTATCGCAACAAGCCCCATTGTCTTCAAAAACTGCAACAGAAAATTTCTGATGAGACTGAAACAATTCCAGCAGTCCAACTTTGATCTGCCTACTACAACTTGCTGACCAGTGCTCAAAGGCGCCAAGAGATGAATGGCGGTAATTTCTAACATCTGCTATAAGCAGGTTCGCGAACTGTCCCCTTTCGTTTGCTGTGTTTCTTTGGAATCTGAATCTGGGTCACTTTTATTACCCCACATGTATAAGCTCAACGAATGTAAATGAAATAATTAATTTTGAATTTCTCCCAATGGATGAGCTTAGTAAGTTCATATCACCACCACCAGACCTCCATCGTCAATATTATAATGTACGACATGACACCTACATTTATCAGCCTGCCACTTTTTAACTGAAGTTGGGAACGAGGGTTCCCCAACATTTCCTAATTTTCAAAAGTAAGTGAGGTTACAGTATAAATACAATTTACTGATGTTGCAACATTTATACCTAGCATAAGATCTGCTTAGTTTCTTCCAAATGGTAGAGCTCTGGCTGCACCAACAGCATCATCAGTCTAGATTCACTTCCCCTGAAGATGGCAGCAGAATTATTCACTCAAAGCTTGAGCGGGTGTCTAAAGTTGACCTGGCTGTTAACCTGAGAAACTATAACCAGTAACCAATGCCAGAAAGCTTCAAATCTTTAATCATTTCTGTATGCAATTTTGCCACACAAGGGAATTTGTTTCCCAATTTCCCAATACACGCTATGTAGAAATGCATTTACATTTCAAAATTTGAAAATGCCATGATCCTGGATTTAGAGAACATTTTTCACATCTGCTGAAGTGAAACTCTTTGGTGTCTTTTCCAAGTAACTTCAGATTTGCCTGATTTGAAATGATATATATTTTATGTGAAAACAGGAAAATAAAGCAATAAATTATGATGTAAGGCTTACTGGTTATTTTTTGCATATCAGCCCCATTCCCCTGTCTTTGGCTGTAGAAAATTCCTCAATCACATGTCTGTTGAAGTCTGGAATGGTGTTTATCATCTTCTTCTCTATTGATAGCATCGTCAGCATGTTCAGTCTCTTGGTTCCCATGGAATTTTGTAAGAATGTCTGTATTGTATTGGGGGTAGAGAATGATCGTTCGGTCTCTACAGTCGTCATTGGAAGGGTAACAATTATTTTTAAAACACTCAGAGAATGTTCATGTCATGTTGTTCCCACATAAAAACTGCAAAAGAGGCGTTGCACTGGACGCTCTAAGCAAATCTTCATGACTATACAGCACCTCTAATTCAGTTCGAAATTTCGGACCATTGATTGTGGGATATAATGTCAAGGTTGTCTGAAAGGCACTTTCAGGAAGTACATTGCAATACTGGGGAAACCTGCTTCGAGACAGTCAAATGACTTAGAACTGAAACATATCATTGATATTGTTTGTAATCATGTCACAAACTTGTAGAGCTGCCACCCTATTACTCCTACTATTACTGGTTCATTCCATGGTAACTCACATTACAAAGTGACATCTACAATATTGTCTTGGACAATTTAGAGCAGGAAATGTTCAGTTTCAATATTTTTTTATAAATCAAAACATACTTTATACAGAAAGCTCTACATATCTGGAGCATAAGAATTATTAAATTATTTTATTTATGAAACCAAATCTTATAATTATTCTTAGTAACTCATGTTACATTTCCAAGAAACGGGTCTTGCATATGATTAAGGAAACACAAAAGTCTGCTCTGTTTTATGTGAACATTTTTTGTAAGTTCTACACATTACACTATCTTAGAAGCACTTTAACACAAATAAAAACATTCAGGCTCTAATAAAACAAATATAAAAAAATAATGAACAGGTAACTCACGTTACAACAAACGGCAACTCACGTTACATTGTCACATATCACAATCAAACTTGAAATAACCACAGGAATATACTACACTTGGAGGACTCACTTTTCTGATTATTTTGTCTTTAATGTAGTATATCTTGTCTTCAATTTTAGGTCACTTCCAAAACTTACCTTCTTTTGTCATTACCTTAACCATAAACTCCCCATTTTTAATTTTAGTTACATTGCCTAGAAAATAAGAATTGTTATAACTTACTACTACCCAATCATCTACTTGTAAATACATTACTGATGTTTCTGTTCTGGTATTGTTTTCCTGTGCAACTGATGAAGTTGTGTGTCCTATCACTTCACCATTATAGAGTTCCAAGTGATGAATTTTCATGATGTTCAAGAAAGGCTTGCAGTTCTTGATTAAAGCAGAGAGATGTAGTTTCTTGCTTCTTTGACTAAAGTCTTCTTCACCAATAAGAATTGGTGTTACTTTAGAAGAAGAATTTAACAATGCATTTGCAAAATCAGTTGCATTGTTTACAATATATTTCCTGCTTTTCACATGAGACCATACTTGGCGTTTGACCGCCCCACCAATTCCTACAACTGCCCCCTTCCCATGTGAAGTTGCAAAGATCTTCCATGTAAGTCTTTTGCCAAGACTCTTACTTAGAACTTTTAGAGCCTCAGCAATATATCTGTTTTTAAACTGGGAAGCAGGACCATCGGACCAGATTGTAACTTCTGTGATATTATTTGGCAGTTTTTCAAGAAGTCTACTAAAATAGGGAATGACAGTGTTTTTTGTGTGGTCCAGATTATCAGATACCAACATATAGGGATGAGATGTACCTGAATGCCAAATCATAGCAGTAAAAATACTAATCTGACTCTGCTACCAATGTGCACTTTGAATTTTGTCTTGAGATACACATGTAAAATTTTCAGAAAATTCTATTTGCATCATTGCAGTTAGCATCGAAGAAGGTAGTGATTCCCTGTCACTCTGATAGCTCTTTGGTTGTTCTCTCTTGAAGTAACAATGCTCCAAAAATTTAGGTCCCATGGTAACAATATGATCTATAAGATCCCTCACAGTCCCTTCTCCCTCTACTTTCAAAAGTCTGGAATCACTCTCTTGCCATACATACCATTTCACAGCATATTCCTGTACACTAGTACATATATCATGAAACTTAACTGACATTAATTAAATCTTTACATTTTGTACACTTTCCTAACCAACAATCAGCTGTAGACTCTACACATAGAAAAAATTCAGGAAAGTTCCTGGTGTACTCTAGCATTTGAGGGGCTATGCTATGAAGAGAGTTAACAGCACAGATGAAATTCTTGTGATATTTGCAGAGATACACATTGTGAGAAAGTTTACTTGCAAGCATGACATATCTGCAAACTTACTTTTTCCAATCACTTTGCCATTTTCATCACAAAACATGGCATGGGCTTCTTTCAAAGAAAACATCATGTGCCGTACTTGCAACTTACTCTTACCTCTCTCATCTTTTATTCATGTTCATACATTTTCCTAACTTTCACTGTAGCATTAACTAAGAGCTTGACAAACTCACTAACTTTAACAGCATCAATGCCTTTTTTTTTTTGATACAGTCAAAGAATACTGCTACATGAAGCATCATTTTGTGATAGAATTCAAACCAGAAAGTGAATTCAGAGTCTCTCAATGTTCATACAAGTCCTGTTGCTTCGCTAGAAGCTTTATCATTTAATTCATTGTCTCTTATATGATTGAAATATTTTAGCAGATTATCTTTCTGCTCGAAAACAGTATTAGCGGTGTGATACTGAAAATAGCACCTTTTCAATGGGACATTGCCAAGTTTTTTCTGAACAAATTCAATTAGATAATCCATCCTTTTTGGAGACCTCGAAAAGAATATCCCTATCCCCTGTAAGTCTTGGAAAAATATTCTGCTGTGAGATGAGGATGACGTACTCTGAAGGAAAGATTTTCTTGAAGTGCATAGCACTGAATGTAGTTTGCATTAAGATACCTTTATTTTATGAAACATTGCACCCCACCCTGTGGCATTGAATTTTTAAGTTCCAGTTCTACCTCTGAAACATTGCCCACACACGGCTTGTGTGTTTAAAAACACCAACAGTAGGTTTGTTGGCATAAATAAATAATAACTACCATCTGAAGGTTATTTAATACTGTGATATAAAGTACTTGCAATAGTAAGTCACCATTGGGGTAATTGTCTCTGGTGAGACTGCCTTTGTGGTTTACCAGGAAAAATACGAACTGGTTTAACAATTCAATGTCATTCTGGCACGTTGTCACATTAGCTTAATGGTTAGAGCACCCCCTAGTAAGCAGAGGGTCTGTGGTTCAAATCCCAGCTGTGCCATTGAACTTTCAATTTCCAGTTCTACCTCTCAATCAGACTGATAAACTGTTTCTTGCTTTTTTACCGGCAAGTGTTTCAAGTCTTCTACTCCTCCCCAGCCAAATAACACACAAGAAAAGCAAAACAGTGCATTATCTAAAGAACACCCGCACATCCATTCCAATTTTTCATACACAGCTTTATTAAAATTTCTGTTGTATGTTCTGCCTTCATCTTTAAAACCCTGTTTATGCAAAGATCTGGGCTAGGAGGTCCTAATTCCTTTGCTAGCAATCGGTCCTCGAAACTTAAGGTTTTAGTTTGTAAGAACTTCACCTGATTAATTGTAATAGTTTCGCTCACTATACATTAGTGATAAATTATATAAGCTTAGCAGTTGAATAAGAAAACTGTAATACACAATTTTATTCACAGTTAAAACTGAAAAATATATTATCTACACTGCACTACAACTGGACACTACTGCAGCAAACTGAACAATGACGTTTGTAACGTTTTAAACGAAACAAGTCGGTGAAGGAAGGAAGACATTCACAAGTTTTAGTGACAGAGGCGCATAGTGTCAGGTCTCATCACTATTGTGACCACATGCAAGCGAATTCCTCATAACCCCCTTGTCACTTCCCGCAGCTAAGAGTTTGGGGATGACGTTAAATACAAGAAGTTGTAAGCCCGCACGGAGACTGTGACCACGCAGGGTTGCCAAGTTTCGTAAAGCTTACAAGCGGGAATATCAAACAAATATCATTGCAAATAACACATTTAAAGAAAAAATAAAACGTACTACAGTTCTGTCTAGAGCACCAGAACATGTTTGGAGGGGCACGTGACCTTGTGAACTAAGGGTAGAACCGCCGCTGATTTCGGTGTAAACTAGCCACATGTAACCTTTATGAATATCTGCTATTCCATTTCTTTATTGCTAACTTTCATTTCCGACAGTCGATAATTGAGTCAAAATATAGCCTGCTATGACTGTTGAACATTTGGAGTCTGCTTGGGTCACAGGCAGCACAAACTTAGAATCACAAATGTGTGCAATACGGAAACGTTAGTTTCGTTCCTGTCATTGAAAATGAACTGGTGCTAACCTAAAAATGTTTAATGTAACACCTGTTAATATGTGTTGCCGATAGGTACTATGTCATACGGATATGAATGAAAAATGTTCGTTTTTTAAGTATTGAATATTATATGTAACCTTCTAGAAAAGGAAAATGCTGGAACTGCAAAATGAATACTCGGTAGCCGTTAGGTGGCACACAATGCCTGCTGTTCTGCACGGCCATTGTTTGCTCATGAAAGGCCATTAGCCGCGCCCAAGCCCCGTAGTCGACCGACCACATGTCGACCGGAGTGCTGGCTGCTTCCGCGGTGACACCATGAATGTCGGATATAGTCTCTCTACAGACACAGTCATGCGTGCCAAAGCAGTATGTGTGATTGACTTCTACCATGTTTTGATTGATGAAAGATATGCCGATTTAGATAGAAGTGCACTATGTACTTGCGCTATTTTGGCTATCTATCTACTTGAAACCTCTTCTAAACTGTCAAATATCTAGAATATAAAAGCAGATATGAAATTAAAATTCACAAAAACGCTTGCAGTTTTGTGTTTTTAATATTATTATTGTTTCTTTGCAGGTAAGTAATGATGATAGTGCACCTTGACCGGTCACATCCTCTGCTGGTTCGCCGTCTTCCGCGGTAAGTACAACAATACATTATGTAATTGTATGGCTTGAAATATTTGCTAAAGAACTAATGTAACTAACCCCGTAGCGCAGCTGGTAGCGCGCCTGCCTCTAGCGTGGAGCACCCGCATTAGATCCCCGGTACCGTCACAAGATTTTTCCCCCGCTGGGAAGTCTGGTACCGGGTGAACTGAGCCTCGGTAGGTCCCTGAGGGACTAATTGAGGAGCTACCCTCGTAGAAAGGTAGCGTCCCTTAAAAAGGTCAAGTAGTCGCCTTAAGGTCGGGGGAGCCCGCGTGCTGACCCCCGTCACCCCCAACCTACGCTCCTCCGTGGCCGGGCGATGAGGTTAACCCCTGCATAGAGGAGACGCCTTAGGGATAATTATTATTATTATTATTATTATTATTATTATTATTATTATTATTATTATTATTATTATTATTATTATTATTATTATTATTATTATTATTATTATTATTATTATTATTATTATTATTATTATTATTATTATTGCTGTTGTTGATGTTAAGTTAGTGCATCTGTGAAATTTGAGTAAAATTGTGAAATATTACTTTATAGTCAAATAATATTGTAACAAAACGACAAAATCGGTGAGGTTACTTTTCTATCACTTTACTTGTTATAAAATTTTACTACAGATTCACAGTTTTCTTGTCGCCTTTAACATAGTTAACAGTCTCCCGTACTATGACAACTCACAACGTTTACCTGTCGTAATTTTGCTCAGTCTTTTTAGTGTCTTTCTTCACTTTCACTCTCATATACTTTGACTTCCTCGACGCTCGTCAATCTTCTTACGACACACGCACGCACAGTTGTCTCACTTATCGACCTATGGTCGTAGCTCTAACTCTAAAACTAAACAGCTGAAAGACTCGGCTACTGTCTCATGCCCTTTTATACCGAGGATGACATCACACCAAGCTTTCTCGACTCCACACACACACACACACACACACACACACACACACACACACACACACACACACACACACACACACACGCCCACGCCGGAAATGATGTAGCTAGAAGTCTTGGGAAGGCGCTAGAAAAGTCCTTTTTGTTCCTGGTGCCTATTGTTATTGTCACGCAAGCACAGCAGGCGCGCTAGACAGCCTGGCCTTGAACGTGTTGGCCCGCTCGCCGGCACGTCACGTAATGCGAAGTGGCTACCCCACCGCTGTTGGCCAGGCCCAACGTCATAATGTGCATTCTAAACTATAAGAAAACATCTTTTTCTTTTACTTGGTCCACTTAAAATGCAAATTGATGAGGTTATAAATGGACAGGAGCATACTTATTAATAAGGCACACCCAGCTTAAAAACCCTGTTTTCTCGCAAAACTTTTTAGTACTTTTCCATACTGGAAACCCCCTACTGGCTGCAATGATGTAACAATTTGTTTTACCACTTTATCTTCTTCAAAGTAGGTTAAAAGAAATTATCATATTAGTTGTTCAAATAATGCACCGCCTTTTAAAATAAATATAACTTAAAAATCAAGAATGTTTAATATAAATAATATGTAATAGGTCCTTGTATGACTTATTTACTGTGAAACCCAATTTTTTTGAGGAAATATTTTTAAAAATCTATTGTATGGAGCACCATTTAGAACACGAATTTACACAATAAAATTGATATTGAACTTGTCAACTATGACTTTTGATAATTTAAGTTAACATTGATATCCCTACTTCAACATTTAATTTAAATGCCCAAGAGCACACAATCTAATGGTCTGACAGCACCCCATTTGTGGGGTACCTTATTCCGTTACACTTTCATTTTCTTGGCTGATACCGGGTCCTAATTACCTGGTTGTCGACGGGTTCATTTACTCTTGGCTGATACTGTCAGCATATCACGGCTCGGCTTGTGTTCTTTGTCGAACCAATAGAGCATAGCTATACTGGTGTGGTCAACTCATTAGCTAATTACGAATAGCAGTGGCGTATATTGTGGGCTATTGAAGCCATCACCTAAGCCCAAATCTAAAGTAAACTAGAAATTAATAAATAATATTAATAATAATTGCAATACTAGCCAATTCTCTGAAGAATTAGCGCGTTGGATGGAATATGTCTCATTCTCTAACATTCAGCAGAGGGGAGAGTGGGCTTCGGATCCTTGCTGCCGCAGCCTTCACTACGATACGGGCTAGGAGGAATGAGGCGGGGGAATAGGAATGAGCATGCCAAGACTTCGGAATCCCATGTCGCTATACCCACACGAGCATCTGCGAAACATGCCCTGCGAACCCGACTGGCTTGGAGCTAGTAAGAAAGCTGTTTTTAATATTGCGCAGTCTATTACGGTCCTCAACAGCTGTATTAGTATTATTTATTTCATAGTGTATAGCGGGGCCATAATGACCTAGCTGTCAACGGACCCTTAAACCCCACTCACTCACTCAATAACTAGTGTATAGCATGCCAAGATAGCTTCTAATATTAATTCGTCGAAATGAATGAACAGTGTGTAATAAAATAATTAGTTAAGCGACCATACTCGCAGTTGAAACACGAGGATAAGTTAGTATAGTAGAACAGGGAAGTTCTACTGCAGCTCTTCCACACATGCAGGGTGAGCAGAAGAAAAAGAGTAATCATTAGAAAAGATATAACAAGATCGCAAAATGCAAAATTCGAATAACTTTCTGTCTTTCTATTGTCCTCTAAATTTGGCTAGAAATGCATAATAACCTTCTCGTTGCTAACTCAGTTGACAATCTTTCCTGATATTAGAATTCACAGTTGTTCTTCCGATAATCTTTCTCAGTCTTTTAATGTCTTTTTCCTTTTTCACTATCTCTTATTTCTTGACTATTACGATACAACCACCCGACGACACTTACGTGCTCGCTGACAGGCTGGCCGACTCATTCTCGTAACTAAAAAATAACTAACGGTACACGACGACTTACTCAACGCAACTTTTAACTAAGTATACTCGAACGAACTCTATACTGAATGCAACTCTATCATTCACTAAGTAATATTAACAATAATCACAATACTAGCCAATTTCCTTCATAAGGAATTAGTGCTTGGGATGGAATATGTCTCGTTCTGTGCTACTGAATAGAGGGGAGAACAGGGCTTCGGATGCTTGCTGCCGCAGCCTTCACTACGATGCGTGAAGAGAGAGCTGAGACGGGTGAATGCAGGAATAAGCAAGCCAAGGCTTCGGAATCACGTATCGGTATACTGCTTTTTTTATTCAGTGGACCTCAAAACATATTTACGGTGAAATCTCGACGTCTGAATTTTGGATCGAGTACAACATTTCCCCTGCTTACTATAGGTATGTAGTAGAGGAAGTAAAAATATGTTGAGCATTTTACAGCCGATTTTACATTTCTGTTGTGCTTCAGAAATGCATTAAAAATCTTATTCGAAAACGTACTACATTATCTATGACAGATTCACATCCATAGGTGAATCTCCAGTCCACATTATTATTTATGATATATTGTTGGCTTACTGGAAAAACCTGCCATCTCCATGTACTTTTGAGGTATTTGAAGTTGAAAGTTTGAAATCACATGAAATATCAGGAAATCAGGAATTATCTTGTTAGGGTAATGTTTTATGCGGTCGTCCTCTTAGCATGGTGATAACGCTGCTGACTACCAAGCGGAAGACCCGGGTTCGATTAACAGTATCAATGTGGGGATTTTCTCCTACTGGGAGTTCTGGTCTGGGTTGTATTAAGCCTGGTTAGGTCACTGAGGGGCCTATTGAGTAGCTGTTTGATTGAGAAATAGTGGCCCCTGGTTGCGAAGGCTGCATAACCGGCTGGGAGGGATATAGGGCGCTGACCACGTCCCACCTTGAGTACTGCACCACACTCATGAGCCGGAGGTGGAGGACGTAGCAGCCGGGTGGGTAGATCTTGTCCCGGAAAGGGCTGTTGCGTTGCGGGCTTATACCCGATACAACCTTACAGTGCGTACGGATGTCAACTTTACACCAGAGCACAACCTTTAGAGTGAGTGAAACAGTGAAGTGCGATTGGAACTACATTGCGCGTACTATCACCTATTCCAGACGTATACAACCAGTTGGGGGTTACGTGATGACTTCTTACGGGGTACGTAAAATTTAAAATATGTATACAGTCTGTATGATGTGTTTCCTGAATAATCAAATATTACGGCCAGAGAGATTTAAATTGCCCTCTGTCCAAGAATCCATTTTGTTTACTCTACTTATCTACCCAACACATGCGGCAGCTGCGCTCACTAGTCATTTGTCTTGTTTATTTCAAACACTGACAGTAGTAACAGTGGCTGCAAATGTATGTTGCCCACTAATGTATAATCATTCAGTACTCGGTACATTTTCCTGTCTGTTAGGTGCATGTTCGTTTTCTTTTCTCAAAGCCTTAAGTCTCATTCTTTTCATTTGTAAACTGATCTTCAGATTATCATCTTGAGTTTTATTTATTATTGTGCTAATGGACTGCATATTTTAACTTTTCTGTATGGTGGATAAATTCGTCATAAGTGGAGGAGGTAAAACCAATTACGAGTAACAGTGGCGATAGTGTTGAACCACTGCCAGTGAATAGTGCGACAACGCGGTACCAGCATGGGATATAAGCGAAAATAGTGTTGAAGTTGAACCATCTACGAACAAGTCTAAAACCCCCGAGAAATGCGAAGTACAGATATTGCAGTAAATCCTACATTTGAAATATGGATTCATACAAAATATGTGTGATTTACGTCTTTCTCTCTCCATTATTTGCAACTAGTCTGTCGAATAATTCTATGAAACCATCCCTACTTCACAGACACTTGGTAACCAATCACGGCGATTATGTAAATACAAGTCTATCGAATTTTTGCGGTGCAAGGCAGGAAACTTGGATACAACTTCAAACGTAATAAACAATTTTACAAAATCAACAAAGGTGGCACTGGGAAACATCGTATGAGTCAGCGCTGCTAGTTGCAAAAAGTAAATCACCTTATATCGCAAATGAATCTCTTATTAGTCCTGCTGCTTTGATTAAAGAAGGTAACACGTTGCACAAGTATTCCGCTAAAGTATTGTACAGGATATTGTTGACCAAATAGAAGAAAATATTAAAGTGGACAAAAGATTTGCGATTCATATTGATGAGTCGGTAGGTGCGTGTGATGATGCTAAGTTACCTACATATATGTTCGATATTTGGACGCTAGAAGGGGTGCAGTTGCTCATGAGGTTCTAGGATGTAAACAATTACCACAACATACGGCGGGAGAGAATACTTTTGAAGTTCTTGATAATTTTATAAGATGAAAATTACACTTGCCGTGGGATTGGGCTGTAAGTTTGAGCAAAAATGGTGCACTTCATTGGCGGGTAGAAAAAGCGATGTAATTGCTCGTATTCGGAAAATTAACTCCGAAATAGTTTGGCAATATTGCATTATACACAGAAAATTTGGCAGCGAAGAGAACACCAGAGTTACACGAAATATCAAATATTGCCATAAAAGTAGTCAATTTACTATCATCAATTCCTTTGACCTTGCTGTAAAATTGAAAGAGAATCTTTAGGAAATGTCCGTTGGCAGTTCACTGAAAACAGAAATCGAGGAGATGTCAATTAGTGATTACTGATGTTATGAACACAAAGAGTAGACTGAACTTGGTGACACTGCTATTGCATATCTTCTTCCATTTCCCTCTACTTATTCCTGTGAGCAGGGTTTATCTGCAAAACGAAACGAAGAAATAGCTTGAATCCAACATCACCATGACTAACGAAGATTCAGCGACAAATAGAGGAGCCGATGTAGGTTTAAGGGTGCTCAACTACATGTTCATCAACGTCCAGAAAACAAGCTTAGTCATCTCATTAACAGATCAGAAGCATATACATATTCATATAATTTGTTTCTGTGTTTATGTTTGTGTGTGTGTGGGGGGGGGGGATATCTGTAACGCAGTTTGTGTAATTAAAATACGCAGGCTTAATGGCCGGCATCGACATTATAAGATGAAATATTTTCCGGGCTGTTTTCCCTGCTGGAGATTGGTGTTCCAGACGTTTCGTCTACAGGTGCGGTAGACATCCTCAGTGGCGCCATCGAAGTCTCCTCGGAGAAGGTACAGCCGCGTCTGATCCGTTATTCCAATTCCAATTATCTTTATTAAACTATTTGCCTGATGCCGGTACATGAGACCCGGCTTACAGGCTACAATTAACATATGAATATAACTAGCTAATTTAACATTGTGGTTTAGAGGAAAACTCATACGGTGACCATCATTAGATTACCGAGTACTATTTTCGTTGTTCTTAAGTGTTTGTTTGAGTGCCCTCTTCATATATACTGGCACTACACTACACTGCACTGTGTACGATTCCCGTGTTATACAGCGCAGCAGGTTGCAGCTCCTGTGGCTCCCGAGGTGGAGGCCTCGGAATATGTCTTGTTCTCTACCATTGAACAGAAGGGAGAGTAGGGTTCGGATGCTTGCTGTGGCAGCCTTATCCCGTCTGGGAGGTCTGGTACGGGGTGCACTCAGCCTTGTTAGTCCCGGGGGCACCAATTGAGGAGCTACTTGATATAAAAGTAGCGGCCGCAGGTCGTGAAGACCGCATAACTGGCTGGGACTACGAACCACCCTCCAGTACTGCAGCCCACCAATGACGCCTGTAGTGGGCCGAGGGGGGGGGGGGGGCGCTGCGGCTGAACAATAAGGCTTGGCCCTTCATGGGCTGTTGTGCCGTGGCTTAGGCTTATACCTACACGAACGTCTCTGAAATATGCCGTGTGCACACGACCGAATGGCTTGGAGCTAGTAAGAAAGCTGTTTTTAATATTGTGCGGTTGTTAGTGTCCTCAAAAGCTGTATTAGTATTATTTATTTCATAGTGTATAGCGTAGCAAGACAGTTGCTAATATTAATTTGTCGAAATGGATGAACTAAGTGTAATAAAATAATTAGTAAAACGACCATACTCGCAGTTGAAATACGAGGATAAGTTAGTATAGTAAAACAGGGAAGCCCTACTGCAGCTCTTCCAGACTTGCAGTGTGAGCAGAACGAAATGAATAGTCCTTAAAACACATTTTGATTTAAACAATTATTATGATAGGTATGTGTGGCTGACTGGTTCGTGTGAATTAAATAAACTTTATTGCTGGCCATGCTTGTTGTTTGTAAGTGAGGAAAAGCCCTGGTTCGTGTGAATTAAATAAACTTTATTGCTGGCCATGCTTGTTGTTTGGAAGTGAGGAAAAGCCCTGGAATACGACAGGTTTCGCAAATTTAGCGCATTTAGTCACAGCTTTGGATAAATGAGATCAGCAACCCATATAAAATCTTTTACAGCATTAAACACTTTCGGCACTAAAATGGATAGAGCATTCAGTGAACTATCAGATAAAATTGCTGGCCGTTTACATAATGGAAAGGTAGAAAATATAAATGCCCTGAATAGATTGATGTAGTGGCCCTTCTTGCAAATCAAAAATGTTCTTTTACAGGCCGCGATGAAGGTGAGGAATAAAGACAATTATATAGAACTGGCTAATTATGATGTAGCACTATCACAGCATTAAAGACAGCTACCGTCTTCAAAGGCACCTCTGCTCATATACAGAATGACCTAATCGATGTGGTGGCTAGTGTTAGAGATAACATTATGTCAGATACTGACAAGGCTACTTTTATTGTACTCATGCTCGATGAAACAGCTCATGTCACAAATAAAACTCGCATATGTACTATTCTCGCTATGTTTACGGTAAAGGCAATTACAGAGAGCGATTTCTACATTTCACTGATGTAAAATTAATTTTTAAAGAATGTTGGCAAATCTTCTCTGAAGTTTGATCTTGCACAACTTGTGGAAGTCGGATATTGTTGTTTTATAGCATTGTCGTGGGCTCGCGGCACGAGTGAAAGGAAAGACTGCAGCTGTGTAGATTTCATTGGAATACCTGTAGAAGCTGGGGGAGGGGGGTTATTACATTTAACTGCTTGCATGAACAACAATACCTTGTTGAAAATCAAATAGGATGTATGGTTATTGTTTGTCGCTAATAATACAACTCAATTACATTTTACTAATAGGCCTATATCGTCGCCGGTATCTTAAAAATAAATCACAGCTTCCTTTCAGAAATCTGTTTTGTTTCAACAATGAATGTTTAAATATGTTTCAAACTGTTAGCGATTATATTTTAGTTTGTTAGTATTCAATGGACTTTATAGTGAACGGCTGTAAGCACATAGGGTAAAGGGTACAGGTGCAGAGGGGACACCTCGCTCACTTCGACCTACACAGATCTATTGTGGCTACCACCCCCCAGTAGGCAGGGATGAAGTGAGGGAACCGAAGGTGCCACACAGGGTCGCAGACCACAAGACGCCCGGAAGTCCCTAACAAGTGCTGCGATCGCTTCATCCTGGTGCCAGGCTACGCCATGCAGCCGCCACACCGCGGTTCTGGTGTTGCACTGAGCGTCTCCACCCCCTGAAGGAGGAGAAGGCTGGCCAAACGCCACGTAGCGCCGAGAACGGCAGTTACCATGCGCAATCATCCGCGTCATCCTCCCGGCACCGCCAACACTAAACGCCTGAAAGTGCACCTGAAAGACGATAAGAAAATGGAATGAAGGGAAATGATGGAAAGGAAACCGTGGCATGAAATAATGCACCCCAGCATTCGCTAAGTGACAAGGAGAAACACGGAAAAACCCATGTCAGATTGCGCGGCCTGGGCTTGGAACCCGCGACCTCTCAAACGGGGCGTACAAGCACTACCGCCTGAGCCATCCCGCTCGGTGTGCACATAGTGCATCTTTATGCTCATTCTAATATTGTTGTGGTGCTACGTCTAAAGTAAGAACAAATTAGAAACTAAAACCTTCACTTGTATTAGTAATATTTCTAGTTCTTTGGTGCAAAACTGACAATGTTTGGAGTTGACTCCAACTCATTCTCAAAGCTATACAAACAAATTCGTTACTAAAGCTACTGATGTTCATTTTAATCACTAATCTCTGAAAACAAAAATCTATAAATACAATCTATAGAAGGTGTTTCAAAATTCATTTCACGGTTCCTGTTTTTTAAAATAAATATTTTTACCCAAACCATTAAATCTATAGGTCCACTTAATTGTTTTAATAATATAACTTCTGGATTAATTTCATGAGTAAATGACCAAAATCTGCAGATCATTTTAGTTCACTACAGTTTTACTAGTCATTTATGATCCTGATGATGGGAGAGATACACACTTCCAAAACGTCGATGGCTCGAAGCCCGAGAACATCTTGAATAGCTGCTTATATTGTTTGGGGAAAATTGGGAGCGGTAAATTTTAGCACTGCCTAGGGGCGGCAAAGTACCTAAATCCAGCATTGGCTGGCCCACTGTTATACAGGATGACCTGGTTAGCAATTGTTTGCGAGTGAACATAAGCTGCAATGGAAGCATGTTGTTACTTTGACAAGTTCCTCAATTCAGTTTATCAAGTTTAAGAAAATGACAAACAGGAAATATAAAATAATCTTAAACCAAAAATAATTTAAGAACCACAAACGGTAAAGAAGTAAAGAATAATGCATCAATTACCATTGAGAACTCAAATTCTACAAAAAGCGCGCCAGACTTTTTAGATCAAATTCTGGAAATTGAGACAACCATAATTTCTACAACATTCTCAATCTCCACGTACTGGTGATTTTTACACTGGACAACTCTGTTTTGTTTTCTTGTTGTCACTAAGACACGTGTCATTGGAGGGCTGTTATTTAACATACTAGGTATACTCACTCAAAGTTGCTGTGGAATATAGCTATTGGACACCCTTCTTGTGAGATATGCTTCCGTTAACTACTTTACTAGCAACTTAACTAAGGTAAAGGGTACAGATACAGAGGGGGACACCTCGCTCACGTCGACCTACACAGACCTATTGTGGCTACCGCCCCCCCCAGGAGGCAAGGATGAAATGAGGGAACCGAAGGTAACCCACAGGGTCGCAGCTAGACAAGCCACAGAGACGCGTGGAAGTCCCTAACATGTGCTGAGATCTCTTCATCCCGGCGCCAGGTCATACTGCGGGTCTGGTGTCGCACTGAGCGGAGGACAAGGGTCTGTCAAACGCCACCTAGCGCCAAGAACAGCAGTTACCATGCGCAGTCAACCACGCCATCTGCCCGGCATTGCCAACACTACACGCCTGGAAGTACACCTGAAAGATGAGAAGGAAATGGAATGAAGTGGAATGATGGAAAGGAAATCGTGGTGTGAAATAATGCACCCCAGCATTCGCCTAAGCGACATGGGGAAACCACGGAAAACCCCTTATCAGAGTGCGCGGTCACGGGGATCGAACCGGCGACCTCCCGAATGCGGGCCACAGACGCTACTGCGTGAGCCATCCCGCTCGGTTAATGAAGTTAAGTCAAGCTTTCTCCTGATGTGGATGAATACCCAAATAAATGACTGGTGAACTCGTGGATGAAATGTTCAATAAAGCATAGAAAAGAGCAAGAGTTGGTTGCAGGGGAGGTGATGAGTGAAGTTAACCTGGTTGGGACCCAGGTAGATCACTATTACCTAAAAGGCCATCGAGTCCCATGGCTTGTGGAGTATACCGTACATTTCACAAGAGCATCCACTCCACCCTTTGTACTATTATAAATATTGATTATTTCTGTTTTTTTTTTTTTTCTTTTGGTTCTGGGTTTTGAGCTGTATGGTGCGCAGAGGAAATCAAAATTAGGGCTTTGATATTTTTAGACACATGATATAATGTTTTCAGGAAAACCATACAGAAATTAAAGTACCTTTTTCTTTGTTGAAGGTGGAAACTCTTTGGGATTTCTCATTTGTTTCTCTTGAGCGTACCTATATAACTTAGATTCTCCTCTTATAGCTCCTTCGATGGATGAACACCAGTTTTCAGCAGTGCTATTATGGTTAGTTCATGTGATGGACCTGCAAAGCCTAAGTACAGCCTTAGTTGCAATATCAAGATGTTTGTCTTCTTTGGTTAGTGTTTCTGCATTGCTACCTTTTCCAAAGATATGCATTTAAAAAATAGTGTGCTCATGCATCATTCAAAATCACTATTTTATGACCCTTATTTGTAGGCCTTTTTCGCATGTACATCCTAAATTTACATCGTCCTCGAAGACCAATTAGCATTTTATTTATTCATGCATATTAGCCAAATAAATATGTTTCTTTGCAGTTCTTAATAGAGTTCTGAAATATTCATGAAATGGCAGTGCTTGTATTGGCATCAAAATTAAAGGAAAGTTAAAATTATACTTATACATTTCAAGGATATTAGACGGTTGAATATCTCCAAACCTGTACTATCATTCACAAACATTGCTTTTAAATTCTCATTGTTTGATTTAAATACAGGTGAAAAGAACAAAGTCCTATAAATGCTTTCAATTCTTCTAGATATAATTTTGGATATTCAATCTTGTTTGGCAGTTTTAGTCAGTCTCTCGGTTGTTGCAACTTACTGTTGGTGTGCAGCACTATCTCTCTTAGTATTCCATTTGTGAAAATTATTACTTTCAAGGCTCCTTTCTCTGTAGTGTCTGGCATGGGCATCGCGAAGGGGGCAGGGGGGCGAGCCGTGCCCACACTTTTGCAAATTAATGCATTTAATGTGCTGTGAATGATTCACTATTAGACTGTTGTTTTAATTTTCATGTATAGAACAATTTTTATTCAGCACAACTTAATCCGACTATCCACAACAAATACTGTAACTTTGGGCAAAAGAAAAATGAATTAATGTAGACGCCACCATGACCGAGCGGTTGGGCCTTTCGCCAATCATGAAGGCCGCCTGGGATCGATCCCAGGGACTGACATGTGGTATTCTTGATGCATGAAACGGTGTCTGAGCGGGCTTTATACGGGTGCTCTGGTTTCCCCCACTGCTCATTCCACCAAGGGCTCCAACATCCCTTTCCATTTATCCATTTCGCTTGCATCTCATATCCTCCTCTTCCTCATTCCCATACCTGGTGCTTGGCTGACCAGCCGCTTCTAGGTCTTCACTCTGGTCAATAGGTTCGTCTGTTCCCTGACAGTCATTTGACACTAGGCACAGGCTTATAAGTCCTAGGGGGTGACGATCCTACATAAGGGTAGGATTAACAGGTCAAGAAAGAAGGTAATGAATTAATGTTTTTTCATTGCAAACTTCCAACATGCGGCACCCCACTGAAACAAAGTCTGCCGATGCCCATGTAGTCTGGAGGAAGCCTTTTCTGCACCAACTATCACTGGCAAATGTCTAATGATATTGTGTCTCTTTGTTTGGACAACTGCTGCCAATCCCTACACCACTTATGTCCATCTCTGCCATAGTAATAAGATGTATGTCAGTAATTTTCCATTGATGTATCATGCTCTACATTCAGAGAAAAGTGTATTTTCTTTGATTGGTCCTCATCTGCACTCTGGTTATCATCACCTTCAGTTTCTGTATTACTATCAAAACCACATACAAATCTGGATCGGAATACTCTCACTGTCTGTAAATTCCCTTTGTTCTGCATCTAGGGCATCCCATGGTGAATTATTAAACTTTGGATCCTAAACCTGCATCGCCCAGGAGGCCATAGCTATGTAAAAGGAAAAAGAAAAAAATAGCTCAATTATTCGGAGGTAGGAACATAACCTAGAATGTGGTATATATTCTATGTACCGCAACCCATAATCAAAGCAGTATAATTTGTTGGAAATTAATTATTCCTCCACACAGTAGCCAAAAGTAGGACAAGGTTGGAAAAGTTTGAATGAGAGCGTGCCATAGCAGGGATTTGAACCATGGCACTTCTGGTCTCCATCTGGTTGCTCTAACCACTGTGCTACCATGACAACATGCCAAAAAAGTATTAAATTCCCCAACTCTCTTGCATTTTTCCCAGCAAATCACAAGGTCAATGAATTAATTAATTTTGATTTTGCTCCAATGGAACAGCTTAGTAGGTTCATATCACCATCACCACCACCACACCTCCATCATCAATATTATAATGGATGACACAAGATGTGCATTTATTAGCCAGTCAATTGTTTACTGAACTTGGGAACAAAGGTTCCCAAAACCTGTCCTAATTTTAAAATGTAAGTGAGGTTTAGCACAAATAAAACTTGCCTACAATTAATGTGTTTAACACCGCTTGTTCAAAAATCTTTCTATCATTGTTGTATTCATTCCTATATTTGAGTAGGTTACAGTTGCAGCTCACGTGTTCCAAAAACGTTCATTTTGGTAAACAACTGAAAACCAGTTTGTACTGTTTAATCCCATTTACATTTTGATGGAAGCTATTATTATGAAAAAAATATGCCTAAATATTATGAATTAGCTTTCAAGTTATGTTTATTTAGGAAAGTATGAAAATATTGGGCTTTAAATATTGGATTATGTGAGTTTTGACTCTAATCTCCAAATCATGAGAGTTTTGAAAAGTGTGCTTTTGAAACATGTGAGTTTAGAAAATGACTAATTTGGACTTGTGAGTTTTGATGGTAAACATTTGAGATAATAAACAAAATTTTAATGTTACCTACAAAAGAAGCTAGCCAACCTCTGAAATAAATTAAATTATTAATTAAAATTAATTAAACAGCTTCTTAGGATTGTTAAGGCTTATTTTATCTTTGAAACTTGATAGCAACTTCTACTGGCAACTTTATCGATTGGCTGTGAGTGCCTTACATCTTAATCTCCAAAATAAAATAATCCTAGTTTACAAAATATTACAATAATAATATGCTGCTTAGTGTGAAAATTCAAAATCCAGTTATGCTCTTAAAAACAGTTGAAATGTTTTAGTGTTGCATTTATATCACTAGTTCAGCTTCCTCAGACATAACTTTATGCAGCAGTTCTAGCTCACTAGAATTTGGGGCACCTAATGGCATGCACATAAAACTTTAACTCCTCAAATTCCCTTCACTTTTAACCATAGTACATTTTCAAGAGTCTTTCAACATGCCTAACCTTTTCTAATGGTAGGTAGGACATTCTTTGATGGAATTCAGAATCAATATCTTTTGCAGGGGCTCCAGTTTTCAATAAAGATTTAAACATCCCAATATCATTTTTGGATGTCATTCTACCACACGCAAGAGTTTGTTTCCTAATCTACACTTTATATAAATATGTTTACGCTTGACCTTTTGGAATTAAACAACTGTTTAAGAACGTTAAGACCTATTTTATCTCTAAAACTTGATAGCTAGTAACTTGTGCTGGCAACTTCATGGATTGTATGTACATGATTTATACTTTAATCTTCAAAATAAAATACTCCCGGTTTCCAGCTGGATCCAAGAGTTTTAGGTTTAAAGTGTTCTGTTATATGTGGTTATACATGCACAATGCACTCCATTAGCAGTAGCAGTAATAGTAGTAGTGATGTAGTAGTAGTAGTACTAGTAGTAGTAGTAGTAGTAGTAGTAGTAGCAATATCAATAGTAGTAGTGATATAGTAGTAGTAGTAGTAGTAGTAGTACTAGTAGTAGTAGTAGTAGTAGTAGTAGTAGTAGTAGTAGTAGTAGTAGTAGTAGTAGCAATATCAATAGTAGTAGTCGAAGAAATGTAGTAATAGTAGTAATTAATATTCCAATGTAAATTACCCAGACCCTGGCAATTGAGCAGAGTTGTTTGTTTATTTATCTCCTATGCTGGCCAGAAATTAATTTCTAATTAACTGCTGTGTAAACAATGTGAGAATGGTGAAAGCACACATAAACACTATTGAACTTATAGATGATATATTGTTAATGATTATTGCAAAAATTTGAGTATGTATTCATGGAATGCATAACAGCATGTTATGTGCAAAGCTTAGGTGTATAATTTGCACCAAAAAACAACCTTGACATTTTCCCCCCATTATGGTGCAGTCTGGTTATATTTGGTGATATCCCAACCGTTGGGTTGCATTAGTGCCACCAACTGTTTGTAACATATAACCATGATAAAGCTATGGCCATAGTTGGTGTCATTGTGCCTGTTATGTTGCCAGTTTATGAACGTGTTGCAGGGAGGCCAACCAATAGATTTTAAAACAAGATTCGATTTTGATGCCACATTAATTAATTAATCAATCAGTGGATGTAATGCTCGTTTTTGCGTGATTTTGTTTTGAATTGTTTTAGAACAGCATATGAATTATAGTTAGTGCTGTTATTTTTGCATTCGCTATATAGTAGTACATCTTGTATATATTACAATATTTAGTGCTCGGGAGTAATTTTATCCAAAAGTGTTATTGCAGAACAAGATTTGCCGAAGGTGAGTACGTTCATCTTGTTTTATGTGGTAACGATGTTCAAGCATTATTATCGTTTGAAAGCGTGTTACTTTAACACTGTGGTATTTGAGGTTAGAAGTGGCTTTATTATGTACGTCGACAGGACTGCTTTTCGTGATACTTCCGTCAGCTGTTTAGTGTAATTTCAGTCATTTTGAACTCCTGAGGACTGCCGATAAACTGCGCCAATTATAACATTATCACATGCCAAATATCCAGGACCTGATTTGCATTAAATTACTTTATTAATGTCACATCACATGCACAGTCTCGAAGCTTGCTTACTTTTCCACATTTTTGGAGCAGTACATGTATCCGTGGTTGTCCACTTTCTGCAATATGTGACAACTCTTCTTGCATCACTATGTGTGTGAAAATCTTTGCACTTTAATTGCTGAACTTGATGCTATTTCTCTGCAGCTGCCTGCCAGAGTTGCAGAGGTCTTAGCGGACGACAAAACAGCGCTTGATAGAGTTTTTAAGTTTTTAGCGGAGTGTAGCATCAATTTGAGGATTTAAAATTTTAGACATCTCTTATTATGCTTTTTGACATATTTATCACCTTGTTTCATATCTGGCTATTGCCACTGTTTTTTTACCCTTTTGTGTTTTCCTTCTTGCTGGTACTTTTATTTTTGAGTGCCATGAATCTTTTAAGGGCACTGATGACCTAGAATTTGAGCACTCTTAACCCCCCCTCCCCCAAAAAAAATTGATGCTATTTATAAAAAACTGAAAGAACACATAGAACACAGTCCTTCATCTCCCTAGGTACAGAGTGATAATATGGCAAAGCATGAAGAGAGGCGAGGGAACTACCAATGCCTGACTGGACGAAAAAGCAATGGGACAGAGCTCACAAGATCCACAGAATCATGAGACTTTGGACATAACCTGGGAGGGTTTTTGCCTATTTAAACTTGGATCAAGTAAGAAATGAAACCAAATTTCTGAAAATCATATTCCACTCAGAAAACTGAGTCGTAACATAGTGTTACCTCCATCTCTTTGTTTTTTTTTTTTTTTTTTTTTTTTTTTTTTTTTGTAATCTTGTGAGTCATGATGGTAGCCTACTCATTTACAAAACAGAAAAGGCTTTTGAGAGCCAAGGAGGGAACTTTTATTTGTGTTTGAGTAAATACTACTGTCGTTGCTGGATTCTAATTTCAATTTCAGCAAGACAAATTTCTCCATGTTAAAATGTTGTTGTTAGCTAATGCTGGATTTCTGACAATGAAGTCATTAATCCTCTTGCTCTCCAATATTTTTCACTGATGATATTGAAGAGCCATGTTAAAATGTAAAACCTAACCAATACATGCAGGTAGTTTAAATCCTATTTACCGTTAAGAGGGAAGAGGAAACAGATTATGAAGTTGTTGCAGGTATTCACTTTCATTCAAATTATTGTCAGTGGAAAAACTAAAAATTATCTGTAACTCATTTTGCAATCTGTGCAACTGTTTGTTTTCTTCAATAAATTAAATAAGATTAATGAATTCTAGTTGCCAAATATTATATTAATTTTTATGCATTATTACAAGGACCCAGATTTTTCAAAACTACGTATGTCCATATGCAAATCCATATTTTGGATGCTAGTGCATATTCAAGGATATATGGATATTTCAGTGTTTATTTACCTTATGTATAATTCATTAGTAGGGAGCCGCTCTTTATGTGGCAAGAAATAATATTTATTTTTTATATGCCAAAGTCTATTAAAATATTTGGTAAGAATATTAAAATATTTTTCTTAAACTCCCAGAAATAAGAAAGTTATTTCTATACTATTGTTTGAGGTACTCACCACCTGTAAATGGATAGCCACTTCTCAGTGAGTTCACAAGTAGCCATGGAGGCTGATGAACATTGAATGTCAATTGAAATGTACAAACATGTCAATAAATGTACAGAATAACATTTAAAACACATATTCAGGGGGGAAAAGAAGAAAAGGAAAAGAAAACAGGGATAATAGAGAAACAATCAAAACTTCCCTGTAATTATATGACTAACATAATATATATTTACGGATACAGATTGAACTTTGTTTTAAACTTTCACTAGGCTTTCTCTGCCACCTCCTACTCTTTGGTTATGTTATAGTATCATTAGCAATGATCATCTTTTGTCAGATTGTTCTATACATATACATTTAAGTAACTTTCACACAGGCATCAAATGCAATTGACAATGATTAATGAACAATGATTTGTCACTAAAAAAGCTAGAGATCATTTACAAAGCTACATAAGCAGTAACGGGATGATTTGTCATTCAGATTATCTTATACAGAATGAAATGAGCTAGAAACTACTTACAAAAAAGGATTTTGAGCTTAGGTACCCTTTGGCAGCAATTTTAAAGCATTGAAATTGCAAACTTTTTCCTTAACCCTCTAGTGGTTGCTAAGGGCCTGGGAGACCCCTATGTTTCTTTAAATGTTCTAGTTTTCGAATGCAACTGTGCAATCGCCTGGCTAGGACATGTAATATTACACCTTATTTGACTGCTTGACAGAGTGACAACCTGATCTGTTTATTCCTTTAGCTCCAAGAATGACTAATCGGGTAATGGTAAGGTACTTTTGTAAAATAGTTATGTTTGGTTCTGGTGTTATATTTGTGTTCAAGTCATAAAAGCTGTACTACAAATGTTCACGAAGTTAAGAAGCATGTTTGAGTGTGAAAGTGTATATCAAGATGGGTATCCATTTACGTTATGTGGCCTACTGTTTCCAAGGTCACCAGCCGAGACTGATGGTTTTTAAGTGTGCTTTAAAACGACAGCTCCATGTCAGTAGATTTACTGGCATGTAAAAGAACTCCTGCGGGACAAAACTTCGGCACGCCGGTGATGCTGATGTGATCCTGGCAATTGACAGCATCATTTAACATCAAAATATTTTTATTCATGATTTCCAAGTTCACCAGTTCAAACCTAACCTATACTGATTGATTTTACTTTTACTCATTTTGATAGGTTTCCAACTTTTCAGCACTTGTCATGCAACTCTGCACTAATTCTCCAATATATTCAATTGTTCTGCTATGTTACTTCCAGCCCTCTTTTCTTCATTGCTTTGTCAATACCATCCTTCCAAGTAAGAGGGGCCCTCTCTTGTTTGTTCTGAACAGCTAACAACCTTCTTTGGTAACCTTTCTTCCATTGGTTTTTAAGTGTGCTTAAGCCCAAAGTCAGTAGGTATATTGGCATATATCTCCTGCAGAACAAAAGTCAACACACTGGTGGTGCTGGTATCATCCTAGCAATTGACAGCATCATGAACAAAGAGAATATTTGCTTATGTACCTGATTTGCCACTTTCAGAGGCTACTAACAGTGTAGAAACTTGCAGTGCATCCTGCATGAATGTCTTCAGTTAATTGACAACACAATTTCTTCTCTAAATTCCACCCCTGAGAAAACTGGCTAAAGAAAGGTTAAAAGTAAACTTTATGCAGTACTGGACTCAAACCAGACTGAAGAAAACAATAAGTAAGTGGAATCAGACAATGTTTGCCAGATGAATGTTCCAACCATTTAATGCCAGTGTAAATTTATTGCCCTATGATGCCCATTGACGTGAAATGATGATTTTCAGAACTAATTCTTTCCGATACTAACAAATCCTTAATTGCTGAGTACATTGAGAAACTGATGACACACTGTGATTGATCATTCAGCAAGGAATGAAACATATGTATTCACAAGCTAAAATAAAATAATTTCCATGATAGACGAACCAATATTCCCTTATGTTTTGTGCACATTTTCAAATTTTAATGCACACCTTAATGAATATTACACACGTTTTTAGTGCATATAAATCAGCTACATAATTATTACACTTTATTGCTCCAATATCTTTACATTATTCATCCTTTAACCTTTCTTATTTATGTTTAAAGTTGTGTTTTTTCTATGGGTTTATTAGAAGGCTATGTCTACATGACAATTCTAAAGTACCACAGCTATCCAGCCATTGAATTTTCACTGTCTCAATTTCAAAATTGTGTGACAAACTCCTTTGGGATTGGGAAACACTTCACTGTGCAATATGATCTGTCTGGATTTTATATTTTAATAGAATAAAGGAGAAAAGACTTATCTGATACTCTTTATTTCAAAGGAATGGTTATGTATACATCCACAAATAGCAGGAAACCATAAACAAAGCAGACACTGTCTTCCCTTCTTGAGAGTTTCTGACTAGAGGAGCTTATCAAAGGCAATAATCAGACATAAATATTTAATTTCCATTTAGGGGCAAGTATTGATTATAGTTCTGAAAAAGTAAATAAATTACAAATATTAATCTGAAATTTGAAGTTATGAAAGGGATGACCATTCAGAAGCAATATCTTTATCACATAACTCGTAGTGCAAATTGTTTAGTTATTGCAGATTTGTTATCAAAATATGACTCAGAGAGCATATGGATTTATCAGTAGCATCTATAAACTACTCTAGTCCAGAAGTTAAACCATATTTAACTTAATTTTATCAGAGAAAGTAAACAAAATTAGTGCAAGGTTTATCTCATTATAGTTCCATGCTCTAATTGTGAAAACTGCACAAGATGTAAGTAAAAAGGGTCATATGGCTGAACATTTTCCAGGGAAGTGAATCCAGGGAAGTGATTGCAAATTTTAAAATTAAAGTGCTTGCAAAATTAAGTAATATTATGGTTAACTGTCCCAAGATGAATGACTATTAGATTCAATGCCGTGAAATGTTGGAGTAGCCTGTTCATTCCACTAGCTTCAGTTTTGTTCACCCAAGGCTGTGGTTTAAAACCCGACCCAGAGTGATGGTTTTTAAGTATGCTTAAAAGCAATAGACCCATGTTGGTAGATATACTGGCAAGTAAAAGAACTCCTTGGGACAAAATTCGGGCACATTGGCAGCACTGATATGATCCTAGAAATTGACAGTGTCATTAACAAACAAAACACATAATATATGTATATCCCTTGTTCATGGCGGGAAGTTGCACAAGAGAGCATAATGTTTATTATCAGAGGAATATGTTGAATATTTTACAGAAGAATTTGCATTTTGTGCTTCAGAACACCACAGTGTTAGTGCTGTTGCCTACCAAGCGAGAGACCCGGGTTTGATTCACGGTACTGGTGTGGAGATTTTCTCCTGCTGGGACACCTGGTCTGAGTTTCACTCAGCCTCGTTATGTTGCCAAGGGGCAATCAAGAAGCTAATTGTTTGAGAAGTAGTGGTCACTGGTTGGGAAGGCTGCAACACAGCTGGGAGGGACCAGGCTGCTGACCAAGTACCACCTCAAGTACTGCACTCCACTCATGAGCCTGTGGTGGGCAGAGGTGGGGGCCACAGCAGCCGGGTGATAGGTCTTGTCCCAGAAAGGGCTATTGCAAGGAGGGTTTAGTTAATTAGTTAATGTTTTATGCATATGTCCAGGACTGTTAGTAAGTGAATGTTATTATTTTTATGCTCAACTGTGCTATAACTTAGTACTTATGTGACACTGTAATGAACCTCATTATCCACCTATATTATCAAAGGTACACTGATAAACCACCAATCAAAGTTCTGCCTCTTCATAATGACTCTGGTAACCAGCCATCAACATATCTGCATGTAGTAATCAATACTTTGAGGTCTGCACACATTTCCACACCACTGTAAGTGAAACTATCCATTCCCACATGACATCGCAGGCAGTGTGACTGCTAAGGATGTAACTTTTTTATGCCCTCACTTTCCTGTGTCATAATATGATGAACTTTTACCTCTGTATGAAGAATTGACTAGTCATTTCAATATTCCTTTAAAAAAAGTCACCCTGGAATCCAAACTCATTATTCACCACTCGCTGACTATTTTGAAACACAAGATATATACTGTAATTCATCTAATACAAACAATAAAAGAGATAAAAGTGTTCAACCAAGTCTGCAATCATTACATATTATTGTTTATTGCTTATAATGATTCGGAGATGCAGTTTGTCTTTATTTCTACAGCAAGCATGTAATTCTGTCATAACTCTAGTAGCACATTTCGGTGCACTAATTGCTTCTTGGTATATTTAACGCAGATAGCACCTTCTTCCAATGATTTTCCAATGACCAAAGTGCCTTCTTAGAAGGCCTTAATATGTCTGACAGGTTCTTGAGGTCATTCGTGTTGTACATCTGCTTCCTAAACAATGTCTGCCCAGTCAATTGAAATAAATCTGCACACTTTCTTGAAAGCATCTCTTGTAGTAGGTATAAGTATAAATGCAAGTAGTAGAGCAAGAATGGCTCTTGAATTCCATCTTGCATTACTAATGTTTAGAATTTTCTGGAACTTAATGAATGGAAAGTGTCCTTTTTCCTCATCAATTCTAAACACACATGTTAGATTATACAGGAACTTTGTCATCTCTCCATCCTGATTTGTCTAGGCTATCTTCCATTCCATTCACATACTGTGATTTTAGCCTCTCGTACTCATTCACCAATTTTGATACAAATGGGTGTTCAATGCTTGGAGATGTATTCTCAGCAAGTTCATGATCCATCATTAAACATAGTATTCTGTCCAGATGCTGATAGACCTTTTCTGCAAACATTTTTTTGCAATCCGACAACTCCACTTTTTTTACCTGTGTTAACACTAGTTGTATCAGCATTGATCATGTTAATCGCATTCTACAAGTTATACTCAGCAATAATTTTAGCAATTCCTTCAGCAATAGTTTGAGCCTTTCCATTTTCCAAATGAAGTGCATCCAATTTTATTTCTGTTCTTTCATTTGAAAGGACCACGACCAGATATTCATTTCCCTCAATGTGTTTGCCATTGGAATGCAAGGACCACTCTTCTCTATGCAATGTTTCAATCATTTCTTTCTTTAATTTAACCACCTTTCTGAAAGATGATTTGTAAATTCCTGCTTGACTTGTAGTAGGAATGTCAATACCACCATGTAATAATTGCTCACATATCTTAGCAGCCTGTCTTGTTGAAACATGTGTAGATGTTACCAAGTTAGTTGCAGCTGCTATTTTGTTGTTTTTTCTGGTTGTTAAATGAGTATTAATTTCATTTTCATATTCACTGCTTTCCAAATTACACTGTCATGCAATCACTGTGTGAGCAGTGCTGAAATGCCTTTTTATATTCATTTGAATGAATTTAGTCCAATTTGATGTTGAAATGTCATGCAAAGTTTAATTTCTAAGAGGGAACATGGATAACATGCTTTCCACAATGAGGACAACCCATATTCCAACCCCTATCTTCATTTACTCCTTTAGCTATAGAAGAACCAAGGAAGAGGTTATCGTTTATACTGTTCATGGCAGTTGATTGAGAAGTAGAAGAAAATAGCTAAAGTTTAAGAGTGGGTATAAATGTATTTTTTCTAGAGCATACTTGTTCTTTTGACACTTGTGTTTCAAATTGTGAACAATTATTTATTATATTCTGATTGTGTCATTTTTATCATGACTGACTTAAATGATTTACCATAGATACCACATATTGATTTTTCTTGTAAAGGAAAATCATTATACTGCTTGCAAAAGTTAAAGGCATGTGAATGCTCAAGCGGAGCGCTGTTGCAAAGCGTAGTGCGTGTACCAACAGAGGTTGTGTACGTAAGAGCTTGTGAGATGAGCGTGCCACATTCTGCAGCGCTGGTAGGAGGGGAAAGCTTAGGATTTGCTAGAGTCTGCAGTACAACCCGCCTCCATATGCCTTTAACTTTTGCGAAGATCATAACACAATTATTAAGGCAATGCATCAGTGAAAATCCAAAATTTTAGTTTTCTCCTCATTGCTTTGACTATTTTACCATGTACAAAATATATGTAGTGCATAAGAGGTTTGACTCAGGTGAAACCATTGTTCAGGTATTAATTTTTTATTCATAATTAGGTAATCTTTTTTGATATACTAATACAAACTGCTCTTTTGATCATACAGTTTGCCATAGCACTCCCAGATTTTTAACCTGAGCTTAGCTTATGAAGTTTAAGAAACTATTCAACAGGCATTTCTTAATTTTAATTAGTTTCATGTGGTAGATAAAAGCCAATCAAAGTGGTTTGTGTAGTGTATGGCGATTCATTTCAGTTTTAAATTGTGGAGCTTTCATTTTATTGAGGAACATATTTTTCTTGTTGAATATGTCTGTTGACAAGGTGATACATACACAGGCTTAGTGTCCAAGGCTTTCACTGAAAAATTCCCAGAAACAGCTTTACCTTATTGTAATGGAGTTCATCCACTAATTGAAAATTTTGAGGGATAGGCTGTTAGATGCCGAAGTATAAGACAATCTAAACACATTATTAGCCCTTTATTCTTTGAAGAAACTATGATTGATATTGTTTAATGATCCAAGCTTTCATTGGCCAGCTAGAGGAAGACAAAGTCACTACTATAGTTTCCAAAGCTGACAAGACTATGTGACTTCTGAAAGAATCTTTTGGGTTACATGTCATCTCTAAATGTACATGATCCCCTTGCTTGCCAGACGTTACTGCACTAGAGCATTTTCATGTGGGGCAGCATATTCCTAAGAGCATTGTTCACTTTGTGACTTAGAAACAACTGTGTAGGTGGGAAAGATATAACAAGTCGATCTGCAGAAATAGTTTTCCAATACCATTAAGCATGTTCAGGCTTGTATATCCACCTGTAAACAGTTTTTCTCAACACATATTAACTATACAGTGACCTTCTGAACAATCTATATAATAACAATGAGGTAAGGAAATGTAGAAATGTTTACATTTTTTTCAATTTCACTTATATTGTGTATCAGGATCTGCATCTTCAATTTGCTTTCATTCCCTTACCACTTACCTATCATAGGGAGCAACAGTATTAAATCCCAACCAAATTTACAGAATTTATATTTCTCTGCAAAAACATATTTTGAAGTCAAGTAAACTAAAAAGTAGATAAATAAGGCAGAAAAGCAGAAATTTTTGGTAAATATCAAACTTGATATTTAAATTCAACGTCTTTCATGAACATGACATGAAGAGTTTCACAAAATTCCCCCATTGCAAACTATCTTTTGAAAATGTATCGTAAGAATGTTTATTTAAATATTAGATATGAGATACTGGTATGGGATTAAAATTTTATCTTGAATTTTCTGTGAATAATTCGTGAAGCCTCTTCATTTGAATTCAGTTTCATGTGGTTGGGAAAATCTAACAGTTAAAGAGAAGCTTGCTGCAGAAAAGATGTAGGTATTCTTAAAATGTGATATTTATTTGAAATAAATGTGTAGTAAAACCACATTTATTTCCTTTATCCTGACTAAAATTAAGTGGATAGAAAGGTAAGCTTTTCTAACAATAGTTCGTAGAACAGATATTAAATGAATGTCATTGGGTAAAGAAACTCATGTGAATGTAACATTTGTCTGGATGGCTCAGTTGGCTAGGCACTGGCCTACTGATACCAAGCTCATGGGTTTAAACCTGGCCCCAGACCATAGGCATCAGCAGACTTTTCTTCAGGGGGGCCCCGCATTTTGGAACTTTGTGATCAAACAACATAAGTTCACTATTCTGCCGTCAAAAGCTGTAAAAGGTGAGTTGTATTTGTTGTGGATAAGCATATTAATTTGAGCTACACAAGCTATTGATTAGATTATAGAATTATATTACAGGTTTTGTTTCCAATCCCTGCTGATAAGTCATAGACTTAACCTGCAAAAATGAGTACAAAATTAAAAGTCGTTGCACAGAACCACTAATGGTGACAACAATTTAAACATTTATAACTGTCAGTAAGCAACTATTGTTGACGGAAATAATTAGCAAGGACAATTATGTAGCTGCTAATTGAAAATGATGCATTCCTTACTTACATTAAAAATGTAAATAACATCACTAGTGAGCTCATTTGTAACACAGGTGCTATGAAGCAAAAGAATCTCTCTCTTGTACAAGTGTCCTAAGGAAAAAGTTGTTCTCTACATCAAAATTAAAACAATAGTCTAATAGTCAATAATTGGCTGCACATTAAATTTATTAATTTCTAAAGAGGGGCTATGACACACCCTTGCCCCCCCCCCCCTCCCTTGCGATGCCCCTGCCCCAAATCGATGGTTTTATGTGTGCCAATAAATTTACTAGCATGTGAGGTAACTCCTTCAGGAAAAAAATTGGACAAACTAGTGGCACTGATGTGGTCTTGGCAATTCACTTGTGTTAATTTAATTTCTTGAATCTGGCGCAGAGGACCCGGGTTCGGTCACTGGTACCAGCTAGGGATTTCCCCCCCGCTGGGACGTCTGGCACGGGGTGCACTAAGTTTCGTTACATCCCTGAGGGTCAATTGAGGAGGTACTTGAATAAAGAAGTAGTGACCCCAGGTGGCGAAAGCCGCATAACTGGCCTAGAGGGACCGATGTGCTGACCATGTCCCTCCCTCCAGTACTGCAACGCACTCATGATGCCTGTAGTGGGCAGACGTGGGGTACACAGTGGACCTTGGAATGCGTAGGGCTGGTGCATTATTATTATTATTATTATTATTATTATTATTATTATTATTATTATTATTATTATTATTATTATTATTATTATTATTATTATTATTATTATTATTATTATTATTATTATTATTATTATTATTATTATTATTATTATTATTATTATTATTATTATTATTATTATTATTATTATTATTATTATTATTATTATTATTATTATTATTATTATTATTATTATTATTATTATTATTATTGTTGTTGTTCTTGTTGTTGTTGTTATTGTTGTTGTTTGTTGTTGTTATCATCAGTATTAAATGTATATGAATGTAATAACTGATTAAAACGAGATTATCATTTCAACTTCGGGTATCTGCTTCTGTAACTATAGCAATACAATCAATATAGATAAAATAGAAACAATAGGAACTGCTTCAGCAGAAGCAAATAACATAAAAGCCATTTGGGCAAAACAATGTAGAGAACAGTTGTGATTAGAATATCATGTCATACTTGCAAACAGTCTTGATATTGTCGCGCCGGCCGTGAGCCCGGACGTGGCTGGTATGAAATGCCGGTCGGGGCCTAATCTCCGATCGCCAACAGGAACGGGCCGGAGGCGTTTACCTGCCCGAAAGACACGGTCGCGAGCGGGACAATAGAGCCTCCGGAAACAATAGCTATTGTGTAGTGGTTCGGTGTCTGGACTGTTCTCTCACAGCCAGTCCCGCTCATTCTACTTCCTGAACCTTTCCACTGTCTAATAACTATATAAGGGACCTACTCCTGTCCGGGGGTGGTAGCAAGTAGTAGAAGTTGTTGTCCAGTAGTTCTTGTAGTGAAGTGTCAGAGTGAGTTAAAACGTCTACGAAGCGTTCAGTGGACAGTGCCTGTGAATCGTGCCGAGTAGCAGTTCAGTGCTAGTTGTAATCTGACAGATGGAGTTCTTGTAGTGAAGTGTCAGAGTGAGTTAAAACGTCTACGAAGTGTTCAGTGGACAGTACCTGTGAATCGTGCCGAGTAGCAGTTCAGTGCTAGTTGTAATCTGACAGTTCTTTATTGTGATTCGATTCGACAGTTCTGTGCTCTGTGTGTGTGTGTGTAGTGTTTAACGCCCGCTTTTACTACTACGGTACCACAGGCGGTAACACTGATGATACATGGAATGAAGATGGAGCACCGGTGGAATGAGATGGCGGGGGAAACCGGAGAACCCGGAGAAAACCCGCCCAAATGCCGCTTCGTCCACCACGAATACCACATGCGGGTCCCTGGGATCGAACCCGGGCCGCCTAGGTGGTAGGCGAGCGCGCTAACCGCTCGGCCACGGCGCCGCCTTCTGTGCTCTGAATTTTACAAAAGTGATCTAAGTGTAACGTTAGCATTGCGCTAACTGACTAGAAGGCAATAAAGTGTGATTAGCAGCAACTGGTGTTTTCTCATTTGTTACCATATTAATGCTTATAAATTTGCAGATAAGCAGAAATTGGAATATAATCAAATCTATTGTAAAAGACTTAACCCGTATACTTGTGAGTTACTTTTATTGGGAATTAGTTTAAGAGGTTAGGTCTGCCAGACGACTTTACTTTTACTTATTTTGTTCGTAGATTTACAAATGTCTGATATTTGATGTCCTGATTGTAAAGGATAGTATTCAGTGACGAATAGTGACCAGTAAAGTGCTATATCTTCAAAAAGCTCTGTACATATATGCTTTATACAACTTGTTTTAAGGATACCCATCGGTGAAAAAAGGCTAAAAATTTTCAAAATTGCCAAAAATGGATTTTTGTTTTATCAAATAGTATAAATCGTCTGCTTTATTTTGATATGCTTTTTATAGCCTTACGGCCTTTTTATCTATGTCACATGGCCGTCTGATTGCCTGTAAGTGGTCGTGTCCATTTAAATCCATACATATCCTTGCTATGACTTCAAACTTAGTTTTTCCACGTTTTTATTTTTAGCACTGTTTGCTCTTTAAAATGCTCCACACGATGCAATTTTCAGTATTTATGCATGAAACTTAGTGTACCTACTTAGAAATAACATTAAAAAGAAATGATGAGATAATTTTCTCATAACGTGAATAACTGCTGAGTAATTAAATATTCAAGTTTACATTTCAAAATTTAAATGAAAAAAATAATGAATTTAAACTTTAAAATTTATTTTTATCCAAACTAATAACAATATTAAGAAATTATCTCATCAATTTGCTAACATTCTATTACAGGACATAACTGAAAATTATCAATTTTTTCAAATCAAAATTGCATCATGGGGAACCATTTATACAAATATTAAAACAAATATAATAAAATATTAATATGTTTGCAATTAATCTGAAAAAATGTATGAAATTTAGCACAGTTACTCCTCACTATACAGTGATTGTTGTGTTAAAATTTCAAATAAATCCAATGAAAACTGTAGATTTTCAAAATTTCACAGATGGGTATCCTTAACACCAGTCGACATAATGTAACTTGTGAGGTGCGTCACACAGACAGCACATGCTAATAACAATGCTACAGTTCTCGCTTATAAACCGCTGGAGATGAACTGAAATCTTGACAATGCCATAGAACATTAGTGTGAAAGGTGGTGTGGTTGTGCCACTAGAAATGGTAGCAGAGATAGCGGTTGTGTTAGTATTCTAAACTATATTAGAATTAATTGGGTTTCCATGATAAAATATTGTAGTAATCACCGTGTTTTGATATTTCAGTATTTAAAATACATGTATAGTATGACTTGCATGTGCTAGAAAGCAAACAATTTCAGTGAAATAGTAAAAAAAAAAAAAAAAAAAAAAAAAAAAAAAAAAGGCTAATCAGTGAAGTCGTCGCTGATGCCTTGGAAAATGTAAATAACTTTATAAAAAAAAAAATTACAGCAAAATAAATGGGTCAAAAAAGTGTTTTTATTGAAGGAGAAAAAAAAAGCAAGAAAAAAAAAAGAAAGCCACCCAGTGTCCGGGGGTATAGCCGGCCCACGCTGTCTCCCGGGGATACAAATAGGGAGACGTATGAGGGCAAGCATCCCAAGAGGACTTCCCTAACTCATGCTAGCTTTTTTGAATTTGAACATGCTTTCATAAATCTACTCTCTCTATGTGCCTTGGATTCAGCACCGCTTAAACCTTCGTGCTGGTGGCGTTACGTGGACGGCACGTTCGTCATTTGGAGTCACGGAGAATCAGCCCTGACAGAATTTCTGGATCACCTCAACAGCATCAATAAACAAATTCAATTCACCATGGAGAAGGAACAAGACGGCAAATTGCCCTTTTTGGATGTCATGGTAAACAGAAAACAGAATGGCACACTAGGCCACAAGGTGTACCGTAAACCGACCCATACAGACCGCTACCTTCACAAGAACTCCAACCACCATCCGAAACAAAAGCGTGCTATGATTAAAACTCTGGCAGACCGAGCTACACGCATTTGCGAACCACAAGTTCTACACCAGGAATTTCAACACTTAGAGTCAGCGCTCCACTCTAATGGCTACGCAAAACGAGAAATTAAGAGAGCATTACATCCCAGTAAAGGTCCCAACATCACAGAAACAGCCGCAAACAATAGGAAGGGCAAGGCCTTTTTACCGTACATCAGATCAGTCACAGACCGCATAGGCAAACTACTTAAACGCCACAACATTGACACCGTCTACAAGCCCGTTCCGCCAAAGACCCCAGGGATCCTCTATCCACCGCAGGAGTATATAGAATACCTTGTTCGTGTGGCAAGGTGTACATCGGAACCACACAACGTAGTATAAAAACCCGCATTGAAGAACACAGAAGAAATTGTCGCTTGGGTCAAACTGAAAAATCAGCAGTTGCTGAACATGCCATACTCGAAGAAGGGGAACACATCATCCAATATGGTAACACAGATATTCTGGCATCTACATCCCACTACTATTCTCGCTTATTCCGTGAAGCCATTGAAATACACAAGCACAAAAATAATATCAATCGCAAAGAAGAAGGACTTAAACTCAACAGAATATGGCAAACAGCGTTAACAAAAACAAAAATCCAGAACCCCTCTCCAGCCAATCAGACGCCAGCTCCTTGTAGTACTCCACTGGTACAAGTCCAGCCCACTGGCCACCCGGACCTATCACAACGTACTTCCCCTCCAGCCGCCGACATAAATACCGCACCTCTGGTGGTGACCGTTTAACAAACACACTTAACATTGTAAATGTGTAAATATGCAAAATACAAAAAAAAAAAAAAAAAAAAAAAAAAAAAAAAAAAAAAAAAAAAAAAAATACAAAACATAAAAAAAAATACAAAAAAAATACAAAAAAAAATACAAAACATAAAAAAAAATAAAAAAAAATAAATAAAAAAATAATAAAATACAAAAAAAAAATACAAAAATAAAACAAAAAAAAAAAACAAAAAAAAAAAAAACAAAAAAAACCACAAAAAAAATATATATATAAATAAACAAAAATATCAAGATGCATATTTACACATCATAATAACAACAATAATCTGCCATGCGTACACGCTGAAAGATCTCTCACGTAACAAGACAAAAATAAAAATACTGGGCTGAAGAGGGTAAAACCCTAAACTGCCTGGGTTTTGGTTCTACCGAACCCAAAATCCAATTTTATTATTATTATTATGTGACCAGCACAGTCGGTGCTGAGATCTCCACTAGGAAACTTCGACCTCGCCGCCACTGAAGATGTCTGCCGTAGTCGCAGACGAAACGTTTGGGAAGAAGAAGGAACCCAATAGACCACGGCCCACAAGCCCGGTTAATATTATTGCATCTAGTACTCTATTGTCTAAAATTCAAGTGCTTTAAGGTTATTTATTAATGGAATTAAAATAAGCAATGCCAAGAAGTCAATATACTTGGGCCGGCATTTCCATCATATTACCACCTTATCCTCCTTAAGCAGCAATATACAACAGAGAGTCGTCCAATGTGACACAATGTTGGAGGACGACGTATAGCAAAATAAATACGAGGTGCATCCAGAAACTAAGTCCTGATTGCATCCAGAGATTGCAGTAAAGTTGCAGTTTTATGACGGCAGTAGTTACTGCTCTGTGCTAGGAGAAAATGCCTTCTCAAATATTGTCTCCCGCCTCACCAATATGCGTCCTGTGTAACGATCCAGCAGAAATGAACGAAGACCACGTGAAGATCTGTGAAGCAGTAAGATAAGAAGAATCAACCTCAAAAGTATTGGAGAGCACAAATGCTAATGGCTTCGTTGTCTCCTGCAGTCATGCTGCTAGCAATTAATGGAAGAAAGTAGCCAATGGACAATTAGTGTAATTGCTGAGTGTCCCCGGTGACACCAGAGGCATTACGCTTATGCATGGCAATGCAATATCGAAGAACAAAACAATTGTGTTGAATAAGTGTGGATAGGAGGTCTTCCAACATCCACCCTAGATCTTGCTCCAAGCATTTTCTGGCAGGAAAACGCTTTCACAGTAACGCTGAGGTGCAGAATGAAGCAACTTCATGGCTGAGGAGACATTGGAGGCAGAATCCTATGAGTTGGGCATACAATTAATGGTGTACCGTTACAATAAATGCCTCAACAATGGTGGTGACTATGTTGAAATGTAGCCAGTGGGTCTATGTAATTATTCCAATAAATATTTCTTACTTAGTGATGTTCTACCAGAAAAAAGCTACTCAGTAAAGTCGTCGCTGATGCCTTGGAAAATGCCGTTACAGTGACTCAAACAAAGGATTTGATGACTAGAAAAGCCAAGAAGAGCTCAACCTTAAGGAAAAATGTCACACCATTACTGTGGCAACCTTGTGTCTGCCAGAACCCAACTACAGGAGTGAAGGAGAAAGCACAACAGAACTGGAGGAGAAAAGAGAAAAGGAGTATAACATATAACATCTGCTAGCCAGTTTCAGAATAGATAGAAGAGAAGTAGGAATCAATCTTGAAAGCTAAGAAGAATGTGAAACTTTTGCAAGTATTAACTTCATGCTGCATGAATATGAGGGCAAGCATCCCAAGAGGGCTTTCCCTAACTCATGCTAGCTTTTGTAAATTTGAACATGCTTTCATAGACCTACTCTCTCTATTGTCTAAAATTCAACTGCTTTAAGGTTATTTATTAATGGAATTAAAGTAAGCAATGCCGAGAAGTCAATATACTTGGGCGGGCATTGCCATTGTATTAGCACCTTATGCTCCTTAGCCAATGTTTTGAAAAGAAGTGTTAATATGCTTAAATGACTGTTCATTTTAACATTAATCTATATGTGAATTTTTGTGTGTTATAGTCTCTAAGCAGCAATATAATACAACAGAGAGTCGTCCGATGTGACACAATGTTTGAGGACGACGTTAGTCTTAAAAAAAAAAAACCTTATAGCAAAATAAATACGAGGTGCATCCAGAAAGTAAGTCCTGATTCCATCCAGAGATAGATAGGAATGCGCGTGTGCACGAAAAGAGAGGAAGTATATGGTAACATTGCAGTAAAGTTTCAGTTTTGTGACGGCAGTAGTTACTGCTCTGTGCTAGGAGAAAATGCCAGTGAGTCTATGTAATTATTCGAATAGATATTTCTTACTTAGTGATGTTCTTGTTCTTTTTATCGGTCATCGGGACTTACTTTCTGGATGCACCTCGTAGATCAAAAACAGTGTTTTTTTATTGGAGAAGGAGAAAAAAAAAAGAATGGGCACAAAAGCCCATTCAGTCACAGTTCAAGATGTAAATTTTATCATGTAAAGGAATCTGTGTAAGCTTTATTTGCTCAGATTTTGAAGTACTTGTTTTTTGTTTGTAAGTATCACCTGCTGGGTGTTACACACTAAAGAGCATATTAGTTGAGTGTAATTGTACTTTTAATGTGGTATAAATGGTATTAGGGCTCCTGGTGTTCCTTAGGTAACTACATGAGGAAATATGTGTTTAGTATTATTCATTCAACTAAATAATATAAATTTTAATGTTAATGGTCAGACAAGAGAAGTATATACATATACATTGTTACTAATCTTGTTTTTTGTCACATGCAAGTCTTACTTCCCCTACCATACTAGTTACCCGCACCTTTCCATCGGGGGCATTGGTCCATAAATTGATTCAAAATTTAATGTCTCACTATAATTGAACACAATATGTATTCCATCCTGTACCTTTGCCTTTTTCAGCCAAGAGAAGGCAAAGTGCAGCGGTGGACATAGTTGGGCAGCACCAAATGCAAAATAAGTTGCCAACATAAAAGTTTAGACCACACCTCACAAGTTAAGGATTAAATATTACAAGAGAAAAAATAAGTAAATGAATATAATCTCTAGTTACCCTTGGATACTCCTTTACCTTGGAAGGACATCATAATTTATTAAAGTGCCAACCAGAATATGCTTATTGTAGTCAATAACATAATATTAAAGAATCTGCTGTGTTATATTCACATGACCATTCACACGGATATAGGTGGGCAAGCACAAATGAAAAACAAGTTGCCAACATAAAGGTTTAGAAATTTATTGAGTCTGGGAGACCACACCTCACAAATTAAGGATTAAATATTAGAAGAGAAAATATAACTAAATGAATGCAAATTAAATTTTGTTTTAAGCTTTTAGTGGGCTTTTCCAGTCACGTCCTACTGTTTAGTTATAATATAATTATAATTTAGTTATATAATTTATATTTGGCTACAAAGAAGAAAACTGAGCAAGGGTTGGTCAACAGGTTGAAGACATTCAAGGAAAAATTAGGTTTGAAATTATTTGGTTGGGAGACTGGTAAATAGTGAAATTAGCAATGGTAAATTGTAAATGAATGGTGCTGAGAAATAGTGTAAATTAAAGGGATCTGGAATCTTTATAGAGCAAGGTTACAAAAAGAAAGAGGAGAATTAGGGCATGAGCTTCTAGGGGAAATGAGAAAGGCTAAGGAACAGTGTAAAATAGCCCTTGTAAGAGGTCTCGCATTGTGGACTGTTGGAAAAAAGGTGCACGCCAGTCAACATGTGATAATAGAAGCATCAGGGAGGCATCTGGGCGGGTTTTCTCCGGGTTCTCCGGTTTCCCCCACCATCTCATTCCACCGGTGCTCCATCTTCATTCTATGTATCATCAGTGTCACCGCCTGTGGTGCCGTAGTAGTAAAAGCGGGCGTTAAACACTACACACACACATCAGGGAGGAAGAGAAATCCACAAGAATGTTCCAATGATGTAATGCCTGATGTATGGAAACTGCAGAGAAAGAAGAGGGGAGGAAACAAGTGAGGCAGAGAGATGACATTGGTCAGATGGTGGGAGACAGGACAAAGTCAGCCATGCATACACTTCAGAACAAGAAGAGGCCTAGTTCGGGTGTGACACAAGTTATGGGAAGCCGGAGGTGCAGTGTTGTGACAACACCAAGGGGCAGAGTGAGTGAGTGAATGGTGGTGTTTAAGGGCCCATTGGCAACTAGGTCATTTGGGCCCACCAAGTGGCTGTGTATTAGAGACAGAAGCGGAGAGTGTCATAGTGAAATGGGGCAAAAAAGGACTACAATAAGTAGAGCCAATTGGATCCCTTTAGATTTGAAAGGAAAAGTTCAATATAGGATAAGGCCTTAGGGAAGATAGCTCAGAAGTCAGGTAATAGCAAAAAGATAGGATTATATAGGTGGAGAAAGGTGAGGAAGAATTATTCAGGAGAAATTTGGAATGGAATTTGATAAGAAACAAGTTAGATAAAGACAATGAAGGGAATAATGTAGAGAATTATTAGTACAGTTAAAATTGCAGGAAAGGAAATGAAAGTAAGGAATAAGGGGAGTAAGGGTAAGGAGGGGTGGTATGACAAGGAGTGCATTGTAGCAAGAAAGGCAGTAGAATGGGAACTAAGAAGATGGAGAAAGGAAGGAGATCAGGAATCTAAAGAAAATTTTCTGATAGAGAGATAGGGGTATAGATGCTTATTAGATTCTAAGAGAGAGGATTGATAATAGATTAAAGGAAGCATTAAGTATGCAAGACAATCAGCAAGTTTGGGAAATTATAATATAATTAGCAATAAGGGTCTGTCCAGTGTTAGTATCCGGACGTTTGTTAGATTTCTCAGTAATAAAACCTTAATTAAATCACTAGATATGAACTTAGGAGTCAAGTTTCTGGTGTGAACAAATTGGCTACCTTCGCAATCCTCAGTTTACATTGCTTCATTAGCATTTTATCAGATTATATAAAATATATACATCTGTAAAGTTTGTGTTAGTATCTGGACGAGGAAACGAGGTATAAAAAATGTGAGTAAATATAAATGGTATTTCTCCTCAGTTTAATAACATATTGACCGTTTGATCATTTAATAGCCTTATACGAATCTTTTGTTTTGCAATGGATTATATTCATTTATACTACAACATTGGTATTATAATAGAACATTTAATAAACACAAAGAGGCGCATTAGTATTAGGACGTTAGTATCTGGACAAACATTCCTCACTGCACTAAATGATCCATCTTGATATTACCTGCCTCAGAAAATGATTTAAAACATTGAGAAATCAGACAAAAGTGCACTGCATACTACAGAGGCACAGTTATTAAATAAAACCTAGCCTAACAACAACAATAATAACACTAACAATAATGATAATAATTATAATAATGACTTTTCTGGCAAAATGAAGAGTTTGATTTGGCTGTTATTGTCATTCACTGTTTGCACTTATTTCAAACTTCTCATTTTAGCAACCATTATGTTTTCTTCCAAGTCCAATGCATACAGCTTATATCCAACAACATATGGAGAAATTGCCATGATCTGGTGGATTTTTTTGTGTGCCCTTAAGTGCAATCACACCTTCCCATTTTTCATCAAGTTCCTTCTTTGCAGATTCAATTTTGTTTGCTGGGACAGAAATTGCAGTGATGTTCAGTTGTTGGCAGCAATCACGGAATGTATCAGCATTACAGATGACTGTTCTCTTCGATTGTACGCTATTCCATTTATGGCATTTTGCTACTGCACCAATGCCCCTTTACCATGGGATGAAGCAAAAAAATGTCCACTTAAGACTTTCCAAATTCAAATTTTGTTTTAAGACGGTGACATTTGCAAAATTATGTTTCTGTTTAAACTGTGATGCAGCTCTGTCTGAGAATACATGTAAATACTTCATCGATGGATTTTTTGTTTTGATGATCTGTTAGTACAGCATGGAGAAATGTGTCAACACAATACCGAGCATGTGAGATGTTGTCCGAAACTACAACATAACTGTCACATGTATGTATCCCATACCACATCACAGCAGTGAATAATGATACCTGGGGATTTGACTGTATTTCATCCTGGTAGTTACAAGAATAGTTTTCAACAAAATCTATTTGGATCTTAACATTTTCAGGTTGTTCTCTAAGTTCATCCAGCACATCACTCAGCCCTTCTTCCACTAAAATGTACTCAAATCTCTTGTCTACTATTTTCCACTGGCAGTACTGTACTATAAGACTGCACCAATCATCATTCTGACAGTCCTCAAACAGAGTGGTAATCTTTAATTTGCAAATATCACAGTTGTAGGTCAAACAGTTCTCTTTACTTGGATCACAAACAGTGTGTTGAATGAACTGGGCACTGAAAGTTCCAAAACTAGGAAAGTAATTGGAAAGCAGTGATTGCAAATTTTTAAAGTTCTCAAGGTACCGACACATACATTGTGTGGTATGTCACAGTATGGTTTTACATGCACAGGACGTAGCTCTGCAAATTTACTGCAACTAATCTTCACCTCTGCATGCTGTATGCTTCATTAATTGTAAAGAGCATGTGACATCGGGCCACAATGTCTTTGGTGCTCCTGCCCAAACTCTTAACACAAGCAGTCTTCCTACCAAAGTCAACTTGATTTATTTCATCATTGTTATAAAACTCAACAACAGTCTTAATATTCTCATCACACAGTCTGTCTCTATTTCACTTGAACCTTCAATCACTTCAACTCCACACATTTCAGCCAACTTTTTAACATCATCTACTTTTTTTCCTGGACTCTTAGGCATTGCTTTGCTTGGCTTTTTCAAAGCCTTTCCCACTGCAGCAGGAGAGATTTTGTTGAACTTGTTAGATAAAACAGTTTCCTTTTTAGCAGCCCGACTGAGCCTTTTCCTCTCTGCATCTTTAGCTCTTCGCAGACCACGTTCTGTTGATGTTTCTGCACTTTTCCTTTTTTCCCTATATTTCCTCTTTATCGTTTTCCTCGAGTTTATAATCAGCATCATTCTTATGTATTTTCATGTCCTGCTTCTGTCTCTCTGCATTTGTTTTCACCATGCTGCAACACCTGGGCATACAGCAACATTGGAAGTAAGAAATAAAACTATTTGTAAATTAGTTGTACTCCAAAATATAATATGTACAGTTATAATTAAAATTAACTTACCAACGCTTAATTGTTGTGTACAACCCACACTTTTTAAGAAAAATAACAGCTGTAAGAGAACAAGCTTTGTGTATAACCAGAGGTTAAAGCAAAATGGCTGCAAAAATGTTAGTATCTGGACACAATAAGAATTGCAATTGGTTGGTTACAAAACATACTACAAACATGATAGCTACTGCCATCTCTTAAGAAGACATAGGATTAGCAGTTTTAGAAGCTGCAGCCAAATGTCCGTGTTTTCCAGGATGTTCTTGAAACATTTCTACAATTTCGTTAGTATCCGGACAATGAGGGAGAGCTAATTTCAGGATATTGTTTTTCTTAAATATTGCTGTTTAAACCAGAAATGCATATTGCTTAACTGAAGACAATGGTATTATGAAATTTTTAAAGAAAAAACATTCTCAAGATGAGCTAAATATAAGCTCTGAGAAGTCATACAATTTGCAACATTTTTAGGCAATTTGCTCGTACAATATAAACAACTTCTGTCAACAACTTTACTGTCCAAAACATAAACTTCAATGCTTTTCTTATAATTTTTGTTTAGTTAGTTATGAAAAATAATGTTTTTACTTTTTACCAAAATTGGACACTTTCTCCTGGATAGACCCATAAATGGCATCTTTTGTTAGATTGTTCTATACATATACATTTAAGTAGCTTTCAAAGGTAATTAATAATGATTTGTCACCTTATATAGGATAAACTGAGCTACATAAGCATTAATAGGATAAGAGATAGAATCAGGACTGAAAGATTCAACGCCATAGCCAGAATTTGAACCACGTATCTTCTGCTTATCGAGTGGCTGCTTTAATCACCAAGCTACCATGGCCAACTTACCAGTATGACATTAAATTCCCCATTCATACCTTCCCGGGAGACCACAAGAGAATCTCATCAGAGATATTTATATCCTAAGGGTGGCTTACAAATAGTAAGTACTTTATGTCCTGGGTTTAAGTAACCTTTAGATGCTAATTATTCATTTATGCTAACAAACTAACTGTTTGTGTTTTCAAATACACAAGCCGTGTGTGTTTAAAAACACCAGCAGTTAGTTTGTTGACATAAATAAATAATTAATAGGATAATTAGTCATTCAGATAATCTTGTGCAGAATAAAATGATTTTGAGCATAGCTACTCTTTAGCAGCAATTTTAACAACATTGAAATTGTTAACTTTTCCCCTAAGGTCATTAGCAAGAGGATACTTTTATGGCTTCATAGTATACACCTTTCTGGAAGCAAGAAAGTTTTGCACTGAGATGATGGATGTTGCTCTGATGCTTAGTGTTTATCCCATGAATTCCTTTGTTAGCCGTGAATTAGGATCGATTGCATATAAAGAATTTTAGGATCAAGAATGCTGGCTAAGGTTAATATGTTCAACCTTCTGAAAAGATCTTTGCATAAGTGTCTGCCATGGATGTTGGAAATGTTGTTTGTATTCTCTCGGACTGGAAGCTTTAATATGTATAAAAGATGCGACACAATTAAGATAACTGGATATTTATTTTAACACTTTCACCATTACATGGGCAAGCTATCAGAAGAATGAACAGAGTTGCCAAGCTACAAAAACAAAACACAAAAGTTGTATAAACGATTACAGAATAACCAACACTCCTCCTCGTTTACACAACCTTACATTTTTCTCTTAATGCAATATGCCTGCTGGGTGACAAAGGTTTGGTTAACAAATCAGCTATCATTAGGTCAGAGGGACAATAATTGCATTCAATCAACTGCTTATCTACACAATCCTTAACAAAATGATACTTTGTATCAATATGTTTTGTTCTATTAGAGAACTTTCCACTCTTAATCAAAGATAAACAACTCTGATTGTCTTCGTAAATTATTGTGGCACTGTTCACATCTTGGTGCATGTCTTTCAACAAATGCTGCAACCACAGAGCTTCTTGACAGGCTTCAGACAGAGCAACGTATTCGGCCTCAGTAGAAGATAATGAAACACATGTTTGTTTTCTGCAGCACCAGCTGATGATTCCTCCATTTAAGAAGAACACGCATCCACTATTTGACTTCCTTGTCTTACGATCTTCAGCCCAATTTGCATCAGCATATCCGAAAAATGTAAGTCCCTCCTGAGTCTCAATGTTACTAAGCTTAAGTTTCATATTGGCAGTAGACTTAAGGTACTTTAGAACACGTTTCAACTGTGTCCAATCTTCCTGGCTTGGTGAGGAAACCCTTTGTGCAAGGATGCTTACACTTGCTGAAATATCTGATCTTGTGTTGACTGAAATATGCAGTAGACATCCAATTAGTTGCCTATATTTTGAATTATCTTTCAGAAGATTTGTAGATTCTGACTTCTCATAGTTCTGATCCATTGGTGTATTGACTTTCTTTGCATCTGACAATCCAAAATCAAATGCAGTGTTGTTGATATAATCTGACTGACAGAGTTGAAAATTCCCACTTGAATCTTTTGTAACTTCAATTCCAAGGTAGCGCTGTATTAAGCCAAGATTCTTTATCTTAAACTCCTCAGAGAGAATGTTTTCAACTTTATTTATCTCATCTTCAGATTTACTAGCAATTATGGTATCATCTACATAAATAAGGATATAACACCAACCAACCAAGCATTGTCTTGAATAAAGGCATGGATCTACTTCACTTTGTTTGAAATCTGAATTAACAATAACCTTATGTACTGCTTCATTCCAAACTCTGGCTGCTTGTTTTAGTCCATAAATACTTTTCTTCAATAAACATACCTTTGATGAATCCTCTGTAGCAAAACCTGGAGGCTGTTTCATGTATATTACCTCATTCAATTCTCCATTTAAAAATGCTGTCTTTACATCAAAGTGGTAGACTGGTAGGTTTTCTTTAGATGCAATTGAAAGTAAGGTACGTAAGGTTGTTTGACGTACAACTGGAGCAAAAGTCTCATCGTAGTCTTCACCATACTTCTGTGAAAACCCTTGAGCCACGAGACGTGCTTTGAACTGCTGAATGCTACCATCTTTGCTCTCCTTGATCTTAAAAATCCATTTGCTTCCAACCGCTGTTCGATTTTTAGGAAGACTACACAATTCCAAGTTCCATTTTCTTCTAGTGATGTCAATTCTTCTTGCATTGCATGAAGCCATCTCTCTTTGAATTTGCTGGAAATTGCTTCATTGTAGGATTTGGGTTCTTTAATAACTTCTCTTGTAGTATTACACTCTTCAATCAGTCTTTGCGGAGCAATTCCCTTTGTTGATCTCTGAGAAACTCGAGTCTGAGAGTCTTTAACTGATTCATTTTCTTTATCACTCTCCTCCTGAATTTCTACTTCTCGATGTGATATTTTAACTTTGGAATCAACATTTATGTCGATTTCAGATCTATTTAAATCATCACGTTTCCCTTGATATGCTTCCACACTAAACTTGACATCTCGACTGATTATCACCTTTTGTGAAGCTAAATTGTAGCAACGATAAGCTTTTGATTCTTCATCATATCCAAGAAATATTGCTTCTGTTCCTGTATTATCCAATTTCTGGCATTTCTGGGTTGGAACATGAACAAAACATTTGGAACCAAAAATCTGTAAATTCTTTACTTTAGGCTTTTCATTATTCCACAGTTCATATGGTGTTAATTTCTTTGCTCGAGTAAGGACTCTGTTTTGTATGAAATTAGCAGTCATCACAGCTTCACCCCAAAATTGATTTGGTAAGCCTGCATCAATCAGCATACAACGTGCCATTTCTACCAGAGTTCTATTCTTCCTCTCTGCTATGCCATTCTGCTGTGGGGAATAAGTTGCAGTTAACTGAGTCTGGATACCTTCATTGGCCAAATATGTTCTTAATTGTTTATTTAGATATTCACCTCCACGATCAGATCGAATAATCTTGACTTTTCTGTCAAACTTGTTTTTCACAAGTGCTACATAATGTTTCAAAGTATCAGGAACTTCAGATTTGTTTGCCAATAAATATACATGAGTATACCTTGAAGAATCATCTATAAATGTGACTATAAATCGCTTACCACTTGGTGTCATGGTCTGCATTGGTCCACAAACATCTGTATGGATCAAATCAAGTGATCTGGTAGACTCGCTTGAAGATTGTTTTGGGAATGGTAATCTGGTCAGCTTTCCTTTCATGCACGTATCACATGACATTTGGATACCGCAATCAACTATCTTCAAATCATCTAAGAGACCCTCAGCATACATTTTCCTTATGGCCTCTGGGTCACGATGTCCCATTTTCCGATGCCATGTATGAATACAATTGCTGTTGTGTTCCAACACTGCATGGATTTTGTATGGCTCACACAATTTGTACAAGTTTCCAGTGGACTTAGCAAATCCAATCTGTTTTCCATCTTTGCATATTTCACAATAGTCTTTACTGAAGTTAACAGAGAAATTGCTTAAGTTTAGCTGTCGAACAGAAATTAAATTTCCAACAACTTTAGGAGCATAAAGCACATTGGTAACAGTCACTGGTGTCACTTCTCCCTTTTTATTCTTAAGCATCAATTTTCCTGTCCCGATGCCAATAACATCAACTAGTTCACCATTTGCAACTTCAACTTTATTAACATAGGATCTATCCAAGGATGTGAAAAACTCTCTGTCATTGGTTACATGCCGAGTGGCACCTGAATCTAAAATCCAACTATTTGACGGAATGTCAAATGTAAATATATGCTCTTTATGTTCAACTGCATTCACTTTATTTGGTTTTTCTTTCCAACTTGAGTATTTCTTGCAATCCTTTTTCATGTGTCCATACCTTTGGCAAAAATAACATTTCACGGAAGTGTTTTTAAAATCTTTTCTGGATACTGTCATCATTTTATCTGAAGAATTACAGGGAGCCCCTTCTGCATATTGTTTACGTTCATATTCAGCAATCACCTTTTGCTGTACTATGGCAAACGCTAGTTCATCCTCTGGACGTGTTTCCAGTGCTGTAATTAATGGATCATAATTTCTAGGGAAACTGCTCAACAACATTGCAACACTCCATTTATCCGATAAAGATTCTTCACCTATGTCTCGAAGCTTTAAAAACAATTCTTGCATGCGAGTAATATGTTGTGGAATATTACCGCCTTCTTCGAGTTTCAAAGAACAAATTGTTCTCATTAAATGAACTTTATTCGTTAACGTACTTTTCTCATGATATTCCTTAAGAGCATTCCACATTTTCTTTGCTGTGGACTTACCCCTGATGTGGATAAGTTGATCATCTTCCAGCGTAAGTCCGATGTAGGCTTGTGCTTTGCTATCAGCTGTATCCCAATCGGCAATTAAACTTTCGTTTGAACCTGTATCTATCGGTCTTTCAGATTCAATTACCTTCTTAAACAAGTTATCTTTCATTAAAAGCAGTTGTACTTTATATTTTTCCAGTTTGAATAATTATGATTATTCAACTTTACGATGTCACCTCGAAAGTCAGCCATTTTGTTACTTAAACCTTATGTAACGAAACTGAAAATAAACCGCTTCGCGTATCGCACTTTATACTTATATGCCTGGGCCCATAACCTGTTGTTTGTATTCTCTCGGACTGGAAGTTTTAATATGTATAAAACATATGACACAATTAAGATAACTGGATATTTATTTTAACACTTTCACTGTTACATGGGCAAGCTATCAGGAGAATAAACAGAGTTGCCAAGCTACAAAAACAAAATACAAAAGTTGTATAAACGATTACAGAATAACCAACAGGAAATAATTGTTATAATCTTCTTTTGTATATGGAATATTGGTTTACACTCTACTGGATTACCCCAAAATAAAATTCCATATTCCATTATAGAGTTAAAATATGCATAGTAAACTAATTTGACTATGGCTATGGAACTAACATTTGCCAACACTCGGATTGCATAACAGGCAGAGCTGAGTTTCATACGATACACTTAATGTGAGCTTTCCAATCTAGGTATTTGTCCACTTGAAGGTCCAGAAGTTTGATGTTATCTATTTGTTCTAATAACATGTCATTAATTCCTATTCCAATCACAGTGTGTGATGTTTGATAAGTTACAAATGTAATCAATTTTGTTGTATTTAGGTTTACAGATAATTTGTTAGTTTTGGACCAGTAGGACATGCAGTTCAAAACATAATTTAATTTAATTATACATTTATTGAAGTTTTTACTAGTAACCAGCATACTAGTGTCATCAGCGAATAGTACGTGCTTACTACATATATCCTTTGCATAAAGTGAAAGGTAATTTATATGGATCAGAAATAATAGAGGCCCTAATACTGAATCTTAGGGTACTCCGTGTGTTACTGTTTTAATTTGATGTTTGTGCTTCATTGTCAATATCACTGCTTACTTAAACACTCTGTTTTCTTTCAGTTAGGTATGATATGAACCAACTTATATTTTCATATTTAGGTCCATAGAATTCCAATTTTGCTAAAAGAGTGTTATGTATTACACAGTCAAATGCCTTTGCTAAATCACAGAAAATACCCCATACGTGCATTTTATGTTTATAGTTAACACTCCATGTGTAGGTCTTAAAATTGCATTATTTGTTAAAATGCCCTTTCTGAATCTGAACTGATCTTTCACTAGTATCTTGTTAAATTTGAGGTATTTAGACAGTCTGTTTTGAAAAACTGGTAAGAGAGAAATTGTGCTATAGTTTGAAGCATTGTTGCATTCACCTTTTTTAAAAAGGGGTTTTACAATTGATAATTACATCCTGTCAGGGAAATTCCAGTCTTTGGTGACTTTAGTGAATCTGATGCATTATATTCACATGACCTTCTCTACTCTCTATCATTTTTCAGTGGGTATACAAACTATTGTTATGAAAGCCTAGTTTGCTATCTACTGCATTTTAATCAAAATAAGCCTCTCAAAAATATCTACATTACACATTTTGTCATAAGGGGAATAGCCACTGTCAAATGTTGAAGAACTGGACATTTTACGCTGGTCTTAAAATTCTATTAACATTCCATGCAATTACAAAAAGGTTACTGAATATCAATAAAAGAATCACAAAGTTTCGAACAATTTGAACCATTAAGAACAGTCTTTAAAATGACTTATCTATGTTGCAAAAAAGTAATTTGAAATAAGTTGTGTGTTTTAAAGATATCTTCATTTATTTATTGTGTGGTACATTTTCATCTATTGCTTAACATTTACCAGTTATATAAGATGTACCAAAGTCCTTTGGAATATAGAGAACACTCATGGACTCAGTAAATTAAAACTATTTGACTTGTCATGAAAGTATCTTTAATATGTAGTATTTAAATCATTATCATTAGAGACATGTTTCAGAAAATCAAAATAGTTGAAAAAATTTAAGGTAATGTGGGGTTTGTGTCTGCAGATTTTCATGAACAATTTCATGCTGCCCCTTTGTAAGATATTGAACTTAAATACTAAGTTTGGTATTGTTCCAACTTCTTATTTTAATTGTGCTATTCACAGAATGTTTCTTTTAAAACCTCTCTCTCTCTCTCTCACACACACACACACACACACACACACACACACACACACACACACACACACACACACACACACACACACACACACACACACACACACATGTGCATACACTTAACTAAAAATGTTACTTTTGATATAGGGGTGTTCAAAACATGTATTCCCAGTGAAAGTTCATGCCAAATTCCAAATTCAGAGCAAGTGCAAAGACAATAGTACACAAAAGGTTTTCCCGTCATATGACCACAATTCATTTCAATATTTTGTTACACTTTTGCTACAGTCAGGTGAATTACTAAAGTTATAATTGAGGAAAAAAAATGTGCTGTAACATTTCTCGTTTAAATCTGCTTTTCAAAACATAAATATGTAGGTACATTTGTATTTAAGAAAACCAAAAGTAACATCTCTTACGCATAGCCTGCTGGAAATGGTTTGGCTGGTCACAGTGCCTATTTGGACTTCACTTTTTATATAGGTACCTGAGGTACAAGCTTTAAGTAATCCTTAGGAGTAACATGCAGTTATCCTGCAAAAGAAACATTACTTTGCACAGTTATTAACTCTTCATACAAGAATAAGACAATATAGAATATGATGAAAAGAAAAACTAACAGCTCTAGACCTACCACCAGAAATAACAGGTTCTGTCGTCTTTAGGGCAGAGATCATGTTGGGGATGAGTATCACGTGAGAGCTCATGGAAATAGGTAGCCCATATTGGATGTCACATATCCTGTAGCTTGGCAAAATTAGAATGCCTCAGCCGTAGTAATCTTGCAACTTATGTTTGCTACCAACAGTGAGTCTCTTTGCTCCCCCAATAGCATTTCTATCTAAGTCCTTTAAGGTTTTTTATGTTTTCTGTGATCACAAATGGTTACTACTACAGGATTCACATATTGGGAATTGATAGTTTGTTAGAGGCATTAGTTTTAAGTCCACCTAACACAAGTATATATATATGTCCATTTTCACACATATGTGAAGTTCTGTTTCACTCTCGAATGTGCGCTAGAGAGGAACAATAGCAGTATGTGATGGATTGACAAAAGATTGTTGCACAGCGGACAAAGAGGAAAAGGGTCCCATTTAAATAGGTAACCATGTGAAAAATTGCAGTGACCAATTTGCAACCGAGCCAAGTTAACTTCCTCGCCACGAGATATGTGAGAGGAAGTTACCCAGTTTATCGGAAGTTCTTTCACTTCTCTAAGCTTATTACCACAGAGAGCTGACCACTTTTCATACCGGCACGACTGCACCACTCTCTGTACTTCAAGCCTAAAGTATGCCGAAGTAACACGTGAGATGGTAATACTGGGTTCTGTGGTTACTGCCTTTGCTGCCAAATCCTCCATTTCATTCCCTGGTAAACCTACATACTAGTAATCCATGCACACACCACGTTAACACCAGAAACATGTAAAACATGGAGGGCATCCATGATATGCTGTACAATATGATGGGTGTTGTACACCTCATGAAGGATCTGAAATGTACTAAGAGAATCACTTAAAATCAGGCAGTCACCTAATTTACAACAGGGCACATGTAAAACAACTCAGTAAATTACATACAGCTCTGCAGAAAAAATGGAAGTGCTATTATGAAAAGCAAATGTATGTTGTTCTGTTCCATAAACATAAGCACATCCACACTGCTGGTTCTCTTGGTTCCTACAGTGCAGATAAAATGTTGGTCAGTATAGCGTAACAAAAATTCTAAAAATAGGCATTGTGGACTTCCAGTGTGTGTTCATCCCAAGATCTACATGGGGCACGCCAGGTAACCATGGGGGATAGAGAGCTTCTCACCCTTGGGAAACATATTAGGCATTTCAATTGCAGGCTTCCTCAGAAGCTCCTGGAAACAAAAACCTGCTGGCTTAGGATAAAGTGTGCTTTCCTTATACCATTCTCTGATGAAGAAAGAAGCAAGCATGGGGTCCTTAGGCATACGTCTAAGCACACAACCATAATTTCCTAAGACAATCTCAAGCCGATGTTGCAGAGGAGGTTCTGCAGATTCGGCGTAAAGGCTGACAGCTGGGCTTTTTGGAAAAGCTGCTATTGCCATGCGTATGTCCCATTATGGACCCCGTCTAACCTTCTTAGCACAGATAGTAGTGCTGATGAATAAACAATACACCCATAGTCTAGTTTGAAAGGGACCAGTGCATGATACATTTGCAACAAAATTGTCCATTCTGTTCCCTACGATATGCTATTTAGTACCTGCAAGATATTCAGGGAACGCCACATCGTAATCTTAGCTGTGGTATATGCAATTGCCAACCAAGCTTCCTACCCATGATCAACCCCAGGAAATGCATCTCATCTGCAAAGAGGAGTAAATCTGGACCAAAATGGAGCCAAGGTGGTAATCGTCTACTACAGCACCAGAAGTTAATGCAGATTGACTTCTCAGTTGAGAAACATAAGCCATTTCTTGAGCCCCATTCTCGAAGGTTGTCTTAACATTGCTGCAGGCGGCATTGTAAGAATACCATCACTGAGAAGCAGGAGATGGTACACATTTACACATTTACTGGTAGTAGCATATTTTCCATACATAGTGCTAGGTCACAACTAACCTCTTATGCACTAATAATATTATCATAATTTCTTTATTGTTTCTATCACAAAATGATTTGTTTTTCCATGTGTGAAGATTTGTAGCAAACATTGTCTTGCCAAAAGATTTCTGTTTTAGCATGTTTATTGGTAAGTCTAGAATCAGACAAGATTTAACATTTGTTTCCTATTTGATTGCCTATTAAACTAAACAGGAAATTTGCAGGTGTATAGACAAAAAATACAATTTTTACACTATTAACCTAATCCTAAACCATAATGGTTTAGAAAATACACCCAAGGGCTTTCTCCCCTTAATTCTTGGTGGGCTGCAGTATATAAAACCGCAGTTTTGTGAAAACTGCTTATATAGGGTTATCTAAACCCAGCCTTGGTCCTAATCCGTTTTATGTATATATTAGTAAAAACTATAGTTTTTTAGAACTTCTAGTAAATCCCTCTGTAATTCTGGAATTGCCACGTAAATCTGCTGCTGCCGTGATGAGGCTTATTATTGGACATGATTGCTTGGGAAAATGTCTCCATAGCATTGCTATGCTAACTCCCCAATATTGTACATTGTGCTCTCAGGATATAGAAATGTATGGAGAACATCTACAAAACTGTACAGCTTTACAAAATTATCAAGGTATAATATCTAAGTAGTCGGAATCAAGAAGGAGAATGACTTCATTGCTGACTTCAGTGCATTAGCTTAGCTACATACATACGTACATAAATACATAGCTTTCTTATAACTGATCATATAGTGCTGTGCCCCCTCCCATCCATCAGAGAAAAACATTGGAGAGCAAGAGGATTAATGACTTCGTTGTCAGAAATCCAGCATTAGCTAACAACAACATAGTGCTGTGCCAAATGACTATCAATTTAGTGCTTTAGTTGGGCTGCTCTTATCAAGTAGTACCTGTGGAACAGTTTTAGCAAAAATAAAAATAATAAGTGCTCTTTTAGATTCTCACTTTTACTAGTTCAAAATTCTATTTTATTAATTCAAACTTGTACCAGAATTTGTAACATTAATACACTGAATTAAGTTGTAAATACTGCATGCATTAAACATTTCTGAATATAGAAATGATAACAGTCTTAAATGCAATATCAGAACCCTTTACTTATATGTCTTTAATGACTTCTCAAAAATATGAACTGCTTTCGGGACTTCAAAATATACTCTGGCTCTGTAGGAGGAGGAGAAGACAGAATCTGTAGTATTTGTAAAAGTTTTACATCTGTAACACTGCTTTCGTTAGCAATGAAGTTCTTAACTTTACCCTTATGATAACAGTCTTAATCATATTACTTACACATGTGAATCTTCGTCAACATTTGATGAGTCATTGTTACGTAGCGATGCTTCACATTCTTTTTGTTTGGTACTTTTGAACTGGCAGACTGAACCAATACAAATGTACCACTTTCAATTTGTGAATGGTTTGCTTGTCACACTGTTTTCCCATACTACTTCCCTTCACTACTGGACTCAGACTGAACATACATCTTGATTGCCAGAATCTGAATACAAAACACTGAGTGCACATATACTGAACAAATGGGAAGTTGTTTTGGTTGATTCGCGTGTATGACTATCAAGAATGCTTTTCTCAAACAAGCATCTGAAGTAATGTTTAGAGTGTAGTCCCTGTATTGGTTGTACTTTCTACCACCTATCAGACAGTTCCTGTTTACTCCAACCAATATCTTACGGCTTTAATATTAGTCATAAGGTTATCACACATGCAGAAATCTTCACTCACTTTATTAAAAAATATTTTGTTGTTCAATGATGCTATCAATTGCCAGGATAATATCAGCATCACTGGTGTGCTGGAATTTCATCCTGCAGGAGTTATTTTAAATACCAGTAAATCTACTCACATGGAGCTGTCATTTTTAAGCACACTGAAAAAGCATCTGTCTGAGCCCGATTTGAGCCTGCGACCTTAGGGTCAGCAGGCCAGTGTCTAACCAACTAAGCCACCCAGGCTGGCTCTGCTGATTTTATGATGATTCTTCTGGATCTAATTGCATTCCATACTAATCATTTAATCTTGTGCCTCTCAAAGTTCAAAATCATACTGTGTGCAATCCAACCTGTAAAAAAAAATATATTTTGTTGTTTAACGACGCTGTCAATTGCCAGGATCACTTCAGCATCGCCGGTGTACTGGAATTTCGTCCCGCAGGAGTTCCCTTACATGCCAGTAAATCTACTGACATGGAGCTGTCGTTTTAAGTACACTCAAAAACCATCGGCCTGGGCCGGGTTTGAACCCGCGACCTTGGGATCAGTAGACCAGCGTCTAACCAACTGAGCCACTCAGACCGACATCCAACCTGCAGACTTACTTGCACCATGCATTGTGATGACTCAATTAAGCTCAGCTCAACTTGCACGCTGTAGAGTGAAGAAGGAAGGAAGTGTGTGTTGATAGACGGCTTGCTTATTCGTGGAATAGAGAGGTGCAGCACAAAAGCCTAGTAATGGGGCAACCTACTCCAGATGAAAGTAAAGATTGTTTAGTCTATTTAAATCAGAGTGGAAACTTTCTTTGTTATTGGCAGTCATGACAATAGAGCCAAATAATGCTCTATGGTACAATGATTATGTGTGTAAAAAATCATGTGTTGAAAGACACTGTAACATATTACACAAGGAATCGTATGGTGAAATTTGTAAGGGATACTAGAGATGAACAATTAAAAAGGTTGCTAAATCTTGTAGAAGAGCAGTCTTTATTAAAAATGAGGTTTGTACCTGTTTTTTTTTGTAGATCATTAGAACAAAGGACGAGATTTGGTTATAAAAAAATCAAATTATTGCACATAAACATTATACAATGAGGTAGAAACAGCAAGGAAGGTGTAGAAATGGGAAAGGGCAAAGTAAGCAAGACAAGCAATAAGCACAGAGCAAGTGGATGTTTGCAATGTCAACTTTTCATAGGTCTCATTCTGCACCAGTGCAGTGCAATGGTGCATGCGCCCTGAGAGGCCTTGGTGTTATCAATCCTCCGGCTATAACCTATGTTCAAAAGTGGAAATACATCTTTGAGTTTCTTTGCCACTACTAAATTTTCCTTGTGTTCTGTGGCAATGCATTCTTCACCCCCCTAACTACTTTACCCAAGACTGCTTCTTCCTTGAACAATGGTAAAGTTCTGTACATAAATTTGCCTGCTGTAATAGCGAGACTGATTGGGTGCCTTGGGTAGACGAAGATTTTTCTGAGAATCATAAGAAAGATTTAAAATTTATCATTTTTCTCATTCAGAGCTTTAAAGAACTGTTTATACCTTAACTGGTGAACTCTGTTTTCTATAATTTCAAATCCTTTAGAATGACTTTTCACATGCTTTAATTGCTCAGCTAGCTTTACACATGTGGAACACAAATCAGTCTTAGGTATACCAAAGCCTGGATTAAATTTTCTGTTACAAATGTTTCTGAAAAAAGAAAGTTTTACTGGAACATTTCCCAGTTTGGTGGAATACATTCTCCACAACGTTTTAGTATTCAAATTTGCAGGTACATAGCTCGTCTCTGATCTTTCCCTGCAGTAGTGGGTTTCTCCACATGTCAAACTGTCCATGAACTTCATTACAGTCTTCTTTGGCTCAAATTCTGCTGCCCTTCTAAAATCCCTCTGTTATCTTTGATGAACCCTCAGTTACATTTGATAGCTACTTGAAAGTTCTGTAAATATATATGTATTGAACAACTGACAAAAGATTAAGGTTTGAAACAAAGTTCAATTTGTATTTGTAACTATACATTATGTTAGTCTGATAACTACAGGGAGCATTTGATTCTGTTTCTCAGTTATCCCTAATTTGCATTTTGTGCCTTTATATAATGTGTTTTTAAGCTATACTGTACATTTGTATTGACATGTACAATCTTCACGGGCCTCCATGGCTACTTGTGAACTCGCTGAATGCAATCCATCTAATCTAATCTGGAATCTCTTAGTTATGTTGTTTGCTCTGAACCATGAGACTTTCAATACATTAAGGAATGTGTTCATGCACACTGAAATCCTCTGTTTCAGTGTATTTCAAACAAAGTACTCTGTAAGTCTTTGTATTTGATTCACTCATTCCTTCCTTGATCTACGTCTAAGGACATTATGAGTTTCCACATACTTAACTGTATTGGATTTGATATTCCCTGGCTGTTTCTGTATTTTTTTTATAAAAAAAGGCAAGAATGATCTTTGGCATCATGCACCCTAAGCTTCTGCACTGAAATGTACCTTCCTCGTGTTGGAACATTGGACAGTCTGGCAATTCTGAGGGCTTATACCTATAAAGTGGGAAAATTAAGCTCTGATTTTTGCTTATTGGAACGCTATGTTTCAAGGTCAGCCAGATTATGCACATATAGTTCATTGTCTTTTATTGTATTAGAAAACAATAACGAACAAATCTATTAAATAAAATGTTTAACAGCTGCCAAATTTTCTATTTGTTTCCTTGTGCATATTCGTAGAGCCTCCAACAGCCTTACATTTATATTATTCATGTATTTTCCCTGTGACCACATTACAGCTGTATCCTTTTATTTTGATGTCAGCAAAATCACTTTCATAACTTGGATAACACTGCATGCACCGATATCTCTATGCACTGTTTTGCAGGGTTTCATGTACGCATGCATAGAAGCTGAAAGAATACTGTGTTGGTTTGCTTGCAGAGTGTGTTGAAGGTGCCCTTCTGGGAGTGATGAATACAGCTGTATGTGGGCTATGTAGAATTTACAGAAGTATTGGTTTAATATAATACATTATTCATATGCCGCTTGGTAGTTGTGCAACAGATAGGGCCCAAATTCTTGAGTGGTTATGCATGCACAGTGCTCTCTATTAGTACTACTAGGAGCAGAAATGTAGTAGTAGTAGTGGTGGTGTTATTGTTGTTGTTGTTGTTGTTATTATTATTGTTGTTGTTGTTATTATTATTGTTATTATTATTGTTGTTGTTATTGTATTGTTATTATTATTATTATTATTATTATTATTATTATTATTAGTAGTAGTAGTAGTAGTAGTAGTAGTAGTAGTAGTAGTAGTAGTAGTAGTAGTAGTAGCAGTAGCAGTAGTAGTAGTAGCGGTAGCAGTAGTAATTAATACTCCAATATAGTTTTATGATTTCCCAGTTCTTGTCTGGTTGTGGAAGGAAACCTGGCACAGATGAATGACATTTAAGTATGCTTAAAAGTGACAGCTACATACATGTCAGTGGATTTAAGGGTGGCACAAAATTCCAACACGCTGGTGACACTAATGTGATCCTGGCAATTGAACTACTTTGTTTATTTACCTCCCTATGATAGTGAGAAATTAATTTCTAATTACACTGCTGCATAAACAATGTGAGAATGGCAAAGGCACACTAAAACATTATTGAACTTACAGATGATACCACATTGTTTATAATTATTGTAAGAATTGACTATGTATTCGTGGAATGCATAACAGCATGTTATGTACAAAGCTTAAGTGCAATGTTATCACATGCCAAATATCCAGGCCGTGATTTGTTTTAATTAGCTTATTAATGTCCAATCACATGCACAGTCTGGGGAATAGTTATCCCAACCTTGTTAATTTAGCTTGGTTTGTATTCCACATTTCTGAAGCAGCTGCATGTTTCCATGGTCATCCTATTCCTACAGTAGGTGACATATTTTCTTCCATCACTATGTGCATGAAAATCTTTGTGATTTGATTGTGGAACTCGGTGGTATTTATGAAACAAATGGAGAGCATCGTCAACCTAACACAGTAAAAGGTGATACTATGGCAAAGGGTGAAGAGAGGTGAGGGAACTACTATTGGTCAAAAAAGCAATGGAACAAAACTCACAAGATCCAAAGGATCATGAGACTTTGAACACAAACTGGGAAGTTTGTTGCCTATTTAAACATGGACAAAATAATATTCTACACGGAAAAATGAATCTTAACATAGTGTTAGCTCCATTTTGTAGCTTTTGGGTCATGTGAGTTATTACTCTAACCTACTCATTTATAAAGCAGAGAAGGTTTTTGAGAACCATGGAGGGAATTTTTATTTGTGTTTGAATAAGCAATGCTGTCATTGCTGGATTCTAATTTCAATTTGAGCAGGACAAATTTCTCCATGTTAAAATCTAAATTAAGAACTCCAGATAAAATAGTTATACTATCATCCTCTCATGCAATACTGAAGCTAAGCAATATGTTCAGATATTTTAAACTCTGATTAATTCTAAATGGGAAGAGTAAAGAGTGTATGAGCTTATTGCAGGTACTCACTTTCATTCAAATAATTGCCAGCAGAAAAAACAAAAATTATCCGTAACTATTTTTACAATGCATACAACTGTTTCTTTACATCAACAAATTAAGAAAATTAATGAAGTCTAATGTCCAAATATTATATTAATTTTGTACATTATTACCTACTAGGACCGAGATTTTTCAAAACTGCATATGCTCATATGCAAATGCATATTTTTTTGGCTAGTAGCATATTCAACGATCTATGCAAATTACCTTATGTATGATTGTTTACTAGAGAGCAGACTTTTATGTGGTAAAAAAGCTAAAGTACTTCTTTTTTGTGTGCTAAAGTATGTAAAATATTTCATAAGAATGTCAAAATATTTGGGAAAAATGTTAAAATAAGTCATTTTTGATAGAGGTACTCACAGCCTATAGGTGGATAGCGGTTGTTAGCATGTTCCCTTAAAACTGCAGTGAACAACAATAGTCTTTGCCAAATTGTCTGCCACAAATGTGTGTCTCTGAATAGTGCTTTATATTGTAAAAATGATCTTTACACATCACAGGATGTAAGACATGCATATTTAAACAAAGGTGTGTCAGTAACCCTCACACACTCTAAATCACCTCTTGTTTACCTTCCATGACTTCAGCCACTCTACACAGCTTCTGAAAACCATTGTTTGTCTCAGAAAAATTTTCAGGTTTGTCCTTTAGTACTTTTAGCCCTGGTAATTTTATCAGCCCACACCTCCTTAAATGTTTCACTCAAGAGAATTGTTGAAACTTCTATTTTCATATGGAGTCAGACAAAACATTTTGCTTTGTATATACGAATGCCAAATAATTTTTGGTTAGCCATCTTTCAATAAAGCCTGAACTATTTCAACATCTTTTTGTCCAACCCATTTACAATAGATGCAAATTTGTGCCTAGTACAAAACTACGCTTAGCCGAGTGCCCCAGTGTGTGACCACTGGCCCAGGGGGAAGATGAAAATTGGGATTTTTTCTCTGAAGGGATCAATTCTCAAAGGCGATTTAAGAAATATTGTCTTCCCATTTGACACAACCCTATATATAGCAATATTCATAAGGATTTCAAACCGAAGTCCCTTCTGGGAGTCTCATTTCGTGGTACAAGGCTCAGTACCCTATGGACCAGATGGCCATAACATTGAAAACCAGATTACTAGCCTAAGGTTTGGCAGGAGCTGAGGGGAAGCTAAGATTTACTCGTAACTTGTGGATGGGACTTTAAAATTTTGGTGGAAGTAACGTGTCTACGATGATACGCCAAAGTATGTACTCGTATATTGCATACTTAGAGGGAAGAAGATGGCAACCCCATCACTAAGCTTAAAATATGCAGCATTCCTAAGTGACCAGGACATTATATAATTACTGCTCAGCTCCAAAAGCTTAAACTTTCGGAGCACGCTACAGGCCTCACAAGAATTTTAATTCTTGATGGAAAAGAAGAAGAGGTTGGAACACCGTCTTCAGGAGGTGGTCTACCACCGTCAGTACAGGTACACAAGTTCTCTTATGCTTTCCGTGTCACATGATCTCCACTTAGCTTCTTCAGCTGTTGAAGAGCTTCTTGCAACATAAAGTAGTGTGGGCGACGTGTTTTGTGTCCCTCTCTGTACTCATGACCTAGGAGTTGCTTGAGTTTCTTTTCTTCAACTACAGGTTCATTACAAAGAAACATAGTCATGTAATCACTCAAGGCATACCTGTGCTGTGAGTACTCGAACTCCTTTGGATGTTTGGGTACAAGGTTGTCCACAATGAGGAGTGATATCTGCATTTGAGCAGGGACTACTGGTGAGAAAGTAGTTTATTGAACACTTCCTTCTATTTCAAGTAGTAATAAATATAAATGCCAGGCGGCCATATCACTGAAGTCTAGTTTACTAGCTTACTGTTTGGCGAGAGGCGAGTGAAAGCTGAGGGTGACTCACAACTTGTGGACAAGACTGGACAAATTTGGTGGAAACAACGTGTCTAGCATTATCCTTGGAAGAATATATTATGAATGATAAGATGGAGGTAGATGGCCGCCCCATCACTAAGCTTAACATGCGCAGCGTTGTACAGTGGCCAGGGGATTATACTGGTTGGAAGGGAGGTCATTACATTCTTTCTAATATGTGCTTCATAGAAAAATTACAAACAAAAAAGTCTAATGATATTTTGTTCTTTGATAAGCCGATTTTGAAAAAATAAATGTTTTTTTATCACACTTGGATGCGTAGTTCCACAGGAATGTACGAAGATAACAGTGTGTTACTTGTAAGATGCGTAGAGTAGCTTATTTCTGACATAGCTTCGATAGTAATTATGCGACATCACACAGGGTTTTGAAATAATTAATCACGTAAAACTTTGGAAGGAATACTCCAAGTAGCTTTTTCACATGTGCAATAAGTCAAAAACGTTGCGTTGAGATTGGTCAGGGAATAGGGCTGGTTTTTTTATGCAAACAGGTCTGGCACTTTCGCTTTCGCTTTTATGTTTTGGGAGCTAACGCTTGTGATTGGCCTACACTCGCGCAGTAAACACAGAAGGACAAGGCTGGGTATTTGTTTGTGTTCTCAAGAAACACCGTTACTGAGTTTATGTACTGAGCTAGGGAAAGTGACACCCAAACAATCTGCAGTGTTACCAGCTTGTTTTTGAGAAAACTAAAATATCTCCGTAGGAAATGGTCAGAGACAAAATCATAAGATACAAAATGTGTTTCAAATACCGAGATCTATCACTGGTTTAAATTAATGTAATGACTTCCCTTCCACTCGTTATACTTACTGATCGGCTCCAAATGTTTAACGTTTGTAGCACGCAACAAACCTCAGGAAGGGTTTAATGCTTGGTGGAAAAGAAGAGTCTGGGCCACCTTCATCTGTAAGTGCAGTACGACAGGTATTACAGCTACACAGGTTCTCACCTGTTTTCCATAAAATAAGGTCAGCGGTTTTATTATCCAACTGTTGAGGAACTTTCTGCAATGTTCTAATGTGAGCGAGGGTTCTTTGTTCCTTTCTGTACGCATGCCTAGGAGATGCTTCGGTTTCTTGTCCTCAACTGCAGGTGCATTACAAAGCGACGTTGTCATCTTATCACTGAAGACGTCCTTGAGTAATAATACTCTATCTTGGTTGTATGTTCGGGTACAAGGTCACAATGAGGAGTGGTATCCGCAGTTCAGCAGGGGATGCTCATAAGAAAGTATTTCAAGAATCTAGTTCTTCGGTTTCAAATAGTAATGCATCTAAATGTCACAAATAAGTCTCACTTCTGTGAGTCTCAGTGGTAGAAGGCTCGGTACCCAATGAACCAGATGGCCATATCGGTGAAGTGTAGTTTATTATAGCTTACCATTTGGCAAGAGGCGAGGGAAAGCTGAGATTGAATCACAACTTGTATGTAGAAGGTTTTGGAAATGTTCACCTTGCGCTCGAAAGCAGGCATTGCGATCTGTAAGAGAATATGAAAGTCACACTCCAGTTCCTTCAGGGATTCTGGTTATCTCTTGCGCTATCTCTAGTAGTTGCAATGTTCGTGGTTAGATTTGTAGACTGTGTCTTTGAGTAATTTTGTCTTTCCCTTTGTTTTTGACATCTGTAGGGAAGGTTCTAGCTGCACAGTGATATTTTCAATGCTTTTCTCTGTTTAAATATGACCTATGACATGCTTCCGAGAACAGGTAGCAATAAGAGCGTGCACACTTTAGATCACTGATGTACAATCTAAGGTACGCGTACCCCCGGAGCTAGGCTAAGATTTGTTAGGAGGTACGCATAATTTAATTTTGTTTAATTTAATCCTCCTTTGTGTAGTATTAAATAAGTTATAAATATATTGATCTATTTTAGACATGGTTAAGCATAATTTGAATTTTGGTTAGCTCTAGGGCTAGACAGTGGAAAATGGTTTTTGGGGATGAGCGGAGGAGAAAGTTTGAATACCACTGCTTTAGATGATAAGTCTGCGTAAACAGTGTGTGGCGGTTAACTTTCCCTCAAACGTGAAATGTAGTCTGATCTAAAAAATATTGCTGCTGACCTAGTAGTTGCGGGCCCTTAAACCTAAACCTATCAAAGTATTGCATTAGCAATGTAACATTAAGTTCATTCAAATAACAATTTAAAGACACAGAGAAGTCGTTCGTTTCCGAAAAGTCAAGTTTTGATGCTTTGTTTTCAAATATAGGGCAGTTTCTCAGCTTTGAAATCCTATATATATAGCATAGGAATGAGTTGGCAGGTTACAAGGATTAAAAGAAGTAAATAAAAAGCAGTCTTTTCCTTGTAGGCGCCAACTTATGAACACATCAATTAACCATCAAATGACATGTCATGAACCGTTGAGCCATCAGAACACGTGATTGTCATCACATCATTTCAGTTAATGTATTCGATTATACTATGAGTTACACCTTTTACATAAACAGGGTTAAGTGCATATATCTGCATTCAATAGAAACCCGTCAGGATCCAAGAGTGCTATCTCATTGATCACTTTAGTTGGGCCCTCCCCATCTTTATCCACAGTTTCTTTTTAATCCAGAATATACATTTTACCAGGATTCGATCCTGCGATTCTTTATCCGAACAGTTAGCTCTTCCTAACTTGCCGTAGATCGGATGGCCGAAAATACTGATATCGAAGACAAGCAGCATTGGCATTATTATCCAGATAGTTAGAACCAAGAAAGGAACACAAGATGAGAGAAACCTAAATCAGCAAAAACAAGGAGGACACAGTTCTTACAGTATGTGTCATTTGAAAACAATCGCATCTTTGTTTGCAATTTCCCAAAACATTTATTTACCATGATTGAGGTGCACGTTTCTGAAAATTGTAGCAGATATTGATATAAAAGTTTTTGTGCTTATTCATTAATGCTTTTTGAATCCCGCCAGGTTTATCTTTTATAAAGTATTTAGAGCATAATATGCAGAAAACAGAGCTCGCACAGTGGCCAGGAGATTACTGCTCAGCCTCAAAAGCTTAAACCTTTGGAACACGCAGCAGGCTTCAGGACAGGTTTAATGCTTAATGGAAAAGAACAAGAGGCTGGAACTTCACATTCAGGAAGTGGTGTACCACAGTTAATACAGCTACAGAGGTTCTTACATACCTTCCGAGCTGCAAGATCTGTACTTAGCTTCTTTAGCTGTTGAACTTCTTGCAACATAAAGTAGTGTGAGCGAAGTGTTTTTCTGTCCCTCTCTGTACTCATGTCCTAAGAGCTGCTTCGGTTTCTTTTCTTCAACCACAGATGCATTATAAAGCAACATTGTCATCTAGTCACTCTAGAGGTACTTGTGCTGTGAATACTCGATTTTCTTTGCATGTTCCTGAACAAGGTTATCCACAATGAGGAGTGACATCGACAATTGAACAGGGGCTGCTGATGAGAAGGTAGCTCATGGAACGCGTTCTTCTATTTCAAGTAGTAATACATATAAATGAAACGAAATAATCTCCCTTCTGGGACTCTCATCTCGGTAGAAGGCCTAGTACCCAGTGAACTAGATGGCTATATCAGTGAAGTCTAGTTTACTAGCTTACTGGTTGGCAAGAGGCGAGGGAAAGCTGAGAATGACTCAACTTGTGGACAGGACTCGTCGACCATGGTTGAATCAACGTGTCTAGGATTATCCTTCTAAGAATATATCATCAATGCTTAGAGGGAGTAAGATGGCCGCCCCATCACTAAGCTTAACATGCGCAGTGTTTGTGCGGTGGTCAGTGGATTATATACTTACTGATTGGCTCCAAATGCTTAACGACCAGGGCCCCCGCTTTGTTGAGAAAAGAGCGATTCAAGAGATTCGGGTTAGAGAGAAGGTGCCCTTCTCAGAAGCCCAGGAGCTCTTGCGTATACGCCAACCCTCGGTTCCAAGATGCGATACCTATAGCTCAGTTGCAGCTAAACCGGTACCGAGACTAGAGATCGCATCACAGACCAGCGATATAAATGACGCAACCATATCAGAAAAAACACTCATAAGCCATAGCTCAACTCCGAAGCCTTCTACATAAACGCGCACATCTGTGTTAATGTCTACAAATTCCCTAGGAGAAAAGAACACCAGTGTTAAATCACCCAAAGAAAGCATCAAGCTCAACACTGAAGACTAGCAAGCCCGTAATACATTAAGCCTTGTCGATAAAGTTTAAAAAGAGCTATACAAAGAACCACTTCCTCAAGGAAAATAGTATGTCTGATGCCATTACATCGAATGGATATAAGAGTCCACGAACATCTCCTCGAAGGTCCTCTTCTGGGGAGTCTTCCGTGGTGGACACGGACCGACGTCATCTCTGTTCGCCGGTCTCTCTTAATCAGCGGTTCGAGAACCTCGAACCCAAGTTCGCTATGGGAACATGGTTGCCCTTGACAGAGAACATGAAGCTAGAGGAATCTGCCCACAGTGGATGAGCCCAGTAGAAAAGAGGCGGGAAAAACCCTGGGACAAAAATGTCAGCCGAAGACAAGAAAAGGGCTAAATTAATTCGACAACTGCCCACTTCAAAGCAATGCAATGCATGGCTATCCTACAGTGGAACATATGTGGAATTAGATTACAACGATCAGAGCTAGAACTTTTGCTCATTAAGAATAACCCTGTGGTCGCATGTTTACAATTTGCGTCCACAAGACGCTTTCCATCTAAGACGATACACCCCAGTACGGTGTGATGTTACACCAGAAGAGGGTGTTCCGACGGCCTACATTCCTTTCTGACTCCTTTACCTAACAGTTTTCCACACCTTGATCTTGCAATTTGTTTGCCTCAGTTGGCAGCCTCCTTACCCTGGAATATTGTCTCTTACTTACACTCTAGTCACCACTTTCCATGTCTTATTAGTCTCAACGCAAGATACACCTTTTACGTGTATGCCTAGATGGCGCTTCAACCATGCCAACTAGGATCTTTACGCCCAGTTGGCCGTGTTTACTTACGAGCACGATTCAGTGAATGATTTGGCACAGCATCTGGCCGAAAGGATCCTTTCTGCTACTGAACAATCTATTCCGCGGTCGACCTCCCACTCCCGTCGATTTCCTGTTCCCTGGTGAACGGAAGAATGTCGGAATGCCATTCGTGCTCGAAGGCGTGCTCTTAGAATTTTTCAGCTTCACCCTACATTAGCTGAACTAATCCAATACAAGAAAATGCGCGCCAGGTCCAGACAAGTAATTAAAGTTAGCAAAAACACAACATGGAACAAATTTGTTGCTTCATTTGATCAACATGCACTATCCAGGGTTGTATGTAATAACTTAAGGGCGCGTAACCCAGATTTCGACCCATATACCCATAGTGGGCTCGTAAACTGCTACGGGAGCTGTTGGTGATCCATTTGATGTGGCCAACGCCTTTGCAAGGGCTTTGGTTCAGGTATCAGTCTCAGATAACTAGTCCCCTGAGTTCCTTCCAACTAAGACTCAAGTAGAATCTCAAGGCTTCGCGTTTAGTTCTAGAAATGTAGAAGATTACAATCGCCTTTTCATCATGGTGGAGTTAGAACATTCTCTTTTATCCTCGCGACTATCAGCACCAGGACCAGACGGCGTTGACTTACAAATCGTACAACAGCCCTCTCCTGAAGGTAAGGCATTTCCGCTCGAGGTCTATAATCGTGTTTGGGCTGATAATGCAGATCCAGACAACAGGCGGGAAGCCACTGTTGTACCCATTTTGAAAGCTAGAAAGGATCCCATCTTCCCTCCAGCTACCGTCCTATTTCCCTCACCAGTAGTGTTTCCAAGGTGATAGGAACACATGATCAATGGACGGTTGATATGGTGGCTAGAAACTCGCAATTTTCTAATATTCAGTGTGGATTTTGACAACACCATTCAGTTGTAGAAAATCTTGTGTCGATATCGTCACAGATAATGAACGGAATTACGAAGAACTGTCAAACAATTGGCATACTTTTTGATCTCGAGAAGGCTTATGTTACGTGTTGGTGAGCAGGGGTTTTACGTACCGCTGTTCATTCAGGAGACAGCTTTTACCGAGTAAGAGTCGCCTCAGTTTTTTCTAATTCTTTTCTTCGGGAGGAGGGAGTACATCAGGATTCTATACTAAGTGTCGCGCTGATTGCTATAGCAAGTAACTCCATCTGAAAATGTGTTCCACCTGGAGTTTTGTGATACCTATTCGCGGACGACCTCGCCGTCTATTGTACTTCTCAGCACACTGCGTTCTTACAACGGCGCCTGCAGCAATATTTGGACAACCTTCGAGAATGGAACTCAAAAAGCGGCTTTCGTTTCCCAACTGAAAGGTCAGTCTGCGTTAATTTCTGGCGCCAAAGGAGACGATTACCACCTTCGCTCCGTTTCGATCCAGATTTACTTCTCTTCACAGATATGCGTTACCTGGGGTTGATCCTGGATAGGAAGCTTAGTTGGTCATCGCATATAGCACAGCTAAGAGCACGATATGACCGTTCCCAGAATATATTGCGGGTACTAAATGGCAATCGTGGGGAGCGGATGGGACAATTCTGTTACGATTGTATCGCGCACTGGTCCAATCGAAACTAGAATATGGCTGTATTGTTTAGACGCGGTCCATAATAGGGGCATACGCATGGCAATAGGAGCTTTTACAACAAGCCCAGCCGCAAGCCTTTACGCCGAATTTGCAGAACCTCGTCTGCATTATCGGCGTGTGATTCTGTTAGGAATTTATGGTTTTGCGCTTATGTATGCGCTAAGCACCCAACGTTTGCAAATTGTTTTCACTATCACGCTAAGGGCACGATAAAGGAAAACACACTTAGTCCTAAGCCAGGGGTTTTTCGTTTCCAGAAGCTTCTAAGGAAGCTTGCAATTGAAAAGCCTAACATTCTTCTCAAGTGTGAGAAGCTCCACCCCTCTTGGTTGCCTATGCCCCATGTAAATTTTGGAATGACCGTACCCCGGAAGTACACGATGCCTATTCCAAGTATCCGCACTTGTTTTTCAGAATTTTTGTCAGGCTACACTGACCGACGTTTCATTTATACCGATGGATCAAAGAGCACCAGCGGTGTTGGATGTGCGTGTGTTTATAGAATCGAACCACATACATCGGTTTTCATAATAGCACATCAATTTATATTGCAGAGCTGTATGCAAAATCCGAGTCGTTTTATATTTGCGTTGTCGATGACAAGATGACTGCCTGATTCTCTTAGTGCACTTCAGAGCCTTCGTGAGCTGTACAACTCCCTTCCCGTTGTACAACATTTCCAGGTTGATCTTCATGTTTGACACGCTTCTGGCGTTAACGTGCTGTGTGTAAGGATTCCTAATAACGTAGGTTTGCCGGGGAATGAAATGACGTATTTGGAAGCGAAGGGTTATCATCACTCGTGTTACTTCAGAAGACCTTAGGCTTGAAGTGCTGTCGTGCTGGACAGTGGCAAGCTCTTCGAGGTAATAACCTTAGAGAAGTGAAATATCTTCCGATAAACTGGATAGCATTCTCTCGAGTATTTCGTCGCAAGGAGGTTAACTTGACTCGGCTGCGAACTGGCCACTGCAATTTTTCGCATGGTTACCTATTTAAACGGAACCCTGCTCCTCTTTGTCCAGTATGCTACACCTTTTTGTCAGTCCGTCACGTGCAGCTAGTGTGTTTCGCTTTAGCGCATCTTCGAAACCCTGTGCAGCTGCCTGAAAGACTTGCAGGTGTTGGCGGACGTCAAGCAAGCGGTCTAAAGGGTTTTTAAGTTTTTAGCAGAACATGAAACTTTACATACCTAGTTTTTATACTCTTTTGACATCTTTAGCGCTTGTTTTGTATATTTTGTATATTTATTTTCCATTTTACTAGTAATTTTATTTTTTATTGAAGTTTGTATCTGGTTTCGCCACAAATCCGGTTTTTTGGGCGCACTGATGAGATGTAGTTGAGCACCCTTAAACCTACATCTCCTCCTCCTTAACGTTTTGTAGCACGAAACAAGCCTCAGCAAAGGCTTAATGCTTGGTGGAAAGGAAGAAGACGCTAGAACGTTATTTTCTGGAAGTGCTGCACTACGGCTAATATAGCTACACTGTTTCTCACATGTTTTCTCTGTCAGATCAGCACCTAACTTGTTCAACTGCTGAGGAACTTCTAGCAACGCAAAGTAATTTGAGCGAGGTGTTTCTTAAACCCCTAGGCTCGCATGGTCCAGCAGCTGCCTCGGTTCCCTTTTTTCAAACTCGTGTGCACTACAAAACAACATTGTCATCTAATCGCCCAAGACATGATTGTGCTATGAATACGCGAACTTCTTTGCACGTTGGGGTACAGGGTCATCACAATGAAGAGCGATTTCCGAAAATGAGCAAGGGCTCTGATAAGTAGTTTAAGGATCACGTTCTTCTATTTCGATTAGTAATATTTATAACTGGTTCAAATTAATCCCCCTTCTGGGAGTCTCACCTCGTGGCACAAGGCTTAGTTCCCAATGAATCAGACGGCCATACAGGTGAGGTCTAGTTTAGTTGCTTAATGCTTGGCAAGAGGTGAGGGGAAGCTAAGATTTACTGACAGCTGGTCGAAGCAGATGATCAGCATTTTGCCTCTTCAGATGTTGAACTTCTTGTAACGTCGGTTTCTTTGTGCAACCTCTGGTGCATTCGAAAATAGTATTGCCGCCTAATCACCCAAGACGTACTTTTTCTGTGAATGCTCGAGCTTCTTTGTTATTCGGGCACAAGGTCAACCATAATGAGGAGTGATATCCGCAATTGCGCAGGGACTACTGTTGAGAAAGTATTTCAAGAGACATGTTCTTCTATTTCAAGTAGAATAAGATCTAAATGCTTCTCATTAATCTTCCTTCTTGGACTCTGAGGTCGTGGTAGAAGGCGTAGTACCCAGTGAAACAGACGGTTGTACATGTTAAGTCTAATTTACCATCTTTAATGTTTGGCACAAGGAGAGGGTATCTAAGAATATCTAGAGGTGATACTCCGGAGAATGTATCCTGCATGTTTAGAGGGAGGAAGTTGGCAGCCCCGTCACTAAGCTCAACCTGCTCAGCGAACGTACAGTGGCCATGAGATATCGTTACTGCTCAATTCCAAATGCTTAAAAGTTCTGGAGCACGCTAGAAGCCTCAGGCAAGGTTTAATGTTTGGTTGAAGAGAAAAAGAAGCTAGAACATAATTTTCAGGAAGTGCAGTACCACAGTCAAGAAGGCTACTTAGGTTCTCGGGTGTTTTGCGTAACAGAAGACTAACGCATATGTTTTCCAGCTATTGAGGAGCTTCTTGCAACGTAAAATAATGTGAGGGAGGTTTGTTTTGTCCCTCTGTGTACGCATGGCCTAGGAGACGCTTTGGTTTCCTTTCGTCAACTACAGGTGCATTACAAAGCGACATTTTCCTCTATTCACTCAACACGTACTTGAGTAGATAATGCTTGAAGTTCTTTGTATGTTCTGGTGCAAGATAATGCAAAATGAGGAGTGATATGTGGAATTGAGTAGCGGATACTAATGAGAAAGTAGTTCAGTAAGCACGTTCTTCAGTTTCAAATAGTAATGCATATAAGCTGTTCAAATAAATCATCCTTCTGGGATCCTCACCTACCTCCTGGTAGAACGCACAGCACCCAATGATACAGATGGCCACACTAGTGAAGTCTAGTTTACTAGCTTAATGGTTGGCAAGAGGCGAGGGTAAGCTAAGATTGACTCACAACCTGTGGATAGGGCTTGACAACTGGGGTGAAAGCGACATATCTAGGATGATACTCCGAAGAATGTATCACCATACCTAGAGGCAGTAAGTTGGCAGTCCCATTACTAAGCCTAACCTGCGCAGCGTTCGTGCAATGGCCAGTGGATTATACAGTCTCAAGTTCCAAATGATTAAACTTTTGGAGCGATGAAGAAGCCTCAGGAGAGACTTAGTGCTTGGTGGAGAAGGACAGGCTGGAACATAATCTTCAGAAAGTACCGTACTGCAGGTAGTACTGTTATAGCCCGTTTAGTCAACGCCTGTGTAGTTCGCCTGCCTCTTTTAGGGACCCTAATATTCGTTTCACAACACGGTCCCTTCCTGTTGAGTGGTTTCAGGCAGAGTTGCAACATCTTACCATAGAGTTTTGTAGCTAATGAAAAAGAAACGAACTGGAATTCAGAATTTTGGCAACTCAGACTCCGTGCGCAGTCAACAAGTTACTGTCAGTCCTTAAAATCAGCGTCGCTATTCGTCTTCAAGTACAGGGATAGAGGTTTGCCTTTTCTGAAGCGTGGAGATGGATTTATGACAGTCATTAGTTGTGGGTAACGCACATATTCTTTGAGTAGCAACTGCACACGCGTTGAGCAAACAGACTTCTACACAGGTTCTCGTGTGTTTTGCGTATCAGAAGATGAACGAGGGAATGAAGGTGGCCACGATTGGATTCAAACGATCTTCGTTACAAGCTACGTGTTTTAAAGCAACTGATCAGTTTACTTGCCTCGGTGAGTGTTGGTTTCTTTATTGAAAAGTGAGCGTAGGCTTTCCAGGTCATCATAAATGTTATAAAGCATTACTTCAGTGTATTTTCATGGCTGTGAGTTGCATTATGCGATTTCCGTGGAAGCTTGGCTTCTGGCATGTTAGCAGAGAATGTGCGGACACTTGCGGTCTAAATGGTAACTTCCCCTCAATGGAGCAAGATGATCTCCAACAGAAATTGTGGGTAACGTTGTTAATTCTACAAATTTGAGCATGAACGAATCTTTTAGTAATGCCAGTAACAAAACTGGGAAACGTTCGAAAGTATGAAAAGCAGCTGTTGTTGTAGTGTTTAGCGCCCGCTTTTACTACTAGGGCACCGCAGGCGGTGACACTGATGACACATGAATGAAGATGGAGCACCGTTGGAATTAGATGGCGGGGGAAACCGGAGAAAACCCGCCCTGACGCCGCTTCGTCCACCACGAATACCACATGCGGGTCCCTGGGATCGAACCCGGGCCGCCTAGGTGGTAGGCGAGCGCGCTAACCACTCGGCCACGGCGCCGCCGAAAATCAGCTGGCGATCAAACTTCAGAAAAGAAGACTGTCAAGCATTCTAAATTATCAATATCCCAGGTTAGCAAACATTCGGGTGCGGAGAACGCAAACAATGCATTTTGTGCATTTTCAGCGCCCTCAACAAGCATTTCACAATCGCATATGGGTAACAGTGCAACAAATACATACATTTCTCTTATTCCTACGCGAAATAGGTATGTTATTTTGAAAGGTAGTGCAGATGACTATCAGTTGATTATTCTAAGCTTGCCAAAGATAAAATACCACCGCTATGCCTATTCGTAATTGAAAATTATCAGCTGCTTGTCCATAGCATACGCGATCATTTCAAATCAAAGTTTCATGCTGCACTAAGGGGCAAAACTATAGAAGCAGTGTGACAGAGGTAGAACCCAGAAGAAAATCTGCTGACATTCCACAATGCGCTCTTTGCCCGAATTATGGGCATACAAAAAATTGTGAACTCGAGCCGAGGTGTGTCAGATGTCTGGGTAACCATAATTTCTCTGAATGTAAGATTCCTAAGACCACTCCTTCGAAAGGCGTGAACTGCCATGAACAACACCCAGCTAACTACAAAGGTTGTTCACACTACCTACGTATAAAAGAACGTTCATCTCAATCACCAAATCTTTACCGAAAGCTTACACAAAACTCAACTGGAACTCCGCCCCCCAATCATGCAGAGTTTCCTTCACTTCCTCGACGGTCAACTTCACCACAGAAGAAGACTCAAACTAACAGGCCGGAACACTTACCGACTGAAAGACAGCCACGTTCACAGCAACGCAGTTACGCCAGCGCTGTGAAGAATTGCAGGCAAAGGCAACATCAGGTGTCATCTTAAACCGCTTCCTTCCTTACCAATTTAATACAGAAATTTTGCCCAATATTATATCAATTATTAATTGTCATCTACCAAACATTCAAGAATTTCTTACCTCTCTTCTCTCAACATTTCAAAATGGCAACACGTAATTATACTTCAATCTGTCAACTAACTTTACTAAATTGGAATGCTAACGGCCTTTTTCTCAAAAGAGCGGCTCTTATTGCTTTTGTGTCTGTTCATAACATTGTCTGTTCATAACATGTGTTACTGAAACACATTTATAAGAGACTGAAACTTTCACTATCCCTGGATATAAAATTTACCGAAACGGTAGAATTGCCCTCACTGCTTCTGAAGGAGTAGCCATTATAATTTAGCGTAATATTTCACACCACAAGACACTTTTTCGCAGCATAAAAGAATTAGAAACATTGGCATTAAAGTTAAATGCTGTGATAACAATGACTTCGTACTAATTTATGCTTATAAACCTCCAACTTAATAGGTTAATGTCGCCTACCTGAAAATAATTTTTCCTAACGCTGATTCAACACTCCTTCTGGGCGATTTAAATTGCAAGCACATATCATGGGGATGTCGTACAACTAATCCAAATGGACGCCGTCTCTGAGAGAACATTAATAAATACAAATTGCATATTTTAGCACCAAGTGAACTGACATTTTATTCTTACCCTACAGCTTCATCTCCTGACATCTTAGACATAGGATTGTGCAAAAATATGCATTCTCTTATGTATGTTACTGCTCTAACTGCCCTCGATTTGGACCATTGTGCAGTTTTAAATTCATTAAAGTCATATGCATTCTTGACAACACAACCACCACGCTTGATAAACGGTTACGTCAATTGATACCAGTTTCAATTAAGACTGGGTATTGCATTGAATTCAACCTATCGTCCAACCTGCCATCAGATTTTGATAATGCAGTTCAATCTTTCACACACACCTTTTCTTACTGTGTCAAAGAATCAACAGCCCGTGCACAGCGACAAGCACGCCTCTACCTACCCATACACGTCACTCATTTAATAAAAGAAGAACATCGCATTCAAAGACAGTGGCAACAAAAAAGACAGCCTTGGCAGCACTAAATCCTCTTTATCTTTTAGCGACAGCTCAGTTTGGTATGAAACCAAAAGGAATTTACGAGAAACCAACACCAGTATCTTCACTACATGTTGATAATGAGATATTTACAGATTCTCAGTCTAAATGCAACGTCCTTGGCTCCTATTACGAAAATACGCTAGCAGTTAACAATAATAATAAAACTATCTCCGACATTGAACGTGAGCTGTACAAACATACACCTAAGCCGAAAGTGCGAACTAGAATGTCACACATGTCATCTAAGGAATTACTTTGTTTCATCAGGGATATTTCTATTAAGAAATTCCCTTGACATGATCTCATACCAAACGTTGTTTTGAAGAAACTTACAAAGGAAGGTCTGGTCTATTTAACGCAAATCTTAACACCTCGTTAAGAATTGGCAATTTCCCTCATTCATTGTAGCTTGCGGAAATAACTTTTCATAAACTACAAAAGCCTAAACATCTACCATCGAGTTATCGGCCAATCAGTCTCCTGCCTGCTCTGTCAAAATTATAAAAAAGTAATCTCGGCACGTTTAACAGCATATGTTTACAGCAATAACATTACACCATCCCTTCAATTCGGCTTTCGTTCTCAAAATTCAACAACTATTTAGTTACTAAGAATTACTGAAAATATAAGTGGTTTCGGGAAGGAATATATTACTGCTGTTTTCCTTGGTATAGCTCAAGCTTTTCACACTGTATGCTATGAAGGTTTACTGGTTAAATTAGATCGAATTGGACTTCCAGACCATCTGATCAATATAATGAAAAGTTTCATATCACAGTGCCAATTTCTGATGCGAATAAATAGTTATAAATCTACCATTAGACCAATAACAGCAGGGGTCCGCAAGGATCAGTTCTAGCACCATTATTATTTGACCTTTTCATGTACGACCTACCAGATACAAATACTACATCTACTGCAATGTATGTAGATGACACAGTTATTTTCTATTCTCACCCTATCTTACATATTACAGTCAAAAGGCCACACACGTCAGTCAACCTCCTATCTAAATGCTTTACAATCTGAGGAATGAAGTTAAATACCAATAGATAGCTAAGATATTCTCCTTAGGCCATACAACAACCCATCCCCACTACTACCTCAGGAAAAACACCTTACATGGTTGCCTCCAGAAGCATCGGTGAATATCTAGGAGCAATGCTTGACACAAAACTTACTTGGAACTCTCATATATCCTACATTTAAACACTAGCTACTTCCAGAATCATAAAATTGTACCCTCTGCCACAAAAGAGATCTCTGCTTGAACTGGAGTGCTCAATACCGCTATATAAATCACTTATACGCCCCTTAATCTCCTATGCCACTCCTGTTTGGGGAGCAGTTAACAAAACTTATATCTATCGACTTCAGGTTATACAAAACAAATTTCTCCGCACTATTACAAAGGATTCATGGTACATAAGAAACGACCAGTTGCATCAGAAATTAGGAATTCTTCCTATACAAGAGTATGTCTCAAGGACATTCTTGTTCAAATTAACTGGAGTATCAGGCGTTGTAACATATCACATTGGATTAAGAAACCCACAGGGCAGAAGACTAAAAAGAAAACTGCCTCAGGACTTATTGCTCACTGACACCTTAGATAGCAGTGATCTCTTAGAACAACTTCATTCATTGCAAATTCTTTCTTAACTCCTTGATTATGATCATTGTATTTAGCTTGTTCAATACCTTGTTATCATTGTATAGCCAAATTGTATTGCTAATATCCCATACTTGTATTATTGCTCAATTGTTAACATTATGTTCTTGTTAACTGCTGCACATATTAGAGGCAACATCCTCAGTTATCACTAGCATGTATAGCAGGTTTTCTGATCGGTTAAATAAATTAATGACTTGAAGCTTTCCCGGCGTTGATTATTGATGATAGTTTCTCGGGCTAACAGCCAGGTCAGATTAGGGTAACTACCCAAGCTTTCAGCGACTAACTCTGCCGCCATCCTCAGGGGAACTGAATCAGTTAACGGTTTAATAAATACCTATATTAAAAAAAAAAAGAAAAAGAAAAGAAGATGAACACTTAGTTCCTTCAGCTTTTGAAGAACATTTGTCAGAGATGCTCACCCAAAGTTTTTTCTTATTCATAAGTTTGCCCTTTGTTTTTTTCTTTTTTCTTTTTTTTTTTCCAGAGTTTCATCTTAGCACTAAGGAACGTAGATTCTTGATGTTGATTCTTCAGGAAGCTCAATGTCGATATGTTGCGGCAAAACGTTCCTAAGTAGAACATTATATCCTTTTTACTTTCTCCACTGCGTATAATAAAGTAGAGAAAGTATTGTATTCCATCCAAAAATTCAATATCGAGATTTCACCGGAAATACATGTTTTGAGGCCCCCTGAATCCGAAAAAAAGCATTGTTAGAAGTCATACTCTAGATGACTTTTGCATAACTGGTAAACCGTAAGAGATGGAACAATGTAGATCTTGCTAAAATACACAATCTAAGTCCAAATACAGGTTTTTGTAGAGTGAACCATTTCGGAGATATGTATTGTTATTGGTGTGAGTTTTGGAAAACTTATACTTCTGCCATATATGACATAGTTATTCATTTTTATATGTTAATCGTGGAAAGAGAACGGAATCTCAATCACTCAAAGCCTACTGTATTCTCCTATTCCCCGTGCTCCTACAAGGAAATAATGCAAAGGAAGTAAGCAATAAGATAATTTTTGCAAATCTTTATCTCAACTAACATGACCAAGATATAGGAATAAGAGTGTGTAAGAATGGTTAGTACAAGAGTATAGATAGACATATGAGTGCAACGCATCAGATTGGGATGTTGGCTACAACAAATGCTCTGCTGAAGTCTAAGTAATACTGGGAACACTTGGATTGCGCTACACTTGAAGTTGGTTCACCTGTCAGTAACTCATAAATACACACGAGTCACAACAGCATTACATTTATTTCCAGATAAGGTTGAGTAACTTGTGAACGCTGATCTGCACTTACGTTTTTACACATGATTGACAAAACAAAACTAAATTTGTCTACCTATTGCTGAGAACATGAGTTAGCACTAGACTTAACTTTCGGCATGTTTTCAAGATGCACAGGTTACAAGAAACATGTTACCCATAAGAACCGAGGAAGAAAGGCAGTGTCGATCTGTGTGGTTTATTCACACTGCTTATTGTAAGCGCTCGGTCTAGCAGAGTAAACATGTATGTACTCGTAGAATAGTATACAGATGGCATAGGAGGTATAAACAGGGTGCCACCAAGTTTGTTTATAATGGCCTAAACTATGCTATTTTCTTTAGGCATCATCAAATGCTGAGCATTCGCCGATACTGGTGACACAATACTATATGTTTATAACAGCTCAGTTTTCTTTTTAAATTGTGCAGGCTAAATATGAAAAACCACAAATTAATTCAGATTCATGTTTTTACATTTACACTTTTTTTTTCAAAATATGTATTTTTATGTGGAATAAGATTTCGTGTATATGGTCATGATGCTTTATTCAGAGTTTACCACTTTTTGTAGGTATGTATGTGCTAGCAGAAAAAATATTTATTTACAGAAGAATCCACTTCGTTTTAATTACCTGATATTTCTGAACAACCTGAAGAATCAAAGGAATCTCTGTCTTGCACATCCTTGCGGTGCATCCTGCGTGAATCTCTTCAGCTGATTGACAACACAATTTTTTCTCTAAATCACGCCCATGAGAAAACTGACTAAAACGTAGGTTACAACCAAACTCAATGCGGTGCTGGACTCAACCAAAGACTGAAGAAAACAAACAAGTCAATGTTTAACAGATGAATGCTCCGACCAGTCAATACCAGTGTAAATTTACTGCCCAATGACGCCCAGTGACGTGAAACGACCATTTTTCAAACTAACTCTGTCCGATAATAAATTCTTAATCGCTGAGTACATTCAGCAACTCTATGTAACACACTGTGATTGATCATTCAGCAACAACTGAAACATGTGTAGTCACGAGTTCAAATAAAACAAGGTGTTTATTCCTTTATGTTTGGTGCATATTTTCAGCATTCTAATGCATTCCTTTAGGCTCATTATAGTTGGTTTAATGCATATAAATCAGGGCCGAATTATTACACATTGTTTGTCAAATATCCTTAAACTATTCACCTTTTAACCTTTCTTATTTAGGTTTAAATTTTTTAAATAGACTTATTAGAAGGTTATGTCTTTATGACAATCCTAAAGTACCACAGCTATCCAACTATTAGATTTTCGCTGTCTCAATTTCGAAATTGTGTGACATACTTCTTTGGGATTGGCAAACAATGCAGTATACAATGTGATGTATCTGGATTTTAAATTTTAATAGAAAAAAGTAGAAAATACTTATTATCTGATGCTTTATTTCAAATGAATGGGTATGTATACATCCACAAATAGCAGGAAACCACAAAGAAAACAGACACCAACCCCCCTTCTCGAGAGTTTCAGACTGGCAGAAGTTATCAAAGACAGCAATGAGACATGAAACATTTAATTTCCATTTGTGGGAAAGTATTGGTTATAGTCCTGAAAAAGAAACCAAATTGCAGATGTTAATCTGGAATTTGAAATTAGCAAAAAGATCAACATTTAGAAACAAATACTTGATTGCGTAATTTGCAGTGCAAATTGTTATGTATTGCAGATTTATTATCAAAACGTGACTTAGAGGGCATATGAGTTTATCTATAAAGAATTTTAGCACAAAAGTTAAAGGACATTTACAAGATGCAAGGAAAAAGGACGTTATGGCTGAGGATTTTCCAGGGAAGTTTTTTTTTTTTTTTAAATGAACGCCCTCCAACGTAATGTCATATCGGATGGTGAATGAATGAAACGGGTGAAATGATGCTCAAATGAGCCCGAGTTCATAGAGCTTTAAGTTACGCGACATTCGTCTTCTCAGGATAAGGGAAAACCTCGGGAAAAAACCTTACCCGGATAACTTAGCCTAAGCGAGATTCGACCTCGCGACCCTTTGAACGTAGGGCAGACACGCTAACCGACACACTACCGAAGCGGATCCCAGGGAACTGGATCAGTGGAGAGTTGACGGCAAATTTTAAAATTAAATAGCTTGCAAAATTAAGAAATTGAGTGAGCCAGTGAGTCAATGAGTAGAGTTTAAGGGCCCCTTGACAGCTAGGTCATAAGGACCGTAATTGAGAAATATTTTGGTGAATTGTTCCAAGATGAATGACCATTAGATTCAATTCTGTGAAATGTTTAAGTCACCTGTTCATTGCACTACAGTTTTGTTCAACCAAGGCTGCGGATTCAAACCTGACACAAACTGGTGGTTTTTAAGTGTGGTAAGCAATAACTGAATGTTTTTAGATATACTGGCATGTAAAAGAACTCCTTGGGACAAAACTCTGGCACATCGGCAGCACTAATATGATCCTGGTAACTGACAGTGTCATTAACAAACAAAATAGGTAATATATATGTATATCCGTTGTTCAAGGTTTGAAGTTGCACAACAAAGCACAATAATTATTATAAAAAAATATGTTGAACATTTCACAGAAGATTTTGCATTTCAGTTTTGCTTCAGAAATACATTAAAAATCTGATTTGAACCTATAAGTCATTCCATGTCAAATTGCACGATTTTTAACAATAATTTACCTCGATATATTATAATTATTTGGGACTCTTCCAAATGTTTTCTTATGGCAAAAAGTAGATTTTACTGCTTTAAAATTTTAATTTACAACAGTAAATTTTGTAAGTTATTCCGTGTCGAATTTCCCAAAACAGCGTTATCGACATCTTTAAATATGCATAGTTTCTTTCCTTTTGACGATAGAGACCCCGTTAATATCTCATTTAAAAGTTTAGGGAATACACGTTATTTCTAAACACAAACCTCTAACATTGAATCATACCTAATTAAAAAAAATATAATAATAACCTTAGACATTAAATGTAAATCTGATAACAGCTATTTAAAAATCTGAAGAAAAAAATCACTGTTATTCCTTAACATGTGTCATAACAGCATGCCAAGTATCACAGTGGTATTATTTATGGTTAAGTTGGAATTAAATAACTTACCTATCCATGTGGTGCAGTCAACTCAATTGTACCGCACCACGTCAAGTTGCCCTGAGCTACTGCAATCCGTCATTTGAAGCGAGGATAATCAGCGGCGTTACAGTGTTTGCTTAGGAAACAGTCTTGATATCACACCCAACACAGTCCAAACGGAAATAGTTTTCCCCTCGCTTCGAAATGAATATTCTTTAATCAGAGCTTTGGATTGTGAAAATGGGACGAAACCCTTTAGCTTTAGTGTACCTTTTATTGGTTTTCGGTTTTCATATCTGGGTTCCAAAATGTCACTATCTTGTTTGTGATCATTAACAGGAAAAGTGAAATGTAATAATTGTAATATTACTCTGTGCCCAAGTAAATAATTTGGGAGGTGTAGTTATAGGATCTTGGCTAGCCCGAAGACTGGCTTTCATTGCTAGGTGTTTAGTAGCACCCCCTACTCCATCACAAGGTCCCTTGCTGTGAGAGGTAGCAAAGAAATGTCATTCTGCGTTAATTCCAAAATCCTCCCCGTGAAAACCCATGTTCACTAAAATTTTTTTCTCTTCTTGTACTGAACACTAGCACCGTCGGAAAAGGAGATAATTTTTTCAAAACATCTCACTTTATTCTTCAGGAAACTAATTACATAACATTAGAGCAGATGAACAGCATTTGTATCATGTTTTAAACTTTTAGATATTGCAGCATTATTAAACTAGCACTAGGAAAAGGTAAAATCAATTACAAGTAACAGTGGTGATACTGTTGAACCACTGCCAGTGAATAGTGTGACAACATGGTACCAGCATGGGATATAAGTGAAAATAGTGTTGAAGTTGAACCATCTACGAAAAAGTCTAAAATCTCCGAGAAATGCGAAATGCAGATATTGCAGTAAATCTTACATTAGAAATATGGATTCGTACCAAATATGTGTGATTTACCTCTTTCCCTCTCCATTATTTGCAACTAGTCTGTCGAATAATTCTATGAAACCATTCCTACTTCATAGACACTTGGTAACCAATCACGGCGATTATGTAAATACAAGTCTATCGAATTTTCGCGGTGCAAGGCAGGAAACTTAGATACAACTTCAAATGTCAATTTTACAAAATCAACCATGAGTCAGCGCTGCTAGTTGCAAAAAATAAATCACCTTATATCGCAAAAGAATCTCTTATTATTCCTGCTCCTTTGATTAAAGCAGATAGCACGTTGCACAAAAATTCCGCTAAAGTATTGTATAAGATATTGTTGACCAAATAGAAGAAAATATTAAAGTGGACAAAAGATAATATAAATTTGCCTGCTGTGATAGCGTGACTGATCGTACCTTGGGTAGGTGAAGATTTTTCTGACAATTATAAAAACGAATTGAAAGATCATCATCTTTCTCATTCAGAGTTTTAAAGAACTGTTTATACCTTAATGAGTGACCTCTCTTTTCCACCATTATTTTACATCTTTTGGAGTGGTTTTGCTCATGTTTTAATTGCTCAGCTAGTTTTAGACATGTGGATCACATCAGTTCTATGTATACCAAAGCCTGAATCATATTTTCTGTTAAAAATGCTTCTGAAAAAAGAAAGTTCTACTGGAACATTTCCCAGCTTGGAGGAATACATTCTCCATATCATTTTAGTATTCAAATCTGGAGGTAGGTATCAGCTCTCTGAACTTTCTCTGCAGCAGTGTATTTCTACACAGGTCAAATTGTCGATCTTCTTTACACACACTTCTGTGGCTCAAATTCTGCTGACCTTCTCAAATGTGACCTTTTATCTTTGACGAACCCTTGTTAATTACATTTGATGCCTGCTTGAAAGCTACATAAATGTATATGTATTGATCAGCTGACAAAACATGCCATCCATTGCTAGTTATAAAAGTAAATGGGACGTGGTAGGAAAAGGCTTGTGAAAGTTTAAAACAAAGTTTAATTTGCATTTGTAAATATACATTACGTTAGTCTTATCACTACAGGCAGGATTTGATTCTGTTCGATTATCCCTCATTTGTGTTTTCTGCCTACTGGCCTCATGGCTAATTGTGAACTCACTGAATGCAATCTAATCTAATACAAGCTGGAATCTCCTAGTTATTTTATTTACTCTCAACCTCAAGACTTTCAATACATTAAGGAATGTGTTCATGCACACTGGAATCCTCTGTTTCCATGTATTTCAAACAAATCACTTTGTAGTCCTAAGAATAGCAACTATTGTATCTGATTCACTGTGTCTTTCCTTGATCTACGCCTAAGGACATTATGAGTTTCCACATACTTTAGGGTGGTTTTGATATTACCTTGCTTTTTTTTTTTAAATAAAAAAGACAAGGATGATTTTTGGCTTTGTGCATTGTAAGTTTTCTGCAGAGAAATGTACTTTCTAATTGGCACATTGAATATTCTAATAATTCTGAGGGTTTATACTATAAAGAGGGAAAATTAAGCTCTGATTTTAGTTGATTGGAACACTATGTTTCAAGGCCAGAAGGATTTATTTACTTTTGGTTTATTGTTTTATATTGTATTAGAAAACAATAATAAACAAATCTGTTAAATACGATGTTTAACAACTTCCAAATAACTGTTTGTTTGCTTGTGCATATTGTTAGAGCCTCCAACAGCCTTATTCTTAAATTATTCATGCATTTTCCCTTTGAAAACATTAGAGCTGGATTCTTCTACTTTGATGCCAACAAAATCACTTTCATTCATAACTTGGATAGCAATGCATGCACCAGCATCTTTATGCACTGTTTGGCATGGTTTCATGTGCACATGCATAAGAGCCGAAGGAAAGCTGCGTTGGTTCGCTTACAGAATGTGTTGAAGGTGCCCTTCTGGGAATGATGAATCCAGCTGTATGTGGGCTATGTAGAATTTACAAAAGCATTGGTTTATTATAACACATTATTTATTTTCCCCTTGGTAGTTGGTAAACGCCAAAGATTCTTTTTTAAATTGCTCTATTTATATCCCACCATTAACATCAATGGTCACATCGGTGTCCTCTCTATTGGAATATATTACCCATCGGCAATGATGTTATTCATTTAATAGTGCGTTTTGAGTGACTAAGCATTTTACATGTTAAATTCACTCACACATTCATTCTCTCATTTATAACTCCAGACTCTGGGGAGGACTTCAAATAATCTCGCCTGAGAAATATTCCCACTCCACAACCGGGAATCGAACCCGATACCCCTTTCTTAGTAAGCAGGCGCTCTAACGACTAAGCTATGGGGCCAGCTACACCAAAGTTGTGCAATAAATAGGGCCCAGATTCTTTGGTTTAAAGTGCTTTGTTCTCCCCTTATACATGCATAGTGCATCGCAATAGTACTAGTAGTAATAGTAGTAGAAGTAGTAGTAATAGTATTAGTAGTAGCAGTAATTAATATTGCCATATAATTCTATGATTTCCTAGTTCTGGTGGGAACCCGCCACAGATCAATGACTTGAATGTACCCTTAAAACTGACAGTCACATGTCAGTAGCTTTACCTGCGGGACAAAATTCCAACTCGCCATTGACGCTAATGTGATCCTGGCAATTGAACGACCTCGTGTGTTTTTTTACCTCCTATAATAGCCAAAAATTAACTTCTAATTAAATTACAAAATACTGAGAAGTGCATAAACACCATATTTTACCTAATCTTTTTTATATTCCTCCCAGGTATAGAATACCTTTTGTAATAAATAAGATTTAAGAGCATTTTGTGTTGCTTGATTACAATTATTTTCTAATAATCCATGATGACTTCATGTGATAGTAATTTCAAAGGCTAATAGAACTCTTGTATTTAAAAGAGGAACTTGAAGAGCATTAAAATGAATAATTGCTAAAGGAGATCAGCATGATCCAATCTCAATCGAAGTTGAAGAGAATAATTTGGTGCTCAAAGCTTATATTATGTTTTAATAAAATTAAGAGGAATTAATCAGTGATTTCAAACAAATGATTTGAAACTTTATTTGGTAATTTTTTTAATTGCTTTAATTTTGATGATCTTTATTATTTGACCAAATATCTTATATTAGAGTATAACACTGAAGCTGTTATTGAGGCAATTTTTTCTTTCAATATATGTATAAAAATATAAATTTTATTTTTAGAATGAAAATGAAATGGTTTATTTTAAACTATATAAATTGAGGGTAAGATATAAATGGATTTAAACAACTTGAGTAATAAGTTAACAGCCTTTCTTTGATCAACACACACATTAATTTCAATTTTATCATTAACAGTGATATATCTCTATTTTGGTTTCAATTAATAAACAAGGATTTTGAATATATCTTACTATCAGGCCAAAACGGATTACAATTAATTTGCTTCTTACTTATATTAAGAAAGATTAATAATTCAATACTTACTGAATGCAAATCAATTTTTTTTTATTTAGAGTTGCTTTAACAATTAAGTCATATCTCATCTATTTTATAAAATACAGTGGCATACAATAAATTTGTTAAAATTATTTAAACAAAATCATGAGAATACTAATTAACAAATCAATATAACAAAGGTATCCTTAGAGTTAGGTTTTCACATGCAGGCTTGTGCTTTTGAGGAATAGTAATACGTGTATGAAGTTGGATGGCGTATCCTGAATGGTGCATAAGTCTCCAATGACGTGATGAAGCTGTCATTGTGTAGCGTATTGCTTGCATTCTGTGAAGAGATGGTTTACTGTGAGGCAGTTATTGCGGACTTCACATTGTGGTGGCTGCCCTTTGCTGAGGAAGTATGAGTGGGTTAATGTTTTAGGATCAATGTGGAGACGTGAGATAATTACCTAAGACTTAAAGATAAATTTCTTTATTTATAATTTTGAAGTATATTAGTTTTATTTAACTTAAAGTCTTGATATATTCATAGAACTAAAGTGCCTGTGATGATTCCTAAATTATGGATGACCATTACAAATCTTCCATGCTATCGTAGCATCAATATTCTTGATTTGTATTTATCTTCATAAATTATCTGCTCAAATCAAGTGTTATGTTTAACTAAAAACCTTTAATTATGTAGCTTATTCAAGGGATCCTTGATTTCATTCATGATACAGCCCGATTGTTATAATTAGTAGGAATAATATCCTTGTAATTGTTCAGATTTTCTTGTATGTATATGAACTTGCTCGTTTAATCTTCCCGCTCCCTCTTTACCAAATGGCAGCTCCATCAAGCTGAGAGGCATAGGCCGATTTTGTGACTGGCGAAGGTAGCTTTTAGGCGAGGGGTACGTGGTGAGCAGTGCAAAGCTTGTATTTAAGAGTACGGCGAGTTAAGGCACAATAATCGACATGGCCAACACATGTAATTCTTACCGTGCAAGCACACTACATTCTCGTACAAGTCCCTCTGTTTTTCTTGCTACAAGCATATTCCTGCCATTTAGCAAAACCTACTAGGTAGCCAACATGACAGTTCTAAATATAATGCAGCCATCTGCAATATAATATTAATGTTATAAACACAATTACCTACATCTAGTCTTATTAAACGATTATAAATGCATATAATTACTCTTCATGTCGTAATTTACTAAGGCCAATACCTCAGTTTGGAACAGTTATTTTGTTACAGTGTTTGTTACTGTTTGTTTTGTTTATATCCTGGCAGCAAGTTGCATGCAGTTGTGTCTGCAGTTGTGTCTGCACATAGCAGCAAATTTGAATTTATGAAAATGTGGAAATGAGTAACATGGCAAAACCAAAGGAGATAAATCTTTCGGGTTTATTTTTATAAGAGAAGGTGTTTTCCATTATTATTGTTTGCGAGTGAGAGAAATAGTGTCTGGACCAATAATATTTCTTGTGATATTGGTCATTTATAACAAAAAATAGCAAAACATAAGAGCTCAACTGCCCATATGAAATTAGAATTAGAATTGTGTGGGGTTGTGTTAGAGATAGAAAGGGAGTAAAGGTGGAGACGATGCAATGTACTGCACACCCACTGCAACAAGTCACGAGCCGCCACTGATAATGCTCCAATGTGTTTATGATTAGTTGGGAATAATCATTGTTACAACAAAATAGGTGAGATGGCTGATTGTAAATTTGTTAAGGGGATATATTTCTCTTTTACCAGAAGGTCATAAATTCCTAAAATGATACTAGAATCCAACTCTAGTGGTGTAATTTAATACTAAGACTTAAAGGTAAATTTCTTCATTTATAACGTTGAAGGATATTAGTTTATTTAACTTAAAGTCTTAGTATATTCAAAAGATTAAAGTGCATCTCATTATTCCTAATAATAAAATGGATAGTGAGAATATACATATTTTTGAATGTTGATTTGGATAAACTGAAATGGTTGATACAACTTATTACTAGTGTTGTGTATTTTATTTGTATGTAATAGTGTAAAGCTAAAAGGGAAGATATAATTAGAATAGTTGGTGTAAACATTATTTGTTTTGTGCTATAAATTGAATTACAATTAATTTGGGGAAAAATCCTAAAAAAGGTGGTAATCTGCTTAGAGATAGTATTGCAGTGAACAGTATAAATTTACATTTTTCAATTATTTTTTTAACTAAAGGTTGGCGAAGTATAAGCTAAAAATATATATATATATATATAGTATAGAGAATAGTGTATATATAAATATTACTTATAGCTGTTATTGAGATAATACAGTAGATATTAATAGTGTACACTCAATAAAATTAAAAATGTGCCTGGTTCTATGAATTGGTTGACAATATGATTGTTTTACGGGGTCTTGGGCTCTGAAACAATTTTAATTGGTGTTAATTCTGACAGCTGGTCATGCCCACATCGACACTCAAATAGGATTGGTTAGTCTGTCCCTTCACTCTTAATGTTCACTTGATCTGCCCTAAGAACAGGTTGACCTGCATAGGGAGTGTATTATCAAACACTACTGCTCATAGGCATTGCCTTGACTAAGAGCCTTGCCGTGTAGCGGGCAGAAAAGATATACATAGTTTTGCATCGCCCGGTAATATAGTTGGCATATGGTCCGACTAAGAACTCCATTTCACAACTCAGAATGTTATTTGTTGACAGTTGTTTTGATTGTCCATCCCTGTTGCCCCCATGATAATATTACACGTCCAATGTGTTGAAGAACACAACTTTGCTACAAAGTGTTTACTTAATGAAAGCGTGTAATTTAGTAAATTAGTTCTGTTGTTTAATCTGAAATACTAACATAGTTCAAACATTATTTCAACTGCAAAAATCAAATAAGTTTCTGTTGAACATAGATATGCACTGAACGTCCAAGTGACAAAAACTAACAGCTCATGAATATTCTTACCCTATCTCATACTCAAGCATTTTCCCTTTCGTATCCTCTGCCTTTTGTTATTTTTCTCTGTTTTCTGAGGTGTCTGATAAAATTGTGTTTAAAATTAATATGTTTTTTTTTGGGCCTCATGGAGCAACACCTAGTTTATTCAACATAAGCAAACATGTTACGAATCACAGAAAAAATTGCACTTTTAGCAACAGTGTGTATATAGTTCATTTAAACTATAATTTGAAAAGCTTAATATTGTAGTGTGATCAGCAAACACATATTTATACGTGCTTTAAACAAATAATTCATTCATTACAGAACGAATCAAATTATTGACTGAATTTGTAGCGCTAACTTTAGCCTAATGTCAGAAAATAAATATCAAATGCCGTTTAGAAAGCGATTTAATTTACTAGGACTCGAACCTACCCTACAGGATAAATAACCTTATATATTTTAGATATCTGAAACGAAGTTAATGATGATGGTATCCCAAGTATATGTAGATGAACGAATGAGGCTAAAATAATGAAATAACTTCTTAATCTTGTAGATTTGTAAATAGCACTGTATTACAGAAACATAACGCTGAAAATGTCGTATAATGCAACCAATTTGTTCAAAAACTCAGTACATAAACATTAAGATTAACATTAAGATTATTCTACGCCTACTCATTAAGATTATTTTTAATTCTGCCTGTGTTTAGCTTCAACTATAAAAAAGGGTAAGATGACCAATAGTGCATATTCTGTCAGGGACCAAGCGTATGACGCATATGCATACATAGACATATAAATTTATGAATACTTAATTTATTTGGGTAAATAATGCTAATATTTGAACAAACAAAAGTACATTTTAAATGTGTTTGATGTATGCATTTATGTCCAATATGTATGTGGCACTTGTGTGCTCATGTGCTCATTTAACCTAGCACTCACTAACGTCACACATTAGGCACTAGGAATATTTTAAATGATTCATTAAGCAAAATACTTCATAGATTGTGCATAAATATGCTTCTTTAATTTCTATATTACATTTCTAACAAAATTAACCGTGTGATATCTGACATGAATGGCATTTCATGAGCGAACAGATATGACTAGTAAATGTTACTAGCAACATCTACATCTGTAATGAAACTCTAAGTCCCTTAATTGCTATACAACCCATTCCAAACATCCACTGTGCAAAGGTGGAGGAGAATGTGGGCGGGGCAAAGTGAAAAGGCCCTGTCACACAATAAAAAATTTCTGGAGTATTTTGAAAGTCATTGACTGTAGAGCTAGAGACATTAAAAGTACTCCTGCAAATTTTTATCACGTGACAGTGTCTTTTCGCTCTAGCTTGCCCATATTGCTCTCCCCGTTTGCAAAGTGGATATGAGGAAGGGGTTTTAAAGCAACTGTAGGACTTGCAATTTCATTACAGAAGTGCAGAAGTCACTAGCAACACTTACTAGTCATATGTGTTCACTTGTCAAAGGCTGTACACGTCAGATGTCACAGGAAGCTAATTTAGTTAAAAATTGTAATCTAGAAATTAAAGAGAAAGAAAAATATTTTATATAGGAAATTTATTTACGTGTAATCTTCTGCTTATGTATTAAGTATTTTGGTTAGTAAATTATTCAGAACGTTTGTATTAACTAATGTTTAATCATTTATTTGACTGAATGATGCTTATGTTTAAACAAACATAGATTTTAAACATAATTAATTGTGCATTTAAGTATGCATAAATGTATATGTGTATGAATATGCATAATATTTTAAGCAGAAATGACCCCTGGTGCTGGGCTCCGGATAGAATATGAACAATTTGTAATTTTAACCACATTTCATAGATGAGGGTAAAACACAGGCAGAATTTAAAATAATCTTAATATTTATTTATTGAGATTTACCTACAAAGTGGTTTCAGTATAATACATTTTCAGCATAATAGTTCTGTGATGAAGTGCTATTTACACACCTACAAAATTCAGACATTTAAGAAGTCTATTTCATGATCACTCATGCGTCTAAATTAGTTTAGGATGCAACATTGTTTAAGCTTGAATATGAGATAGGATAACGACATCCATGTGCTGTTATTGTATAGGCCTTTAGTGTATGTCTATGTTGGACAAAAGCTTATTTGATTTTTGCAGTTCAAATCATGTTTGAGCTATGCTAGTATTTCACATCAATGACAAAACTAATTCACCAAATTAAATGTTTGGCCATATTGTTTCATTCAGCAAATGCTTTATAGCAATGCTGTGTTCTTAAACAGTATTTGATATGTGATGTTATCTCAGGGGTAAAGGGGTTGGACAACCAACAGAACTAGCGATGAATTACATTCCAAGTTATAAAGTCGATGCAACACGAAGATTTTCAAGACAATTGCTTCACTGTAAACTGCCCTTTACATGGGACATTTTTCAAAAATTTTTATTTTCTTCAAAATGGCCCTAACAATTTGGATTCAAATGCCATATGTTTGGGATATTTTTTTGCCAATGAAATGTATATCTTGAATTTTTTGGCTATTGCCCCTATAGTCATATTTATTCTTGATGCCTTTTGAATAACTGGTAAACCAAAAGGGATTGACTAAATCTTATTCTACAAAAAATGTAGATCTCGCTAAAACACCAATTTGTGTCACAATACATTTTTGGATTGAGGTAACCATTTCGGAGATATTACTTGTTATTTGTGTTGGTTTCGGAAAAGTTAAAACTTTTATGAAATGGGCAATTCTTTTTCATTTTTTTGATATGTTAAGGACACAAAGAGAACGGCATGTCAAATCTTTAAAAGATTTGAGTATTCCTCAAAGCCTACTGTATTCCAATATTCCCCTTGCACTTTCAAGGAAATAAGTGATAAGCTCATTTCTGTAAATATTGATCTGAAGTAACACACATAAGAGTTTGTAACAATGGTTAGTACCAGAGTAGAGAAAGTCATATGAGTGCAACACATCAGATTTATATTTTTTTGTTTACCTTTAAGTAATGCTTGATTTGTTTCATATCTTGCTGAGACTATTTGTACAGCATTTGATTTTGCTGAAGGGGAACCTGAGTTAATTTCTGTCATTAATGTGGAGTATAGAAGAGGAGGTTTTGATTTAAATTTTTTAAGACAATATTCTCAGAGTTTATTTACAAGTATACCTATATGTGTAATTTTTTTTCCATGGAAGAGATTTTTACGTTTATCACTAAATTATTTATTGTTTTTATTTAGTATTAAAGGATTTCCTTTAAAGGTTAGGTTAAGTAATAAGGTGATAAGGGATTTTAACCCCTTCATTATGATTTCAAGACATAGGCTTATTCATTAGGTTTATAATTTATTTATTGCCAGAGATAATTATCTCAAATTTTAATATTTAATGGGATTAGAATCTAATAAGGAAAGTACAGAATAATTAAAATTCACGTTAAAAGAATTAAAATTGACCCTATTAATCAGAATATAACTAGCTAATGGGCTAATATTGTAATTCTCATGAATTTGTAGCTATTAAAGCTACAAAAAATAGAATTACAATAGGTATAATATAACAAGAAGAAATGATCCTCTAATTTACTAGGAATAGCATGAATAGGTGAATAGAAAGTACCATTTTGGTTGATCTCCTACAATGTAAGATTCTTTTAGGGATAAAATTTCCAAAAATATAAATAAAATAATGTGTGCTAAAATATCCCTAAATGTAAAATAGAAATGAAAGGGGAGTTTATCAATATTAAGACGTAGTGAATAATTTTAAACTGTTTCATGCAGAAACAGTAAATGGGCTATAACTGCTGCTGCAACAATAAACAGTAATACAAAATGAAATGTGAAGAATTGGTTTAATGTTGCATTATCAACAGCAAAGCACCCTCATACTCATTGTACTATTTCAGTGTCTAAATAAGGGATAGCAGGCAATAAATTTGTAACAATTCCAGCTCCTCCAGAAAAAGATGTTTGTCCTCAAGGTAATATGCAACCTTTAAATGCTGTTGCTTAAGTAAAAATAAAATAAGTATACCAACCATTCATGTCTAGTAAAATTTAAATGAATGATTATATATTTCTCGTCCAATATGGAGATAAATACAAATAAAGAATATTGAAGCTGCATTGGCATGAAAAGTTGATAGTAATGATCCATAATTTACATCTTGGTAAATACATACATATGTGCAACCTCTGGAGAAAGCTGAATCAATATGACCTGAATAATGCACAGCTCAAAAGGCCAATTCGTATTTGGAAAAAATATTAACTTAAATAAGTGGATATCAGATAAAATTTTAATTAGAGGTAGAGTCTTGTGTAAAGGTTTATTCATTAATTTACTAGTCGTAAAGGTCAATTATAAATGTAACAATTTTAACTATTGCAATTTAAGTTAAGAATGGATAAGATGCAATTAAGTTAGTAATTACATACATTACTCTGTTGATTTTATATTTTTAATAAAAAGTTTTTGGAACTAAAATTGAAGGTTATACATTTTGTATATTTATGTGTAGGTTACTGGAGTAATTGATATTTAGATAATAAATTAATAAAAAGGTTAAAGGTAAAAGAATAATTGTAAATAAAATCTTACTTGAACAAAAAATATTTCATTTAAGGCTAATCTGGTAACATGTTTAAATAAAACCAAATATTCCTCCTAGTTAAATTAATAATAGATCATAGGAAAATCAAAATTTTAAAGATATATAACCTCCAATTAGCCATACAGAAAGTGCCTATTGATAAAGGAAGATTTAGAAATAAAAAGATAATTCTTAATGTTATACTAGTATTAAATATAAAATATCAAAAGGTAGTTGAAGACAAATGTTAGTGTCGGAAGTTAATGATAAGATTTCCTTCCCTTTGAAGTTTTAAAAGTTGAACTTATTTTTGGTTTACAAGAACAATGTTTCATTTTAAACAATCAATGTTGATAATATTTGAGGTATGTTTTTTTGGTTTATGAGTATTTTCTTCCTAAGGTAAACATTTATTAATTACTTTATTGAGATTAGAATTTGTTTTAATTTTGTTTATTATTTTATATTATTATGTTGTAATAATAAGAGGTGAGTTACGTATAACAATATTTTTTCTATCTTTTGCAATTTGCGAATGGGTGTTTGGTTTATCCATTTTAATGTCAGTAATGCATACACATGGGAACGATTATTTTAATTAATTTGATTTATTACAATGTTAAGATAATTATTTAAAGCCCCTTATGCTTTAGTAATAGAGTTGATGAATAATTGGAACATCTTTTCTCTTGCTTCTTTCACATCTTTATTGGTTTAGTTATATTAAGATTTTGAATTTGTGTATTAATAGTTAGTGTTTGTTTTAATGATTGCTCATGGTTTATGTTCTCGTGGTTGATTTTGTTTAGCTAATATTAGCTATAAACATTTAGGAAGATGGAGTTTAATAGTTATTTAGGATTTTTTAAAGTTAATAGCAAGAATAGCACTGATGATTTTTGCTTTCATCACGTAACATAATTGCACCTCCTTCATGATATTTCCTAGCTGAAATTGACTTATTTAATAGAATGAAAGTTTGAATATGATTAGTAATATTATTTTTTATATTGATCTCTATTTCTAGACCTGCTTATACCTTTTATTTTTATTCATGTAGTCAACATGGGATTTATTATTCTGGTGTTTGTAGAAGAGTAAGAGGTCATTGTCATAAATATTTATTGTTAATGTTTCATTGGTCACTTTAAATTTGTTAATTTTGAAAAGAGGGTTTGTCTTAATTTGATTTTAATTTTACTTAAGTAGTATATCATAAAATTGTGATTTGTGGTGTCATAGATGAAAATTTTGTGAAGAAGAGAATTATTTAAAATGACTTCATTGTCAGAAATCCAGCATTAGCAAACAACAACACAAATAAATTGTTATCTTAGGTTGTGATATATTTCTCATGATGTTTTATTAGCTTGTTTTCACTGTTATTATTTTCTTTATAAGGATTTCTGTTTAGTATATTTTGTATTATAAATTATATATTCTATTTCATTGAAAGAGAAATCGTTAGATTAAATTTATCATCAATTTTTATAACACTATTGTTGGATTGAATATCATTATTATTTATAAGATTTGCTGCTTTAATTTCATCCTTAGTGATCTTATATAGTGGAGATTATATAACAGAGGAAGTAATATTAAATCAGATTATTTTGTTAGTTCTAATATTTGTTTTAACAATAATATTTGTAATTACTAGTCCCAATTTAAATAGAACTCTCCTAGGATGGTATGGTTTAGGATTGGTTTCTTATTGTTTAGTTATTTATTACCCAAATGTGAAATCCTAGATAATGCTGAACTATTAACTGCATTATCAAATTGAGGTGGTGACTATTGAATTTTGGTAGATGGAATTATATTTATCTAGATTGTGTAATAAATAATAATGACTTAAGTTTAATTTCATTTCTAGTTGTTTTGTATCGTAGGTATAACAAAACGTGCTCAAGTTCCTTTTTCGGCTTGACTATCAGCAGCAATAGCTGCACCCACTCCTCTTTCTGCTTTTTTTCATGCTTTAACTTTAGTTACTGCTGGGGTTTATGTGTTAATTCAACTTAGTAAAGCCTTTTCAGATTAATTTTTTTAAGATTTTTATTAGTAATTTCTGATCTAACAATGTTTATATCTGGTTTAGGTGCTAGTTTTGAATATCATTTGAGGATAATTATTGCTTTATCTACTTTAAGTGAATAAGGTTAGATAATAAGAATTTTATCTTTAGGATTTTCTGATTTAACTTCTTTCACTTATTGACTCATGCTGTAATTAAATGCTTTATTGTTCATATGTGCTGGTATAGTAATCCATAATATAAAACATTTACAAGATATTTGTTTTATAAGAAATGTATCTGCTTTTATACCTTTAACTTCAGCTTGTTTTATAATATCTAATTTTGCTTTAGGTGAAATACCTTTTTTAGCCGTTTTTTATTCAAAAGATATGATTTTATAGGTAGTTTCTGTAAGGAATTTGAGGATATTCATTTATATTTTTTTTCAACTGGTTTAATGCTATGTTGTTCTTTCTGTTTATTTTGTTGTGTTTTATGAGGAGATCTTAATTTAGTACCTTTATTTCAATTGAGAGAAGAAAGATGGATAATAATTTATGGAATGTTACGATTAATAATTTTTGCAGTTATTGGTGGAAGAACGTTAAACTGAAAAAAATTTTTAACTTCTTATTTTATTTGTTTACCTTCTTTTATAAAAGTCATATATCTTGGTTAGGTTAATAGCTTTGAGAATTAGGAAGAATTTTATTTAAGTGCACATTATTAGGATATTTTAATTTACTTAAATATTAGAGTTATTATTTCTTCTGGGTCTAGGGGATTTTGTATCTTTAATTTTGACAAAGGAAGCTAGTAAATAACCTGTAACAGCTGGTCTTTGATTGTATTAAATATATTGATTTGGGTTGAAGAGAATATTTTGGTACTCAAAACTTATATGCCAGATGAAGAGAAAAAACTGTTAAATCTACTGCAGGGCCTGCATGAGCAATTCTAGGTCAAACAGCGGGATAAACAGTTCAACCTGTTCCTGCCCCTACTATACTTCTACTTAGTAATAACAAGATTGAGGCTGTTGAGACACCAATATCTTATATTACGACACCCAGATATAGCTTTCCCTTCAATGAATAATATAAGAGGTACTAGTCAATTTCTGAAACCACCAAGTATAATTGGTATAAATATGAACAAACCTACAACAAAAGTGTGAACAGTTACAATAACATAAATTTGATCATCTCCAATAAGGGATCCAGGTTGAACTAATTTGGTTAGAATTAAAATTCCTAGTTATGTTCCAAGTATGCCTGCTCAAGCACCAAACATGAAGTATAATGTTCCAATGTGTCTATGATTAGTTGGGACTAATCATTGTTGCAATAAAATAGGTAAAATGGTTGTAGTTGAATAAGTAGCGGATTGTAAATTTATTAAGGGGATATATTTCTCTTTTACCAGAAGGTCCTATATTCCTAAAATGATACTAGAAAGCAATTGTAATAGTGTAATTTAATACTAAGTCTTAAAGGTAAATCTCTTCATTTATAACTTTGAAGGATATTAGTTTATTTAACTTAAAATATAAGTATATTCAAAAGATTAAAGTGCATCTCATTATTCCTAATAATAAAGTGGATAATGAGAATATAATTTTTTGTTAATGTCGATTTGGATAAACTGAAATGGTTCATACAACTTCTTATTATTGTTGTGTACATTATTTGTATGAAATAGTCTAAAGTTAAAAGGGAAGATATAATTAGAATAGTTGGTGTAAACATTATTTGTTTTGGGCTATAAATTGAATTACAATTCATTGGGGGAAAAATCCTAAGAAAGGTGGTAAACCACCTACAGATAGTATTGTAATGAACCGGGTAAAATTTACAATGTTTGATTATTTTAAAATTAAAGGTTTCTGAAGTATAGGATATATATATATATATTATTTACAGCCGGTATTGACATGATACAGTAGATGTTAATTGTGTACACTCAACGACATTAAAAATGTGCCTGGCGCAATGATTTAGTTGAAAATATGAAGGTTTAACGGGGTCTAGCGCTGTGAAACAATTTTAATTGGTGTTAATCTCTAACAGCTCGTAATGTCCACATGGACAAACAAATAGGATTGGTTAGTCTGTCGCTTCACTCTAAATGTTCACTTGATCTGCACTAAGAACAGCTTGACCTGCATAGGGAGTGTATTATCAAAGACTACTGCTCATAGGCATCGCCTTGACTTAGAGCCTGTCTGTGTAGCAGGCAGAAAAGATCCATATTGGTGATATACATAATGACATTGTTCTGCTACGCCCGGTGATACAGCTGGCATATGGTCCGACTAAGAAATTCATTTCACAACTCAGAATGTTATTTGTTGACAGTTATTTTGATTGTCCATCCCGGTTACCCCCGTGGTATTATTACGCGTCCGATGTGTTTAAGAACACAGCTTTGCTAAAAGTGTTTACTGAATGAAAGCGTTTAATATAGTGAATTAGTTTTGTTGTTTAATCTGAAATACTAACATAGTTCAAACATTACTTGAACTGCAAAAATCAAATAAGTTTCAGTTGAACCTAGATATACACTGAATGCCCATACAAGTGACAAAAACTAATAATGCATTTGTTTAAAGTTAATAAGTTTTTGTTTGGACATCATGGAGTAACACCTAGTTTATTCAACATAAAGTTGATTCCAACTTTGCAGTAAAGTTAAGCAAACATGTTACGAATCACAGAATAAAGTGCACTTTAACAAACAGTGTGTATACAGTTCATTTAAACTACAATTTGAAATGCTTAATTATATAGTATGATCAGTAAACGCATATTTATACGTGGTAGTAGGATATTTTGTTTTTATTTCTCTGATTTTGCTTAGCATGCTTTAAACAAATAGTTCATTCATTACAGAATGAATCAAATTATTGACTAAATTTGTAGCCCTCATGCTAAGCTTTAGCTTAATGTCAGGAAAAAACCATCAAATGCCGTTTATCAAGCAATTTAATTTAATAGGAATCGAACTTCCCTACCGTGTAGGAGCAGTAAATAACCTTATATACTTTAGATATCTGAAATCATCTTGTTTCTGATGGTATCCCAAACTTATGTAGAAGTAGGAATGATGATAAAATAGTGAAATAACTTCTTAATCTTGTAGTTTTGTGAATAGCACTGTATTAGAGAAACATTACCCTGAAGATGTATTATAATTCAAACTTTTTGTTCAAAAAGCTCAGTACATAAACATTAAGATTATTTTTATTTCTACCTGGGTTTAGCTTCAACTATTTTGAAGGGTAAAATGACCAATAGTGCATATTCTGTCAGGGACCAAGCATATGTGACGCATATGCATACATAGACATATAAATTTATGAATACTTAATTTATTTGAGTGAATAATGCTAGTATTTGAACAAACAAAAGTACATTTTCAATGTGTCTGATGTATGCATTTATGTCCAATATGTATGTGGCACTTGTGTGCTCATGTGCTCATTTAACCTAACACTCAGTAACGTTAATCATTAGGCACTAGGAATATTTTAAATGATTCATTAAGCAAAATACTTAATAGATTGTACAATAATTTATATAAAATAATTCTATGCTTCTTTAATTTCTATATTACATTTGTAACATCTGACATGAATGGCATTTCATGAGCGAACAGATATGACTAGTAAATGTTATTAGCAACATCTACATCTGTAACGAAACTCTAAGTCCCTTAATTGCTATACAACCCCTTCCAAACATCCACTATACAAAGGTTGGATGTGAGTGTGGGCGGGGCAAAGTGAAAAGGCCCTGACACACAATAAAAAATTTCTGGAGTATTTTGAAAGTCATTGACTGTAGAGCTAGAGACATTAAAAGTACTCCTGCAAATTTTTATCACGTGACAGTGTCTTTTCATTTTAGGCTGCCCATATTGCTCTCCTCCTTTGCAAAGTGGATATGAGGAAGGGGTTTTCAAGCAGCTGTAGGACTTACAATTTCATTACAGAAGTGCAGAAGTTACTACCAACACTTACTAGTCATATGTGTTCACTTGTCAAAGGCTGTACACGTCAGATGTCACAGGAAGCTAATTTAGTTAAAAATTGTAAACTAGAAATTAAAGAAAAAGAAAAATATTTTATATAGGAAATTTATTTAAGTGTAATCTTCTGCTTGTGTATTAAGTATTTTGGTTAGTAAATTATTCAGAACATTTGTATTAACTAATGTTTAATCATTTATTTGACTGAATAATGCTTATGTTTAAACAAACATGGATTTTAAACATAATTAATTATGCATTTAAGTATGCATAAATGTATATATGTATGAATATGCATAATATTATAAGCAGAAATGACCCCTGGTGCTGGGATCCTGATGGAATATGAACAATTTGTCATTTTAAACACATTTCATAGATGAAGGTAAACACATGCAGAATTTAAAATAATCTTAATGTTTATTTATTGAGATTTACCTACAAAATGGTTTCAGTATAATACATTTTCAGCATAATAGTTCTGTGATGAAGTGCTATTTACAGACCTACAAAATTAAGACATTTAAGAAGTTATTTATCTATTTTATGATCATTCGTGCGTCTAAATTAGTTTGGGATGCAACATTGTTTAAGCTTGAGTATGAGATACAGTGTGCTGTTATTGTATAGGCATTCAGTTTATGTCTATGTTGGACAAAAACTTATTTGACTTTTGCAGTTCAAATCATGTGTGAACTATGCTAGTATTTCACTTCAATGACAAAACTAATTCACCAAATTGAATGTTTGGCCATATTGTTTCATTCAGCAAATGATTTATAGCGATGCTGTGTTCTTAAACAGTATTGGATATGTGATGTTATCTCGGGGGTAAAGGAGATGGACAATCAACATAACTAGCGATGAATGACATTCCGAGTTATGAAGTCGATGCAACACGAAGATTTTTCAAGACACTTGCTTCACCGTAAACTGCCCTTTACGTGGGACATTTTTCAAAAATTTTTATTTTCTTCAAAATGGCCCTAACAATTTGGATTAAAATGCCATATGTTTGGGATATTTTTTTGCCAAATGAAATGTATTACTTGAATTTTCTGGCTATTGCCCCTGTAGGCATATTTATTCTGGATGCCTTTTAAATAACTGGTAAACCGTAAGGGATTGACAAAATCTTACTCTACAAAAAATGTAGATCTCGCTAAAACACCAATTTGTGTCCCAATACATTTTTGAATTGAGCTAACCATTTCGGAGATATTCCTTGTTATTTGTGTCTGTTTCGGAAAAGTTAAAATTTTTATGAAATGGGAACATCTTTTTCATTTTTTTGATATGTTAAGGGTACAAAGAGAATGGCATGTTAAATCTTTAAAAGATTTCAGTACTTCTCAAAGCATACTGTATTCCAATATTCCCCTTGCACTTTCAAGGAAATAAGTGATAAGATCATTTCTGTAAATGTTTATCTGAAGTAACACAAAGAAGATATAGGAATAAGAGTTTGTAACAATGGTTAGTACCAGAGTAGAGAAAGTCATGTGAGTGCAACACATCATATTTATATTTTTTTGTTTACCTTTAAGTAATGTTTGATTTGTTACATATCTTGCTGAGACTATTTGTACAGCATTAGATTTTGCTGAAGGGGAACCTGAGTTAATTTCTGGCATTAATGTTTAGTATAGAAGAGGAGGTTCTGCTTTAAGTTTTTTAAGACAATATTCTCAGAGTTTATTTACAAGTGTACCTATATGCTTAATTTTTTTTGCATGGAAGAGATTTTTACGTTTATGACTAAATTATTTATTTTTTTTTTATTTAGGATTAAAGATTTCCTTTGAAGGTTAGGTTAAGTAATAAGGTGATAAGGGATTTTAACCATTTCATTATGATTTCAAGACATAGGCTTATTCATTAGGTTTATAATTTATTTATTGCCAGAGATAATTATCTCAAATTTTAATATGTAATGGGATTAGAATCTAATAAGGAAAGTACAGAATAATTAAAATTCACGTTAAAAGAATTAAAATTGACCCTATTAATCAGAATATAACTAGCTAATGGGCTAATATTGTAATTCTCATGAATTTGTAGCTATTAAAGCTACAAAAAATAGAATTACAATAGGTATAATATAACAAGAAGAAATGATCCTCTAATTTACTAGGAATAGCATGAATAGGTGAATAGAAAGTACCATTTTGGTTGATCTCCTACAATGTAAGATTCTTTTAGGGATAAAATTTCCAAAAATATAAATAAAATAATGTGTGCTAAAATATCCCTAAATGTAAAATAGAAATGAAAGGGGAGTTTATCAATATTAAGACGTAGTGAATAATTTTAAACTGTTTCATGCAGAAACAGTAAATGGGCTATAACTGCTGCTGCAACAATAAACAGTAATACAAAATGAAATGTGAAGAATTGGTTTAATGTTGCATTATCAACAGCAAAGCACCCTCATACTCATTGTACTATTTCAGTGTCTAAATAAGGGATAGCAGGCAATAAATTTGTAACAATTCCAGCTCCTCCAGAAAAAGATGTTTGTCCTCAAGGTAATATGCAACCTTTAAATGCTGTTGCTTAAGTAAAAATAAAATAAGTATACCAACCATTCATGTCTAGTAAAATTTAAATGAATGATTATATATTTCTCGTCCAATATGGAGATAAATACAAATAAAGAATATTGAAGCTGCATTGGCATGAAAAGTTGATAGTAATGATCCATAATTTACATCTTGGTAAATACATACATATGTGCAACCTCTGGAGAAAGCTGAATCAATATGACCTGAATAATGCACAGCTCAAAAGGCCAATTCGTATTTGGAAAAAATATTAACTTAAATAAGTGGATATCAGATAAAATTTTAATTAGAGGTAGAGTCTTGTGTAAAGGTTTATTCATTAATTTACTAGTCGTAAAGGTCAGTTATAAATGTAACAATTTTAACTATTGCAATTTAAGTTAAGAATGGATAAGATGCAATTAAGTTAGTAATTACATACATTACTCTGTTGATTTTATATTTTTAATAAAAAGTTTTTGGAACTAAAATTGAAGGTTATACATTTTGTATATTTATGTGTAGGTTACTGGAGTAATTGATATTTAGATAATAAATTAATAAAAAGGTTAAAGGTAAAAGAATAATTGTAAATAAAATCTTACTTGAACAAAAAATATTTCATTTAAGGCTAATCTGGTAACATGTTTAAATAAAACCAAATATTCCTCCTAGTTAAATTAATAATAGATCATAGGAAAATCAAAATTTTAAAGATATATAACCTCCAATTAGCCATACAGAAAGTGCCTATTGATAAAGGAAGATTTAGAAATAAAAAGATAATTCTTAATGTTATACTAGTATTAAATATAAAATATCAAAAGGTAGTTGAAGACAAATGTTAGTGTCGGAAGTTAATGATAAGATTTCCTTCCCTTTGAAGTTTTAAAAGTTGAACTTATTTTTGGTTTACAAGAACAATGTTTCATTTTAAACAATCAATGTTGATAATATTTGAGGTATGTTTTTTTGGTTTATGAGTATTTTCTTCCTAAGGTAAACATTTATTAATTACTTTATTGAGATTAGAATTTGTTTTAATTTTGTTTATTATTTTATATTATTATGTTGTAATAATAAGAGGTGAGTTACGTATAACAATATTTTTTCTATCTTTTGCAATTTGCGAATGGGTGTTTGGTTTATCCATTTTAATGTCAGTAATGCATACACATGGGAACGATTATTTTAATTAATTTGATTTATTACAATGTTAAGATAATTATTTAAAGCCCCTTATGCTTTAGTAATAGAGTTGATGAATAATTGGAACATCTTTTCTCTTGCTTCTTTCACATCTTTATTGGTTTAGTTATATTAAGATTTTGAATTTGTGTATTAATAGTTAGTGTTTGTTTTAATGATTGCTCATGGTTTATGTTCTCGTGGTTGATTTTGTTTAGCTAATATTAGCTATAAACATTTAGGAAGATGGAGTTTAATAGTTATTTAGGATTTTTTAAAGTTAATAGCAAGAATAGCACTGATGATTTTTGCTTTCATCACGTAACATAATTGCACCTCCTTCATGATATTTCCTAGCTGAAATTGACTTATTTAATAGAATGAAAGTTTGAATATGATTAGTAATATTATTTTTTATATTGATCTCTATTTCTAGACCTGCTTATACCTTTTATTTTTATTCATGTAGTCAACATGGGATTTATTATTCTGGTGTTTGTAGAAGAGTAAGAGGTCATTGTCATAAATATTTATTGTTAATGTTTCATTGGTCACTTTAAATTTGTTAATTTTGAAAAGAGGGTTTGTCTTAATTTGATTTTAATTTTACTTAAGTAGTATATCATAAAATTGTGATTTGTGGTGTCATAGATGAAAATTTTGTGAAGAAGAGAATTATTTAAAATGACTTCATTGTCAGAAATCCAGCATTAGCAAACAACAACACAAATAAATTGTTATCTTAGGTTGTGATATATTTCTCATGATGTTTTATTAGCTTGTTTTCACTGTTATTATTTTCTTTATAAGGATTTCTGTTTAGTATATTTTGTATTATAAATTATATATTCTATTTCATTGAAAGAGAAATCGTTAGATTAAATTTATCATCAATTTTTATAACACTATTGTTGGATTGAATATCATTATTATTTATAAGATTTGCTGCTTTAATTTCATCCTTAGTGATCTTATATAGTGGAGATTATATAACAGAGGAAGTAATATTAAATCAGATTATTTTGTTAGTTCTAATATTTGTTTTAACAATAATATTTGTAATTACTAGTCCCAATTTAAATAGAACTCTCCTAGGATGGTATGGTTTAGGATTGGTTTCTTATTGTTTAGTTATTTATTACCCAAATGTGAAATCCTAGATAATGCTGAACTATTAACTGCATTATCAAATTGAGGTGGTGACTATTGAATTTTGGTAGATGGAATTATATTTATCTAGATTGTGTAATAAATAATAATGACTTAAGTTTAATTTCATTTCTAGTTGTTTTGTATCGTAGGTATAACAAAACGTGCTCAAGTTCCTTTTTCGGCTTGACTATCAGCAGCAATAGCTGCACCCACTCCTCTTTCTGCTTTTTTTCATGCTTTAACTTTAGTTACTGCTGGGGTTTATGTGTTAATTCAACTTAGTAAAGCCTTTTCAGATTAATTTTTTTAAGATTTTTATTAGTAATTTCTGATCTAACAATGTTTATATCTGGTTTAGGTGCTAGTTTTGAATATCATTTGAGGATAATTATTGCTTTATCTACTTTAAGTGAATAAGGTTAGATAATAAGAATTTTATCTTTAGGATTTTCTGATTTAACTTCTTTCACTTATTGACTCATGCTGTAATTAAATGCTTTATTGTTCATATGTGCTGGTATAGTAATCCATAATATAAAACATTTACAAGATATTTGTTTTATAAGAAATGTATCTGCTTTTATACCTTTAACTTCAGCTTGTTTTATAATATCTAATTTTGCTTTAGGTGAAATACCTTTTTTAGCCGTTTTTTATTCAAAAGATATGATTTTATAGGTAGTTTCTGTAAGGAATTTGAGGATATTCATTTATATTTTTTTTCAACTGGTTTAATGCTATGTTGTTCTTTCTGTTTATTTTGTTGTGTTTTATGAGGAGATCTTAATTTAGTACCTTTATTTCAATTGAGAGAAGAAAGATGGATAATAATTTATGGAATGTTACGATTAATAATTTTTGCAGTTATTGGTGGAAGAACGTTAAACTGAAAAAAATTTTTAACTTCTTATTTTATTTGTTTACCTTCTTTTATAAAAGTCATATATCTTGGTTAGGTTAATAGCTTTGAGAATTAGGAAGAATTTTATTTAAGTGCACATTATTAGGATATTTTAATTTACTTAAATATTAGAGTTATTATTTCTTCTGGGTCTAGGGGATTTTGTATCTTTAATTTTGACAAAGGAAGCTAGTAAATAACCTGTAACAGCTGGTCTTTGATTGTATTAAATATATTGATTTGGGTTGAAGAGAATATTTTGGTACTCAAAACTTATATGCCAGATGAAGAGAAAAAACTGTTAAATCTACTGCAGGGCCTGCATGAGCAATTCTAGGTCAAACAGCGGGATAAACAGTTCAACCTGTTCCTGCCCCTACTATACTTCTACTTAGTAATAACAAGATTGAGGCTGTTGAGACACCAATATCTTATATTACGACACCCAGATATAGCTTTCCCTTCAATGAATAATATAAGAGGTACTAGTCAATTTCTGAAACCACCAAGTATAATTGGTATAAATATGAACAAACCTACAACAAAAGTGTGAACAGTTACAATAACATAAATTTGATCATCTCCAATAAGGGATCCAGGTTGAACTAATTTGGTTAGAATTAAAATTCCTAGTTATGTTCCAAGTATGCCTGCTCAAGCACCAAACATGAAGTATAATGTTCCAATGTGTCTATGATTAGTTGGGACTAATCATTGTTGCAATAAAATAGGTAAAATGGTTGTAGTTGAATAAGTAGCGGATTGTAAATTTATTAAGGGGATATATTTCTCTTTTACCAGAAGGTCCTATATTCCTAAAATGATACTAGAAAGCAATTGTAATAGTGTAATTTAATACTAAGTCTTAAAGGTAAATCTCTTCATTTATAACTTTGAAGGATATTAGTTTATTTAACTTAAAATATAAGTATATTCAAAAGATTAAAGTGCATCTCATTATTCCTAATAATAAAGTGGATAATGAGAATATAATTTTTTGTTAATGTCGATTTGGATAAACTGAAATGGTTCATACAACTTCTTATTATTGTTGTGTACATTATTTGTATGAAATAGTCTAAAGTTAAAAGGGAAGATATAATTAGAATAGTTGGTGTAAACATTATTTGTTTTGGGCTATAAATTGAATTACAATTCATTGGGGGAAAAATCCTAAGAAAGGTGGTAAACCACCTACAGATAGTATTGTAATGAACCGGGTAAAATTTACAATGTTTGATTATTTTAAAATTAAAGGTTTCTGAAGTATAGGATATATATATATATATTATTTACAGCCGGTATTGACATGATACAGTAGATGTTAATTGTGTACACTCAACGACATTAAAAATGTGCCTGGCGCAATGATTTAGTTGAAAATATGAAGGTTTAACGGGGTCTAGCGCTGTGAAACAATTTTAATTGGTGTTAATCTCTAACAGCTCGTAATGTCCACATGGACAAACAAATAGGATTGGTTAGTCTGTCGCTTCACTCTAAATGTTCACTTGATCTGCACTAAGAACAGCTTGACCTGCATAGGGAGTGTATTATCAAAGACTACTGCTCATAGGCATCGCCTTGACTTAGAGCCTGTCTGTGTAGCAGGCAGAAAAGATCCATATTGGTGATATACATAATGACATTGTTCTGCTACGCCCGGTGATACAGCTGGCATATGGTCCGACTAAGAAATTCATTTCACAACTCAGAATGTTATTTGTTGACAGTTATTTTGATTGTCCATCCCGGTTACCCCCGTGGTATTATTACGCGTCCGATGTGTTTAAGAACACAGCTTTGCTAAAAGTGTTTACTGAATGAAAGCGTTTAATATAGTGAATTAGTTTTGTTGTTTAATCTGAAATACTAACATAGTTCAAACATTACTTGAACTGCAAAAATCAAATAAGTTTCAGTTGAACCTAGATATACACTGAATGCCCATACAAGTGACAAAAACTAATAATGCATTTGTTTAAAGTTAATAAGTTTTTGTTTGGACATCATGGAGTAACACCTAGTTTATTCAACATAAAGTTGATTCCAACTTTGCAGTAAAGTTAAGCAAACATGTTACGAATCACAGAATAAAGTGCACTTTAACAAACAGTGTGTATACAGTTCATTTAAACTACAATTTGAAATGCTTAATTATATAGTATGATCAGTAAACGCATATTTATACGTGGTAGTAGGATATTTTGTTTTTATTTCTCTGATTTTGCTTAGCATGCTTTAAACAAATAGTTCATTCATTACAGAATGAATCAAATTATTGACTAAATTTGTAGCCCTCATGCTAAGCTTTAGCTTAATGTCAGGAAAAAACCATCAAATGCCGTTTATCAAGCAATTTAATTTAATAGGAATCGAACTTCCCTACCGTGTAGGAGCAGTAAATAACCTTATATACTTTAGATATCTGAAATCATCTTGTTTCTGATGGTATCCCAAACTTATGTAGAAGTAGGAATGATGATAAAATAGTGAAATAACTTCTTAATCTTGTAGTTTTGTGAATAGCACTGTATTAGAGAAACATTACCCTGAAGATGTATTATAATTCAAACTTTTTGTTCAAAAAGCTCAGTACATAAACATTAAGATTATTTTTATTTCTACCTGGGTTTAGCTTCAACTATTTTGAAGGGTAAAATGACCAATAGTGCATATTCTGTCAGGGACCAAGCATATGTGACGCATATGCATACATAGACATATAAATTTATGAATACTTAATTTATTTGAGTGAATAATGCTAGTATTTGAACAAACAAAAGTACATTTTCAATGTGTCTGATGTATGCATTTATGTCCAATATGTATGTGGCACTTGTGTGCTCATGTGCTCATTTAACCTAACACTCAGTAACGTTAATCATTAGGCACTAGGAATATTTTAAATGATTCATTAAGCAAAATACTTAATAGATTGTACAATAATTTATATAAAATAATTCTATGCTTCTTTAATTTCTATATTACATTTGTAACATCTGACATGAATGGCATTTCATGAGCGAACAGATATGACTAGTAAATGTTATTAGCAACATCTACATCTGTAACGAAACTCTAAGTCCCTTAATTGCTATACAACCCCTTCCAAACATCCACTATACAAAGGTTGGATGTGAGTGTGGGCGGGGCAAAGTGAAAAGGCCCTGACACACAATAAAAAATTTCTGGAGTATTTTGAAAGTCATTGACTGTAGAGCTAGAGACATTAAAAGTACTCCTGCAAATTTTTATCACGTGACAGTGTCTTTTAATTTTAGGCTGCCCATATTGCTCTCCTCCTTTGCAAAGTGGATATGAGGAAGGGGTTTTCAAGCAGCTGTAGGACTTACAATTTCATTACAGAAGTGCAGAAGTTACTACCAACACTTACTAGTCATATGTGTTCACTTGTCAAAGGCTGTACACGTCAGATGTCACAGGAAGCTAATTTAGTTAAAAATTGTAAACTAGAAATTAAAGAAAAAGAAAAATATTTTATATAGGAAATTTATTTAAGTGTAATCTTCTGCTTGTGTATTAAGTATTTTGGTTAGTAAATTATTCAGAACATTTGTATTAACTAATGTTTAATCATTTATTTGACTGAATAATGCTTATGTTTAAACAAACATGGATTTTAAACATAATTAATTATGCATTTAAGTATGCATAAATGTATATATGTATGAATATGCATAATATTATAAGCAGAAATGACCCCTGGTGCTGGGATCCTGATGGAATATGAACAATTTGTCATTTTAAACACATTTCATAGATGAAGGTAAACACATGCAGAATTTAAAATAATCTTAATGTTTATTTATTGAGATTTACCTACAAAATGGTTTCAGTATAATACATTTTCAGCATAATAGTTCTGTGATGAAGTGCTATTTACAGACCTACAAAATTAAGACATTTAAGAAGTTATTTATCTATTTTATGATCATTCGTGCGTCTAAATTAGTTTGGGATGCAACATTGTTTAAGCTTGAGTATGAGATACAGTGTGCTGTTATTGTATAGGCATTCAGTTTATGTCTATGTTGGACAAAAACTTATTTGACTTTTGCAGTTCAAATCATGTGTGAACTATGCTAGTATTTCACTTCAATGACAAAACTAATTCACCAAATTGAATGTTTGGCCATATTGTTTCATTCAGCAAATGATTTATAGCGATGCTGTGTTCTTAAACAGTATTGGATATGTGATGTTATCTCGGGGGTAAAGGAGATGGACAATCAACATAACTAGCGATGAATGACATTCCGAGTTATGAAGTCGATGCAACACGAAGATTTTTCAAGACACTTGCTTCACCGTAAACTGCCCTTTACGTGGGACATTTTTCAAAAATTTTTATTTTCTTCAAAATGGCCCTAACAATTTGGATTAAAATGCCATATGTTTGGGATATTTTTTTGCCAAATGAAATGTATTACTTGAATTTTCTGGCTATTGCCCCTGTAGGCATATTTATTCTGGATGCCTTTTAAATAACTGGTAAACCGTAAGGGATTGACAAAATCTTACTCTACAAAAAATGTAGATCTCGCTAAAACACCAATTTGTGTCCCAATACATTTTTGAATTGAGCTAACCATTTCGGAGATATTCCTTGTTATTTGTGTCTGTTTCGGAAAAGTTAAAATTTTTATGAAATGGGAACATCTTTTTCATTTTTTTGATATGTTAAGGGTACAAAGAGAATGGCATGTTAAATCTTTAAAAGATTTCAGTACTTCTCAAAGCATACTGTATTCCAATATTCCCCTTGCACTTTCAAGGAAATAAGTGATAAGATCATTTCTGTAAATGTTTATCTGAAGTAACACAAAGAAGATATAGGAATAAGAGTTTGTAACAATGGTTAGTACCAGAGTAGAGAAAGTCATGTGAGTGCAACACATCATATTTATATTTTTTTGTTTACCTTTAAGTAATGTTTGATTTGTTACATATCTTGCTGAGACTATTTGTACAGCATTAGATTTTGCTGAAGGGGAACCTGAGTTAATTTCTGGCATTAATGTTTAGTATAGAAGAGGAGGTTCTGCTTTAAGTTTTTTAAGACAATATTCTCAGAGTTTATTTACAAGTGTACCTATATGCTTAATTTTTTTTGCATGGAAGAGATTTTTACGTTTATGACTAAATTATTTATTTTTTTTTTATTTAGGATTAAAGATTTCCTTTGAAGGTTAGGTTAAGTAATAAGGTGATAAGGGATTTTAACCATTTCATTATGATTTCAAGGCATAGGCTTATTCATTAGGTTTATAATTTATTTATTGCCAGAGATAATTATCTCAAATTTTAATATTTAATAGGATTAGAATCTAATAAGGAAAGTACAGAATAATTAAAATTCACGTTAAAAGAATTAAAATTGACCCTTCTAATCAGAATATAAATAGCTAATGGGCTAATATTGTAATTCTCATGAATTTGTAGCTATTAAAGCTACAAAAAATAGAATTACAATAGGTATAATATAACAAGAAGAAATGCTCCTCCTAATTAACTAGGAATAGCATGAATAGGCGAATAGAAAGTATCATTTTGGTTGATCTCCTAGAATGTATGCTTCTTTTAGGGATAAAATTTCCAAAAATATAAATAAAATAATGTGTGCTAAAATATCCTTAAATGTAAAATAGAAATGAAAGGAGAGTTTATCAATATTTCTGTTAAGACCTAATGAATTATTTGATCCTGTTTCATGCAGAAACAGCAAATGGGCTATAACTGCTGCTGCAACAATAAATACTAATACAAGATGAAATGTGAAGAATTGGTTTAATGTTACATTATCAACAGCAAGGCACCCTCATACTCATTGTACTATTTCAGTACCTAAATAAGGGATAGCAGGCAATAAATTTGTAACAACTCCAGCTCCCCCAGAAAAAGATGTTTGTCCTCAAGGTAATATGCAACCTTTAAATGCTGTTGCTTAAGTAAAAATAAAAAAAGTATACCAACCATTCATGTCTAGTAAAATTTAAATGATCGATTATATATTTGTCGTCCAAAATGGAGATAAATACAAATAAAGAATATTGAAGCTGCATTGGCATGAAAAGTTGATAGTAATGATCCATAATTTACATCTTGGTGCAACCTCTGGAGAAAGCTGAATCCATATGACCTGAATAATGTATAGCTCAAAAGGCCAATACGTATTTGGAAAAAAATATTAACTTAAATAAGTGGATATCAGATAAAATTTTAATTAGAGGTAGAGTCTTGTGTAAAGGTTTATGCATTAATTTCTTAGTCGTAAAGGTGCATTTTAAATGTAACAATTTTAACTATTGCAGTTTAAGTTAAGAATGGATAAGATGCAATTAAGTTAGTAAATACATACATTACTCTGTTGATTTTATATTTTTAATATAAAGTTTTTGGAACTAAAATTGAAGGTTATACATTTTCTATATTTATGTGTAGGTTACTGGAGTAATTGATATTTAGATAATAAATTAATAAAAAGGTTAAAGGTAAAAGAATAATTGTAAAAAGAATCTTACTTGAACAAAAAATATTTCATTTAAGGCAAATCTGGTAACATGTTTAAATAAATGCAAATATTCCTCCTAGGTAAATTAATAATAGATCATAGGAAAATCAAAATTTTAAAGATATATAACCTCTAATTAGCCATACAGAAAGTGTCTATTGATAAAGGAAGGTTTAGAAATATAAAGATAATTCTTAATGTTATACTAGTATTAAATATAAAATATCAAAAGGTAGTTTAAGACAAATGTTAGTGTTGGAAGTTTATGATAAGATTTCCTTCCCTTTGAAGTTTTAAAAGTTGAACCTATTTTTGGTTTACAAGAACAATGTTTTATTTGAAACAATCAATGTTGATAATATTTGATGTATGTTTTTTTGGTTTATGAGTATTTTCTTCCTAAGGTAAACATTTATTAATTACTTTATTGAGATTAGAATTTGCTTTAATTTTGTTTATTATTTTATATCATTATGTTGTAATAATAAGACGTGAGTTATGTACAATAATATTTTTTCTATCTTTTGCAATTTGCGAATGGGTGTTTGGTTAATCCATTTTAATGTCAGTAATGCATACACATGGGAACGATTATTTTAATTAATTTGATTTATTACAATGTTAAGATAATTTTTTAAAGCCCCTTGTGCTTTATTAATAGAGTTGATGAATAATTGGAAAATCTTTTCTCTTGCTTCTTTCACATCTTAATTGGTTTAGTTATATTAAGATTTTGAATTTGTGTATTAATAGTTAGTGTTTGTTTTAATAATTGCTCATGGTTTATGTTCTCGTGGTTTATTTTGTTTAGCTAATATTAGCTATAAGCATTTAAGAAGATGAAGTTTAATAGTTATTAAGGGTTTATTAAAGTTAATAGCAAGAATAGCACTGATGATTTTTGCTTTCATCAAGTAACATAGTTGCACCTCCTTCATGATATTTCCTAGCTGAAATTGACTTATTTAATAGAATGAAAGTTTGAATATGATTAGTAATACTATTTTTTATATTGATCTCTATTTCTAGACCTGCTTACACCTTTTATTTTTATTCATGTAGTCAACATGGGATTTATTATTCTGGTGTTTATAGAAGAGTAAGAGGTCATTGTCATAAATATTTATTGTTAATGTTTCATTGGTCACCTTTAAATTTGTTAATTTTGAAAAGAGGGTTTATCTTAATTTGATTTTAATTTTACTTAAGTAGTATATCATAAAATTGTGATTTGTGGTGTCATAGATGAGAATTTTGTGAAGAAGAGAATTATTTAAAATGACTTCATTGTCAGAAATCCAGCATTAGCTAACAACAACACATATAAATTGTTATCTTAGGTTGTGATATATTTCTCATGATGTTTTATTAGCTTGTTTTCACTGTTATTATTTTCTTTATGAGGATTTCTGTTTACTATATTTTGCATTATAAATTATATATTCTATTTCATTGAATGAGAAATTGTTAGATTAAATTTATCATCAATTTTATAACACTATTGTTGGATTGAATATCATTATTATTTATAAGATTTGCTGCTTTAATTTCATCTTTAGTGATCTTATATAGTGGAGATTATATAATAGAGAGAGGAAGTAATATTAAATCAGATTATTTTGTTAGTTCTAATATTTGTTTTAACAATAATATTTATAATTACTAGTCCCAATTTAATTAGAACTCTCCTAGGATGGTATGGTTTAGGATTGGTTTCTTATTGTTTAGTTATTTATTACCCAAATGTAAAATCCTAGAGAATGCTGAACTATTAACTGCATTATCAAATTGAGGTGGTGACTATTGAATTTTGGTAGATGGAATTATATTTATCTAGATTGTGTAATAAATAATAATGACTTAAGTTTAGTTTCATTTCTAGTTGTTTTGTATGGTAGGTATAACAAAACGTGCTCAAGTACCTTTTTCGGCTTGACTATCAGCAGCAATAGCTGCACCCACTCCTGTTTCTGCTTTTGTTCATGCTTTAACTTTAGTTACTGCTGGGGTTTATGTGTTAATTCAACTTAGTGAAGCCTTTTCAGATTAGTTTTTTTAAGATTTTTATTAGTAATTTCTGTTCTAACAATGTTTATATCTGGTTTAGGTGCTAATTTTGAATATGATTTGAGGAAAATTATTGCTTTATCTACTTTAAGTGAATAAGGTTAGATAATAAGAATTTTATCTTTAGGATTTTCTGATTTAACTTCTTTCACTTATTGACTCATGCTGTAATTAAATGCTTTATTGTTCATATGTGCTGGTATGGTAATCCATAATATAAAACATTTACAAGATATTTGTTTTAGAAGAAGTGTATATGCTTTTATACCTTTAACTTCAGCTTGTTTTATAATATCTAATTTTGCTTTAGGTGAAATACTTCTTTAGCCGTTTTTTATTCAAAAGATATGATTTTAGAGGCAGTTTCTGTAAGGAATTTGAGTATATTCATTTATATTTTTTTTCAACTGGTTTAATGTTATGTTGTTCTTTCTGTTTATTTTGTTATGTTTTATGAGGAGATCTTAATTTAGTACCTTTATTTCAATTGAGAGAAGAAAGATGGATAATAATTTATGGAATGTTACGATTAATAATTTTTGCAGTTATTGGTGGAAGAACGTTAAATTGAATAATTTTTTATTTTCTTATTTTATTTGTTTACCTTCTTTTATAAAAGTCATATATCTTGGTTAGGTTAATAGCTTTGAGAATTAGGAAGAATTTTATTTAAGTGCACATTATTAGGATATTTTAATTTACTTAAATATTAGAGTTATTATTTTTTCTGGGTCTAGGGGATTTATATCTTTAATTTTGACAAAGGAAGCCAGTAAATAACCTGTAACAGCTGGTCTCTGACTGTTTTAAATATATTGATTTGGGTTGAAGAGAATATTTTGGTACTCAAAACTTATATGCAAGATGAAGAGAAAAAACTGTTAAATCCACTGCAGGGCCTGCATGAGCAATTCTAGGTCAAACAGTGGGATAAACTGTTCAACCTGTTCCTGCCCCTACTATACTTCTACTTAGTAATAACAAGATTGAGGGTGTTGAGACACCAAAATCTTATATTACGACACCCAGATATAGCTTTCCCTTCAATAAATAATATAAGAGGTACTAGTCAATTTCTGAAACCACCAAGTATAATTGGTATAAATATGAACAAACCTACAACAAAAGTGTGAACGGTTACAATAACATAAATTTGATCATCTCCAATAAGGGATCCAGGTTGAACTAATTTGGTTAGAATTAAAATTCCTAGTTATGTTCCAAGTATGCCTGCTCAAGCACCAAACATGAGGTATAATGTTCCAATGTGTCTATGATTAGTTGGGACTAATCATTGTTGCAATAAAATAGATAAAATGGTTGTAGTTAAATAAGTAGCGGATTGTAAATTTATTAAGGGGATATATTTCTCTTTTACCAGAAGGTCTTATATTCCTAAAATGATACAAGAAAGCAATTGTAATGGTGTAATTTAATACTAAGTCTTAAAGGTAAATTACTTCATTTATAACTTTGAAGGATATTAGTTTATTTAACTTAAAATATAAGTATATTCAAAAGATTAAAGTGCATCTCATTATTCCTAATAATAAAGTGGATAATGAGAATATAATTATTCTTTAATGTCGATTTGGATAAACTGAAATGGTTCATACAACTTCTTATTATTAATGTTGTGTACATTATTTGTATGAAATAGTATGAAGTTAAAAGGGAAGATATAATTAGAATAGTAAGTGTAAACATTATTTGTTTTGGGCTATAAATTGAATTACAATTCATTGGGGGAAAAATCCTAAGAATGGTGGTAAACCACCCACAGATAGTATTGCAATCAACAGGGTAAATTTTACAATGTTTGATTATTTTAAAATTAAAGGTTTCTGAAGTATAAGATATATTATTTACAGCCGGTATTGACATGATACAGTAGATGTTAATTGTGTACACTCACCGACATTAAATATGTGCCTTGCGCAATGGTTTAGTTCAAAATATGATGGTTTAACGGGGTCTTGCGCTGTGAAACAATTGTAATTGGTGTTAATGTCTGACAGCTCGTGATGTCCACATGGACAAACAAATAGGATTGGTTAGTCTGTTGCTTCACTCTAAATGTTCACTTGATCTGCACTAAGAACAGCTTGACCTGCATAGGGAGTGTATTATCAAAGACTACTGCTCATAGGCATTGCCTTGACTTAGAGCCTGTCTGTGTAGCGGGCAGAAAAGATCCATATTGGTGATATACATAATGACATTGTTCTGCTACGCCCGGTGATACAGCTGGCATATGGTCCGACTAAGAAATTCATTTCACAACTCAGAATGTTATTTGTTGACAGTTATTTTGATTGTCCATCCCGGTTACCCCCGTGATATTATTACGCGTCCAATGTGTTTAAGAACACAGCTTTGCTAAAAGTGTTTACTGAATGAAAGCATTTAATTTAGTGAATTAGTTTTGTTGATTAATCTGAAATACTAACATAGTTCAAACATTACTTGAACTACAAAAATCAAATAAGCTTCTGTTGAGCCTAGATATACACTGAATGCCCATACAAGTGACAAAAACTAATAATGCATATGTTTAAAGTTAATAAGTTTTTGTTTGGACATCATGGAGTACCACCTAGTTTATTCAACATAAAGTTGATTCCAACTTTGCAGTAAAGTTAAGCAGACATGTTACGAATCACAGAAAAAATTGCACTTTAACAAACAGTGTGTATACAGTTCATTTAAACTACAATTTGAAAAGCTTAATTATATAGTATGATCAGTAAACGCATATTTATACGTGGTAGTACGATACTTTGTTTTTATTTCTCTGATTTTGCTTAGCATGCTTTAAACAAATAGTTCATTCATTACAAAATGAATCAAATTATTGACTAAATTTGTAGCCCTCATGCTAAGCTTTAGCTTAATGTCAGGAAGAAAGCATCAAATGCCGTTTATCAAGCAATTTAATTTAATAGGAGTCAAACTTCCCTACAGTGTAGGAGCAGTAAATAACCTTATATACTTTAGATATCTGAAACCATGTTGTTTCTGATGGTATCCCATGCTTATGTAGATGTAGGAATGATGATAAAATAGTGAAATAACTTTTAAATCTTGTAGTTTTGTGAATAGCACTGTATTAGAGAAACATTACCCTGAAGATGTATTATAATTCAAACTTTTTGTTCAAAAAACTCAGTACATAAACATAAAGATTATTTTTATTTCTACCTGTGTTTAGCTTCTACTATTTGGAAGGGTAAGATGACCAATAGTGCATATTCTGTCAGGGACCAAGCATATGTGACACATATGCATACATAGACATATATATATTTATGAATACTTAATTTATTTGGGTGAATAATGCTAACATTTGAACAAACAAAAGTACATTTTAAATGTGTTTGATGTATGTATTTATGTCCAATATGTATGTGGCACTTGTGTGCTCATGTGCTCAGTTAACATAGCACTCAGTAACGTTAAACATTAGGCACTAGGAATATTTTAAATGATTCATTAAGCAAAATACTTAATAGATTGTACAATAATTTATATAAAATAATTCTATGCTTCTTTAATTTCTATATTACATATGTAACAAAATTAACCATGTGATATCTGATATGAATGGCATTTCACGAGCGAACAGATATGACTAGTAAATGTTACTAGCAACATCTACATCTGTAATGAAACTCTTAAGTCCTTTAATTGCTATACAACACCTTCCAAATATCCACTGTGCAAAGGTGGAGGAGAATGTGGGCGGGGCAAAGTGAAAAGGCCCTGACACACAATAAAAAATTTCTGGAGTATTTTGAAAGTCATTGACTGTAGAGCTAGAGACATTAAAAGTACTCCTGCAAATTTTTATCACGTGACAGTGTCTTTTCATTTTAGGCTGCCCATATTGTTCTCCTCCTTTGCAAAGTGGATATGAGGAAGGGGTTTTCAAGCAGCTGTAGGACTTACAATTTCATTACAGAAGTGCAGAAGTTACTAGCAGCATTTACTAGTCATATGTGTTCACTTGTCAAAGGCTGTACACGTCAGATGTCACAGGAAGCTAATTTTGTTAAAAATTGTAATCTAGAAATTAAAGAAAAATAAAAATATTTTATATAGGAGATTTATTTAAGTGTAATCTTCTGCTTGTGTATTAAGTATTTTGGTTAGTAAATTATTCAGAACGTTTGTATTAACTAATGTTTAATCATTTATTTGACTGAACAAACATGGATTTTAAACATAATTAATTATGCATTTAAGTATGCATAAATGTATATGTGTATGAATATGCATAATATTTTAAGCAGAAATGACCCCTGGTGCTGGGATCCTGATGGAATATGAAGAATTTGTCATTTTAACCACATTTCATAGATGAAGATAAACACAGGCGGAATTTAAAATAGTCTTAATGTTTATTTATTGAGATTTACCTAAAAAATGGTGTCAGTATAATACATTTTCAGCATAATAGTTCTGTGATGAAGTGCTCTTTACAGACCTACAAAATTAAGACATTTAAAAAGTTATTTATCTATTTTATGATCATTCGTGCATCTAAATTAGTTTGGGATGCAACATTGTTTAAGCTTGAGTATGAGATACGGTGACAATATCCATGTGCTGCTATTGCATAGATATTCAGTGTACGTCTATGTTGGGCAAAAACTTATTTGATTTTTGCAGTTCAAATCATGTGTGAACTATGCTAGTATTTCACATCAATGACAAAACTAATTCACCAAATTGAATGTTTGGCCATATTGTTTCATTCAGCAAATGCTTTATAGCAATGCTGTGTTCTTAAACAGTATTGGATATGTGATGTTATCTAGGAGGTAAAGGCGACGGACAACCAACATAACTAGCGATGAATGACATTCCGAGTTATAAAGTCGATGCAACACAAAGATTTTCAAGACATTTGCTTCACCGTAAACTACCCTTTACATGGGACATTTTTCAAAAATTTTTATTTTCTTCAAAATGGTCCTAAGGATTTGGATTAAAATGCCATATGTTTGAGATATTTTTTTGCCAAATGAAATGTATATCTTGAATTTTCTGGCTATTGCCCCTGTAGGCATATTTATTCTGGATGCCTTTTGAATAACTGGTTAACCGTAAGGGATTGACAAAATCTTACTCTACAAAAAATGTAGATCTCGCTAAAACACCAATTTGTGTCCCAATACATTTTTGAATTGAGGTAACCATTTCGGAGATATTCCTTGTTATTTGTGCCTGTTTCGGTAAAGTTAAAACTTTTATGAAATGGGCAATTCTTTTTCATTTTTTTGATATGTTAAATATACAAAGAGAACGGCATGTCAAATCTTTAAAAGATTTGAGTACTTCTCAAAGCATACTGTATTCCAATATTCCCCTTGCACTTTCAAGGAAATAAGTGATAAGATCTTTTCTGTAAATGTTTATCTGAAGTAACACAAAGAAAATATAGGAATAAGAGTTTGTAACAATGGTTAGTACCAGAGTAGAGAAAGTCATGTGAGTGCAACACATCATATTTATATTTTTTTTTGTTTACCTTTAAGTAATGTTTGATTTGTTTCATATCTTGCTGAGACTATTTGTACAGCATTTGATTTTGCTGAAGGGGAACCTGAGTTAACTTCTGGCGTTAATATGGAGTATAGAAGAGGAGGTTTTGCTTTAAATTTTTTAAGACAATATTCTCAGAGTTTATTTACAAGTATACCTGTATGTGTAATTTTTTTTGCATGGAAGAGATTTTTACGTTTATCAATAAATTATTCATTGTTTTTATTTAGGATTAAAGGATTTCCTTTATAGGTTAGGTTAAGTAATAAGGTGATAAGGGATTTTAACCCTTTCATTATGATTTCAAGACATAGGCTTATTCATTAGGTTTATAATTTATTTATTGCCAGAGATAATTATCTCAAATTTTAACATTTAATGGGATTAGAATCTAATAAGGAAAGTACAGAATAATTAAAATTCATTGTCAAAGAATTAAAATTGACCCTATTGATGAGAATATAAATAGCTAATGGGGTAATATTGTAATTCTCATGAATTTGTAGCTATTAAAGCTACAAAAAATAGAATTACAATAGATATAATATAAAAAGAGGAAATGCTCCTCCTAATTTACTAGGAATAGCATGAATAGGCGAATAGAAAGTATCATTTTGGTTGATCTCCTAGAATGTAAGCATCTTTTAGGGATAAAATTTCGAAAACTATAAATAAAATAATGTGTGCTAAAATATCCTTAAAGGTAAAATAGAAATGAAAGGAGAGTTTATCAATATTTCCGTTAAGACCTAATGAATTATTTGATCCTGTTTCATGCAGAAACAGTAAATGGGCTATAACTGCTGCTGCAGCAATTAACAGTAATACAAAGTGAAATGTGAAGAATTGGTTTAATGTTGCATTATCAACAGCAAAGCACCCTCATACTCATTGTACTATTTCAGTACCTAAATAAGGGATAGTAGGCAATAAATTTGTAACAACTCCAGCTCCTCCAGAAAAAAATGTTTCTCCTCAAGGTAATATGCAACCTTTAAATGCTGTTGCTTAAGTAAAAATGAAATAAGTATACCAACAATTCATGTCTGGTAAAATTGAAATGATCGATTATATATTTCTCGTCCAATATGGAGATAAATACAAATAAAGAATATTGAAGCTGCATTGGCATGAAAAGTTGATAGTAATGATCCATAATTTACATCTTGGTAAATACATACATATGTGCAACCTCTGGAGAAAGCTGAATCAATATGACCTGAATAATGTATAGCTCAAAAGGCCAATACGTATTTGGAAAAAATATTAACCTAAGTAAGTGGATATCAGATAAAATTTTGATTAGAGGTAGAGTCTTGTGTAAAGGTTTATGCATTAATTTACTAGTCGTAAAGGTCCATTATAAATGTAACAATTTTAACTACTGCAATTTAAGTTAAGAATGGATAAGATGCAATTAAGTTAGTAATTACATACATTAATCTGTTGTTTTATATTTTTAATGAAAAGTTTTTGGAACTTAAATTGAAGGTTATACATTTTCTATATTTATGTGTAGGTTACTGGAGTAATTGATATTTAGATAATAAATTAATAAAAAGGTCAAAGGTAAAAGAGTAATTGTAAAAGAAAATTACTTGAAGAAAAAATATTTCATTTAAGGCTAATCTGGTAACATGTTTAAATAAAACCAAATATTCCTCCTAGGTAAATTAATAATAGATGATAGGAAAATAAAAATTTTAAAGATATATAACCTCTAATTAGCCATACAGAAAGTGCCTATTGATAAAGGAAGATTTAGAAATAAAAAGATAATTCTTAATGTTATACTAGTATTAAATATAAAATATCAAAAGGTAGTTTAGGACAAATGTTAGTGTCGGAAGTTAATGATAAGATTTCCTTCCCTTTGGAGTTTTAAAAGTTTAACTTATTTTTGGTTTACAAGAACAATGTTTCATTTTAAACAATCAATGTTGATAATATTTGAGGTATGTTTTTTTGGTTTATGAGTATTTTCTTCCTAAGGTAAACATTTATTAATTACTTTATTGAGATTAGAATTTGTTTTAATTTTGTTCATTATTTTATATTATTATGTTGTAATAATAAGAGGTGAGTTATGTATAACAATATTTTTTCTATCTTTTGCAATTTGCGAATGGGTGTTTGGTTTATCCATTTTAATGTCAGTAATGCATACACATGGGAACGATTATTTTAATTAATATTATTTATTACAATGTTAAGATAATTATTTAAAGCCCCTTATGCTTTATTGATAGAGTTGATGAATAATTGGAAAATCTTTTCTCTTGCTTCTTTCACATCTTTATTGGTTTAGTTATATTAAGATTTTGAATTTGTGTATTAATAGTTAGTGTTTGTTTTAATGATTGCTCATGGTTTATGTTCTCGTGGTGTATTTTGTTTAGCTAATATTAGCTATAAAAATTTAGGAAGATGGAGTTTAATAGTTATTTAGGGTTTATTAAAGTTAACAGAAAGAATAGCACTGATGATTTTTGCTTTCATCAAGTAACATAGTTGCACCTCCTTCATGATATTTGCTAGCTGAAATTGACTTATTTAATAGAATGGAAGTTTGAATATGATTAGTAATATTATTTTTTATATTGACCTCTATTTCTAGACCTGCTTACGCCTTATATTTTTATTCATGTAGTGAACATGGGATTTATTATTCTGGTGTTTATAGAAGAATAAGAGGTTATTGTAAGAATAAGAGGTTATTGTCATGAATATTTATTGTTAATGTTTCATTGCTCACCTTTAAATTTGTTAATTTTGAAAAGAGGGTTTGTCTTAATTGGATTTTAGTTTTACTTAAGTAGTTAAACATAAAATTGTGATTTGTGGTGTCATAGATGTGAATTATTTGAAGAGGAGAATTATTTAAAATGACTTCATTGTCAGAAATCCAGCATTAGCTAACAACAACAGATATAAATTATTATCTTAGGTTGTGATATATTTCTCATGATGTTTTAATAGCTTGTTTTCACTGTTATTATTTTCTTTATAAGGATTTCTGTTTAGTATATTTTGTATTATAAATTATATATTTTATTTCATTGAATGAGAAATTGTTAGATTAAATTTATCATCAATTTTTATAACACTATTGTTGGATTGAATATCATTATTATTTATAAGATTTGCTGCTTTAATTTCATCTTTAGTGATCTTATATAGTGGAGATTATATAATAGAGAGAGGAAGTAATATTAAATCAGATTATTTTGTTAGTTCTAATATTTGTTTTAACAATAATATTTGTAATTACTAGTCCCAATTTAATTAGAACTCTCCTAGGATGGTATGGTTTAGGATTGGTTTCTTATTGTTTAGTTATTTATTACCCAAATGTAAAATCCTAGAGAATGCTGAACTATTAACTGCATTATCAAATTGAGGTGGTGACTATTGAATTTTGGTAGATGGAATTATATTTATCTAGATTGTGTAATAAATAATAATGACATAAGTTTAGTTTCATTTCTAGTTGTTTTGTATGGTAGGTATAACAAAACGTGCTCAAGTACCTTTTTCGGCTTGACTATCAGCAGCAATAGCTGCACCCACTCCTGTTTCTGCTTTTGTTCATGCTTTAACTTTAGTTACTGCTGGGGTTTATGTGTTAATTCAACTTAGTGAAGCCTTTTCAGATTAGTTTTTTTAAGATTTTTATTAGTAATTTCTGTTCTAACAATGTTTATATCTGGTTTAGGTGCTAATTTTGAATATGATTTGAGGAAAATTATTGCTTTATCTACTTTAAGTGAATAAGGTTAGATAATAAGAATTTTATCTTTAGGATTTTCTGATTTAACTTCTTTCACTTATTGACTCATGCTGTAATTAAATGCTTTATTGTTCATATGTGCTGGTATGGTAATCCATAATATTAAACATTTACAAGATATTTGTTTTAGAAGAAGTGTATATGCTTTTATACCTTTAACTTCAGCTTGTTTTATAATATCTAATTTTGCTTTAGGTGAAATACTTCTTTAGCCGTTTTTTATTCAAAAGATATGATTTTAGAGGCAGTTTCTGTAAGGAATTTGAGTATATTCATTTATATTTTTTTTCAACTGGTTTAATGTTATGTTGTTCTTTCTGTTTATTTTGTTATGTTTTATGAGGAGATCTTAATTTAGTACCTTTATTTCAATTCAGAGAAGAAAGATGGATAATAATTTATGGAATGTTACGATTAATAATTTTTGCAGTTATTGGTGGAAGAACGTTAAATTGAATAATTTTTTATTTTCTTATTTTATTTGTTTACCTTCTTTTATAAAAGTCATATATCTTGGTTAGGTTAATAGCTTTGAGAATTAGGAAGAATTTTATTTAAGTACACATTATTAGGATATTTTAATTTACTTAAATATTAGAGTTATTATTTTTTCTGGGTCTAGGGGATTTATATCTTTAATTTTGACAAAGGAAGCCAGTAAATAACCTGTAACAGCTGGTCTTTGACTGTTTTAAATATATTGATTTGGGTTGAAGAGAATATTTTGGTACTCAAAACTTATATGCAAGATGAAGAGAAAAAACTGTTAAATCCACTGCAGGGCCTGCATGAGCAATTCTAGGTCAAACAGTGGGATAAACTGTTCAACCCGTTCCTGCCCCTACTATACTTCTACTTAGTAATAACAAGATTGAGGGTGTTGAGACACCAAAATCTTATATTACGACACCCAGATATAGCTTTCCCTTCAATAAATAATATAAGAGGTACTAGTCAATTTCTGAAACCACCAAGTATAATTGGTATAAATATGAACAAACCTACAACAAAAGTGTGAACGGTTACAATAACATAAATTTGATCATCTCCAATAAGGGATCCAGGTTGAACTAATTTGGTTAGAATTAAAATTCCTAGTTATGTTCCAAGTATGCCTGCTCAAGCACCAAACATGAGGTATAATGTTCCAATGTGTCTATGATTAGTTGGGACTAATCATTGTTGCAATAAAATAGATAAAATGGTTGTAGTTAAATAAGTAGCGGATTGTAAATTTATTAAGGGGATATATTTCTCTTTTACCAGAAGGTCTTATATTCCTAAAATGATACTAGAAAGCAATTGTAATGGTGTAATTTAATACTAAGTCTTAAAGGTAAATTACTTCATTTATAACTTTGAAGGATATTAGTTTATTTAACTTAAAATATAAGTATATTCAAAAGATTAAAGTGCATCTCATTATTCCTAATAATAAAGTGGATAATGAGAATATAATTATTCTTTAATGTCGATTTGGATAAACTGAAATGGTTCATACAACTTCTTATTATTAATGTTGTGTACATTATTTGTATGAAATAGTATGAAGTTAAAAGGGAAGATATAATTAGAATAGTAAGTGTAAACATTATTTGTTTTGGGTTATAAATTGAATTACAATTCATTGGGGGAAAAACCTAAGAAAGGTGGTAAACCGCCTACAGATAGTATTGCAATCAACAGGGTAAATTTTACAATGTTTGATTATTTTAAAATTAAAGGTTTCTGAAGTATAAGATATATTATTTACAGCCGGTATTGACATGATACAGTAGATGTTAATTGTGTACACTCACCGACATTAAATATGTGCCTTGCGCAATGGTTTAGTTCAAAATATGATGGTTTAACGGGGTCTTGCGCTGTGAAACTATTGTAATTGGTGTTAATGTCTGACAGCTCGTGATGTCCACATGGACAAACAAAAAGGATTGGTTAGTCTGTTGCTTCACTCTAAATGTTCACTTGATCTGCACTAAGAACAGCTTGACCTGCATAGGGAGTGTATTATCAAAGACTACTGCTCATAGGCATTGCCTTGACTTAGAGCCTGTCTGTGTAGCGGGCAGAAAAGATCCATATTGGTGATATACATAATGACATTGTTCTGCTACGCCCGGTGATACAGCTGGCATATGGTCCGACTAAGAAATTCATTTCACAACTCAGAATGTTATTTGTTGACAGTTATTTTGATTGTCCATCCCGGTTACCCCCGTGATATTATTACGCGTCCAATGTGTTTAAGAACACAGCTTTGCTAAAAGTGTTTACTGAATGAAAGCATTTAATTTAGTGAATTAGTTTTGTTGATTAATCTGAAATACTAACATAGTTCAAACATTACTTGAACTGCAAAAATCAAATAAGTTTCTGTTGAGCCTAGATATACACTGAATGCCCATACAAGTGACAAAAACTAATAATGCATTTGTTTAAAGTTAATAAGTTTTTGTTTGGACATCATGGAGTACCACCTAGTTTATTCAACATAAAGTTGATTCCAACTTTGCAGTAAAGTTAAGCAGACATGTTACGAATCACAGAAAAAATTGCACTTTAACAAACAGTGTGTATACAGTTCATTTAAACTACAATTTGAAAAGCTTAATTATATAGTATGATCAGTAAACGCATATTTATATGTGGTAGTACGATATTTTGTTTTTATTTCTCTGATTTTGCTTAGCATGCTTTAAACAAATAGTTCATTCATTACAAAATGAATCAAATTATTGACTAAATTTGTAGCCCTCATGCTAAGCTTTAGCTTAATGTCAGGAAGAAAGCATCAAATGCCGTTTATCAAGCAATTTAATTTAATAGGAGTCAAACTTCCCTACAGTGTAGGAGCAGTAAATAACCTTATATACTTTAGATATCTGAAACCATGTTGTTTCTGATGGTATCCCACGCTTATGTAGATGTAGGAATGATGATAAAATAGTGAAATAAGTTTTAAATCTTGTAGTTTTGTGAATAGCACTGTATTAGAGAAACATTACCCTGAAGATGTATTATAATTCAAACTTTTTGTTAAAAAAACTCAGTACATAAACATAAAGATTATTTTTATTTCTACCTGTGTTTAGCTTCTACTATTTGGAAGGGTAAGATGACCAATAGTGCATATTCTGTCAGGGACCAAGCATATGTGACACATATGCATACATAGACATATATATATATATTTATGTATACTTAATTTATTTGGGTGAATAATGCTAATATTTGAACAAACAAAAGTACATTTTAAATGTGTTTGATGTATGTATTTATGTCCAATATGTATGTGGCACTTGTGTGCTCATGTGCTCAGTTAACATAGCACTCAGTAACGATAAAAACATTAGGCACTAGGAATATTTTAAATGATTCATTAAGCAAAATACTTAATAGATTGTACAATAATTTATATAAAATAATTCTATGCTTCTTTAATTTCTATATTACATTTGAAACAAAATTAACCATGTGATATCTGATATGAATGGCATTTCACGAGCGAACAGATATGACTAGTAAATGTTACTAGCAACATCTACATCTGTAATGAAACTCTTAAGTCCTTTAATTGCTATACAACACCTTCCAAATATCCACTGTGCAAAGGTGGAGGAGAATGTGAGCGGGGCAAAGTGAAAAGGCCCTGACACACAATAAAAAATTTCTGGAGTATTTTGAAAGTCATTGACTGTAGAGCTAGAGACATTAAAAGTACTCCTGCAAATTTTTATCACGTGACAGTGTCTTTTCATTTTAGGCTGCCCATATTGTTCTCCTCCTTTGCAAAGTGGATATGAGGAAGGGGTTTTCAAGCAGCTGTAGGACTTACAAGTGCAGAAGTTACTAGCAGCACTTACTAGTCATATGTGTTCACTTGTCAAAGGCTGTACACGTCAGATGTCACAGGAAGCTAATTTTGTTAAAAATTGTAATTTAGAAATTAAAGAAAAATAAAAATATTTTATATAGGAGATTTATTTAAGTGTAATCTTCTGCTTGTGTATTAAGTATTTTGGTTAGTAAATTATTCAGAACGTTTGTATTAACTAATGTTTAATCATTTATTTGACTGAACAAACATGGATTTTAAACATAATTAATTATGCATTTAAGTATGCATAAATGTATATGTGTATGAATATGCATAATATTTTAAGCAGAAATGACCCCTGGTGCTGGGATCCTGATGGAATATGAAGAATTTGTCATTTTAACCACATTTCATAGATGAAGGTAAACACAGGCGGAATTTAAAATAGTCTTAATGTTTATTTATTGAGATTTACCTAAAAAATGGTGTCAGTATAATACATTTTCAGCATAATAGTTCTGTGATGAAGTGCTCTTTACAGACCTACAAAATTAAGACATTTAAGAAGTTATTTATCTATTTTATGATCATTCGTGCGTCTAAATTAGTTTGGGATGCAACATTGTTTAAGCTTGAGTATGAGATACGGTGACAATATCCATGTGCTGCTATTGCATAGACATTCAGTGTACGTCTATGTTGGACAAAAACTTATTTGATTTTTGCAGTTCAAATCATGTGTGAACTATGCTAGTATTTCACATCAATGACAAAACTGATTCACCAAATTGAATGTTTGGCCATATTGTTTCATTCAGCAAATGCTTTATAGCAATGCTGTGTTCTTAAACAGTATTGGATATGTGATGTTATCTAGGAGGTAAAGGTGACGGACAACCAACATAACTAGCGATGAATGACATTCCGAGTTATAAAGTCGATGCAACACAAAGATTTTCAAGACATTTGCTTCACCGTAAACTACCCTTTACATGGGACATTTTTCAAAAATTTTTATTTTCTTCAAAATGGTCCTAAGGATTTGGATTAAAATGCCATATGTTTGAGATATTTTTTTGCCAAATGAAATGTATATCTTGAATTTTCTGGTTATTGCCCCTGTAGGCATATTTATTCTGGATGCCTTTTGAATAACTGGTTAACCGTAAGGGATTGACAAAATCTAACTCTACAAAAAATGTAGATCTCGCTAAAACACCAATTTGTGTCCCAATACATTTTTGAATTGAGGTAACCATTTCGGAGATATTCCTTGTTATTTGTGTCTGTTTCGGAAAAGTTAAAACTTTTATGAAATGGGCAATTCTTTTTCATTTTTTTGATATGTTAAGGATACAAAGAGAACGGCATGTCAAATCTTTAAAAGATTTGAGTACTTCTCAAAGCATACTGTATTCCAATATTCCCCTTGCACTTTCAAGGAAATAAGTGATAAGATCTTTTCTGTAAATGTTTATCTGAAGTAACACAAAGAAAATATAGGAATTAGAGTTTGTAACAATGGTTAGTACCAGAGTAGAGAAAGTCATGTGAGTGCAACACATCATATTTATATTTTTTTTTGTTTACCTTTAAGTAATGTTTGATTTGTTTCATATCTTGCTGAGACTATTTGTACAGCATTTGATTTTGCTGAAGGGGAACCTGAGTTAACTTCTGGCGTTAATATGGAGTATAGAAGAGGAGGTTTTGCTTTAAATTTTTTAAGACAATATTCTCAGAGTTTATTTACAAGTGTACCTATATGTGTAATTTTTTTTGCATGGAAGAGATTTTTACGTTTATCACTAAATTATTTATTGTTTTTATTTAGGATTAAAGGATTTCCTTTAAAGGTTAGGTTAAGTAATAAGGTGATAAGGGATTTTAACCCTTTCATTATGATTTCAAGACATAGGCTTATTCATTAGGTTTATAATTTATTTATTGCCAGAGATAATTATCTCAAATTTTAATATTTAATGGGATTAGAATCTAATAAGGAAAGTACAGAATAATTAAAATTCATTGTCAAAGAATTAAAATTGACCCTATTGATCAGAATATAAATAGCTAATGGGGTAATATTGTAATTCTCATGAATTTGTAGCTATTAAAGCTACAAAAAATAGAATTACAATAGATATAATATAAAAAGAGGAAATGCTCCTCCTAATTTACTAGGAATAGCATGAATAGGCGAATAGAAAGTATCATTTTGGTTGATCTCCTAGAATGTAAGCATCTTTTAGGGATAAAATTTCGAAAACTATAAATAAAATAATGTGTGCTAAAATATCCCTAAAGGTAAAATAGAAACGAAAGGAGAGTTTATCAATATTTCCGTTAAGACCTAATGAATTATTTGATCCTGTTTCATGCAGAAACAGTAAATGGGCTATAACTGCTGCTGCAGCAATTAACAGTAATACAAAGTGAAATGTGAAGAATTGGTTTAATGTTGCATTATCAACAGCAAAGCACCCTCATACTCATTGTACTATTTCAGTACCTAAATAAGGGATAGTAGGCAATAAATTTGTAACAACTCCAGCTCCTCCAGAAAAAAATGTTTCTCCTCAAGGTAATATGCAACCTTTAAATGCTGTTGCTTAAGTAAAAATGAAATAAGTATACCAACAATTCATGTCTAGTAAAATTTAAATGATCGATTATATATTTCTCGTCCAATATGGAGATAAATACAAATAAAGAATATTGAAGCTGCATTGGCATGAAAAGTTGATAGTAATGATCCATAATTTACATCTTGGTAAATACATACATATGTGCAACCTGTGGAGAAAGCTGAATCAATATGACCTGAATAATGTATAGCTCAAAAGGCCAATACGTATTTGGAAAAAATATTAACCTAAGTAAGTGGATATCAGATAAAATTTTGATTAGAGGTAGAGTCTTGTGTAAAGGTTTATGCATTAATTTACTAGTCGTAAAGGTCCATTATAAATGTAACAATTTTAACTACTGCAATTTAAGTTAAGAATGGATAAGATGCAATTAAGTTAGTAATTACATACATTAATCTGTTGTTTTATATTTTTAATGAAAAGTTTTTGGAACTTAAATTGAAGGTTATACATTTTCTATATTTATGTGTAGGTTACTGGAGTAATTGATATTTAGATAATAAATTAATAAAAAGGTCAAAGGTAAAAGAGTAATTGTAAAAAGAAAATTACTTGAAGAAAAAATATTTCATTTAAGGCTAATCTGGTAACATGTTTAAATAAAACCAAATATTCCTCCTAGGTAAATTAATAATAGATGATAGGAAAATAAAAATTTTAAAGATATATAACCTCTAATTAGCCATACAGAAAGTGCCTATTGATAAAGGAAGATTTAGAAATAAAAAGATAATTCTTAATGTTATACTAGTATTAAATATAAAATATCAAAAGGTAGTTTAGGACAAATGTTAGTGTCGGAAGTTAATGATAAGATTTCCTTCCCTTTGGAGTTTTAAAAGTTTAACTTATTTTTGGTTTACAAGAACAATGTTTCATTTTAAACAATCAATGTTGATAATATTTGAGGTATGTTTTTTTGGTTTATGAGTATTTTCTTCCTAAGGTAAACATTTATTAATTACTTTATTGAGATTGGAATTTGTTTTAATTTTGTTCATTATTTTATATTATTATGTTGTAATAATAATAGGTGAGTTATGTATAACAATATTTTTTCTATCTTTTGCAATTTGCGAATGGGTGTTTGGTTTATCCATTTTAATGTCAGTAATGCATACACATGGGAACGATTATTTTAATTAATATTATTTATTACAATGTTAAGATAATTATTTAAAGCCCCTTATGCTTTATTGATAGAGTTGATGAATAATTGGAAAATCGTTTCTCTTGCTTCTTTCACATCTTTATTGGTTTAGTTATATTAAGATTTTGAATTTGTGTATTAATAGTTAGTGTTTGTTTTAATAATTGCTCATGGTTTATGTTTTCGTGGTGTATTTTGTTTAGCTAATATTAGCTATAAAAATTTAGGAAGATGGAGTTTAATAGTTATTTAGGGTTTATTAAAGTTAACAGAATCAATAGCACTGATGATTTTTGCTTTCATCAAGTAACATAGTTGCACCTCCTTCATGATATTTGCTAGCTGAAATTGACTTATTTAATAGAATGGAAGTTTGAATATGATTAGTAATATTATTTTTTATATTGATCTCTATTTCTAGACCTGCTTACACCTTTTATTTTTATTCATGTAGTGAACATGGGATTTATTATTCTGGTGTTTATAGAAGAATAAGAGGTTATTGTAAGAATAAGAGGTTATTGTCATGAATATTTATTGTTAATGTTTCATTGCTCACCTTTAAATTTGTTAATTTTGAAAAGAGGGTTTGTCTTAATTGGATTTTAGTTTTACTTAAGTAGTTAAACATAAAATTGTCATTTGTGGTGTCATAGATGTGAATTATTTGAAGAGGAGAATTATTTAAAATGACTTCATTGTCAGAAATCCAGCATTAGCTAACAACAACAGATATAAATTATTATCTTAGGTTGTGATATATTTCTGATGATGTTTTAATAGCTTGTTTTCACTGTTATTATTTTCTTTATAAGGATTTCTGTTTAGTATATTTTGTATTATAAATTATATATTTTATTTCATTGAATGAGAAATTGTTAGATTAAATTTATCATCAATTTTTATAACACTATTGTTGGATTGAATATCATTATTATTTATAAGATTTGCTGCTTTAATTTCATCCTTAGTGATCTTATATAGTGGAGATTATATAATAGAGAGAGGAAGTAATATTAAATCAGATTATTTTGTTAGTTCTAATATTTGTTTTAACAATAATATTTATAATTACTAGTCCCAATTTAATTAGAACTCTCCTAGGATGGTATGGTTTAGGATTGGTTTCTTATTGTTTAGTTATTTATTACCCAAATGTAAAATCCTAGAGAATGCTGAACTATTAACTGCATTATCAAATTGAGGTGGTGACTATTAAATTTTGGTAGATGGAATTATATTTATCTAGATTGTGTAATAAATAATAATGACTTAAGTTTAATTTCATTTCTAGTTGTTTTGTATGGTAGGTATAACAAAACGTGCTCAAGTTCCTTTTTCGGCTTGACTATCAGCAGCAATAGCTGCACCCACTCCTGTTTCTGCTTTTGTTCATGCTTTAACTTTAGTTACTGCTGGGGTTTATGTGTTAATTCAACTTAGTGAAGCCTTTTCAGATTAGTTTTTTTAAGATTTTTATTAGTAATTTCTGTTCTAACAATGTTTATATCTGGTTTAGGTGCTAATTTTGAATATGATTTGAGGAAAATTATTGCTTTATCTACTTTAAGTGAATAAGGTTAGATAATAAGAATTTTATCTTTAGGATTTTCTGATTTAACTTCTTTCACTTATTGACTCATGCTGTAATTAAATGCTTTATTGTTCATATGTGCTGGTATAGTAATCCATAATATAAAACATTTACAAGATATTTGTTTTAGAAGAAGTGTATATGCTTTTATACCTTTAACTTCAGCTTGTTTTATAATATCTAATTTTGCTTTAGGTGAAATACTTCTTTAGCCGTTTTTTATTCAAAAGATATGATTTTAGAGGCAGTTTCTGTAAGGAATTTGAGTATATTCATTTATATTTTTTTTCAACTGGTTTAATGTTATGTTGTTCTTTCTGTTTATTTTGTTATGTTTTATGAGGAGATCTTAATTTAGTACCTTTATTTCAATTGAGAGAAGAAAGATGGATAATAATTTATGGAATGTTACGATTAATAATTTTTGCAGTTATTGGTGGAAGAACGTTAAATTGAACAATTTTTTATTTTCTTATTTTATTTGTCTACCTTCTTTTATAAAATTCATATATCTTGGTTAGGTTAATAGCTTTGTGAATTAGGAAAATATTTGTTTAAGTGCACATTATTAGGATATTTTAATTTACTTAAATATTAGAGTTATTATTTTTTCTGGGTCTAGGGGATTTATATCTTTAATTTTGACAAAGGAAGCCAGTAAATAACCTGTAACAGCTGGTCTTTGACTGTATTAAATATATTGATATGGGTTGAAGAGAATATTTTGGTACTCAAAACTTATATGCAAGATGAAGAGAAAAAACTGTTAAATCTACTGCAGGGCCAGCATGAGCAATTCTAGGTCAAACAGCGGGATAAACAGTTCAACCTGTTCCTGCCCCTACTATACTTCTAATTAGTAATAACAAGATTGAGGGTGTTGAGACACCAAAATCTTATATTAAAACACCCAGACCTAGCTTTCCCTTCAATAAATAATATAAGAGGTACTAGTCAATTTCTGAAACCACCAGTATAATTGGTATATATATGAACAAACCTACAACAGAAGTGTGAACGGTTACAATAACATAAATTTGATTATCTCCAATAACGGATCCAGGTTGAACTAATTTGGTTAGAATTAAAATTCCTAGTTATGTTCCAAGTATGACTGCTCAACCACCAAGCATGAAGTATAATGTTCCAATGTGTCTATGATTAGTTGGGATTAATCATTGTTGCAATAAAATAGGTAAAATGGTTGTAGTTAAATAAGTAGCGGATTGTAAATTTATTAAGGGGATATATTTCTCTTTTACCAGAAGGTCTTATATTCGTAAAATGATACTAGAATGCAATTGTAATGGTGTAATTTAATACTAAGTCTTAAAGGTAAATTACTTCATTTATAACTTTGAAGGATATTAGTTTATTTAACTTAAAATATAAGTATATTCAAAAGATTAAAGTGCGCCTCATTATTCCTAATAATAAAGTGGATAATAAGATAATAATTATGTTTTAATGTTGATTTGGATAAACTGAAATGGTTCATACAACTTCTTATTATTAGTGTTGTATACATCATTTGTATGTAATAGTATAAAGTTAAAAGGGGAAGATATAATTAGAATAGTAAGTGTAAACATTATTTGTTTTGGGCTATAAATTGAATTACAATTCATTGGGGGAAAAATCCTAAGAAAAGTGGTAAACCACCTACAGATAGTATTGCAATGAACAGGGTGAATTTTACAATTTTTTGATTCTCTTTTGAATTAAAGGGTTGTGAGGTATAAGATATATATATATATATATATATTGTTGTTAGCTAATGCTGGGTTTCTGACAATGAAGTAATTAATCCTCTTGCTCTCCAATATTTTTCACTGATGATATTGAAGAGAGCAATAGCAGTAATAGTAACCACATTTTAGAGAGCACCATATTTTTATGTTTTGGCGGTCACATCGCTCTCTCACAACCCCCAGAAAGTCTGGAAGACCACACCTGTCGTTGGTTTACAGTTCTCACCTACCTGACCGGGAGAGTTATCAAAATAAATTCACCGACCACATCCTCTGATCACCAATCACAGGACGTATTACATGCCATGACAGGTCAGCATGTTAGGGATTAAGATATATATATATATATATATATATATATATATATGTATATTGTTTATAGCTGTTATTAAGATAATACAGTAGATGTTAATAGTGTACACTCAACCACATTAAAAATGTACCTGGCGCTATGACTTAGTTGAAAATATGATTGTTTTAAGGGGTATTGGGCGCTGAAACAATTTTAATTGCTGCTAATTTCTGACAGCTCGTCATGCCCACATAAACAAACAAATAGGATGGATTAGTTTGTCACTTCACTCTTAATGCTCACTTAATCTGCCCTAAGAACAGGTTGACCTGCATAGGGAGTGTATTATCAAACACTACTGCTCATAGGTATTGCCTTGACTTAGAGCCTCGCTGTCTACCGGGCAGAAAAGATATACATAGTTTTGCATCGCCCGGTGATACAGGTGGCATATGGTCCAACTAAGAACTCCATTCACAACTGAGAATGTTATTTGTTGCTAGCTATTTTGGTTGTCCTTCCCCGTTATCCCCGTGATACTATTACGTATCCAGCATGTTTAAGAACACAGCTTTGCTACAAAGTGTTTACTGAATGAAAGCATTTAATTTGGTGAATTAGTTTTGTTGTTTAATCTGAAATACTAACATAGTTCAAACATTATTTGAACTGCAAAAATCAAATAAGTTTCTGTTGAACATAGATATACACTGAATGCCCATGCAAGTGACAAAAACTAATAGCACATGACTATTCTTAACGTATCTCAAACTCAAACATTTTCCCTTTCGTATCCTCTGCCTTTCATTGTTTTTTTCTGTTTTGCGAGGTGTCTGATAAGATTGTGTTTAAAGTTAATAAGTTTTTGTTTGGATATCATGGAGTAACGCCTAGTTTATTCAACATAAAGTTGATTTCAACTTTCCAATAAAGTTAAGCAAACATTTTACATATCCCAGAAAAAATTGCACTTTTACAAACAGTGTGTATACAGTTCATTTTGACTATATTTTGAAAAGCTTAATATTATAGTATGATCAGTAAACACATATTTATACGTGTTAGTTGCATTTTTTTTTGTTTTTCTCTTTTTTCTTAGCATGCTTTTAAACAAATAGATCATTCATTACAGAATGAACCAATTATTGACTAAATTTGTAGCGCTAACGCTGCCTAACTTTGGATTAATGTGAGGAAAAAACATCAAATGCCATTTACAAAGAAATTTCATTTGATAGGAATCGAACCTCCCCTACAGTGTAAGAGCAGTAAATAACCTTATTTATTTTAGATATCTGAAACGATGTTGTTTCTGATGGTATCCCAAACTTATGTAGATGTATGAATGATAATAAAATAGTGAAATAACTTCTTAATTTTGTAGATTTGTAAACATCAGTGTATTTCAGAAACATTACCCTGAAAATCTATTATAATGAAAGCTTTTTTTTTTTCAAAAACCTCAATACATAAACATTAAGATTATTTTTAATTCTGCCTGTGTTTAGCTTCAACTATGAAAAAAGGGTAAGATGACCAATAGTGCATATTCTGTCAGGGACCAAGCATATGTTAGGCATATGCATACATGGACATAGACATTTGTGAATACTTAATTTATTTGGATGAATAATGCCACAATTTGAACAAACAAAAGTACATTTTGAATGTGTGATGTATGCATTTATGTCCAATATGTATTTGGCACTTGTGTGCTCATGTGCTCATTTAACCTAGCACTCAGAAACGTTAAACATTAGGAACTAGGAATATTTTAAATGATTCATTAAGCAAATACTAATAGAATGTACATAAATAAATTATACAAAATAATTCTAAGCTTCTTTATTTTCTAGATTACATTTCTAACAAAATTAACTTTGTGTGATATCTGACCTGCATGGCATTTCACGAGCAAACAGATATGACTAGTAAATGCAGCTAGCAATATCTACACCTGTAATGAAACTCTAACTCCCTTAATTGCTATACAACCCCTTTCAAACATCCACTATACAAAGGTGGAGGTGAGTGTGGGCGGGGCAAAGCGAAAAGGCCTTGTCACACAATAAAAGGTGCCTGGCGTATTTTGAAAGTCATTGACTGTAGAGCTAGAGACATTAAAAGTACTCCAGCAAACTTTTATCATGTGACAGTATCTATTCGCCTTACCCTGCCCATATTGCTCTCCTCCTTTACACAGTGGATATGAGGAAGGGGTTGTGAAGCAACTGAAGGACTTACAACTTCATTACAGAAGCGCAGAAGTCACTAGCAACACTTACTAGTCATATGTGTTCACTTGTCAAAGGCTGTATACATCAGATGTCACAGGAAGCTAATTCAGTTAAAAATGTAATCTAGAAATTAAAGAACAATACAAACATTTTATGTGGGAAATTTATTTATGTATAATCTTCTATTTGTGTGTGAAGTATTTTGCTTAATGTATTATTCAAAACGTTTGTATTACCTAATGTTTAATAATTTGTTTGACTGAATAATGCTTATGTTTAAACAAACGAAAGTAGATTTTAAACATAGTTTATTTTGCATTTAAGTATGCATAAATTTATATATGTATGTATGTATGAATATGCATAATATTTTAAGCAGAAATGACCTCTGGTGCTGGGCTCCTGATAGAACATGGGCAATTTGTCATTTTAACCACATTTCATAGATGAAGGTAAACACAGCAAGAATTCAAAATAATCTTAATGTTTATTTATTGAGGTTTACCTACAAAACAGTTACAGTATAGTACATTTTCAGCATAATAGTTCTGTGATGAAGTGCTATTTACAGACCTACAAAATTAAGACATTTAAGAAGTTATTTATCTATTTTATGATCATTTGTGCGTCTATATTAGTTTGGGATGCAACATTGTTTAAGCTTGAATATGAGATACGGTGATAATAGCCATGTGCTGATATTGTATAGTAATTCAGTGTACGTCTATGTTGGACAAAAACTTATTTGATTTTTGCAGTTCAAATCATGTTTGAATTATGCTAGTATTTCACATCAATGGCAAAACTAATTCAGCAAAATAAACGTTTGGCCATATTGTTTCATTGAGTAAATGCTTTATAGCAATGTTGTGTTCTTAAACAGTATTGGACATGTAATGTTATCGCAGGGGTAAAGGGGATGGACAACCAACATAACTGGTGAGAGAGGACATCCCGAGTTATAAAGTAGATGCAACACAAAGATTTTCAAGAAAATTGCTTCACCTTAAATTACCCTTTACATGGGACATTTTTCAAAAATTTTGATTTTCTTCAAAATGGCCCTAACAATTTGGATTAAAATGCCATATGTTTGAGATATTCTTCTGCCAAATGAAATGTATATCTTGAATTTTGTGGCTATGGCCCCTGTAGTCGTATTTATTCTGGATGCCTTTTGAATAACTTGTACAAAAAAAAAAAAAAATGGATCTCGCTAAAACACACAATTTGTGTCCCAATATATTTTTGGGGTGAGTTAACCTTTTCTGTTTCGGAAAGCATAAAACTTTAATGAAATGGGAACATTGTTGGTGATTTATTTGATATGTTAAGGATACAAAGAGAACGGCATGTCAAACCTTTAAAAGATTTGAGTGTTGCTCAAAGGCTACTGTATTCTAATATTTCCCTTGCACTTTCAAGGAAATAAGCAATAACATAATTTTTGTAAATCTTCATCTGAAGTAACACAAAGAAGATATAGGAATAAGAGTTTGTAAGAATGGTTAGTACAAGAGTAGAGAAAGTCATGTGAGTGCAACACATCAGATTTATATTTTTGTGTTTACCTTTAAGTAATGTTTGATTTGTTTCATGCCATGCTGAGACTAATTGTAGACCATTTGATTTTGCTGAAGGGGAACCTGAGATAATGGTGTTAATGGTTCTGGTGTTAATGTGGAGTATGGAAGAGGAGGATTTGCTTTAATGTTTTTAACACAATATTCTAGGGTTTATTTATAAGTATACCTATATGTGTAATTTTTCTTGCATGGAAGAGATTTTTACCTTTATCACTAAATTATTTATTTTCTTTATTTAGGATTAAAGAACTTATTTTAAAGGTTAGGTTAAGTAATAAGGTAATAAGGGATTTTAACTTTCATTATGATTTTAAGATATTAGCTTATTCATTAGGTTTATAACTTATTTATTGCCAGAGAATGTTATCTCAGATTTTAATAATTAATGGGTTTAGAATGTAATAAAGAAAGTATAGAATAGTTAAAATTTGTCCATGTTAAAATGTAAGTCTAGAACTGAATGTGCAATTCACATTAAAAGAATGAAAATTGTTCCTAATGATCAAAATATAAATAGTAAATGGGCTATTATTGTAATTCTCATGAATTTGTAGCTAGTAAAGCTACAAAAAATAGAATTACAATAGATATAATATAAAAAGAGGAAATGCTCCTACTAATTTACTAGGAATAGCATGAATAGGTGACTAGAAAGTACCATTCTGGTTGAATATGTACTGGTGTTACCAATGGATTTCCTGGTGCGAAATTATCAGCATCTCCTAGAATGTAAGGTTCTTTTAGGGATAAAATTTCCAGAAATATAAATAAACTAATGTGTGCTAAAATATCCTTAAGTGTAAAATAGAGATGAAAGGGGATTTTATCGATATTTCTGTTAAGACCTAATGGACTACTTGATCCTGTTTCATGCCGAAACAGTAAATGGCCTATAACTGCTGCTGCAACAATAAACAGTAATACAAAATGAAATGTGAAGAAATGGTTTAATATTTCATTATCAACAGCAAAGCACCCTCATACTCATTGTACTAATTCAGTACCTAAATAAGAGATAGCAGGTAATAAATTTGTAACAACTCCAGTTCATCAAAAAAAGGTATATATATTTTTTTAATTTAATTATTATTTGAAGTCGCTTCAACATGAAGGTCATATCGCGACAAAAAAAAAAAAGGAGGAAACAAAACATGAAGGTTACATTGATATTTGTCGTCGAGGAAATACGCAAACTTTAAATGTTGTTGCTATGCCTAAAAATAAAATAACTATACCAACCATTCATGTGTAGTAAAATTTAAATGATCCATTATATATTTCTCGTCCAATATGGAGATAAATACAAATTGAAGCTGCATTGGCATGAATAGTTCATAGTAATGATCCATAATTTAGATCTTGGTAAATACATATGTGCAACCTCTAGAGAAAGCTGAATCAGTATGAGCTGAATAATGTACAGCTAAAAAGGCCAGTACGTATTTGGAAGAATATTAACTTAAATAAGTGGAAATCAGATAATGAACATGTGTTAATATATATGGTGCCGAAAAAGAAACAGAGAGGACAATGGTGATCTGCACCATGTGACGAGGAGATGCAAGTGAAATGTGTTTATTGTTGGTAGGAAGGAAGGAAAGGTTTAGGGATAAAGTCAAGTAGGTATTATAAGTGAAAGTTAAGTGAGGAGAAGAAGTGGAAGTGAAAGAGATAAGAAGAAAGTGAGTTCAGGTGTGTAGGAAATTATTAGTAAGGGACTATGAAACATAAGAAAACGGTGGGAGAAATAAATTTTAAATTGCAATGGATAATTTCAAGTAGTAATGTGCAAGGGGAAGTATAAAAGAATTTGGTGAAAATAAGTTAATCAAAAGGCAAAAAGACCGGTTTGAGCAAGGTTAATTAATTGTAGTTGAATAATAAACAGCACACATCAAATGTAGAGAACTACAGAGGGCTGTCCAATGACACAAGGGCTAGGGCCCAAGTTCATGGGCAGCCAAAGATATATATGCTTTAGTATTTAATAAATTCAATTCAATTCAAGGCATGGCCAAAAATGTTCTTGTTATAATTTGAATACTTAAAGATAGACCTAGAAGTGAGCCAAAGGTTCATCATGAAGAAATATTAGAGGGAGTAGGAACATCTACTAAAGTTACTGGAAATTTTAATTAGAGGGAGAGTTTTGCTTAAAGGTTTATGCATTAATTTATTTGTCGTAAAGGTCCATTATAAATGTAACAATTGTAACTACTGTGTTTTAAGTTAAGAATAGATAAGATGCAATTAAGGTAGTAATTACATATATTAATGTGTTGATTATATATTTTTAATAAAAAGCTTTTGGAACTTAAACTGAAGGTAATACATTTTCTATATTTTTGTATAGGCTACTGGAGTAATTGGTATATAGCCAATAAATTAATACATAGGTTAAAGGTAAAAGAATAATTGTAAAAAGAATCTTATTTGAACACAAAATATTTCATTTGAGGCTAATCTGCTAACATATTTAAATAAAACTATAAATAATACATAATATTACTCCTAGGTAAATTAATAATAAAACCTTGGAAAATCAAAACCTTAAAGATATATTATAACTTCTAATTAGTCATATAGAAAGTGCTTGTTGATAAAGGAAGATTTAGAATTAAAAAGATAATTCTTAATGTTATACGAGTATTAAATATAAAATATCAAAAACTATCTTCCTTTCACAGAAGTTTGAAAAGAGTGTTGTTGTAATTAATTTAATTTAAAAGGTGAGTTAATTAATAACACTGAACAACACCTACAACATATTTTTCAGGGATGCGTTTCGAAGGTTAACTTTCCTCCATTATCAACAATTATGAGTTATTGTCCGGTTGATAATGGAGGAAAGTTAACCTTCGAAACGCATCCCGGAAAAATATGTTGTAAGTGTTGTTCAGTGCTATTTATTAACTCACATTTTAAATTAAAAAAATATGAAAAACTAGTTTGAAACAAATATTAGTGTTGGAACTTAATGATAAGCTTTCCTTACCTTTGAAGGTTTAAAAGTTGAACGTATTTTTGGTTTACAAGAACAATGTTTTAAACTATTAAAGTATCAATGTTGATAATATTTTATGTATGTTTTTTTTTTTTATTATGAGTGTTTTCTTCCTAAGGTAAACATTTATTAATTACTTTATTCAGATTAGAATTTGTTTTAATTTTGTTGATTATTTTATATTATTATGTTGTAATAATGAGAGGTGAGTTGTGTATAATAATATTTTGTCTATCTTTTGCAGTTTGCATATGGGTGTTTAGTATATCCATTTTAATGTCAATAATTCGTACACATGGGAATGATTGTTTTAATTAACTTGGTTTATTACAATGCTAAGATAATTTTTAGAACCCTTATGTGTTATTAATAGAGTTGATGAATAATTCAAAACTTATTATCTCTTGCTTCTTTAACATACTGAATTTTTGTAGATGGAATTATATTATCTAGAATGTGTAATAAATAATAATGAGTTAAATTTAATTTCATTTCTAGTTGTTTTGTATAGTGTAACAAAAAGTGCTCAATTTCCTTTTTTGGCTTGACTATCAGCAGCAATAGCTGCACCCACTCCTGTTTCTGTTTTTGTTCATGCTTCAGCTTTAGTTACTGCTGGGGTTTATGTGCTAATTCAATTTAGTAAAGCTTTATCAGATTAGTTTTTCAAGATTTTTATTAGTGATTTGTGTTCTAACAATGTTTATATCTGGTTTAGGTGCTAATTTTGAATATGATTTGAGGAAAATTATTGCTTTATCTACTTTCAGTCAATAATAGTTAGATAATAGATAGACTTTTATCTTTAGGATTTTTTGATTTAACTTCTTTCTCTTATTAACTCATGCTGTAATTAAATGCTTTATTGCTCATATGTGCTGGTATAGTAATGCACAATATAAAAAATTTCCATAATATTCATTTTATAAGAAATGTATCTCCTTTTATACGTTTAACTTCAGGTTGTTTTATAATATCTAATTTTGCTTTAGGTGAAATACCTTTTTTAGCTGGTTTTTATTCAAAATATATGATTTTAGAAGTATCTGTAATTAATTTGAGTATATTCATTTATTTCTTTTTTCAACTGATTTAGTGGTATGTTCTTTCTGTTTATTTTATTATGTTTTATGAGGAGGTCTTAATTTAGTACCTATATTTAAATTGAGAGAAGAAAAATGGATAATAATTTATGGAATGTTATATTTAGTGATTTTTGCAGTTATTGGTGCAAGAATGTTAAACTGAATAATTTTTTTAACTTCTTATTTTATTTCTCTACCTTCTTTTATAAAAGCCATTCTTATCTTGGTTAGGTTAATAGGTTTGTGAATTAGGAAGAAGCTTATTTAAGTGCACATTATATTGTTATTTGAATTTACTTAAATATTAGAGAGTTGTTATTTTTTCTGAATCTATGGGATTTATACCTTTAATTTTGACAAAGGTAGCTCAGAAATAACCTGTAACAGTTGGTCTTAGATTGTATTAAATATATTGATTTGGGTTGAAGAGAATAGTTTAGTACTCAAAACTTATATTATGTTTTAAAAAAATTAAGCGGAATTAATCTGTGATTTCAAACAAATGATTTGAAATCCTATTTGGTAACTTTTTTTAATTGCTTTAATTTTAATGATCTTTATTATTTAAACAAATGTCTTATATTAGACTATAACACTGAAGCTGTTATTGACACAGTTTTATCTTTGATAAAATATAGTTTATTTTTAGATGAAAATGTAATTCTTTAGAGGTACAACTGGAACTTAAAAATTCAATGCCACAACTAGTTCCAGTTCTATCTCTCAAACTTTGCCCACACATGGCTTGTGTGTTTAAAAACGCCAACAGTAAGTTTGTAGGCATAAATAAATAATAATGTAATGTTTTGTTTTAAACTATATAAATTGAGGATAAGATGTAAATTTATGTAAACGACTTGAATAATAGGTTAACAGCTTTTATTTAACACACAATTTTTTAATTGGATATTAATTTCAATTTTGTCTTTAACAGTGATTACCTCTATTTTGGTTTCAATTAATAAATAAGGATATTGAATATATCTTACTACAGGTCGAAACTGTTTGCAATTAATTTGCTTCTTACTTATATTAAGGAAGATAGATAATGCAGTAGTTTTTGAATGCCAATCAAGTGTTATGTTTAACTACAACCCTTTAATTATGGAGCTCATTCAAGGGATACCTGATTTCATTCATGATACAGCCCGATTGTTAAAATTATTAGGAATAATATCCATGTAATTGTTCAGATTATTATATTAAATCTGAATGGATTATTGTTTTAGGTAAAATAAGTGCAATTTCTAAATAAAAAATTAAGAAGATGATAGCAATTAAAAAGAACACGTAATGAGTATGATAGTCATGATGATCTAATAGGGGCAAATCCACATTCAAAAGGAAATCTTTTTTCTTGGTCTTCAATTCTTTTTTATAGAAGTTTTGTTAATATTATTAGGATAAATGACATTAAAATAGTAATGACACACAAATGATTAGAATCATTTATCCTATAAGAAATTAAAAGTTTTGATTGGAAATAAATGTACCTTTTTGTAGTAAATGATTATCTACCTTATCACCAAATTGAAACATATAAATATAATGATGCACCTTTAACAATGTGTCAATTACAGGTTGCAGCTTCAAAACCAAAGTGATGATTAGAAGTGAAATGTGTAAACAGTGTTCAAGATATAGAAATGTAGTACCAATGATGGCATGTAAACCATGAAATTCTGTGGCTACAAAATGTTGATCCTAAAACAGAATATGCAATAGTAAAAGGTGCTTCATAATATTCATAAAGCTGAAGAGCTGTGAAATATAATGCACGAATAGCATGCTTTAAACAAATAGCTCATTCATTACAGCATGAATCAAATTGTTGACTATATTTGTAGCGCTAACGCTGCCTAACTTTGGATTAATGTGAGGAAAAAACATCAAATGCCATTTAGCAAGAAATTTCATTTGATAGGAATCGAACCTCCCCTACAGTGTAAGAGCAGTAAATAACCTTATTTATTTTAGATATCTGAAACGATGTTGTTTCTGATGGTATCCCAAACTTATGTAGATGTATGAATGATAATAAAATAGTGAAATAACTTCTTAATTTTGTAGATTTGTGAACATCAGTGTATTTCAGAAACATTACCCTGAAAATCTATTATAATGAAACCTTTTTTTGTTTTTTCAAAAACCTCAATACATAAACATTAAGATTATTTTTAATTCTGCCTGTGTTTAGCTTCGACTATGAAAAAAGGGTAAGATGACCAATAGTGCATATTCTGTCAGGTACCAAGCATATGTTAGGCAATTGCATACATAGATATATAAATTTATGAATACTTAATTCATTTGGATGAATAATGGTAATACTTGAACAAACTAAAGTACATTTTAAATGTGTTTGATGTATGCATTTATGTCCAATATGTATGTGGCACTTGTGTGCTCATGTGCTCATTTAACCTAGCACTCGGTAACGTTAAACATTAGGCACTAGGAATATTTTAAATGATTCACTAAGCAAAATACTTGAATACTTAATAGATTGTACATAAACAATTTATATAAAATAATTCTATGCCTCTTTAATTTCTAGATTACATTTCTAACAAAATGAACTGTATGATATCCAACATGCATGGCATTTCACGAGCAAATAGATATGACTAGTAAATGTTGCTAGCAACATCTACATCTGTAATGAAGCTCTAAGTCCCTTAATTGCTATACAACCCCTTCCTCACATCCACTATACAAAGGTGGCGAAGAATGTGGGCAGGGCAAAGCGAAAAGGTCCTGTCACACAATAAAAAATTTCTGGCGTGTTTTGAAAGTCATTGACTGTAGAGCTAGAGACATTAAAAGTACTCCAGCAAACTTTTATCATGTGACAGTATCTATTCGGCTTACCCTGCCCATATTGCTCTCCTCCTTTACACAGTGGATATGAGGAAGGGGTTGTGAAGCAACTGAAGGACTTACAACTTCATTACAGAAGCGCAGAAGTCACTAGCAACACTTACTAGTCATATGTGTTCACTTGTCAAAGGCTGTATACATCAGATGTCACAGGAAGCTAATTCAGTTAAAAATGTAATCTAGAAATTAAAGAACAATACAAACATTTTATGTGGGAAATTTATTTATGTATAATCTTCTATTTGTGTGTGAAGTATTTTGCTTAGTGTATTATTCAAAACGTTTGTATTACCTAATGTTTAATAATTTGTTTGACTGAATAATGCTCATGTTTAAACAAACAAAAGTAGATTTTAAACATAATTTATTATGCATTTAAGTATGCATAAATTTATATATGTATGTATGAATATGCGTATTATTATAAGCAGAAATGACCCCTGGTGCTTGGCTCCTGATAGAATATGGAGAATTTGTCATTTTAACCACATTTCATAGATGAAGGTAACACAGGAAGAATTCAAAATAATCTTAATATCTATTTATTGAGGTTTACCTACAGAACAGGTTACAGAAAATATATTTTCAGCATAATAGTTCTGTCATGAAGTGCTATTTACATACCTACAAAATTAAGACATTTAAGAAGTTATTTATCTATTTTATCATCATTCGTGCATCTACATTAGTTTGGGATGCAACATTGTTTAAGCTTGGATATGAGATACGGTGACAATCATCATTCGTGTATCTACATTAGTGTGGTATACAACATTGTTTAAGCTTGAATATGAGATGTGGTGATAATAGCCATGTGCTGTTATTGTATAGGCATTCAGTGTACGTCTATGTTCAAAAAAAATTATGTGATTTTTTCAGTTCAATTCATGTTTGAACTATGCTAGTGTTTCACATCAATGACAAAACTAAGTCACCAAATTAAATGTTTAGCCATATTGTTTCATTCAGTAAATGCTTTATAGCAAAGGTATGTTAAACAGTATTGGACCTGTGATGTTATCTCAGGGGTAAAGGAGATGGACAACCAACATAACTGGCAAAAACTTACATTCTGAGTTATGAAGTCGATGGAACACGAAGATTTTCAAGAGAATTTCTTCACCTTAAACTACCCTTTACATGGGATATTTTTTCAAAAATTTTGATTTTCGTCAAAATGGCGTTAAAAATTTGGATTTAAATGCCATATGTTTGAGATATTTTTTTTGCCAAGTGAAATATTTATCTTGATTTTTCTGGCTTTGGCTCCTGTAGTCATATTTATTCTGGATGCCTTTTGAAAAACTTGTAAACCCTATGAGATAGACAAAATCTTACTCTACAAAAAATGTAGACCTCGCTAAAACACACAATTTGTGTCCCAATCAATTTTTGGGTTGAGTTAACGTTTTTGGAGATATGCCTGGTTATTTGTGTCGGTTTCGGAAAACTTAAAACTTTTATGAAGTGTGAACATCGCTGTTCATTTTTTTTATATGTAAAGGATACAAAGAGAATGATGACATGTCAAACCTTTAAAATATTTGAGTATTGCTCCAAGCCTATAGTATTCTAATATTTCCCTTGTACTTTCAAGGAAATAAGCAATAACATAATTTTTATAAATGTTCATCTGAAGTAATACAAAGCAGATATAGGAATAAGAGTTTGTAAGAATGGTTAGTACAAAAGTAGAGAAAGTCATGTGAGTGCAACACATAAGATTCATATTTTCTTGTTTACCTTTAAGTAATGTTTGATTTGTTTCATGTCTTGCTGAGACTAATTGTAGACCATTCGATTTTGCTGAAGGGGAACCTGAGTTAATTTCTGGTGTTAATGTGGAGTATGGAAGAGGAGGTTTTGCTTTAATGTTTTTAAGACAGTATTCTAGGATTTATTTATAAGTATACCTATACATGTAATTTTTCTTGCATGGAAGAGATTTTTACCTTTATCACTAAATTACTTTTTTTTTTATTTAGGATTAAACAACTTATTTTAAAGGTTAGGTTAAGTAATAAGGTAATAAGGGATTTTAACTTTCATTATGATTTCAAGATATTAGCTTATTCATTAGGTTTATAACTTATTTATTGCCAAAGAATATTGTCTCAGATTTTAATAATTAACGGGTTTAGAATGTAATAAAGAAGGTACAGAATGGTTAAAATTTGACCATGTTAAAATATAAGTATTCAACAGGACGTGCTCCAATTCACGTTAAAAGGATTAAAATTGTTCCTATTGATCAGAATATAAATAGTTAATGGAGTAGTATTGTAATTGTCATGAATTTGTAGCTATTAAAACTATAAAAATTGAATTACAGTAGATATAACATAACAAGAGGAAATGCTCCGACTAATTTACTAGGAATAGCATGAATAGGCGAATAGAAAGTATCATTCTAGCTGAATATGAACTGGTGTTACCAATGGATTTCTTGGTGTGAAATTATCAGCATCTCCTACAATGTAAGGCTCTTTTAGGGATAAAATATTCAAAAATATAAATAAAATAACGTATGCTAAATATCCTAAAATGTAAAATAGAGGTGAAAGGGGATTTTATCAATATTTCTGTTAAGACCTAATGGATTATTTGATCCTGTTCCATGCAGAAACAGTAAATGGGCTATAACTGTTGCTGCAACAATATACAGTAATACAAAATGAAATGTGAAGAATTGGTTTAATGTTGCATTATCAACAGCAAAGCACCCTCATACTCATAGTACTAATTCAGTACCTAAATAAGGGATAGCAGGTAATAAATTTGTAACAACTGCAGCTCTTCCAAAAAAAGATGTTTGTCCTCAAGGTAATATGCAACCTTTAAATGCTGTTGCTATAACTAAAAATAAAATAACTACCCAAACCATTCATGTGTAGTAAAATTTAAATGATCCATTATATATTTCTCGTCCAATATGGAAATAAATACGCCAGTATGTATTTGGAGAAGTATTAACTTAAATAAGTGGATATCAGATAATGAACAATGAATAATGTCACAATTTTAACTACTGCAATTTAAGTTAAGAATAGATAAGATGCAATTAAGGTAGTAATTACATATATTAATCTGTTAATTATATATACTTTTAATAAAAAGTTTTTGGTACTTAAATTGAAGGTTAAACATTTTCTATATTTTTGTATAGTTTACTCGAGTAATTGATATTTAGATAATAAATTAATAGAAAGGTTAAAGGTAAAAGAATAGGTGTAAAAAGAATCTTATTTGAACAAAAAATATTTCATTTGAGGCTAATCTGGTAACGTGTTTAAATAAAACTAATATTACTTCTAGTTAAATTAATAATAAAGCATGTCCTAAAGATATATTATATCTTCTAATTAGCCATATAGCAAGCGCTTGTTGAGAAAGGGAGATTTAGAATTAAAAGGATAATTCTTAATATTATAAGAGTATTAAATAGAAAACATCAAAAGGTAGTTTAAAACAAATATTAGTATTGGAAGTTAATGATAAGCTTTCGTTACCTTTGAAGTTTTCAAAGTTGAACTTATTTTTGGTTTACAAGAACAATGTTTTATTTTAAACTATTAAAGCATGAATGTTGACAATATTTTATGTATGTTTTTTTGGATTATGGGTGTTTTCTTCCTAAGGTGAACGTTGATTAATTACTTTATTGAGATTAGAATTTGTTTTAATTTTGTCTATTATTTTATATTATTATGTTGTAATAATAAGAGATGAGCTGTGTATAACAATATTTTTTCTATCTTTTGCAGTTCGCGAATGGGTGTTTGGTATATCCGTTTTAATGTCAATAATTGGTACACATGGGAATGATTGTTTTTACAATGCTAAGATACTTTCTTAGAGCCCCTTATGCTTTATTAATAGAGTTGATGAATAATTCATAAGTTATTATCTCTTGCTTCTTTAACATCTTTAATGGTTAAATTATATTAAGATTTTGAATTCGTTTATTAATAGTTATAGAAGTTATCTTGAACTTTATATAAATTTTATGTTATGTTTTTGTTCATGATTTTGATTTTATTATTTGTATTATATTGTAATTATTGTAGTATAATTATAATTTTATTTTATGTTTTTTAAGGGAGTATAATTCCAACTTTATTTTTAATTTTTAATTGACGATATCAGCCAGCATTACTACAAGTTCATTATCTTGAACTTTATATAAATTTTATGTTATGTTTTTGTTCATGATTTTGATTTTATTATTTGTATTATATTGTAATTATTGTAGTATAATTATAATTTTATTTTATGTTTTTAAGGGAGTATAATTCCAACTTTATTTTTAATTTTTAATTGACGATATCAGCCAGCATTACTACAAGTATGGGTTTATTTACTTTGTATACTTTATTTGGTTCCTTACTATTGTTATTAGGAATTATATATCTTTATAGAAATTTAAGGTGTTTAGCATTTTCTTTAGTTTATAAAAGAGATTTTGTGCATCTTTATTTATACATTAGAATGATTTTAGCATTTTTAGTTAAAATACCTATATTTTTAGTTCATTTATGATTACCTTAGGCATATGTAAAAGCCACTGTATCATGATCAATAATTTTAGCAAAGATTTTACCTAAGTAAGGTGGATATGCTTTATTATGGGTTTTTCTATACTTAATAAGTATTGGCGTAATACTTAACGTATTTTGATTATCAATTAGATTGGTAGAGGGTGTTTAAGATTAATTTGTTTACATCAAGTCAATATAAAATCTTTAATTGCCCACACATCTGTTGCTCATAAAGGTTTAGTGGTAAGAGCGTTAATAACATTAGAGGTATGAGATTTTTATATGATGTTTGTTCTAATAATTGGTCATGGTTTATGTTCTTGTGGTTTATTTCTTTTAGCCAATATTAGCTATAAATATTTTGGAAGATGAAGTTTATTAGTCATAGGGGTTTATTAAAGTTAATAGCAAGAATAGCACTGATGATTTTTGCTTTCATCATGTAACATAATTCCTTCTTGAAATTTGGCTTATTTAGTAGAATGGAAAGTTGAATGTGATTAGTAATATTATTTCTTATATTAATCTCTTTTTCCAAACCTGCTTACACCTTATATTTATAACCATCTAGTCAAAATGGAATTTATTATTCTGGTGTTTATATAAAGAGTAAGAGGTTATTGTCATGAATATTTATTGTTAATGTTGCATTGGTTACCTTTAAATTTGTTAATTTTGAAAAGAGAGTTTGACTTAGTTGGATTTTAGAATTACTTAAGTAGTTTAACATAAAATTGTGATTTATGATGTCATAGATATATATGTATATTATTATCTTAGGTTGTGACTTGTTTGTCACTATGTTTTATTAACTTGTTTTCACTGTTATTTTCTTTATAAAGATTTCTGTTTAGTCTGTTTTTAATTATAAATGATATATTATATTTCGTTGAATGAGAAATTGTTAGATTCAATTTATCATCAATTTTTATAACACTATTGTTGGATTGAATATCATTATTATTTATAAGATTTGTTGCTTTAATTTCATCTTTAGTGATCTTATATAGTGGAGATCATATAATAGGGGATGTAACATTAAATCAGGTTATTTTCTTAGTTCTAATATTTGTCTTAGCAATAATATCTTCAATTCTTAGTCCCAGTTTAATTAGAAGTCTACCAAGATGGGATGTTTTAGGATTGGTTTCTTGTTGTTTAGTTATTTATTACCAAAATCTTAGAATGCTGAAATATTAACTGCATTATCAAATTGAGTTGGTGATGTTGCGTTATTGATTACAATTGCTTGAATACTGAATTTTGATAGATGGAATTATATTATCTAGAGTGTGTAATAAATAATAATGAGTTAAGTTTAATTTCATTTCTAGTTGTTTTGTATGGTATAACAAAGAGTGCTCAATGTACTTTTTGAGCTTGATTATATTATCAGCAGCAATAGCTGCACCCACTCCTATTTCTGCCTTTGTTCATTCAGTTACTGCTGGGCTTTATGTGTTTATTCAATTTAGTAAAGCTTTTACAGATCAGTTTTTCAAGATTTTTATTATTAATTTGTGTTCTAACAATGTTTATATCTGGTTTAGGTGCTAATTTTGAATATGATTTGAGGAAAATTATTGCTTTATCTACTTTAAGTCAATAAGGTTAGATAATAAGAATTATATCTTTAGGATTTCTTTATTTAACTTTTTTCACTTATTAACTCATGCTGTAGTTAAATGCTTTATTGTTCATATGTGCTGGTATAGTAATGCATAATATAAAAGATTTCCGTCGGTCTGGGTGGCTCAGTTGGTTAGACGCTGGTCTACTGTTCCCAAGGTCGTGGGTTCAAACTCGGTCCAGGCCAATGGTTTTTAAGTGTGCTTAAAAACGACAGCTCCATGTCAGTAGATTTACTGGCATGTAAAAGAACTCCTGTGAGACAAACTTCCGGTACACCGGCGACGCTGATGTGATCTTGGCAATTGACTGTCGTTAAACAACAAAATAAGTTAATTTGATTTAATTAAAAAATTTCCAAGTTATTCATTTTATAAGAAATGTATCTCCTTTTATACGTTTAACTTCAGGTTGTTTTATAATATCTAATTTTGGTGAATTACCTTTTTAGCTGGTTTTTATTCAAAATATATGAATTTAGAGGTAGCTTCTGTAAGGAATTTGAGTATATTCATTTATTTTGTGTATATTTTTTTCAACTGGTTTAATGGTATGTTGTTCTTTCTGTTTATTATATTATGTTCTATGAGGAGATCTTAATTTAGTACCTATATTTAAATTGAGAGAAAAAAGATGGATAATAATTTATGGAATGTTAGGTTTAATGATTTTTGCAGTTATTGCTGGAAGAACATTAAACTGAATAATTTTTTAAACTTCTTATTTTATTTGTCTAGCTTCTTTTATAAAAATCATACTTATCTTGGTTAGGTTAATAGGTTTGTGAATTAGGAAGAAGTTTATTTAAGTGTACATTATATTGTTATTTTAATTTACTTAAATATTATAGAGTTATTATTTTTTCTGTGTCTATGGGATTTATATCTTTAATTTTGACAAAGGGAGCTAGGAAATAACCTGTAACAGTTGGTCTTAGATTGTATTAAATATATTGATTTGGGTTGAAGAGAATATTTTGGTACTCAAAACTTATATTGTGTTTTAATAAAATTAAGAAGAATTAATCAGTGAGTACAAACAAATGATTTGATATCTTAATTGGTAACTTTTTTTAATTGCTTTAATTTTAATGACTTTTATTATTTAATCAAATGTGTTATATTAGGCTATAACACTGAAGCTTGTATTGAGACTGTTTTATCTTTGAATATGTTCTTAAAAATAGAGTTTATTTTTAGAATGAAAATGTAATGTTTTGTTTTAAAGTATATAAATTGAGGATAAGATGTGAATTTATTTAAACCACTGGAATAATAGGTTAACAGCTTTTATTTAACAAACACCTTCTTAATTGGATATTAATTTCAATTTTATCATTAACAGTGATATACCTCTATTTTGGTTTCAATTAATAAATAAGGTTATTAAATATATCTTACTACAAGTTGAAACTGTTTGCAGTTAATTTGCTTGTTACTTATATTAAGGAAGATAAATAATTCAGTAGTTTTTGAACGCTAATTAAGTGTTATGTTTAACTACAACCCTTTAATTATGGAGCTCATTCAAGGGATCCCTGATTTCATTCATGATACAGCCCGATTCTTAAAATTATTAGGAATAATATTCTTGTAATTGTTCAGATTATTATATTTAATCTGAATGGCATAGTAAAGAAATAATCCAATAAATTAGTTATATGAAATAATTGAAATGGTTGAAATAAAAGTAAAAGTAGAATGTTTATTAGTTTTCTTCTTTCCAATAAATAATTTAAATTCTTCATGAAATTTATTAATAATTAGATTTCATAATATTGTTCTTCGTGAAGGAAGTAATTCTATTTTCCCGTCCGTTGTCCCTTAAATTGTAGGTGCTACTGTTTACACAAATCATTGATTGTATTTTCTATGAATTTTTGGTATACAGGTAGGTATGTTTCCAAAAGAGTTATCATTTGTTCCATTGTTATGCTTCTGTTCAAGCCATAAACAATGGACTGCAAATGTTCGCAAAGGAAAGAAGCTTTTTTGAATCTAAAAGTGAATATCAAGATGGATCGTTTTTATTTATGCCAACAAACTTACTGTTGGTGTTTTTAAACACACAAGCTGCATGTGGGCAATGTTTGAGAGGTAGAACTGGAACTTAAAAATTGAATGAATTTAATTTTTAAGTTCCAGTTCTACCTCTCAAATCAAGATGGATATCCATGTACATTATCTTTTCCCTCTGGGATATTTCTGAACAAACTGAAGAGTCAAAGGAATTGATTCCTTAGACATCCCTTGGCACCACAATAATCTTCCTTGATATTTGATACTTTATAATCTGCAAGTATAAAGTATTTTACAAGCATTGTGAAATTGTATGTCCATAAAATTAACCCTTTCAACATGTTTGCCATTACATAGACGACTGGGCATTTACCCCTTGCACTGTTGAGATATGTTCCTCTTTCTTGTTATGCTAACCTAAATAAATTGAATTCAAGTATTTACAGTCATTTCCTATTTAAGAAATATTAAGTTTTTGCAATAAACCTGTAGTGCTTTTTGGTTCTGTTCAAATTTTAATTTTAAAATGGAGTATTAGTTGTTAAGGTCTTGGAACTTTTGCAGTATTGTAGTCTGTTTAGAGCAATCTTTTGTATAACCAATAGTCCACGTAGAACATTACGTATATTATTTCCTGTATACCGCTGTTTAAGAATACACTTTTAAATAATTTTCTTGATATAAGATTAATTAAAATTTCAGATCAAGGTCAGTAATATATAAGTTGACAATGGATTACAATAAATTTTATTTATAATGAATTGTTATTGATATATAATTTGAAGGTGGATTTAATTGTAAATTTATAAAGATTGTTAAAATTAATTATAGCTCTATAATATGCACACCGCCTATCACTCTCATTATTAAGATAAGTCATATCAAAGTGGGTGTATTGGAAGGTGTACCTAGAAGGATACTTAAATTAAACTTAAGGTTAAGACCTGCATTTACCCTGAAATTATTACCATGCGATTTGATGTAATCTGAAATTAATAAAATTGCTTTATGAGGAATTAGTTTATTTTAAGATATAAATTAAGTAAATTTATGGTATTGTAGAATTAACTAATAAAATTATTTTTACTGTAGTAAATTAGTACTCTGAAGGAAGTATGAATTATTTATACAATTAATCAAAATTAATTTTTTTATTGTATCTTGTGTAACAGGGCATATTGAAATCAGTTATGGATTTTTTTCTTCTTCTGGAATTTAGAAGTCTTAATTCACTATGCAAAGGAAGCATAATCATTGGTCTTTTAATTGAAGGCTGGTTGGATGAGGTGAATTCTGTTCTATATAAATTTATATTGAATTTAGATTTGAAGTAAAAAGATCCAAATGTTATTAAGGGACAAAAATACCATATAAAGTTTAATATATGTTTTAATTAATTGAGTTAAAGCTTAATTTCTGGTTTGCATGAAATTTATTTAATTACGGCAAGAGGATCAAGCTCCTCTTTGTATTTAATAATATAATTAATTCAGGTCAAGAAGACCGCATAACTGGCCGGGAGGGCTCGGGGCGCTTACCACGTCCCATCCTCCAGTACTGCACCTCACCAATGACACCTGTAGTGGGCAGAGGTGGGGGACGCAGCGGCTGGGCGGTAGGCCTTGGCCCTTCGTGGGCTGTCACGCAGGGTTTACATTACAATATAATTAATTATATGATCCATTGTGTGATGATTAATGGCTAAGTTACCTTACGGATAATAGCATAATTCTTTCTGAGTGTTCATATCGAAAAAGGAGCTTGTGACCATGATGTTGGATTAAGATTAGTTATGAATGCCGAAGTTCAATAACTCAGTCTGTTCGACCTTTAATCTTACATGATCTGAGTTTAAACCAGCATGAGTCAGGTTCGTTTCTATCTTCAATTGAGTTAAATATTTTAGTGCAAGGGGACCAAATATTTAAAGTAATTTTTGTTATAATCTGGATATTATTAGTTAAACTATTTTGGCAGAGTTAAGTGCAACAGATTTAGAATCTGTGAGTATGTCTAATAATCATAGATGGTAAATGTTAAGTGGGGAATTACTTGTAATATATTAGTTGGTTAAATTTTAGTGCCTTTGTTATACTAGGTGTTGTATTTTTTACTTTACTGGAGTGTAAGATGTTAGGATATATTTGGGTACAGAAGAGTTCAAATAAAGTTGGTTGTGTAGGTCTTTTACAACCTTTTGCAGATGCTATTAAGCTGTTTCGTAAGGAGCATATAAACCTTTTAGTTTCTAATTATTTACTGTACTGTGAACTTATTTTTATTGCTTTTATGTATATCTCAGTTTGTGGTACAGTACCTCGTCATGGTTATGATAAGTTAAACCCCCATTCGTAAAAATAAAAATAAAACCTAAAGCCCAAAGAGATGCAGGAGCATAATGAATTACCTTTGAACCATATATTGTTGCAGGTCAACTAAACATTTTAGTTCCTGTTGGTACTGCAATAATTATAGTTGCTCCTGTGAAATATGCTTGTGTATCTTTGTCTATGCCTACTGTGAATATATGCTGGGCTCAAACAATAAAACTCAGGAAACCAGTTGCTGATATAGCTCAAATTGTACCATAATTTCTAAATGCTTGCATTTTTCCTCTTTTGTGGGAAATTACATGGGAAGTTATTCCAAGTCCTGGTAAAATTAGAGTGTAAAGGTCAGGATGTCCAGAAAATCAAAATAAATGTTGATATAAAATTGGATCCCCCCTCCAGCAGGATCAAAGAATGAAGTATTAAGATTTCGATCAGTTAGAAGTATAGTAATTGCTCACACAAGAACAGGTAATGATAATACGAGGAGCAGGGCAGCAATACTGACTGATCATAAAAGTAAAAAAAAACTTGTGTTTGATTTATGTAAAGTGGCTTTATATTAATTAGTTGTAATAAATTTTACTGCTTCTATAATTCTGGATATATCTGCAAGATGTAGAGGACTGAGGGTGGTAAAAGCCAAAATCTTATATTATTTATTCCAGGGAAAGCTATATCTGGGTCTTCTAATTTAAGAGGTGTCAATTTCTGAAACCAACAATTATAATTGGTATAGCTATGAAGAAAATTATAATAAAAGTGTGTGCTGTTACAATAACATTATATACTTGATCATCTCCAATAAGGGATCCAGGTTGACCTAATTTGGTTTGAATTAAAATTCCTAGTGATGTTCCAAGTATTCCTGCTCAAGCACCAAAAATGAAGTATAATGTTCCAATGTCTTTATGATTAGTTGAGAATAATCATTGTTGCAATAAAATAGGTAAAATGGCTCAGGTTAAATAGGTAGTAGATTGTAAATCTATTAATGGAATATACTTATTTTTTACCAGAAGGTCTTATATTCATAAAATGATACTAGAATGCAATTCTAGTGGTCTAATTTAATACTAAGGCTTAAAGATAAAATTTCTTTATTTATAACTTTGAAGAATATTAGTTTATTTAACATAAAGTGTTAGTATATTCACAAAGTTAGAGTGCATCTTATTATTCTGAATAGTAAAATGGATAGTGAGAATATAATTATTTCTTAATGTAATAGTTTGGGTAAATTGAAATGGTTCATACAAATTCTGAATTTCCTATTATTAGCATTGTATGTATTATTTGTATAAAGTTAATAGGGAGGATATAATTAGAATAGCTGATGTAAAGATTATTAAATTTTGGGCTATAAATTTAATTACAATTAATTCAGGGAAAAGTCCTATATAGCGTTTCACTCTTAGAAGACAGTATGGAGTTAAATGGGACATCTCTGTCTCTATCTAGCGCATACAAGTTGCCATTAGCCGCGTCCTTTTCTACCCTCGCTCTGTTGCCAGATAGCATGGTATAAATATTCATTTGTTATAAATTTCAGGTTTGAACACATTATCCTATGCAGAATTTTTTTCTCTATCAGGTTATATCCTTTTCAGAGTCATTATACATTTCTATAGGTCCAAATTTCTTCAGAAAACGTTTTTTTTTCAATAGAAGTCCGATATTTGCTGTTTCTACACTCATCACGCACTAACTAACAAACTACCTGCTAGAATGCATCTATATTTTTTTCTTAGGTAGAGTAAACTATAGTGCTACTACCTGCCTACTTTGAATTCTCTATGTTTACCCAGTTAAGTGTTATAATTTTTTAAATTAAATGTTTTCGGAAAATTTTATATATGTGCACTGCAAAAGTTACGCAGTGTGAAACTTTTTTGTTATTGAGTTTACATCAGGGAACCAGCGAGAACAAATGTTGAGGAAGGTTGGAAAGAGTTTTTAAAATAAACCAAAAGGCAGTAACCTCTTTCTTTTACCCAGTAAGGCAAACAAAAGGTATTCATCTATTCAGCGTCAGGCGTGACACAGAAGATAGTATAAGGAGCAGCACTAGCATTAGTTCGAAAGAAGCCGTGTGTGTAACTGTGAGCTGTTATTGCGTTATTTGTTTAATATGTTTGTAAATATTTGTAGTTATGTAGGGTGAAGCTAGGAAGGGACGATATGTTGGTAAATAAAGAAGTAAGGAACGCCAAATAATTATGAATGTGTTAGATTATTTTTGAAGCAAAATACGTGTAAGGCAGTAAAAGAAACAGCTAAGGCTATCGGGTGTTCAGAAGCAGTAGTGTGTATGATTAAAAAGGAACTAATGAAAGGACCTCTAAGAACGCCATCGAAAAAGAAAGCAAGAAGGGCGGGACTACACAAAACGCTAGGTTAACGCAATATGATTGAATAGTGCAAGGTGGAGTGCGGCGAATTGTTCATTCTTTACTGTTTGCAAATATTCCACCCACGCTGAATATAATTTTGTCACAGTTCAACAGTGATGAGACCGTACCAAATTTCTCAAGGGCCACTCTGATTTGGGGTTCGAATATGAAAGAAAGGGTAACAAGTGCATATTATTTATTAAAGTTTCACGGGCGATCAGCCGTGTGAGGTTTGAAAATATTGAGCTTTCGGCCATTCTAAACTCCATGGCCTTCGTCAGAATGAAATGACCGTTATTTTCCCGCTCCCCCTATATATACAATGTTAGATGAGAGGGGGTTGCGTTGCCCTGGCCAATGAGCGGGTGACGATTTGTGATTGGGCCTGCTGTTTCGGGCTATGTTTGTCACCGGCCACAGTGTTTTCTTGAGGGTCAGTACTTGGACCAGAATCACTATAGTTGCTGTTGTGAATGTGTTTCATGGCTGACTTCATCGCCGTCATCGCCGAGGATGTCCGGGAAAAGGTGGCCTGTCAACACATCACTTCTTGGGCCACCCTAGTACCACATCCGAAGCTCCTTCGACGCCTACGCAGTTCATCGTACTTCATCGCCGTCATCGCCGAGGATGTCTGGGAAAAGGTGGCCTGTCAACACATTACTTCTTGGGCCACTCTAGTACCACATCCGAAGCTCCTTCGACGCCTACGCAGTTCATCGTACTTCATCGCCGTCATCGCCGAGGATGTCCGGGAAAAGGTGGCCTGTCAACACACCACTTCTTGGGCCACCCTAGTACCACATCCGAAGCTCCTTCGACGCCTACGCAATTCATCGTACTTCATCGCCGTCATCGCCGAGGATGTCCGGGAAAAGGTGGCCTGTCAACACATCACTTCTTGGGCCACCCTAGTACCACATCCGAAGCTCCTTCGACGCCTACGCAGTTCATCGTACTTCATCGCCGACATCGCCGAGGATGTCCGGGAAAAGGTGGCCTGTCAACACATCACTTCTTGGGCCACCCTAGTACCACATCCGAAGCTCCTTCGACGCCTACGCAGTTCATCGTACTTCATCGCCGAGGATGTCCGGGAAAAGGTGGCCTGTCAACACATCACTTCTTGGGCCACCCTAGTACCACATCCGAAGCTCCTTCGACGCCTACGCAGTTCATCGTACTGCATCGCCGTCATCGCCGAGGATGTCCGGGAAAAGGTGGCCTGTCAACACATCACTTCTTGGGCCACCCTAGTACCACATCCGAAGCTCCTTCGCCGCCTACGCAGTTCATCGTACTTCATCGCCGTCATCGCCGAGGATGTCCGGGAAAAGGTGGCCTGTCAACACATCACTCCTTGGGCCACCCTAGTACCACATCCGAAATTTCTCCGCCGCCTACGCAGTACAACCACCAACGCCGACATCGTTACATCAGCAATAGCTGATAACCAACACCGCCGCCTACGCCGCCAACAGCAACCATCGCAGCCAACGCCGGGACTCCACCAATTTCACCAGAGATACACAACTATCACCTCCAACTTTTTTCTGAATAAATAACACATTCACCATCTACTCCCCGTGTGTCATGGCCAGGGCCCTGGGTCATGGTCATGACCCGGAATCCCTTCTCCTGCTCCCGCCAACCCGCGGTAGCCTACATTATCACCCAAACTATGGAGGTGCTTAATGCGGGACTCCACAACTTCCCTGCCAATACTTTCATCCACACATTCTAGCATTCCCTTAGTTGTTAAGTTATCCCACTCCCTCCTCCTTCCCGGCGAGATAAGCCAACTCTTTTTCCTCCCAACTCTACTTCTGTCTCCCCTTTCAAAAAAAAAAAAAAAAAAAAAAAAAAAAAATTTCATGGCTATTGTCCAGGCAGGGCTTAGCTGAAGACCGCGGTCCCTGTTGTAATTGTGCATATTAATAGAACGAGACGATATCGATATCATCAGATGGCGACATAAATATCTAAAAGACGTAAAAGGTTTAGGGACCAGGGGAAATCAATTGTTTATACAGACGAGTCATTTGTAAATTTAGGTCATACAGTAACAAAGGCGTGGAGGGATACCAAAGTTAAAAGTGCCCGTCTCGTCAAGCAGCAATTGAAGACTAAGTACAGGACTCAGGCCACCTCGAGTCGCTCGCGGAGAAAGATTCGCAACTAGTACATGTTGCAACACTGCGCTCCATTTAACGTGTACTGTGATTCCACCGTGATCGATGGTGGCAGGCGCATCGCTCTTCGCATACGCTTACTGCTAGTTGCTTGGTGGACGTGTGGTGGCGGGGTAGATCGGACTGTTCGCGGAAGCAGTCTTTGTGTTTCCAGAACACACGTGATCGTGTTTTGGCATAGTTTTTGTCTTTGTGTGTAGTGTAATTAATTTTATATTTGATTATCTTGGTGGACTAAAGAGGTAAGATTATATATTTCCTACTTAATTTTGGTGGATTTTAGAGGCGTTTCCACCCCCTCGGGGGGGGGGGGGGTGCCGGCAATCGTTTAGCCGGCACAAATTATGGATGACACAACACTACTAGCCCCAGTGGTCATGGAAACGGACATACCGGTGGCTGAACATACAGAAGTCATTACTCAAGAAAATTCCGAGTCGAATCTGAATTCCACAGAGGTTCCGGCTGCCGAGCAGTCTAATGGGGCAAATGTGACGCCTGGGACAACGATGAGTAACAAGCCAACTAAACCCCCTTTAAGGTATCAAGCCACGGATTTAGGACCTTTTTTCGTAATAATTAGATGTAACAGTAGAGATATTCGAGATTTCCACCCACTTAAAATTGGAAAATGGCTTTTTTTACACGCCGAGGGTGTGACACACAGCCATAAAAGTGGCTTTAATCAACTAGAAGTTCACTTTTCAACCTATATGGGAGCTAATAAATTTCTCGACTCGGATTTTGATGCCATACATGATACACGTTCATATATCCCCTTCTATAATATATTTGTAACAGGTGTGGTGAGGGGTATAGATACAGATATTAGCATGGAAGAACTGGGTACCCATCTTCAAATAACAGGCCAGCTACAAATACACAATCTTCACCGTTTCAATCGTAAAGTTACATCGAATGGGGACACGACCTTTGAGCCAACACGTACGGTGAAGATTACCTTCAGGGCGCAACGTCTGCCAGCGTACGTGTATGTTTATTATCAACGTTTTACAGTGGGAACATATACAACGAGAGTCCTAATTTGCGAAAATTGCGGTAAATTCCATCACAGAGCAAAATTCTGCAGGAACACCAAGCGATGTTTAAAGTGCGGACAGGTTCACCAGGAGGGGCAGAGCGACTGTCCAGTAGACCGCGTATGCTGTATCAATTGTAAGCAGGGGCACGTGGCAACGGAAACAGATAAATGTCCAGCGTATAAGCTGGAGTCGCAGATTGCTGCCCGGATAGGGGAATTACCCATTTCCAGGCACGAAGCACGGCAGATGCTTACGGGAACCACATCCTACGCGGACCTCACTAAAACAACTGTTCCCAAGGATGTTCCGCGCCAGGGATGGGAAGATTTTCCTAACCTACCAGAGGAGCGCAGCCGAAGCATAATATCGAAGCCTAACGCGTATAGGACCGGAAGGGGTACAAATTCGGCCAAACGGAAATGTCAAACACAACAGGCACCTCCTGCTCAGGAATGGCTACGAGAGCGGTGGGCACCCCATGGCCGCTGGCCAGAAGGAACCCCCTCCGTCATTCCTACTAAACCAACGGAGAATGGCCCCCTAGGAGTCCCACAACCGCTTCCTACCCGGGAAGTGCACATTGGCCCAATCGAGCAAGGAGCATCGAGCAAAGACAAAAACTCGCTGGATAGAAACGTCCTGAGGGAGGATACAGTTAAGTGATTACCCCCAAAGTGGCCCCCGGAGTCTCGGGGACGGGACCTCCGGGAAATACAACATACAGTTGATAGATTATTGGCTGAAGCTCCTGAATATCTCTTACGTACACTGACATCTTTGAAACAACAACTACACCTGTAAAATTCGCATATTAAATATGCCGGAATTAAGAATAGCTTACTGGAATGCGCGCAGCATCAATAACAAATTAGCTGACCTGCATTGGTACTTAACTAGGTTTAACCCGCATGTCATAATACTGGTGGAAACCTGGTTACATTTACATCAGTCATTTCACCTCCAGGGTTATCAAATATTCCGCAACGACCGGGCGACGCAAGGTGGAGGTGTAGCCATCGGTGTCGCCAGTAATCTGTATGTCCGGGACTGGGATACCGATATCCGGTACCCGCCCCACTTGGAAGCTGTTCGGATAACTCTAGGGGACCTCTCGATTGTAGGTGTCTATGCGACCGGCCGCCGTTTCACTATGGTGGAATGGGAGCAATTTCTGATTCCCCAAACACAACAACAAGTGATTTGCGGAGATTTTAATATCACAGATTTCCGGGCACTATCTTTACAACAACGCCAACGTCATCCCCTATTCCAGCTATCGGAACAACATGGGTGGACGTTAATATCTGAACACCATACCACCAGAATGGGTACTCCGGGACAACAGGACTCCTCCCCAGACCTGATGTTTGTGACAGCGGACATAAACCCCAATGTGACTTTGTCGAAACTCCCCCAGACCCTGGGGAGCGATCATTTTCCCTTTTTGATTAAATACGAACCTCGACAGAGGGGCGGACACACGATATATCATAGCCGTAGACGAGGGCAGGTGCGCCGTGAACATTTACGTTCGTACCTTAACCAAGCGACCAAACAGTTTTCGGAAACCGACGTGACATACGAACAGATAGAGGATACACTACACCAGTACCAGGATCAGTATCACCCCTGGACGGAAATAAAGTCGCCGAAGGTTCGAAAACCTCCATGGTGGAACAGCGAGTGTGCCCAGTTGGTCGCGGAAAAACGATTGGCTTACTCTCGATACAACTACCTTAGGTCCGAGGAGGCCTACCTCGTAGCCAGAAGAACGGAGGCCCGCGTGAGACGTCGGCTCCGCCGCATCAAACGGCAATCATGGTTACGATACTGTAACTCCATTACCTCGGATACTACAACCGCACAAATATGGAAACAGTTGGCCTGGTTCAAGAAACAACGCCCAGCTTTACCGCCCTTACCGATGAACAGGCAGGTTGAATTACAGGAACAACTTTTAAGTCGGGTGGCCCCGACTTCGGTGCCCGAAAACATGACGGTTACGGCAACGGAAATAGATACGTCGAACCCACTATTAACACCTTTTACTGCAACTGAGGTAGGCAGAACTATAATGAGAAAAACCGGACGATCGGCCCCGGGAGCCGACGGGATCACCTATAACTTTTTGGAATCCCTTCCGGAGGCATGGTACGCTTTAATAGCATCAGCGTATACCAAACTACTTCGCGGGGGATCTATACCAACTTCATGGCGAACTATTATAATCCATCCTGTCCTAAAACCAGGTTGTATGGGTCACGCCCCGGCGGATTATCGCCCGTTTGGCTTATTAACCACATTAAGAAAGGTATTTGAGAAGATCCTCCAGGACCGCCTCAGTTTTTATTTAGAACGAAATAGTCGGTGGTCCAGTACGCAATACGGATTCCGGAGAGGCTATGGGACCACTTTCCCACTATATACATTTTTAACCGATGTTAATATCGCCTTCCGCACAAAGAACCAAATTCTGGCACTCTTTCTAGATAAAACTTCAGCTTATGATCAGGTGTCGATTCCAATATTACTGAAACGGCTACAGGCGGTCGGGATCCCGACGCCTATTCGCCAAATAATAGCGGCGCTTCATGCCGATAGACATTGCACACTTGCACCGTTCCGACAAAGCGCCCACACAAGACAGACATCGCAAGGTCTAGTTCAGGGATCGGCACTTAGTCCATTGTTATATGCCATATATGTCGGTGACATCATCTCGGCGGTAACAGTAGCCGTCAGAGTTCTACAATACGCTGACGATATTATTCTTTATCAAACAATCACCCCCCGTTCCCGTATAGGCTTGGACAATTTTTCGACAGACTGTCAGAAGATAATCGCGTACCTAGAAGAACTCGGCCTCCCAGTTAACCTACGTAAGACCCGGTTTGTACATTTTAATAAAGCTACCCGCTTGTCACGCCTTTCCCTGCGCCTCCGAAATTATGTCATACAGCCGACTGTCACAGTCAAATTTTTAGGGGTACTTGTACACCAAAATTTAAGTTACACGCTACATATGCAACGTGTATTAGCTACGCTTAATACCTTAAAAGCATTATTCAAGGCTATGACCGCGCGTCACTGGGGCACAGACCCCCGGGTCTTACTAAGACTATTTCCGCCTTTGATATTCTCACGCCTGGAATATGGTTTATTACTAGCCCCCACCCCTACGCAAGGTGTACGGAATAAACTAGAATCGTTCTTATACCAACTCTACAACATAATATTCCATATACCCGGACGACCAGCGAAGAGCCAACATAAATTATACTTTCCGTCGTATGACGTAGAGGGTCGCATGCTCATACAGGGCGGTCGCCAAATAGCACGCTTGTTAACACATTCGCACAATGTCCTGTTACCGAAATTGACACGTCTTTACGAGCTTTACCGCCGCCAATTGCCGGAGGGGGAACAGTTGCCATTACCATTGGTACGATGCTTGGGGCGATTTCAGTCCTATGATCACATCTACCGGACACCCACACGTCCGAATTACTTAATAGATATGAATGTTTATTCGCTTCCGTCACATATTGAGATTGACTGCCATCAGTTTCGTGCACCTAAAATGGATTATTCCCTCGCCTGGCGAGAGTATATCGCCCCGTTCCTTTCCTCGCCTAAACATTCAGTACAAATCATTTTTACAGACGGCTCGAAAACTCCCGATGGAGTCAGTTCCGGCATATATATATGGAATACAAAGGACAAACATTCGTGGCGATTATTTGACGAGACATCAATTTACACCGCCGAGGCTATTGCCCTTTATAAGGCGATAAAGTTCGTGCAACATGTGCCCTCCCGTGTATTTATCTTTACAGATTGTCTCAGCCTCCTGCAGGCGCTCACGCGTACATACTGTCATTCTCACCACCAAATCTACGAGATTCTAATATTGAATATATTACACCAATTACCAAGTCATGTTTTGCTCACGCTCATGTGGATACCCAGTCACGTCGGAATATCTGGCAACGACATAGTCGATGTCGCCGCCAAAGCTGCGACCAGATTTCCCACGGTCACACCGGAATTTTTAACACCTCCGGGAGATATACTGATGGATATCTTACGCCGCGACGATTCGCGGCATACTCCGTCGGCGGATATACGCATACAATTCAGACAATTCCTCGAGCATAAACCACGTATACCGAAAATTGCATATTCGAGTTACTTTAGGGTGCTACTAAATGTGCCATTGACACCAGCCTATTTATACAGAATCAACCTACGTGATTCAAATTCTTGTGAATGTGGCCAAATAGGGGATATTAACCATCTATTTTTTGCTTGTCCCAGACACTATGCAGCTACTATGGACTTTCTTAGGGTATTGTATCGGGTATATCGTACTGGACCTTTTCAATTACCTTCGTTACTTCTACCTTTTTCCACCACTATATGTAAAGCGTTGTTTCGTTTTATTACACGCACGCGAATGAAACTGTAAACTCGCGCTAGGTCACACGTTGCCACCTCTGTTTAGACCCCCACCCCTTCGCCACACTAGACCGTCATGATTGACGCAGTCGCCACCTTTCAGGCTGGCAGTAGCGTCGTTAAACAAGCGCCAGACAAGACAAGACAAGACGTGTACTGTCTTTTAAGGGTGAGACGCGCTTTAGAAAAGGTAGTAAATCACCTAGGTAAATTTTACAATTTTTTGGATATGTATTGGGTTTAAGTTTTGTAAAATATAGGATAAATTAATTATTGCTGTTATTGAAATAATAGAAATAATGCTAATAGTGGAGATTGTGCAGTTTATTTACCATAATTTTGACCCTCTAGTGATAGTTGATAGCATTCATCCAATGTGATTATTTGATGAAAATGACAGAATTGTTAGTTGGGAAATTTGATTTCGGCCTTCAATTACTCCAATAAATGCTGAAGAAGTAATATTAAATTGAATGAAGTAATTATTAGTTAATATATATGAAATTAAAGGGGCAATTAAAAGGGCAATTTTTTGAATAGATAATAACATAAAGCAATTTATTAAGGATAATTCCTCCATTACAGATAGAAATCACCAATAGAATGGACTGACTGCAACTTTTATTATACGTGGTGATATTAAGTTATTTCAAGTTCTTAATTTTGTGAGATAAAATATTTCTTGAATATTTGTTTTTAATAGAATTAAAAAAAAGGATAGATGAAGCAGTTGCTTGAATTACAAAATATTTTAAGGTAGCTTCCATGGAAAATTATTTTTCTTAGAAGATAATAATGAGATGAAGGAGAGTAAATTAATTTCTAATCCTATTCATCCTGCTATCCATGAATTAGCACATAAAGAAATTAATACACCTTTGATTAATGTTCTTAAAAAGAGGATTCTTGTTGAATTATTGGGTATTAGGGAAGAGACATAAAATCTATAGCTGGGGTATGAACCCGTTAGCTTAAATTTATCTTGCTTCCCTACATTTTGGTATAAGGTGGACAAAAATGTTAGATATTTTAGGAAACAGTTTAATTCTGTTGAATGTAATGTAGATTGACGCCATAGTAAAAGTAATAAAATTACATAATTAATCCTAACAGGATAACCCTTTTAAATCCTGCATTTTACTAAATGCAACTTTGTTTGGTTTAAAGCAATTTTTATTTTGTTGGACTCTAATTTTGGGATCAAATGAATTTGTTTTGTATGTTGAATGTCTTAGTGAATTAGATATTAATGGGAAATACAATAAGGGCATAATAGATATATGTACTTGTCACATATGTAAGATCCTATCAAGAATGGCTTATTTTATATTATATGGAATGAAATAAAGAAATCCTAATAATAAATACATATGCTAATGTTTTCCACTTATTTTTAGTTAATTACATAAGATAAATATATGCTATTACATTTATATATATATATACACACACACACACACCCACACACATGTATATGCTAACAGTATCTATATAATCCACTAGGTTTCATTTGTCAGGAAAAAAAATGAAACCTTGTGGAATAAATAGTACTGTAAGTTAATGAACCAGTATTTTGAGGAAAAATTTAGATTGGATTTTTGGGTTTCAGTTATTTTCTTAGATTATGATATATTTGTCATTATATTTTATTAGATATTATTATTATTTTCTTAATTGAAATTTATATTCAGTATGCATTGTATTGTAAATGATATAGATAATAATTTTTGCAGTTATTGGGGAAAGGATATTGAACTGAATAATTTTTGAATGCCTTATTTTATTTGCTTACCTTATTTTATTAAATTTATACCTATTTTGGTTAGATTAATAGGTTTTTGATGAAGAAGAATTTTATTGAAGTATAGATTAAATTATTATTTCACTTTATTTAAATGTTATAGAGTTATTATTTTTTCAGAATCTATGTGATAATACCTTAACTTTTACAAAAGGGGTTACCAAATTACCTTTGATGGTTGACTTAGGTTCTATTAAATATATTGATTTAGGTTGAAGACAATATTTTGGTGCACGAAACATATATTATGTTTTAAATAAATTAAGAGGAATCCATCAGTGATTTCAAGCAAATGATTTAAAATCTTAATCAAGGCTTCACGGGTGATCAGCTATGTCAGATTTAAGAACATCGAGCTTTCAGCCATTGCAAACTCAATGGCCTTCTTCAGGATGAAAACTGAAAGTAAAACTTTCCAGCATTCAGGAACAGGTTGTACAGGTTCTCCTGTATGGAATGTTCTATCTGCAAACATCTAGCCACTTTATCCAACTTTATCTGTGCAGTATAGGAGTTCATAGATCACATAAGCTTTCACGCCCGTGGGCAAGGATTCTTCCAGCATACTAGGGCATGGTGGACCACGCATGCGGTATTAACCGTCTCTACAAATAAATAAATAAATAAATAAATAAATAAATAAATAAATACATAAATGAATTAATAAATAAATATTTTGTTGTTTAACGACGCTGTCAATTGCCGGGATCACATCAACGTCGCCGGTGTGCCGGAATGTCGTTCCGCAGTTCTTTTACATGCCAGTAAATGTACTGACATGGAGCTATCGTTTTTAAGCACACTTAAAAACCATCGGTCTGGACCAGATTTGAACCCGCGACCTTGGGATCAGTAGGCCAGCGTCTAACCAAGTGAGCCACCCAGACTGACAACCTTCCGTATGGAGCCGCGTTGACCAAGTGCACGTACCAGCTGGTTGTTAAGGGTATTCAATTTGGTGTACATGGTTCGGAATCACTCCCTCACCAAGTCCACAATGTAGGGGAGTCCAGAGTGGTTATGTAAGATGTATGACGAGCACCTATGCCTAGTACCATAGATCATTCTTAGTGCACTGTTCTGCACAGTCTGTAGCCTGCGAATGGTGGTGGGTGCCGCCGATCCCCAGGCTTCGCAGCCATACAAGATCAGCGGCGCAATGATCGCCCGGTAGAGGCGTAGCTTCAGGTATGTTGGCATGGTGGAAAGGAGGACGGGGTAAAGCTGTCTGAGCGCAGCGTGGCCGAGTCCGGCCTTTGCGTGAGCGTGCGGGGTGAATGTTAATCCGCGGCTGAGAACATCTAAATATTTGGTGGAGGTTACCCATGCGATACTTCTCCGCCTGAGCAGAGGTGACCGCTCCGGTCACCATTGGCGAACCTTACCAAGGAGGAGTGCGAAGCTTTCCTCCGGACTAATAGCCATTCTCCACTTCTCACTCTTCGACCTTCTCACGGCGTTGAGTTGGCGTTGAAGGGGAGGGAGGCAATATCGCACATTCTTGTTCTGTGCCATGATGAGGACATCGCATACAGGCACGTCATAGTTTGCGGTTCGGTGGGGAAGGCGGACACATAAACTGCAAAGAGTATCGGGGAGAGTACACTATCCTCAGGGACCGTGCCGCTGTTTCTTATTATTGATTTTCTTTTACCGTGGAGGGGGTGGGGTGGCCAAAAACGCTGTTGCAGACGAAGGCCCACATGCTATGGCCAACAGTGTGAGGCTCCCTGCGTCCTGAAGGGGGAGGTGTACTCACTAAAACCCCCTCCACGTGTTAGTTCGTATATTGCTATTTTCTCGTACATCATCGTGCGTTTGTCGAATGTCGGGTCCCGCATAGCACCCTGGTTAGTAATTGAATGCTGTTAAGTTGGCATGCTCTGCATTCGAGCGCATATAAAGTTACTTCTTGGTAATGCCCATGGAACCTGGACAGGACCAAGCGAATTGCATGCTTTTGATATGTAGATTTTGCAAAAGTATTGACCTGCCAGTATTTAGCTAGACTGTTAGCTTAATGTTTAGTACTTGTGCAGTCTTGTGTCTAGTGTTGCACAGGTCTAGAGCCACTAGTCGTTATGCAATATGCTAGTATTTAATTATGAACATTTTTAGTATTTGCGTACGATAATGTGTCATTTGTAGAATCCTTATGCTTGTATCTAGTGCCACACAGGCATACACCTGCAACTCGTTAGCTTATAGCTAGTGTTTAGTGTTTAACTATGTTATTGCTTAAAGTTATGTATTTGCGCTAGAATTCTAGCTTTGTCAACCTATTGCTGTTGAAATTGTCGTATTATGGTGACCCGGATGAGTGCCGACAGGTCTTGGCATTTGTTCCTTGAAGATCGCTCGGACGTCGGAGTATCCTACTCCATCATACGGTGGCCCGCTTTCACCGCGCACATAGGAAACTGGTGGGAGGCCCTTGATCTCCCGATCCGCCTTGGCTATTGCCAAGGACTTGAAGGACTCTGAGGCAGGCTGCGGTCTGAAACAAGGAAAAGGAAGGTCTAGTTTAGTGGGTTGTGGTACTTATGTAAGTGTTTATAGCTGTCGTGTGGGAGCTTCTTAATGAATTGTTCTATCCTGTGGATTTTCAGTTCGTCGTGCAATATGTCAGTCATAGCTGTGTAAGGCACTTTTGCCATCATTCGTAGTTGTTTTTTTTCACTTGTTTTGAAGTCATTGTAGGCGTTTGATGTGTTTTTTGGTAACGTAACCCCAGACCGGAGCAGCATATGTGAGTAATGGGCAAATTAGCGTCTTGTTTAATGTTAGTCCTATTTTGAGGTTTAGCTGCAAGTTCATGATTATAAGGGGATAGAGCTTGCCTAATTGGGCGGTTGCTGTACCCCTTATTTGGAGTACATGCTGTTTCCATGTGAGTCCCTGGTCCATTTGAAGTCCCAGACGGGTAACTGTGCTTTTCCACTCAATATTTTCTCCAGATATGGTGAATGGGGGAGCTGGTGTTTCCCTAGTCTATGATTGATTCTTTTGGTGAATATTATTACCTGCGTTTTCTTCGCATTCACCTGGATTCACAATTTGGTGAACCAATCCTGACAGCCTTCCTTCCACTCTCACTCTGATATTGCGCTCCCGAAGGAAGCTGCTAATCAGTTCTAGATAGGGCAGAGGGATGTTTGCCTGCTTAAGTCTGTACAGTAGGCCCTGATGCCAGGTTGTGACGAAGGCATTTTCCACGCCCAGCAACACTGCTATGGTCTTGAAGTTTTCCTAGAAGCTGGCTCCCCGAGATCAATGGTTCTCTCGAATTGAGATAGTGGCCTTGCATATTTATCGTGTGTTATATCATATTCTCCTAGTGCTTGGATTAGTTCATTGTGGTTTTTACTCTTTTTCTCGAGTACGTTGAAACTGGGCCTTTTGATGAATTGTTCAGTGGGTTGCATTTTTAGCTCCTCCTGTAGTTGGAGCGCTAGAGCCACTTCAGATGGTCTAGGTATTATACGGAGTACTCTATTTTGCATAGTTTGGAGTCTTTTCATGTGTTTTGGCTATGTGTCACCATACAGGGGCAGCGTACGTTAGGATGGGCCGGATTAGTGTCTTATAAAGTGTTGTTCCCATCTCTAGCTTCAGAGTACTGTTTGTGTTTGTAATTGGGTACAATTTATTAAGCTGGGCATTCGCTTTGGCTCTTCCGGTGTCAATGTGCTGGTTAAACGTAAGGCCATCGTAACACCTAAGTAGGTGATGGTGCTGTTCCACTGAATTGACTCTTGCCCGAGAATTAGTGGCTTAAGTTCGTGTTTATCCTGTCAGTGTTGGATTCGTTTGGTGAATACTATTGCTTGACTTTTTCTAGTATTTACTTTAATGCGCCATTTTGTGAGCCATGACTCTAAATCATTTAGAGCGTTTTGGAGCCTGGTACTTATACTCCTTGGCATGGTCGATTGTGTGACTGGTGTTGTGTCATCTGCATATCTGTGTCATCTGTCTACTCTTATTGTTTCTGGGATGTCGTTGATGTAAATGTTAGAGGGCGGGCCCCAATAGACTCCCTTGGGGGACCCCTGCCCCGATTGGCCGTCGTGTCGATGTTACGTTTTCGGCTTCCTTGCGGAAAGGTGGGTTTGACAAATAGTTAAAATATAGACAAATAGAAAAAAACCTCGGCCAAGGCCAGTTGCCAGGTTGTTACCGCTGGAACTTACAGTACGTCTGGAGCTGCTTTGAAGAGCCCTACTAGCTGCAAAAACCAAGAAGGGTTTCCGAGCGATCTTCAAGCATAGAGCGCAGGCCGCTACTCACGGCCCGAGACGCCCGGCCATCACCGCATCAGCTCCCGCTAGCCGGCTGCAGTATTCGCCCGCACAGGACAGGTAACTATACTCTGCAGATTAGACGAGGGATAGTAAGGCCACAGCCAACAGTCTTTGACTGGAACCAAGGCGCCTTAACGGGTTTGGTCCGCTACTAGCCACGCTTTTCAGCACTCGCTAACTGCCTCTTTCTCTCTATCACTTTTTTCCTCTTTTCTTTCTAGTTTTAAGTTCCTCCCGGTTAGGTCACCGTTAGGCGTTTATACACTTCTCTCTTCCTTCCTCTTAGGTTAATGTAAATCAACTGCCTTAAGTAGGCACTTAGATGGAGCTAGGACAAGCCTACCTACTACCTGTCTTTTTAAAGACTAGAAGCAGGCTAAGGTAAATTACGCTTAGTTAATTAGATCACCCCCTTAAAAACACTGTTAACTCTTTTACAACTATTTAGAAAATCCAAGTAGTCAGAGACGTGGGAAAAGTAGGTAAAACTCTCTCTTCTTTGTCTCTCTCCAAGCCAATAAGCTCGTCAGAGCCCCTACACTTATTACCAGAAAAAAAAAGAGGAACAAAACAAACAGAATGCTCACCCCACTGCGACATCCTTTTTATGGCTCCATATGTATTTGGTTAGATATTTGCTCTATTCAACTATCCATACCCGCAGGACCTTCCAGGACAGAGCAAGGTCACACAACTAACACGCATGAACGTCGGCAGACTTTTTTCCAGGGGGGGCCAAATGTTAGAATTTTGCAATCAGATAATATTAATTCATTATTTTGTTGTCAAAAGTTATAGTATTTGTTACGGATAACCATATAAATTTGCGCTAAATAGAAATTGTTCTTTACCTAAAAATTAAAATAATAGTTTAATAGTCAGCACATTAAGTTCATTAATTTCCAAGGGGGGCCGCGGCCCTTCCTTGCCCTTCCCCCCTTCGCGACGCCCATGCTAACACGTGCATAACAAGAAACAATTTATTTAAAATAATTTAAGTAATGGAAACAATTTACAATCAAGGAACTGTAAGACTATTAAAGGAAATTGCATTAAACGCATGTGAAAAATCTTGAGGGGAAAAAAATACACCATTAAAAATTTTACAGCTACTCTTCGATTAAACAAACCCTCTTGAGCAGTTCTCCTTGATTCTCACAACTAATTATTGTACTTTCTATAATTGCTTCACACAAATTCACCATACAACATTCTAAAACTTTACCTTCAGTTCGGCTAATTTTACATAAATTTTGCTACGACGCCTGAATGCCCCTATAGCTGACTGAGGTATTTAGTGTCCAAATGCATTAATTAACAACCCTCCTTTAATACTTATCTTTCACAGTTGTCAACAGCACGTCCTGAAGTAACACCGCTCGTTTGGTTGACCTTGCATTACATGGAAACTGTTAGTTTGAAGGCTTGACACCGCTAGTCTTGCAATATCGGGTTCTCATGACTCACCAACTCGTAACTACTGTCGAGGTCAGTGACAAATTAAACCTTCCTTCCTCATGTAGACATCTCTCTTAATCGTTGGCATGAACGTTGTTCCTGAAACTCCTTAATGCTTGTTTCATAACAATTCCGACATATGGAGCCTTGACTGAATAACCATTATATATAACCTTATTGGTAAACTCCAAATTAACGAAGTGTAACTATCAGTTGAAGACCAAGGTGTGTGTCGAATGGTCGAAGACGAGCGAAGCGCACACTGCTCTAATTTTTTCCTGTCACTCAACCCGCGACTAGCTTGTCAGAGATCCTGACATCAGCTATTCCAGGTGTTTTGCATACGCCTGGCTGTTCCCGAACTCTTCTTCTTAATTGGCACTATAACTTCATTGACTGAATGTTTCAGCCTTCTCTACAATTTTCTTCCATTTGTAACGGTATTAAGGGTAATACCGTGTTTATCATAAAATAAATTACCAAAAGCTTGGGAACAGCCAGCGGGAGTTTGCCCTAAGATTGGAATGGCTGACGTCATGTAATCTGACGAATGCAATACTCGGTGGTGCAATAAGATATTAGGACAGTCCACAGTCGGCTAGTAGTTATGTGGTGAGTCAAAGGAACTTCATCTTGCCAAGCCAGCACTTCAAAGACAACTGGTTGTATTTAATGGAGGTCAAGGAACCAGCGGCATACTCTCCAATTATATTAAGGAACTCTACCAAGAGGAGCATTCAGGGGGGTTGTAGTAAGCTTCTGGAGAACATATGTAGTGAAGGTCTAGTTTTAAATGTTATATGTAGGGAAAGTCAAGTTTTAAAGGCGGTATGTAAATGTGGTATGTGAATGTGAAACGATCATTAACTGTCAGGAATTGTGAGAATCAAAAACAACTGTTAACGCTAGGTAAAGTTAAGGGGGTTGCTTGTGGGATTTGTGTCAAGCAATTATTAACAGGACTCTAATTATGAGAAATAGGAAATCTTATGATCAGAGATTGTTCAAGTGTTGAGGTTGTAATGTTTGAATTGTGTATATTATTTCTTTGAGGTTTCATGTACTGTTAATTTCACCAGTGTTTAATGTAATGTTTAGTAAGGTTCACCTTAGCATAATTATATATTGTTTTAAACATTTAAATTATTTTAATAAATTGTTTGCTATGCACGTGTTGGTTTATGTGACCTTGCTCTATCCTAGAAGATCCTGCGGATAGGAATTAGTCGAAATGGGCAGATATTTAGAAGCGGAATAAAAGATGTCATAGTAGGATGGCACAGTGTTAAAGAGAGATCATAGAAAGGTGGCACAGTGGTGGCATTTTATGCACCATAAAATCATGTCCAAATAACTGAAAATTTCATAATTTGTGCATATAATGTAAAAGCATACATTTTCAATCCCTAGGAAAAAACATGCAAATGCATGAACTAGCCCTAATTATAAGTGAAAGTTAAGTGAGGAGAAGAAGTGGAAGTGAAAGAGATAAGAAGAAAGTGAGTCCAGGGGTGTAGCAAATTATTAGTTAACAAACATGAAACAAGAAAACAGAGGGAGAAATAAATTTTAGATTGCAATGGATAATTTTTAATAGTAGTCAGCTTAGGGAAATGGAATGAATAAGAGAATTTGGTTAAAATAAGTGAATCAAAAGGCGAAAGGCAAAAAGACAGATTTGAGCAAGGTTAATTAATTGTAGTTGAATGCTAAACAGCACACGCCAAATGTAGAGAATCACAGAGGGCTCTCCAATGACAGTAGAGCTAGGGCCCAAGTTCATGGGCAGTCAAAGATGGTATATGCTTCAGTGTTCAATATATTCAATTCAATTCAAGGCATAGCCAAAAATAGTCATGTTATAATTTGAATACTTAAACATAGACTAAAAAGTGAGCCTAAGTTTCATGATGAAGAAATATTAGAGGGAATAGGAAGATCTACTAAAGTGTTACTGGAAGTTTTAATTAGAGGGAGAGTTTTGGGTAAAGCATTTTCTTTAGTTTATAAAAGAGATTGTGTGCATCTTTATTTATACACTAGAATGATTTTAGCATTTTTAGTTAAAATACCTATATATTTAGTTCATTTATGAATACTTAAGGCATATTGTTACTTTAATTTCATCTTTAGTGATCTTATCTAGTAGAGATTATTTAATAGGGGATGTAACATTAAATCAGTTTATTTTCTTAGTTCTAATAGATAGTATTGCAATGAACAGAGTAAATTTTACAATTTTTTGATTATTTTTTTAATTAAAGATTTATGAAGTATAAGATATAAATATAGTATATAAATATTATTAATAGCTGTTATTCAGATATTACAGTAGACGTTAATAGTGTACACTCAACCACATTAAAAATGTGCCTGGGGCTATGATTTAGTTGAAAATATGATTGTTTTACGGGGTCTTGCGCTCTGAAACAATTTTAATTGGTGTTAATTTCTGACAGCTTGTCATGCCCACATGAACAAACAAGTAGGATTGGTTAGTCTGTCACTTCACTCTTAATGCTCACTTAATCTGCCCTAAGAACAGGTTGACCTGCATAGGGAGTGTATTATCAAACACTACTGCTCATAGGCATTTCCTTGACTTAGAGCCTCGCTGTGTACCAGGACGAAAAGATATACATAGTTTTGTATGTATATATTTCTGCGAATGGGTATTACCCGGTGGCAGAGTTAAATGTACAAATTAAGGTTACAGAGTGCACAAACAATAGTAATGCAATCATAATACAATAAAGAACAATAATAAAAGTATAAATGAAATGAACTAAATACTAATTAACACTCATTAATTAATTATCCTGTCAGTATAACCAATTTAAATTTAGCATTAGTATTCACCATCAGTTCAATAAATGTCAAAAATATGTGTGCGTAAACTTTATAGTAAATTACACAGCATTTACTTGATTTCATATTTTTTGAAAATTTCTTCACAGATAAAGGACAGCCCTGAAAGACTGCTACAGGTAATTCATTCCATTCCTCAATGGTTCTATTGACAAAGGAGAACTTTCCTACGTCGCTTCTGTGCCTTCTACCTTTAATTTCATACAAATGATCCTCTCTTCCGTAATATGTAGGGTTGTCCAATCTTTCACTAATACCCACCCATGCATTTGAACCACGATATGCTTGAAATAATGCGCATAACCTCTGCCTCTTACGCCGGACTTTTAGAGGCTCCCATTCAGTCTCCTCCCCTTTTTTAGGCCCAAAAGATTTACCTCGTTTTATAAATTTTATAGCGCTTCTCTGTATTCCTTCTAGCGAATCAATTTGACTAAGTCTATATGGGTCCCAACATACTGCTCCATATTCGATAATCGGCCGCACCAAAGATTTGTAGGCAATTTCATGGACCTTCCGCTTCCCTTTTTCAGTACCCTCATTAAGAAATGTAACACTTTCCACGCTTTCCTAGATGTAGAATTTACCTGGTTGTCCCACCCAGCATTACTCGCCAGGTACACTCCCAAATACTTGCAGCTATCCACCTGCAGAATTTTTTCTCCGACCATGTGATAGTTATGAAGAATTTCCTCAGATCTTCTAAATGCAATGGACTTACTTTTCTTAGCATTAATCGTCATCTTATTTGTAGCAGCCCAATTACTAATGTCATTTAAATCACCCTGAACCAGAGACTCATCTATGGCATTCCGAATTTTATTATAGATAATGCAATCGTCTGCAAACAGTTTTATCTGACATGTAATATTTCCACTTATATCATCAACAAAAATAAGAAAAAGTAGCGGACCCAATACTTAGCCTTGGGGTACTCCCGAACACACTGTGCCTCTCTCGGAGATTTGCATCGCCCGGTGACACAGGTGGCATATGATCCGACTAAGAACTCCATTTCACAACGCAGAATATTATTTTTTGCCAGTTATTTTGGTTGTCCATCCCTGTTACCCCCGTGATAATATAATGCGTCCAATATGTTTAAGAACACAGCTTTGCTACAAAGTGTTTACTGAATGAAAGCGTTTAATTTGGTGAATTAGTTTTTTTGTTTAATCTTAAATACTAACGTAGTTCAAACATTATTTGAACTGCAAAAATCAAATAAGCTTCTGTTGACCACAGATGTACTGAACGCGCATACAAGTGACAAAAACTAATAGCATGTGACTATTCTTACCGTATCTGATAGTCAAGCATTTTCCCTTTCATATCCTCTGCCTTGCGTTGTCCTTGTCTGTTTTGTGAGGTGTCTGATAAAGCTGTGTTTGAGGTTAATAACAAGATTTTTTTGAATATCTTGGGGTAAAACTTAGTTTACTCAAAATAAAGTTGATTCCAACCTTGCAATAATGATAAGCAAACATGTTAGGAATCACAGCAAAAATTGCACTTTCACAAACTGTGTATAACATTTGTTTAAACTGTAATTTAAGACTTAATCATAATAGTATAACCATCTCTTACAGTTATGGAACAATAACATCATGTACTTTAGAAAGCTTAAACAATGTTGCATCCCAAACTATTGTAAATGCACGAATGATGATAAAATCGTTAAGAAGCTTCTTAAATGTCTTAATTTTGCAGGTCTGTAAATAGCACTTCATAACAGAACTATTATCCTGAAAATGTATTATACTGTAAGCGTTTGGTAGGAAAACCTCAATAAATGATCATTAATATTATTTTTAATTCTGCCTGTGTTTACCTTCATCTATGAAATATGGTTAAAATGAAAAGTTGTCCATATTCTATCAGGAGCCCAGAACCAGAGGTCCTTTCTGCTTAAAATATTATGCATATTCAATTATGCATACATACATACATACATACATACATACATACATACATAAATTTATGCATACCTAAGTGCAAAATAAATTATGTTTGAAATCTATTCTTGTTTATTTAAATATAAGCATTATTTAGTGAAACAAATTATTAAACATTAGTTAATACTAACATTTTGAATAATTCATTAAGCAAAATACTTAATACACAAATAGAAGATTATACATAAATAAATTACCTATATAAAATATTTTTATTGTTCTTTAATTTCTAGATTGCATTTCTAACTAAATTAACTTCTTGTGATATCTGACGTGTACAACATTTGACAAGTGAACACACGACTAGTAAGTGTTGCTAGTAATGTCTGCACATCTGTAATGGAATTGTGAGTCCTTCAGTTGCTTTACAACCCCTTCCTCATATCCACTGTGCAAAGGGGGAAAGGAATATGGGCAGGCTAGAGCAAAAAGACACTGTCACATGATAAAAATTTGCAGTAGTACTTTTAATGTCTCTATCTCTACAGTCAATAACTTTCAAAATATGCCAGAAATTTTTTATTGTGTGACAGGACCTTTTCGCTTTGCCCCGCCCACACTCAGCTGCACCTTTGTATAGTGAATGTGTGGAAGGGTTTGTATAGCAAATAAGGGGCTTAGAGTTTCATTACAGATGTAGATGTTGATAGCGACATTTATTGGTCATATCTGTTCGCTCGTGAAATGCCATGCATGTCAGATATCACACAAAGTTAATTTTGTTAGAAATGTAGTCTAGAAATTAAAGAAGCATAGAATTATTTTATATAATTTATTTATGTACAATCTATTAAGTATTTTGCTTAATGAATCATTTAAAATATTCCTAGTGCCTAATGTTTAACATTACTGAGTGCTAGGTTAAATGAGCACATGAGCACACAATTGCCACATAGATATTGGGCATAAATGCATACATCAAACACATTTAAAATGTATTTTTGTTTGTTCAAATATTAGCATTATGCATCCAAATTTTATATGTCTAGGTATGCATGTGCGTAACATATGCTTGGTCCCTGACAGAATATGCACTATTGGTCAGCTTACCCTTTTTTCATAGTTGAAGCTGAACTTAGGCAGAATTAACAATAATCTTAATGTTTATGTACTGAGTTTTTTTAACAGAAAGGTAATGCTTCTGTAATGCAGTGCTATTTACAAATCTATAAAACTAAGATTTTATTTCACTATTTTATCATCAATCGTACCTCTACAAAAGTTTGGGATACCATCAGAAATAACATCGTTTCAGGTATCTGAAGTATATAAGGTTATTTACTGCTCCTACACTGTAGGGGAGGTTTGATTCCTATAAAAAGAAATTGCTTGCTAAACGGCATTTGATGGTTTTTTCCTGACATTAAGATAAAGATAGGTAGTGTTAGCACTACAAATTTATTCAATAATTTGATTCATTGTGTAATGAATGAACTATTTGCTTAAAGTATGATAAGCAAAGAAAAAAAAAAAAAAAAGAGAAATAAAAACAGAAAATATGCAACTAACACATATAGATATGTGTTTACTGATCAAACTATAATAATAAGCTTTTCAAATTATTATTTAAATGAACTGTATACACACTGCTTGGAAAAGTGCAATTTTTGCTGTGATTCGTAACATGTTTGCTTAACTTTATTGAAAATTTGAAATCAATTTCATGTTGAGTAAACTAGGCGTCACTACATGATATCCAAGCAAAAACTTGTTAACTTTAAACACAATTTTATCAGACACCTCGCAAAGTAGGAAAAAACAACGAAAGGCAGAGAATACGAAAAGGAAAATACTTGGATATGAGATACGGTGACAATAGCCATGTGCCGTTATTGTATAGGCATTCAGTGTACGTTTATGTTCAACAAAAACTTATTTAACTTTTGCAGTTCAAATCATGTTTGAACTATGCTAGTATTTCACATCAATGACAAAACCAATTCAACAAATTAAACGTTTGGCCATATTGTTTCATTGAGTAAATGCTTTATAGCAATGCTGTGTTCTTAAACAGTATTGGAAATGTAATGTTATCGCAGGGGCAAAGGGGATGGACACCCAACATAAATGGCGACAAATGACATTCCGAGTTATAAAGTCGATGCAACAAAAAGATTTTCAAGAAAATGGCTTCACCGTAAACTACCCATTACATGGGACATTTGTCAAAAATTTTGATTTTCTTCAAAATGGCCCTAATGATTTTGATTGAAATGCAATACGTTTGAGATATTTTTTTCCCAGTGAAATGTGTATCTTGAATTTTCATTTCTAGGGCCCTGTAGTCATATTTATTCTGGATGCCATTTGAATAACTCATAAACCGTAAGAGATAGACAAAATCTTACCCTACAAAAAATGTAGATCTTGCTAAAACACATAGTTTGTGTCTGAATAAATTTTTGGGCTGAGTTAACCATTACGGAGATATTCCTGGTTATTTGTATCTGTTTCAGAAGAATTAAAACTTTTATGAAATCAAACATCGTTGTTCATTTTTTGATATGTTAAAGATACAAAGAGAAGGACATTTAAAACCTTTGAAAGATTCGAGTATTGCTCAAAGCCTACTGTATTGTAATATTCCCCTTGCACTTTCAAGGAAATAAGCAATAAGATAATTTTTGTAATTGTTTATCTGAAGTAACACAAAGAAGATATAGGAATAAGAGTTTGAAAGAATGGTTAATAGAAGAGTAGAGAAAGTCATGTGAGTGCAACACATTAGATTTATATTTTTTTGTTTATCTTTAAGTAATGTTTGATTTGTTTCATATCTTCCTGAGACGAATTGTAGAACATTCGATTTTGCTGAAGGGGAGCCAGTGTTAATTTCCTGTGTTAATGTGGACTATGGAAGAGGAGGATTTGCTATAATTTTTTTAAGACAATTCTAGGATTTTATTTATAAGTATACCTATATGTGTATGCATGGAAGACATTTTTACCTTTATCACTGTTTTATTTTTTTTTTTTATATAGGATATAAGAATTTCCTTTAAAGGTTAGGTTAAGTAATAAAGTGATATGGAATTTTAACCCCTTCATTCTGATTTCAAGACATAAGCTTATTCATTAGGTTTATAACTTAGTTATTGGCAGTAAATATTATCTCCACTTTTAATAATCAATGGGATTAGAATGTAACAAGAAAAGTACACAGTGTTTAAATTTGTCCATGTTAAAATGTAAGTCTTCAACAGGATGTGCTGCATTTCATGTTAAAAGAATTAAAATTGATCCAATTCATCAGAATATAAATAGTTAATGGGATAATATTGTAATTCTCATGAATTTGTAGCTATTGAAGCTACAAAAAAGTAGAATTACCATAAATATAATATAACAAGAGGAAATGCTCCTCCTTATTTACAAAGAATAGCATGAATAGGCGAATAGAAAGTACCATTCTGGTTGACTATGAACTGGTGTTACCAATGAATTTCCTGGTGTAAAATTATATGGATCTCCTAGACTGTAAGGCTCTTTTAGGGATAAAATTTCCAAAAATATTAATAAAACAACATATGCTAAATATTCTTAAATGTAAAATAGAGATGAAAGGGGATTTTATCAATATTTCTATTAAGACCTAATAGATAAAATGATCCTGTTTCATGAACAAAATGTAAATGGGCTATAACTGCTGTTGCAACAATAAACAGTAATACAAAATGAAATGTGAAGAATCAGTTTAATGTTGAATTATCAACTGCAAAGCACTCTCATACTCATTGTACTAATTCAGTACGTAAATAAGGGATAGCAGACAATAAATTTGTAACAACTGTAGCTCCTGAAAAAGATGGTTGTCCTCAAGGTATTACGCAACATTTAAATGCTGTTGCTACAACTAAAAATAAAATAACTATACCAACCATTCATGTGTAGTAAAATTTAAATGATCCATTATATATTTTTCGTCCAATATTGAGATAAATACAAATAAAGAATATTGAAGCTGCATTGGCATGAAGAGTTCATAGTAATGATCCATAATTTACATCTTGGTAAATACACATGTGCAACCTCTAGAGAAAGCTGAATCAATATGAGCTCAATAATGTATAGCTCAACAATTTTTACGTATTTGGAAAAATATTAACTTAAATAAGTGGATATCAGATAATGAACATGCGTTATATACAGGGTGCCGAAAAAGAAAGAGAGAGGAAAATGGTGATCTGCACCATGTGATGAGGAGATGCAAGTGAAATGTGTTCAGTGTTGGTAGGAAGGAGGGAAGCAAAAGTTTAGGGATAAAGCCAAGTAGGTATTGCAAGTGGAAGTTAAGTGAGGAGAAGAAGTGGAAGTGAAAGAGATAAGAAGAAAGTGAGTTCAGGGCTGTAGGAAATTATTAGTAAACGACCATGAAACATAAGAAAACAGTGGGAGAAATAAATTTTAGATTGCAATGGATAATTTAAAATAGTAATCAGCTTAGGGAAATGGAAAGAATAAGAGAATTTGTTTAAAATAAGTGAATCAAAAGGCGAAAGGCAAAAAGACAGATTAGAGCAAGGTTAATTAACTGTAGTTGAATAATAAACAGCACACATCAAATGTAGAGAACCACAGAGGGTTGTCCAATGACAGAAGGGCTAGGGCCCAAGTTCATGGGCAGCCAAAGATGGTATATGCTTCAGTGTTCAATATATTCAATTCAATTCAAGGCATAGCCAAAAATAGTCTTGTTATAATTCGAATACTTAAACATAGACTAAAAAGTGAGCCAAAGTTTCATGATGAAGAAATATTAGAGGGAATAGGAAGATCTACTAAAGTGTTACTGGAAATTTTAATTAATGGGAGAGTTTTGGGTAAAGCATTTTCTTTAGTTTATAAAAGAGATTTTGTGCATCTTTATTTATACATTAGAATGATATTAGCATTTTTAGTAAAAATACCTATATATTTAGTTCATTTATGAATACCTAAGGCATATTGTTACTTTAATTTCATCTTTAGTGATCTTATCCAGTAGAGATTATTTAATAGGGGATGTAACATTAAATCAGTTTATTTTCTTAGTTCTAATAGATAGTATTGCAATGAACAGGGTAAATTTAAAAATTTTTTGATTATTTTATTTAATTAAAGGTTTGTAAAGTGTAAGATATAAATATAGTATATAAATATTCTTAATAGCTCTTATTGAGATAATACAGTAGATGTTAATAGTGTACACTCAACGACATTAAACATGTTGAAAATATGATTGTTTTACGGGGTCTTGCACTCTGAAACAATTTTAATTGGGGTTAATTTCTGACAGCTCGTCATGCCCACATGAACAAACAAATGGGATTGGTTAGTCTGTCACTTCACTCTTAATGCTCACTTAATCTGCCCTAAGAACAGGTTGACCTGCATAGGGAGTGTATTATCAAACACTACTGCTCATAGGCATTGCCTTGACTTAGAGCCTCGCTGTGTACCGGGCAGAAAAGATATACATAGTTTTGCATCGCCCGGTGATACAGGTGGCATATGGTCCGACTAACAACTCCATTTCACAACTCAGAATATTATTTTTTGCTAGTTATTTTGGTTGTCCATCCCTGTTACCCCCGTGATAATATAACGCTTCCAATATGTTTAAGAACATAGCTTTGCTACAAAGTGATTACTGAATGAAATCATTTAATTTGGTGAATTAGTTTTTTTGTTTAATCTGAAATACTAACATAGTTCAAACATTATTTGAACTGTAAAAATCAAATAAGTTTCTGTTGACCACAGATATACTGAACGCTCATACAAGTGACAAAAACTAATAGCACGTGACTTTTCTTACCGCATATGATAGTCAACCATTTTCCCTTTCATATCCTCTGCCTTGCATTGTCATTGTCTGTTGTGTGAGGTGTCTGATAAAACTGTGTTTGAAGCTAATAACAAGCTTTTTTTGAATATCATGGGGTAAAACTTAGTTTACTCAAAATAAAGTTGATTCCAACTTTGCAATAATGTTAAGCAAACCTGTTAGGAACCACAGCAAAAATTGCACTTTCACAAACTTTGTATAACATTTGCTTAAACTGTAATTTAAAAGACTTCATCATAATAGTATAACCATCTCTTACAGTTATGGAACAATAACATTATGTACTTTAGAAAGCTTAGACAATGTTGCATCCCAAACTATTGTAAATGCACGAATGATGATAAAATATTTAAAAAGCTTCTTAAATGTCTTAATTTTGTAGGTCTGTAAATAGCACTTCATAACAGAACTATTGTCCTGAAAATGTATTATACCTTAACCATTTTGTAGGAAAACCTCAATAAATGATCATTAATATTATTTTTAATTCTGCCTGTGTTTACCTTCATCTATGAAATATGGTTAAAATGAAAAATTGTCCATATTCTAACAGGAGCCCAGCACCAGGGGTCCTTTCTGCTTAAAATATTATGCATATTCAATTATACATACATACTTAAATTTATGCATGCCTAAATGCAAAATAAATTATGTTTGAAATCTATTCTTGTTTATTTAAACATAAGCATTATTTAGTGAAACAAATTATTAAACATTAGTTAATACTAACATTTTGAATAATTCATTAACAAAATACTTAATACACAAATAGAAGATTATACATAAATAAATTACCTATATATAATATTTTTATTGTTCTTTAATTTCTATATTACATTTGTAACTAAATTAACTTCTTGTGATATCTGACGTGTACAACATTTGACAAGTGAACACATGACTAGTAAGTGTTGCTAGTATTGTCTGCACATCTGTAATGGAATTGTGAGTCCTTCAGTTGGTTTACAACCCCTTCCTCATATCCACTGAGCAAAGGGGGAGAGGAATATGGGCAGGGTAGAGCGAAAAGACACTGTCACATGATAAAAGTTGGCTGGAGTACTTTTAATGTCTCTAGCTCTACAGTCAATAACTTTCAAAATACGCCAGAAATTTTTTATTGTGTGACAGGACCTTTTGGCTTTGCCCCGCGCACACTCACCTCCACCTTTGTATACTGGATGTGTGGAAGAGTTTGTGTAGCAAATAAGGGGCTTAGAGTTTCATTACAGATGTAGACGTTGCTATTGTCATTTATTAGTCATATCTGTTCGCTCGTGAAATGCCATGCAGGTCAGATATCACACAAAGTTAATTTTGTTAGAAATGTAATCTAGAAATTAAAGAAGCATAGAATTATTGTTTATTTATGCCAACAAACTTACTGTTGGTGTTTTTAAACACACAAGCCGTGTGTGGGCAAAGTTTAAGAGGTAGAACCGGAAGGTCTGTGGTTCAAATCCCAGTTGTGGCATTGAATTTTTAAGTTCCGGTTCTACCTCTTAAGCATAGAATTATTTTATATGATTTATTTATGTACAACCTATTAAGTATTTTGCTCAATGAATCATTTAAAATATTCCTAGTGCCTAATGTTTAACATTACTGAGTGCTAGGTTAAATGAGCACATGAGCACACAATTGCCAAATAGATATTGGGCATAAATGCATACATCAAACACATTTAAAATGTACTTTTGTTTGTTCAAATATTAGCATTATGCATCCAAATTTTATATTTCTATATATGCATGTGCGTAACATATGCTTGGTCCCTGACAGAATATGCACTATTGGTCAGCTTACCCTTTTTTCATAGTTGAAGCTGAACATAGGCAGAATTAAAAATAATCTTAGTGTTTATGTACTGAGTTTTTTGAACAGAAAGGTAATGTTTCTGTAATACAGTGCTATTTACAAATCTATAAAATTAAGAATTTATTTCACTATTTTATCATCATTCGTACCTATACATAAGTTTGGGATACCATCAGAAACAACATTTTACAGGTATCTGAAGTATATAAGGTTATTTATTGCTCCTACACTGTAGGGGAAGGTTTGATTCCTATTAAAAGAAATTGCTTGCTAAACGGCATTTGATGGTTTTTTCCTGAGATTAAGCTAAGGATAGGTAGTGTTAGCACTACAAATTTATTCAATAATTTGGTTCATTGTGTAATGAATGAACTATTTGTTTAAAGTATGATAGGCAAAAAAAAAAAAAAAAGAGAGAAATAAAAACAGAAAATATGCAACTAACACATATAGATATGTGTTTACTGATCAAACTATAATATTAAGCTTTTCAAATTATTATTTAAATGAACTGTATACACACTGCTTGGAAAAGTGCAATTTTTGCTGTGATTCATAACATGTTTGCTTAACTTTATTGAAAAGTTGAATTAACTTTATGTTGAGTAAACTAGGCGTCACTCCATGATATCCAACCAAAAGCTTGTTAACTTTAAACACAATTTATCAGACACCTCTCAAAGCAGGAAAAAACAACGAAAGGCAGAGAATACGAAAAGGAAAATACTTGGATATGAGATACGGTGACAATAGCCATGTGCCGTTATTGTATAGGCATTCAGTGTACGTTTATGTTCAACAAAAACTTATTTAACTTTTGCAGTTCAAATCATGTTTGAACTATGCTAGTATTTCACATCAATGACAAAACCAATTCAACAAATTAAACGTTTGGCCATATTGTTTCATTGAGTAAATGCTTTATAGCAATGCTGTGTTCTTAAACAGTATTGGAAATGTAATGTTATCGCAGGGGTAAAGGGGATGGACACCCAACATAAATGGCGACAAATGACATTCCGAGTTATAAAGTCGATGCAACACAAAGATTTTCAAGAAAATGGCTTCACCGTAAGCTATCCTTTACATGGGACATATTTCAAAAATTTTGATTTTCTTCAAAATGGCCCTAATGATTTTGATAGAAATGCAATAGGTTTGAGATATTTTTTTCCCAGTGAAATGTATATCTTGAATTTTCATTTCTAGGGCCCTGTAGTCATATTTATTCTGGATGCCATTTGAATAACTCATAAACCGTAAGAGATACACAAAATTTTACTCTACAAAAAATGTAGATCTCGCTAAAACACATAGTTTGTGTCCGAATAAATTTTTGTGCTGAGTTAACCTTTACGGAGATATTCCTGGTTATTTGTATCTGTTTCTGAAAAATTAAAACTTTTATGAAATCAAACATCGTTGTTCATTTTGTGATATGTTAAAGATACAAAGATACAACCTCCACCTTTGTATACTGGATGTGTGGAAGAGTTTGTGTAGCAAATAAGGGGCTTAGAGTTTCATTACAGATGTAGACGTTGCTATTGTCATTTATTAGTCATATCTGTTCGCTCGTGAAATGCCATGCAGGTCAGATATCACACAAAGTTAATTTTGTTAGAAATGTAATCTAGAAATTAAAGAAGCATAGAATTATTGTTTATTTATGCCAACAAACTTACTGTTGGTGTTTTTAAACACACAAGCCGTGTGTGGGCAAAGTTTAAGAGGTAGAACCGGAAGGTCTGTGGTTCAAATCCCAGTTGTGGCATTGAATTTTTAAGTTCCGGTTCTACCTCTTAAGCATAGAATTATTTTATATGATTTATTTATGTACAACCTATTAAGTATTTTGCTCAATGAATCATTTAAAATATTCCTAGTGCCTAATGTTTAACATTACTGAGTGCTAGGTTAAATGAGCACATGAGCACACAATTGCCAAATAGATATTGGGCATAAATGCATACATCAAACACATTTAAAATGTACTTTTGTTTGTTCAAATATTAGCATTATGCATCCAAATTTTATATTTCTATATATGCATGTGCGTAACATATGCTTGGTCCCTGACAGAATATGCACTATTGGTCAGCTTACCCTTTTTTCATAGTTGAAGCTGAACATAGGCAGAATTAAAAATAATCTTAGTGTTTATGTACTGAGTTTTTTGAACAGAAAGGTAATGTTTCTGTAATACAGTGCTATTTACAAATCTATAAAATTAAGAATTTATTTCACTATTTTATCATCATTCGTACCTATACATAAGTTTGGGATACCATCAGAAACAACATTTTACAGGTATCTGAAGTATATAAGGTTATTTATTGCTCCTACACTGTAGGGGAAGGTTTGATTCCTATTAAAAGAAATTGCTTGCTAAACGGCATTTGATGGTTTTTTCCTGAGATTAAGCTAAGGATAGGTAGTGTTAGCACTACAAATTTATTCAATAATTTGGTTCATTGTGTAATGAATGAACTATTTGTTTAAAGTATGATAGGCAAAAAAAAAAAAAAAAGAGAGAAATAAAAACAGAAAATATGCAACTAACACATATAGATATGTGTTTACTGATCAAACTATAATATTAAGCTTTTCAAATTATTATTTAAATGAACTGTATACACACTGCTTGGAAAAGTGCAATTTTTGCTGTGATTCATAACATGTTTGCTTAACTTTATTGAAAAGTTGAATTAACTTTATGTTGAGTAAACTAGGCGTCACTCCATGATATCCAACCAAAAGCTTGTTAACTTTAAACACAATTTATCAGACACCTCTCAAAGCAGGAAAAAACAACGAAAGGCAGAGAATACGAAAAGGAAAATACTTGGATATGAGATACGGTGACAATAGCCATGTGCCGTTATTGTATAGGCATTCAGTGTACGTTTATGTTCAACAAAAACTTATTTAACTTTTGCAGTTCAAATCATGTTTGAACTATGCTAGTATTTCACATCAATGACAAAACCAATTCAACAAATTAAACGTTTGGCCATATTGTTTCATTGAGTAAATGCTTTATAGCAATGCTGTGTTCTTAAACAGTATTGGAAATGTAATGTTATCGCAGGGGTAAAGGGGATGGACACCCAACATAAATGGCGACAAATGACATTCCGAGTTATAAAGTCGATGCAACACAAAGATTTTCAAGAAAATGGCTTCACCGTAAGCTATCCTTTACATGGGACATATTTCAAAAATTTTGATTTTCTTCAAAATGGCCCTAATGATTTTGATAGAAATGCAATAGGTTTGAGATATTTTTTTCCCAGTGAAATGTATATCTTGAATTTTCATTTCTAGGGCCCTGTAGTCATATTTATTCTGGATGCCATTTGAATAACTCATAAACCGTAAGAGATACACAAAATTTTACTCTACAAAAAATGTAGATCTCGCTAAAACACATAGTTTGTGTCCGAATAAATTTTTGTGCTGAGTTAACCTTTACGGAGATATTCCTGGTTATTTGTATCTGTTTCTGAAAAATTAAAACTTTTATGAAATCAAACATCGTTGTTCATTTTGTGATATGTTAAAGATACAAAGAGAAGGGCATTTAAAACCTTTGAAAGATTTGAGTATTGCTCAAAGCCTACTGTATTGTAATATTCCCCTTGCACTTTCAAGGAAATAAGCAACAAAATAATTTTTGTAATTGTTTACCTGAAGTAACACAAAGAAGACATAGGAATAAGAGTTTGAAAGAATGGTTAATAGAAGAGTAGAGAAAGTCATGTGAGTGCAACACATTAGATTTATATTTTTTTGTTTATCTTTAAGTAATGTTTGATTTGTTTCATGTCTTCCTGAGACGAATTGTAGAACATTCGATTTTGCTGAAGGGGAACCAATGTTAATTTCCTGTGTTAATGTGGAGTATGGAAGAGGAGGATTTGCTATAATTTTTTTAAGACAATTCTAGGATTTTATTTATAAGTATACCTATATGTGTATGCATGGAAGACATTTTTACCTTTATCACTGTTTTATTTTTTTTTTTTATATAGGATATAAGAATTTCCTTTAAAGGTTAGGTTAAGTAATAAAGTGATATGGAATTTTAACCCCTTCATTCTGATTTCAAGACATAAGCTTATTCATTAGGTTTATAACTTAGTTATTGGCAGTAAATATTATCTCCACTTTTAATAATCAATGGGATTAGAATGTAACAAGAAAAGTACACAGTGTTTAAATTTGTCCATGTTAAAATGTAAGTCTTCAACAGGGTGTGCTGCAATTCATGTTAAAAGAATTAAAATTGATCCAATTCATCAGAATATAAATAGTTAATGGGATAATATTGTAATTCTCATGAATTTGTAGCTATTGAAGCTACAAAAAAGTAGAATTACCATAAATATAATATAACAAGAGGAAATGCTCCTCCTTATTTACAAAGAATAGCATGAATAGGCGAATAGAAAGTACCATTCTGGTTGACTATGAACTGGTGTTACCAATGAATTTCCTGGTGTAAAATTATATGGATCTCCTAGACTGTAAGGCTCTTTTAGGGATAAAATTTCCAAAAATATTAATAAAACAACATATGCTAAATATTCTTAAATGTAAAATAGAGATGAAAGGGGATTTTATCAATATTTCTATTAAGACCTAATAGATAAAATGATCCTGTTTCATGAACAAAATGTAAATGGGCTATAACTGCTGTTGCAACAATAAACAGTAATACAAAATGAAATGTGAAGAATCAGTTTAATGTTGAATTATCAACTGCAAAGCACTCTCATACTCATTGTACTAATTCAGTACGTAAATAAGGGATAGCAGACAATAAATTTGTAACAACTGTAGCTCCTGAAAAAGATGGTTGTCCTCAAGGTAATACGCAACATTTAAATGCTGTTGCTACAACTAAAAATAAAATAACTATACCAACCATTCATGTGTAGTAAAATTTAAATGATCCATTATATATTTCTCGTCCAATATTGAGATAAATACAAATAAAGAATATTGAAGCTGCATTGGCATGAAGAGTTCATAGTAATGATCCATAATTTACATCTTGGTAAATACACATGTGCAACCTCTAGAGAAAGCTGAATCAATATGAGCTCAATAATGTATAGCTCAACAATTTTTACGTATTTGGAAAAATATTAACTTAAATAAGTGGATATCAGATAATGAACATGCGTTATATACAGGGTGCCGAAAAAGAAAGAGAGAGGAAAATGGTGATCTGCACCATGTGATGAGGAGATGCAAGTGAAATGTGTTCAGTGTTGGTAGGAAGGAGGGAAGCAAAAGTTTAGGGATAAAGCCAAGTAGGTATTGCAAGTGGAAGTTAAGTGAGGAGAAGAAGTGGAAGTGAAAGAGATAAGAAGAAAGTGAGTTCAGGGCTGTAGGAAATTATTAGTAAACGACCATGAAACATAAGAAAACAGTGGGAGAAATAAATTTTAGATTGCAATGGATAATTTAAAATAGTAATCAGCTTAGGGAAATGGAAAGAATAAGAGAATTTGTTTAAAATAAGTGAATCAAAAGGCGAAAGGCAAAAAGACAGATTAGAGCAAGGTTAATTAACTGTAGTTGAATAATAAACAGCACACATCAAATGTAGAGAACCACAGAGGGTTGTCCAATGACAGAAGGGCTAGGGCCCAAGTTCATGGGCAGCCAAAGATGGTATATGCTTCAGTGTTCAATATATTCAATTCAATTCAAGGCATAGCCAAAAATAGTCTTGTTATAATTCGAATACTTAAACATAGACTAAAAAGTGAGCCAAAGTTTCATGATGAAGAAATATTAGAGGGAATAGGAAGATCTACTAAAGTGTTACTGGAAATTTTAATTAATGGGAGAGTTTTGGGTAAAGCATTTTCTTTAGCTTATAAAAGAGATTTTGTGCATCTTTATTTATACATTAGAATGATATTAGCATTTTTAGTAAAAATACCTATATATTTAGTTCATTTATGAATACCTAAGGCATATTGTTACTTTAATTTCATCTTTAGTGATCTTATCCAGTAGAGATTATTTAATAGGGGATGTAACATTAAATCAGTTTATTTTCTTAGTTCTAATAGATAGTATTGCAATGAACAGGGTAAATTTAAAAATTTTTTGATTATTTTATTTAATTAAAGGTTTGTAAAGTGTAAGATATAAATATAGTATATAAATATTCTTAATAGCTCTTATTGAGATAATACAGTAGATGTTAATAGTGTACACTCAACGACATTAAACATGTTGAAAATATGATTGTTTTACGGGGTCTTGCACTCTGAAACAATTTTAATTGGGGTTAATTTCTGACAGCTCGTCATGCCCACATGAACAAACAAATGGGATTGGTTAGTCTGTCACTTCACTCTTAATGCTCACTTAATCTGCCCTAAGAACAGGTTGACCTGCATAGGGAGTGTATTATCAAACACTACTGCTCATAGGCATTGCCTTGACTTAGAGCCTCGCTGTGTACCGGGCAGAAAAGATATACATAGTTTTGCATCGCCCGGTGATACAGGTGGCATATGGTCCGACTAACAACTCCATTTCACAACTCAGAATATTATTTTTTGCCAGTTATTTTGGTTGTCCATCCCTGTTACCCCCGTGATAATATAACGCTTCCAATATGTTTAAGAACATAGCTTTGCTACAAAGTGATTACTGAATGAAATCATTTAATTTGGTGAATTAGTTTTTTTGTTTAATCTGAAATACTAACATAGTTCAAACATTATTTGAACTGTAAAAATCGAATAAGTTTCTGTTGACCACAGATATACTGAACGCTCATACAAGTGACAAAAACTAATAGCACGTGACTTTTCTTACCGCATATGATAGTCAACCATTTTCCCTTTCATATCCTCTGCCTTGCATTGTCATTGTCTGTTGTGTGAGGTGTCTGATAAAACTGTGTTTGAAGTTAATAACAAGCTTTTTTTGAATATCATGGGGTAAAACTTAGTTTACTCAAAATAAAGTTGATTCCAACTTTGCAATAATGTTAAGCAAACATGTTAGGAACCACAGCAAAAATTGCACTTTCACAAACTTTGTATAACATTTGCTTAAACTGTAATTTAAAAGACTTAATCATAATAGTATAACCATCTCTTACAGTTATGGAACAATAACATCATGTACTTTAGAAAGCTTACACAATGTTGCATCCCAAACTACTGTAAATGCACGAATGATGATAAAATATTTAAAAAGCTTCTTAAATGTCTTAATTTTGTAGGTCTGTAAATAGCACTTCATAACAGAACTATTGTCCTGAAAATGTATTATACCTTAACCATTTTGTAGGAAAACCTCAATAAATGATCATTAATATTATTTTTAATTCTGCCTGTGTTTACCTTCATCTATGAAATATGGTTAAAATGAAAAATTGTCCATATTCTAACAGGAGCCCAGCACCAGGGGTCCTTTCTGCTTAAAATATTATGCATATTCAATTATACATACATACTTAAAATTATGCATGCCTAAATGCAAAATAAATTATGTTTGAAATCTATTCTTGTTTACTTAAACATAAGCATTATTTAGTGAAACAAATTATTAAACATTAGTTAATACTAACATTTTGAATAATTCATTAACAAAATACTTAATACACAAATAGAAGATTATACATAAATAAATTACCTATATATAATATTTTTATTGTTCTTTAATTTCTATATTACATTTGTAACTAAATTAACTTCTTGTGATATCTGACGTGTACAACATTTGACAAGTGAACACATGACTAGTAAGTGTTGCTAGTATTGTCTGCACATCTGTAATGGAATTGTGAGTCCTTCAGTTGGTTTACAACCCCTTCCTCATATCCACTGAGCAAAGGGGGAGAGGAATATGGGCAGGGTAGAGCGAAAAGACACTGTCACATGATAAAAGTTGGCTGGAGTACTTTTAATGTCTCTAGCTCTACAGTCAATAACTTTCAAAATACGCCAGAAATTTTTTATTGTGTGACAGGACCTTTTGGCTTTGCCCCGCGCACACTCACCTCCACCTTTGTATACTGGATGTGTGGAAGAGTTTGTGTAGCAAATAAGGGGCTTAGAGTTTCATTACAGATGTAGACGTTGCTATTGACATTTATTAGTCATATCTGTTCGCTCGTGAAATGCCATGCAGGTCAGATATCACACAAAGTTAATTTTGTTAGAAATGTAATCTAGAAATTAAAGAAGCATAGAATTATTGTTTATTTATGCCAACAAACTTACTGTTGGTGTTTTTAAACACACAAGCCGTGTGTGGGCAAAGTTTAAGAGGTAGAACCGGAAGGTCTGTGGTTCAAATCCCAGTTGTGGCATTGAATTTTTAAGTTCCGGTTCTACCTCTTAAGCATAGAATTATTTTATATAATTTATTTATGTACAACCTATTAAGTATTTTGCTCAATGAATCATTTAAAATATTCCTAGTGCCTAATGTTTAACATTACTGAGTGCTAGGTTAAATGAGCACATGAGCACACAATTGCCAAATAGATATTGGGCATAAATGCATACATCAAACACATTTAAAATGTACTTTTGTTTGTTCAAATATTAACATTATGCATCCAAATTTTATATTTCTATATATGCATGTGCGTAACATATGCTTGGTCCCTGACAGAATATGCACTATTGGTCAGCTTACCCTTTTTTCATAGTTGAAGCTGAACATAGGCAGAATTAAAAATAATCTTAATGTTTGTGTACTGAGTTTTTTGAACAGAAAGGTAATGTTTCTGTAATACAGTGCTATTTACAAATCTATAAAATTAAGAATTTATTTCACTATTTTATCATCATTCGTACCTATACATAAGTTTGGGATACCATCAGAAACAACATTGTTACAGGTATCTGAAGTATATAAGGTTATTTATTGCTCCTACACTGTAGGGGAAGGTTTGATTCCTATTAAAAGAAATTGCTTGCTAAACGGCATTTGATGGTTTTTTCCTGAGATTAAGCTAAGGATAGGTAGTGTTAGCACTACAAATTTATTCAATAATTTGGTTCATTGTGTAATGAATGAACTATTTGTTTAAAGTATGATAAGCAAAAAAAAAAAAAAAAAAAAAAAAAAAAGAGAAATAAAAACAGAAAATATGCAACTAACACATATAGATATGTGTTTACTGATCAAACTATAATATTAAGCTTTTCAAATTATTATTTAAATGAACTGTATACACACTGCTTGGAAAAGTGCAATTTTTGCTGTGATTCATAACATGTTTGCTTAACTTTATTGAAAAGTTGAATTAACTTTATGTTGAGTAAACTAGGCGTCACTCCATGATATCCATGATATCCAACCAAAAACTTGTTAACTTTAAACACTATTTATCAGACACCTCGCAAAGCAGGAAAAAACAACGAAAGGTAGAGAATACGAAAAGGAAAATACTTGGATATGAGATACGGTGACAATAGCCATGTGCCGTTATTGTATAGGCATTCAGTGTACGTTTATGTTCAACAAAAACTTATTTAACTTTTGCAGTTCAAATCATGTTTGAACTATGCTAGTATTTCACATCAATGACAAAACCAATTCAACAAATTAAACGTTTGGCCATATTGTTTCATTGAGTAAATGCTTTGTAGCAATGCTGTGTTCTTAAACAGTATTGGAAATGTAATGTTATCGCAGGGGCAAAGGGGATGGACACCCAACATAAATGGCGACAAATGACATTCCGAGTTATAAAGTCGATGCAACACAAAGATTTTCAAGAAAATGGCTTCACCGTAAGCTATCCTTTACATGGGACATATTTCAAAAATTTTGATTTTCTTCAAAATGGCCCTAATGATTTTGATAGAAATGCAATAGGTTTGAGATATTTTTTCCCAGTGAAATGTATATCTTGAATTTTCATTTCTAGGGCCCTGTAGTCATATTTATTCTGGATGCCATTTGAATAACTCATAAACCGTAAGAGATACACAAAATTTTACTCTACAAAAAATGTAGATCTCGCTAAAACACATAGTTTGTGTCCGAATAAATTTTTGGGCTGAGTTAACCTTTACGGAGATATTCCTGGTTATTTGTATCTGTTTCTGAAAAATTAAAACTTTTATGAAATCAAACATCGTTGTTCATTTTTTGATATGTTAAAGATACAAAGAGAAGGGCATTTAAAACCTTTGAAAGATTTGAGTATTGCTCAAAGCCTAGTGTATTGTAATATTCCCCTTGCACTTTCAAGGAAATAAGCAATAAGATAATTTTTGTAATTGTTTATCTGAAGTAACACAAAGAAGATATAGGAATAAGAGTTTGAAAGAATGGTTAATAGAAGAGTAGAGAAAGTCATGTGAGTGCAACACATTAGATTTATATTTTTTTGTTTATCTTTAAGTAATGTTTGATTTGTTTCATGTCTTCCTGAGACGAATTGTAGAACATTCGATTTTGCTGAAGGGGAACCAATGTTAATTTCCTGTGTTAATGTGGAGTATGGAAGAGGAGGATTTGCTATAATTTTTTTAAGACAATTCTAGGATTTTATTTATAAGTATACCTATATGTGTATGCATGGAAGACATTTTTACCTTTATCACTGTTTTATTTTTTTTTTTTATATAGGATATAAGAATTTCCTTTAAAGGTTAGGTTAAGTAATAAAGTGATATGGAATTTTAACCCCTTCATTCTGATTTCAAGACATAAGCTTATTCATTAGGTTTATAACTTAGTTATTGGCAGTAAATATTATCTCCACTTTTAATAATCAATGGGATTAGAATGTAACAAGAAAAGTACACAGTGTTTAAATTTGTCCATGTTAAAATGTAAGTCTTCAACAGGATGTGCTGCATTTCATGTTAAAAGAATTAAAATTGATCCAATTCATCAGAATATAAATAGTTAATGGGATAATATTGTAATTCTCATGAATTTGTAGCTATTGAAGCTACAAAAAAGTAGAATTACCATAAATATAATATAACAAGAGGAAATGCTCCTCCTTATTTACAAAGAATAGCATGAATAGGCGAATAGAAAGTACCATTCTGGTTGACTATGAACTGGTGTTACCAATGAATTTCCTGGTGTAAAATTATATGGATCTCCTAGACTGTAAGGCTCTTTTAGGGATAAAATTTCCAAAAATATTAATAAAACAACATATGCTAAATATTCTTAAATGTAAAATAGAGATGAAAGGGGATTTTATCAATATTTCTATTAAGACCTAATAGATAAAATGATCCTGTTTCATGAACAAAATGTAAATGGGCTATAACTGCTGTTGCAACAATAAACAGTAATACAAAATGAAATGTGAAGAATCAGTTTAATGTTGAATTATCAACTGCAAAGCACTCTCATACTCATTGTACTAATTCAGTACGTAAATAAGGGATAGCAGACAATAAATTTGTAACAACTGTAGCTCCTGAAAAAGATGGTTGTCCTCAAGGTAATACGCAACATTTAAATGCTGTTGCTACAACTAAAAATAAAATAACTATACCAACCATTCATGTGTAGTAAAATTTAAATGATCCATTATATATTTCTCGTCCAATATTGAGATAAATACAAATAAAGAATATTGAAGCTGCATTGGCATGAAGAGTTCATAGTAATGATCCATAATTTACATCTTGGTAAATACACATGTGCAACCTCTAGAGAAAGGTGAATCAATATGAGCTCAATAATGTATAGCTCAACAATTTTTACGTATTTGGAAAAATATTAACTTAAATAAGTGGATATCAGATAATGAACATGCGTTATATACAGGGTGCCGAAAAAGAAAGAGAGAGGAAAATGGTGATCTGCACCATGTGATGAGGAGATGCAAGTGAAATGTGTTCAGTGTTGGTAGGAAGGAGGGAAGCAAAAGTTTAGGGATAAAGCCAAGTAGGTATTGCAAGTGGAAGTTAAGTGAGGAGAAGAAGTGCAAGTGAAAGAGATAAGAAGAAAGTGAGTTCAGGGCTGTAGGAAATTATTAGTAAACGACCATGAAACATAAGAAAACAATGGGAGAAATAAATTTTAGATTGCAATGGATAATTTAAAATAGTAATCAGCTTAGGGAAATGGAAAGAATAAGAGAATTTGTTTAAAATAAGTGAATCAAAAGGCGAAAGGCAAAAAGACAGATTAGAGCAAGGTTAATTAACTGTAGTTGAATAATAAACAGCACACATCAAATGTAGAGAACCACAGAGGGTTGTCCAATGACAGAAGGGCTAGGGCCCAAGTTCATGAGCAGCCAAAGATGGTATATGCTTCAGTGTTCAATATATTCAATTCAATTCAAGGCATAGCCAAAAATAGTCTTGTTATAATTCGAATACTTAAACATAGACTAAAAAGTGAGCCAAAGTTTCATGATGAAGAAATATTAGAGGGAATAGGAAGATCTACTAAAGTGTTACTGGAAATTTTAATTAATGGGAGAGTTTTGGGTAAAGCATTTTCTTTAGTTTATAAAAGAGATTTTGTGCATCTTTATTTATACATTAGAATGATATTAGCATTTTTAGTAAAAATACCTATATATTTAGTTCATTTATGAATACCTAAGGCATATTGTTACTTTAATTTCATTTTTAGTGATCTTATCCAGTAGAGATTATGTAATAGGGGATGTAATATTAAATCAGTTTATTTTCTTAGTTCTAATAGATAGTATTGCAATGAACAGGGTAAATTTTACAATTTTTTGATTATTTTATTTAATTAAAGGTTTGTAAAGTGTAAGATATAAATATAGTATATAAATATTCTTAATAGCTCTTATTGAGATAATACAGTAGATGTTAATAGTGTACACTCAACGACATTAAACATGTTGAAAATATGATTGTTTTACGGGGTCTTGCACTCTGAAACAATTTTAATTGGGGTTAATATCTGACAGCTCGTCATGCCCACATGAACAAACAAATGGGATTGGTTAGTCTGTCACTTCACTCTTAATGCTCACCTAATCTGCCCTAAGAACAGGTTGACCTGCATAGGGAGTGTATTATCAAACACTACTGCTCATAGTCATTTCCTTGGCTTAGAGCCTCGCTGTGTACCGGGCAGAAAAGATATACATAGTTTTGCATCACCCGGTGATACAGGTGGCATATGGTCCAACTAACAACTCCATTTCACAACTCAGAATATTATTTTTTGCCAGTTATTTTGGTTGTCCATCCCCGTTACCCCCGTGATAATATAACGCGTCCAATATGTTTAAGAACACAGCTTTGCTACAAAGTGATTACTGAATGAAAGCATTTAATTTGTGAATTAGTTTTTTTATTTAATCTTAAATACTAATATAGTTCAAACATTATTTGAACTGCAAAAATCAAATAAGCTTTTGTTGACCACAAATATACTGAACGCCCATATAAGTGACAAAAACTAATAGCACGTGACTTTTCTTACCGCATATGATAGTCAACCATTTTCCCTTTGATATCCTCTGCCTTGCGTTGTCATTGTCTGTTGTGTGAGGTGTCTGATAAAACTGTGTTTGAAGTTAATAACAAGCTTTTTTTGAATATCATGGGGTAAAACTTAGTTTACTCAAAATAAAGTTGATTCCAACTTTGCAATAATGTTAAGCAAACATGTTAGGAATCACAGCAAAAATTGCACTTTCACAAACTGTGTATAACATTTGTTTAAACTGTAATTTAAAAGACTTAATCATAATAGTAGAACCATCTCTTACAGCTATGGAACAGTAACATCATGTACTTTAGAAAGGTTAAACAATGTTGCATCCCAAACTATTGTAAATGCACGAATGATGATAAAATCGTTAAGAAGCTTCTTAAATGTCTTAATTTTGCAGGTCTGTAAATAGCACTTCATAACAGAACTATTATCCTGAAAATGTATTATACTGTAACCATTTTGTAGGAAAATCTCAATAAATGATCATTAATATTATTTTTAATTCTGCCTGTGTTTACCTTCATCTATGAAATATGGTTAAAATGAAAAATTGTCCATATTCTATCAGGAGCCCAGCACCAGGGGTCCTTTCTGCTTAAAATATTATGCATATTCAATTATACATACATACTTAAATTTATGCATGCCTAAATGCAAAATAAATTATGTTTGAAATCTATTCTTGTTTATTTAAACGTAAGCATTATTTAGTGAAACAAATTATTAAACATTAGTTAATACTAACATTTTGAATAATTCATTAACAAAATACTTAATACACAAATAGAAGATTATACATAAATAAATTACCGATATATAATATTTTTGTTGTTCTTTAATTTCTATATTACATTTGTAACTAAATTAACTTCTTGTGATATCTGACGTGTACAACGTTTGACAAGTGAACACATGACTAGTAAGTGTAGCTAGTAATGTCTGCACATCTGTAATGGAATTGTGAGTCCTTCAGTTGCTTTACAACCCCTTCCTCATATCCACTGTGCAAAGGGGGAAAGGAATATGGGCAGGCTAGAGCCAAAAGACACTGTCACATGATAAAAATTTGCAGGAGTACTTTTAATGTCTCTAGCTCTACAGTCAATAACTTTCAAAATACGCCAGAAATATTTTATTGTGTGTCAGGGCCTTTTCGCTTTGCCCCGCCCACACTCAGCTGCACCTTTGTATAGTGAATGTGTGGAAGGGTTTGTATGGCAAATAAGGGGCTTTGAGTTTCATTACAGATGTAGATGTTGCTAGCAACATTTATTAGTCATATCTGTTCGCTCGTGAAATGTCATGCAGGTCAGATATCACACAAAGTTAATTTTGTTAGAAATGTAATCCAGAAATTAAAGAAGCATAGAATTATTTTATATAATTTATTTATGTACAATCTATTAAGTATTTTGCTTAATTAATCATTTAAAATATTCCTAGTGCCTAATGTTTAACATTACTGAGTGCTAGGTTAAATGAGCACATGAGCACACAATTGCCACATAGATATTGGGCATAAATGCATACATCAAACACATTTAAAATGTACTTTTGTTTGTTCAAATATTAGCATTATGCATCCAAATTTTATATGTCTAGGTATGCATGTGCGTAACATATGCTTGGTCCCTGACAGAATATGCACTATTGGTCAGCTTACCCTTTTTTCATAGTTGAAGCTGAACATAGGCAGAATTAAAAATAATCTTAATGTTTATGTACTGAGTTTTTTGAACAAAAAGGTAATGTTTCTGTAATACAGTGCTATTTACAAATCTATAAAATTAAGAATTTATTTCACTATTTTATCATCATTCGTACCTCTACATAAGTTTGGGATACCATCAGAAACAACATCGTTTCAGGTATCTGAAGTATATAAGGTTATTTACTGCTCCTACACTGTAGGGTAAGTTTGATTCCTATTAAAAGAAATTGCTTGCTAAACGGCATTTGATGGTTTTTTGCTGAGATTAAGCTAAACATAGGTAGTGTTAGTGCTAGAAATTATTCAATAATTTGATTCATTGTGTAATGAATGAACTATTTGTTTAAAGTATAAGTGAAAAAAAGAGAAATAAAAACAGAAAATATGCAACTAACACATATAGATATGTGTTTACTGATCAAACTGTAATATTAAGCTTTTCAAATTATTATTTAAATGAACTGTATACACACTGCTTGTAAAAGTGCAATTTTTGCTGTGATTCGTAACATGTTTGCTTAACTTAATTGAAAAGTTGAAATCAACTTTATGTTGAGTAAACTAGGTGTACTCCATGATATCCAACCAAAAGGTTATTAACTTTAAACTCAGTTTTATCAGACAGCTCGCAAAGCAGGAAAAAACAACAAAAGGCTGAGAATACGAAAAGGAAAACACTTGGATATGAGATACGGTGACAATAGCCATGTGCCGTTATTGTATAGGCATTCAGTGTACGTTTATGTTCAACAAAAACTTATTTAACTTTTGCAGTCCAAATCATGTTAGAACTATGCTAGTATTTCACATCAATGACAAAACTAGTTCAACAAATTAAATGTTTGGCCATATTGTTTCACTGAGTAAATGCTTTATAGCAATGCTGTGATCTTAAACAGTATTGGAAATGTAATGTTATCGCAGGGTTAAAGGGGATGGACACCCAACATAAATGGCGTCAAATGACATTCCGAGTTACAAAAAGATTTTCAAGAAAATGGCTTCACCGTAAACTACCCATTACATGGGACATTTTTCAAAAATTTTGATTTTCTTCAAAATGGCCCAAATGATTTTGATTGAAATGCAATAGGTTTGAGATATTTTTTTGCCAAGTGAAATGTATATCTTGAATTTTCTTGCTGGGGCCCTGTAGTCATATTTATTCTGGATGCCTTTTGAATAACTCATAAACCGTAAGAGATAGAATAAATGTTACTCTACAAAAAATGTAGATCTCTCTAAGACACATAGTTTGTGTCTGAATTCATTTTTGGGTTGAGTTAACCTTTTCGGAGATATTCCTGGTTATTTGTACTTGTTTCGGAAAAATTAAAACTTTTATGACATCAAACATCGTTGTTCATTTTTTGAGATGTTAAGGATACAAAGAGAATGGCATCTCAAACCTTTAAAAGTTTTGAGTATTGCACAAAGCCTACTGTATTCTAATATTGCCCTTGCACTTTCAAGGAAATAAGCAAGAAGATAATTTTTGTAAATGTTTATCTGAAGTAACACAAAGAAGATATAGGAATAAAAGTTTGTAAGAATGGTTAATAGAAGAGTAGAGAAAGTCATGTGAGTGCAACACATTAGATTTTGTATTTTTTTTTGTTTATCTTTAAGTAATATTTGATTTGTTTCATGTCTTGCTGAGGCAAATTGTAGAACATATGATTTTTCTGAAGGGGAACAAGAGTTAATTTCCTGTGTTAATCTGGAGTATGGAAGAGGAGGATTTGCTTTAATTTTTTTAAGACTATTCTAGGATTTTATTTATGAGTATACCTATATGTGTAGTTTTTCTCGCATGCAAGAGATTTTTACCTTTATCACTACATTATTTATTTTTTTTATTTAGGCTATAAGTATTTCTTTTAAAGGTTAGGTTAAGTAATAAGATATGGAATAAAATACGGTAATAATAAGATATGGAATTTTAACCCTTTCATTATGATTTCAATACATAAGCTTATTCATTAGGTTTATAACTTGTTTATTGCCAGAAAATATTATCTAAAATTGTAATAATTAATGGGATTAGAATGTAATAAGGAAAGTGCACAATAATTAAAATTTGTCCATGTTAAAATGTAAGTCTTCAACAGAATATGCTGCAATTCACATTAAAAGAATTAAAATTGATCCAATTCATCAGAATATAAATAGTTAATGGGGTAATATTGTAATTCTCATGAATTTGTAATTATTAAACCTACAAAAAAGTAGAATTACAATAAATATAATATAACTAGAGGAAATGCTCCTCCTAATTTACATGGAATAGCATGAATAGGCGAGTAGACAGTACCATTCTGGTTGACTATGAACTGGTGTTACCAATGAATTTCCTGGTGTAAAATTATTTGGAACTCCTAGACTGTAAGGCTCTTTTAGGGATAAAATTTCCAAAAATATTAATAAAACAACATATGCTAAATATCCTTAAATGTAAAATAGAGATGAAAGGGGATTTTATCAATATTTCTATTAAGACCTAATAGATTAAATGATCCTATTTCATGAACAAAATGTAAATGGGCTATAACTGCTGATGTACCAATAAACAGTAATACAAAATGAAATGTGAAGAATCGGTTTAATGTTGAATTATCAACTGCAAAGCACCCTCATACTCATTGTACTAATTCAGTACGTAAATAAGGGATATCAGGCAATAAATTTGTAACAACTGTAGCTCCTGAAAAAGATGGTTGTCCTCAAGGTAATACGCAACATTTAAATGCTGTTGCTACAACTAAAAATAAAATAACTATACCAACCATTCATGTGTAGTAAAATTTAAATGATCCATTATATATTTCTCGTCCAATATTGAGATAAATACAAATAAAGAATATTGAAGCTGCATTGCCATGAAGATTTCATAGTAATGATCCATAATTTACATCTTGGTAAATACACATGTGCAACCTCTAGAGAAAGCTGAATCAATATGAGCTCAATAATGTATAGCTCAACAATTTTTACGTATTTGGAAAAATATTAACTTAAATAAGTGGATATCAGATAATGAACATGCGTTATATACAGGGTGCCGAAAAAGAAAGAGAGAGGAAAATGGTGATCTGCACCATGTGATGAGGAGATGCAAGTGAAATGTGTTCAGTGTTGGTAGGAAGGAGGGAAGCAAAAGTTTAGGGATAAAGCCAAGTAGGTATTGCAAGTGGAAGTTAAGTGAGGAGAAGAAGTGGAAGTGAAAGAGATAAGAAGAAAGTGAGTTCAGGGCTGTAGGAAATTATTAGTAAACGACCATGAAACATAAGAAAACAGTGGGAGAAATAAATTTTAGATTGCAATGGATAATTTAAAATAGTAATCAGCTTAGGGAAATGGAAAGAATAAGAGAATTTGTTTAAAATAAGTGAATCAAAAGGCGAAAGGCAAAAAGACAGATTAGAGCAAGGTTAATTAACTGTAGTTGAATAATAAACAGCACACATCAAATGTAGAGAACCACAGAGGGTTGTCCAATGACAGAAGGGCTAGGGCCCAAGTTCATGGGCAGCCAAAGATGGTATATGCTTCAGTGTTCAATATATTCAATTCAATTCAAGGCATAGCCAAAAATAGTCTTGTTATAATTTGAATACCTAAACATAGACTAAAAAGTGAGCCAAAGTTTCATGATGAAGAAATATTAGAGGGAATAGGAAGATCTACTAAAGTGTTACTGGAAATTTTAATTAATGGGAGAGTTTTGGGTAAAGCATTTTCTTTAGTTTATAAAAGAGATTTTGGGCATCTTTATTTATACATTAGAATGATAATAGCATTTTTAGTAAAAATACCTATATATTTAGTTCATTTATGAATACCTAAGGCATATTGTTACATTAATTTCATCTTTAGTGATCTTATCCAGTAGAGATTATGTAATAGGGGATGTAATATTAAATCAGTTTATTTTCTTAGCTCTAATAGATAGTATTGCAATGAACAGGGTAAATTTTACAATTTTTTGATTATTTTATTTAATTAAAGGTTTGTAAAGTGTAAGATATAAATATAGTATATAAATATTATTAATAGCTGTTATTGAGATAATACAGTAGATGTTAATAGTGTACACTCAACGACATTAAACATGTTGAAAATATGATTGTTTTACGGGGTCTTGCACTCTGAAACAATTTTAATTGGAGTTAATTTCTGACAGCTCGTCATGCCCACATGAACAAACAAATGGGATTGGTTAGTCTGTCACTTCACTCTTAATGCTCACTTAATCTGCCCTAAGAACAGGTTGACCTGCATAGGGAGTGTATTATCAAACACTACTGCTCATAGGCATTGCCTTGACTTAGAGCCTCGCTGTGTACCGGGCAGAAAAGATATACATAGTTTTGCATCGCCCGGTGATACAGGTGGCATATGGTCCGACTAACAACTCCATTTCACAACTCAGAATATTATTTTTTGCCAGTTATTTTGGTTGTCCATCTCCATTACCCCCGTGATAATATTACGCTTCCAATATGTTTAAGAACACAGCTTTGCTACAAAGTGATTACTGAATGAAAGCGTTTAATTTGGTGAATTAGTTTTTTTGTTTAATCTGAAATACTAACATAGTTCAAACATTATTTGAACTGTAAAAATCAAATAAGTTTCTGTTGACCACAGATATACTGAACGCCCATACAAGTGACAAAAACTAATAGCACGTGACTTTTCTTACCGCATCTGATAGTCAACCATTTTCCCTTTCATATCCTCTGCCTTGCATTGTCATTGTCTGTTGTGTGAGGTGTCTGATAAAACTGTGTTTGAAGTTAATAACAAGCTTTTTTTGAATATCATGGGGTAAAACTTAGTTTACTCAAAATAAAGTTGATTCCAACTTTGCAATAATGTTAAGCAAACATGTTAGGAACCACAGCAAAAATTGCACTTTCACAAACTTTGTATAACATTTGCTTAAACTGTAATTTAAAAGACTTAATCATAATAGTATAACCATCTCTTACAGTTATGGAACAATAACATCATGTACTTTAGAAAGCTTACACAATGTTGCATCCCAAACTATTGTAAATGCACGAATGATGATAAAATATTTAAAAAGCTTCTTAAATGTCTTAATTTTGCAGGTCTGTAAATAGCACTTCATAACAGAACTATTATCCTGAAAATGTATTATACTGTAACCATTTTGTAGGAAAATCTCAATAAATGATCATTAATATTATTTTTAATTCTGCCTGTGTTTACCTTCATCTATGAAATATGGTTAAAATGAAAAATTGTCCATATTCTATCAGGAGCCCAGCACCAGGGGTCCTTTCTGCTTAAAATATTATGCATATTCAATTATACATACATACTTAAATTTATGCATGCCTAAATGCAAAATAAATTATGTTTGAAATCTATTCTTGTTTATTTAAACGTAAGCATTATTTAGTGAAACAAATTATTAAACATTAGTTAATACTAACATTTTGAATAATTCATTAACAAAATACTTAATACACAAATAGAAGATTATACATAAATAAATTACCGATATATAATATTTTTGTTGTTCTTTAATTTCTATATTACATTTCTAACTAAATTAACTTCTTGTGATATCTGACGTGTACAACATTTGACAAGTGAACACATGACTAGTAAGTGTTGCTAGTAATGTCTGCACATCTGTAATGGAATTGTGAGTCCTTCAGTTGCTTTACAACCCCTTCCTCATATCCACTGTGCAAAGGGGGAAAGGAATATGGGCAGGCTAGAGCCAAAAGACACTGTCACATGATAAAAATTTGCAGGAGTACTTTTAATGTCTCTAGCTCTACAGTCAATAACTTTCAAAATACGCCAGAAATATTTTATTGTGTGTCAGGGCCTTTTCGCTTTGCCCCGCCCACACTCAGCTGCACCTTTGTATAGTGAATGTGTGGAAGGGTTTGTATGGCAAATAAGGGGCTTAGAGTTTCATTACAGATGTAGATGTTGCTAGCAACATTTATTAGTCATATCTGTTCGCTCGTGAAATGTCATGCAGGTCAGATATCACACAAAGTTAATTTTGTTAGAAATGTAATCCAGAAATTAAAGAAGCATAGAATTATTTTATATAATTTATTTATGTACAACCTATTAAGTATTTTGCTTAATTAATCATTTAAAATATTCCTAGTGCCTAATGTTTAACATTACTGAGTGCTAGGTTAAATGAGCACATGAGCACACAATTGCCACATAGATATTGGGCATAAATGCATACATCAAACACATTTAAAATGTACTTTTGTTTGTTCAAATATTAGCATTATGCATCCAAATTTTATATGTCTAGGTATGCATGTGCGTAACATATGCTTGGTCCCAGACAGAATATGCACTATTGGTCAGCTTACCCTTTTTTCATAGTTGAAGCTGAACATAGGCAGAATTAAAAATAATCTTAATGTTTATGTACTGAGTTTTTTGAACAAAAAGGTAATGTTTCTGTAATACAGTGCTATTTACAAATCTATAAAATTAAGAATTTATTTCACTATTTTATCATCATTCGTACCTCTACATAAGTTTGGGATACCATCAGAAACAACATCGTTTCAGGTATCTGAAGTATATAAGGTTATTTACTGCTCCTACACTGTAGGGTAAGTTTGATTCCTATTAAAAGAAATTGCTTGCTAAACGGCATTTGATGGTTTTTTGCTGAGATTAAGCTAAACATAGGTAGTGTTAGTGCTAGAAATTTATTCAATAATTTGATTCATTGTGTAATGAATGAACTATTTGTTTAAAGTATAAGTAAAAAAAAAGAGAAATAAAAACAGAAAATATGCAACTAACACATATAGATATGTGTTTACTGATCAAACTGTAATATTAAGCTTTTCAAATTATTATTTAAATGAACTGTATACACACTGCTTGTAAAAGTGCAATTTTTGCTGTGATTCGTAACATGTTTGCTTAACTTTATTGAAAAGTTGAAATCAACTTTATGTTGAGTAAACTAGGTGTATTCCATGATATCAAACCAAAAGGTTATTAACTTTAAACTCAGTTTTATCAGACAGCTCGCAAAGCAGGAAAAAACAACAAAAGGCTGAGAATACGAAAAGGAAAACACTTGGATATGAGATACGGTGACAATAGCCATGTGCCGTTATTGTATAGGCATTCAGTGTACGTTTATGTTCAACAAAAACTTATTTAACTTTTGCAGTCCAAATTATGTTAGAACTATGCTAGTATTTCACATCAATGACAAAACTAGTTCAACAAATTAAATGTTTGGCCATATTGTTTCATTGAGTAAATGCTTTATAGCAATGGTGTGTTCTTAAACAGTATTGGAAATGTAATGTTATCGCAGGGGTAAAGGGGATGGACACCCAACATAAATGGCGTCAAATGACATTCCGAGTTACAAAGTCGATGCAACAAAAAGATTTTCAAGAAAATGGCTTCACCGTAAACTACCCATTACATGGGACATTTTTCAAAAATTTTGATTTTCTTCAAAATGGCCCAAATGATTTTGATTGAAATGCAATAGGTTTGAGATATTTTTTTGCCAAGTGAAATGTATATCTTGAATTTTCTTGCTAGGGCCCTGTAGTCATATTTATTCTGGATGCCTTTTGAATAACTCATAAACCGTAAGAGATAGAATAAATCTTACTCTACAAAAAATGTAGATCTCTCTAAGACACATAGTTTGTGTCTGAATACATTTTTGGGTTGAGTTAACCTTTTCGGAGATATTCCTGGTTATTTGTACTTGTTTCGGAAAAATTAAAACTTTTATGACATCAAACATCGTTGTTCATTTTTTGAGATGTTAAGGATACAAAGAGAATGGCATCTCAAACCTTTAAAAGTTTTGAGTATTGCACAAAGCCTACTGTATTCTAATATTGCCCTTGCACTTTCAAGGAAATAAGCAAGAAGATAATTTTTGTAAATGTTTATCTGAAGTAACACAAAGAAGATATAGGAATAAAAGTTTGTAAGAATGGTTAATAGAAGAGTAGAGAAAATCATGTGAGTGCAACACATTAGATTTTGTATTTTTTTTGTTTATCTTTAAGTAATATTTGATTTGTTTCATGTCTTGCTGAGGCAAATTGTAGAACATATGATTTTTCTGAAGGGGAACAAGAGTTAATTTCCTGTGTTAATCTGGAGTATGGAAGAGGAGGATTTGCTTTAATTTTTTTAAGACTATTCTAGGATTTTATTTATGAGTATACCTATATGTGTAGTTTTTCTCGCATGCAAGAGATTTTTACCTTTATCACTACATTATTTATTTTTTTTATTTAGGCTATAAGTATTTCTTTTAAAGGTTAGGTTAAGTAATAAGATATGGAATAAAATACGGTAATAATAAGATATGGAATTTTAACCCTTTCATTATGATTTCAATACATAAGCTTATTCATTAGGTTTATAACTTGTTTATTGCCAGAAAATATTATCTAAAATTGTAATAATTAATGGGATTAGAATGTAATAAGGAAAGTGCACAATAATTAAAATTTGTCCATGTTAAAATGTAAGTCTTCAACAGAATATGCTGCAATTCACATTAAAAGAATTAAAATTGATCCAATTCATCAGAATATAAATAGTTAATGGGGTAATATTGTAATTCTCATGAATTTGTAGCTATTAAACCTACAAAAAAGTAGAATTACAATAAATATAATATAACTAGAGGAAATGCTCCTCCTAATTTACATTGAATAGCATGAATAGGCGAGTAGAAAGTACCATTCTGGTTGACTATGAACTGGTGTTACCAATGAATTTCCTGGTGTAAAATTATTTGGAACTCCTAGACTGTAAGGCTCTTTTAGGGATAAAATTTCCAAAAATATTAATAAAACAACATATGCTAAATATCCTTAAATGTAAAATAGAGATGAAAGGGGATTTTATCAATATTTCTATTAAGACCTAATAGATTAAATGATCCTATTTCATGAACAAAATGTAAATGGGCTATAACTGCTGATGTACCAATAAACAGTAATACAAAATGAAATGTGAAGAATCGGTTTAATGTTGAATTATCAACTGCAAAGCACCCTCATACTCATTGTACTAATTCAGTACGTAAATAAGGGATATCAGGCAATAAATTTGTAACAACTGTAGCTCCTGAAAAAGATGGTTGTCCTCAAGGTAATACGCAACATTTAAATGCTGTTGCTACAACTAAAAATAAAATAACTATACCAACCATTCATGTGTAGTAAAATTTAAATGATCCATTATATATTTCTCGTCCAATATTGAGATAAATACAAATAAAGAATATTGAAGCTGCATTGCCATGAAGATTTCATAGTAATGATCCATAATTTACATCTTGGTAAATACACATGTGCAACCTCTAGAGAAAGCTGAATCAATATGAGCTCAATAATGTATAGCTCAACAATTTTTACATATTTGGAAAAATATTAACTTAAATAAGTGGATATCAGATAATGAACATGCGTTATATCCAGGGTGCCGAAAAAGAAAGAGAGAGGAAAAGGGTGATCTGCACCATGTGATGAGGAGATGCAAGTGAAATGTGTTCAGTGTTGGCAGGAAGGAGGGAAGCAAAAGTTTAGGGATAAAGCCAAGTAGGTATTGCAAGTGGAAGTTAAGTGAGGAGAAGAAGTGGAAGTGAAAGAGATAAGAAGAAAGTGGGTCCAGGGCTGTAGGAAATTATTAGTAAACGACCATGAAACATAAGAAAACAGTGGGAGAAATAAATTTTAGATTGCAATGGATAATTTAAAATAGTAATCAGCTTAGGGAAATGGAAAGAATAAGAGAATTTGTTTAAAATAAGTGAATCAAAAGGCGAAAGGCAAAAAGACAGATTAGAGCAGGGTTAATTAACTGTAGTTGAATAATAAACAGCACACATCAAATGTAGAGAACCACAGAGGGTTGTCCAATGACAGAAGGGCTAGGGCCCAAGTTCATGGGCAGCCAAAGATGGTATATGCTTCAGTGTTCAATATATTCAATTCAATTCAAGGCATAGCCAAAAATAGTCTTGTTATAATTTGAATACCTAAACATAGACTAAAAAGTGAGCCAAAGTTTCATGATGAAGAAATATTAGAGGGAATAGGAAGATCTACTAAAGTGTTACTGGAAATTTTAATTAATGGGAGAGTTTTGGGTAAAGCATTTTCTTTAGTTTATAAAAGAGATTTTGGGCATATTTATTTATAGATTAGAATGATAATAGCATTTTTAGTAAAAATACCTATATATTTAGTTTATTTATGAATACCTAAGGCATATTGTTACATTAATTTCATCTTTAGTGATCTTATCCAGTAGAGATTATTTAATAGGGGATGTAACATTAAATCAGTTTATTTTCTTAGTTCTAATAGATAGTATTGCAATGAACAGGGTAAATTTAAAAATTTTTTGATTATTATTTTAATTGAAGGTTTGTAAAGTGTAAGATATAAATATAGTATATAAATATTATTAATAGCTGTTATTGAGATAATACAGTAGATGTTAATAGTGTACACTCAACGACATTAAACATGTTGAAAATATGATTGTTTTACGGGGTCTTGCGCTCTGAAACAATTTCAATTGGTGTTAATTTCTGATAGCTCGTCATGCCCACATGAACAAACAAATAGGATTGGTTAGTCTGTCACTTCACTCTTAATGCTCACTTAATCTGCCCTAAGAACAGGTTGACCTGCATAGGGAGTGTATTATCAAACACTACTGCTCATAGGCATTTCCTTGACTTAGAGCCTCGCTGTGTACCGGGCAGAAAAGATATACATAGTTTTGCATCGCCCGGTGATACAGGTGGCATATGGTCCGACTAACAACTTCATTTCACAACTCAGAATATTATTTTTTGCCAGTTATTTTGGTTGTCCATCTCCATTACCCCCGTGATAATATAATGCGTCTAATATGTTTAACAACACAGCTTTGCTACAAAGTGATTGCTGAATGAAAGTGTTTAATTTGGTGAATTAGTTTTTCTGTTTAATCTGAAATACTAACATAGTTCAAACATAATTTGAACTGCAAAAATCAAATAAGGTTCTGTTGACCACAGATATACTGAACGCCCATACAAGTGACAAGAACTAATAGCACGTGACTTTTCTTACGGTATCTGATAGTCAACCATTTTCCCTTTCATATCCTCTGCCTTGCGTTGTCATTGTCTGTTGTGTGAGGTGTCTGATAAGACTGTGTTTGAAGTTAATAACAAGCTTTTTTTGAATATCATGGGGTAAAACTTAGTTTACTCAAAATAAAGTTGATTCCAACTTTGCAATAATGTGTAGCAAAGATGTTAGGAATCACAGCAAAAATTGCACTTTCACAAACTGTGTATAACATTTGTTTAAACTGTAATTTAAAAGACTTAATCATAATAGTATAACCATCTCTTACAGTTATGGAACAATAACATCATGTACTTTAGAAAGCTTAAACAATGTTGCATCCCAAACTACTGTAAATGCACGAATGATGATAAAATCGTTAAAAAGCTTCTTAAATGTCTTAGTTTTGTAGGTCTGTAAATAGCACTTCATAACAGAACTATTATCCTGAAAATGTATTATACTGTAACCATTTTGTTGGAAAACCTCAATAAATGATCATTAATATTATTTTTAATTTTGCCTGTGTTTACCTTCATCTATGAAATATGGTTAAAATGAAAAATTGTCCATATTCTATCAGGAGCCCAGCACCAGGGGTCCTTTCTGCTTAAAATATTATGCATATTCAATTATACATACATACTTAAATTTATGCATACCAAAATGCATAATAAATTATGTTTGAAATCTATTCTTGTTTATTTAAACATAAGCATTATTTAGTGAAACAAATTATTAAACATTAGTTAATACTAACATTTTGAATAATTCATTAACAAAATACTTAATACACAAATAGAAGATTATACATAAATAAATTAGCGATATATAATATTTTTATTGTTCTTTAATTTCTATATTACATTTCTAACTAAATTAACTTCTTGTGATATCTGACGTGTACAACATTTGACAAGTGAACACATGACTAGTAAGTGTAGCTAGTAATGTCTGCACATCTGTAATGGAATTGTGAGTCCTTCAGTTGCTTTACAACCCCTTCCTCATATCCACTGTGCAAAGGGGGAAAGGAATATGGGCAGGCTAGAGCAAAAAGATACTGCCTCATGATAAAAATTTGCAGGAGTACTTTTAATGTCTCTAGCTCTACAGTCAATAACTTTCAAAATACACCAGAAATTTTTTATTGTGTGACAGGACCTTTTAGCTTTGCCCCGCCCACACTCACCTCCACCTTTGTATAGTGGATGTGTGGAAGGGTTTGCATAGCAAATAAGGGACTTAGAGTTTCATTACAGATATAGATGTTGCTAGCGACATTTACTAGTCATATCTGTTCGCTCATGAAATGCCATGCATGTCAGATATCACACAGTTCATTTTGTTAGAAATGTAATCTAGAAATTAAAGAGGCATAGAATTATTTTATATAAATTGTTTATGTACAATCTATTAAGTATTTAATTATTTTGCTTAATGAATCATTTAAAATATTCCTAGTGCCTAATGTTTAACGTTACTGAGTGCTAGGTTAAATGAGCACATGAGCACACAAGTGCCACATACATATTGGACATAAATGCATACATCAGACACATTGAAAATGTACTTTTGTTTGTTCAAATATTAGTATTATGCATCCAAATAAATTAAGTATTCATAAATTTATATGTCTAGGTATGCACGTGCGCAACATATGCTTGGTCCCTAACAGAACATGCACTATTGGTCAGCTTACCCTTTTTTCATAGTTGAAGCTAAACACAGGCAGAATTAAAAATAATCTTAATGTATACATACTGAGTTTTTTGAACAAAAAGGTTCCCTTACCACACATTTTCAGGGTAATGTTTCTGTAATACAGTGATGTTTACAATTCTGTACAACTAAGAAGTTATTTCACTATTTTATCATCATTCGTACATCTCCATAAGTTTGGGATACCATCAGAAACAACATTGTTTCAGATATCTAAAATATATAAGGTTATTTACTGCTCCTACACTGTAGGGGAGGTTTGATTCCTATAAAATGAAATTGCTTGATAAACGGCATTTGATGTGCTAAAGCTAGGCAGCGTTAGTGCTACAAATTTATTCAATAATTTGTTTCATTGTGTAATGAATGAACTATTTGTTTAAAGCATGATAAGCAAAAATAAGAAAAATAAAATCAGAAAATATGCAACTAACACGTATAAATATGTGTTTACTGAGCACACTATAATATTAAGCTTTCAAATTATTGTTGAAATGATCTGTATACACAGTCTAAAGAAAGAACAAATTAGAAACTAAGAACTTCACTTATCTTAGTAATGTTGCACGTTCATTTTGCACAAAGTGACCCAGGGTTTCAAGTTGTCTCCAGCTCATTCTCAAAGCTATATAAACAAATTCGTTACCAAAGCTACAATCTTTCTTTCTTTCTTCTTCTTCTTCTTCTTCTTCTTTTTTTTTTTTTTTTTTTTTGCTTCACTGTTAATAGCTTCAATTTTCCTTATGTATACACACTGTTTGTAAAAGTGCAATTTTTGCTGTAATTCGTAACATGTTTGCTTAACCTCATTGCAAAGTTGGAATCAACTGTATCTTGAGTAAACTAGGTGTTACTCCATGATATCCAAAACAAAAAAACAAAAAAAAACAAGGAAAGAAAGGAAGAGGATATGAAATGGAAAATGCTTGAGTATCAGATATGGTGACAATAGCCATATGCTGTTAGTTTTTGTTATTGTATATGCATTCAGCAAATGTCTATTCTATTCTTATTTGGCTTTTGCAGTTCAAATCATGTTTGAAGTGTGCTAGTATTTCACATCAATGACACAACTAATTCTCCAAAAAAACGTTTGGCCATTTGGTTTCATTCAGTAAATGCTTTATAGCAATGCTGTGTTCTTAAACAGCATTGGATATGTAATGTTACCTCAAGGGCGAAGGGGATGGACAACGAACATAAATGGCGACAAATGAAGTTCCGAGTTATGAAGTGGATTGGACAGGAAGATTTTCAAGGAAAATGTCTTCACCGTAAACTACCCCTTACGTGGAACATTTTTCAAAAATTTTGATTTTCTTGAAAATGACCCTAACAATTAGGATTAAAATGCCATATGTTTGAGATATTTTTAGCCAAATGAAATGTATATCTTGAATTTTCTGGCTTTAGCCCCTGTAGTCATATTTAATCTGGATGTCTTTTGAATAACTGTGAGAGATAAACAAAATCTTTCCTTGCAAAAAATGGAGATCTCGTTAAAACACACAATTTGTGTCCAAATAAATTTTTTGGTTGAGTTAACCATTTCAGAAATATTCCTTGGTATTTGTGTCTGTTTCGCAAAACTTACAACTTTTATGAAATGGAACATTGTTGTTCAACTTTTTGATATGTTAAGGATACAAAGAGAATGACATGTCAAAGCTTTAAAAGATTTGAGTATCGCTCAAAGCCTACTCTAATTCTAATATTCCCTTTGAACTTTTAAGGGAATAAGCAATATACATAATTTATGTAAATGTTTATCTCAAGTAACATGAAGAAGGCATAGGAATAAGAGTTTGTGAGAGTGGTTAGTACAAGAGTAGAAAAAGTCATGTGGGTGCAACACATCAGATTTTTTTTTTTATTTACCTTTGAGTAATGTTTGATTTAAATTAATTACAACATCACTATTTTCGAACTTCTATGAAAGGAAGATAATGTTTGATTTGTTTCATGTCTTAGTGAGACTAATTGTAGACCATTTGATTTTGCAGAAGGGGAACTTGAGCTAACCTCCAATTTTAATGTTGAGTATGCAAGAGGTGGCTTTCCCTTAATTTTTTTAAGACAATATTCCAGTATTTTACTTATAAGTATACTTATATGTGTAATTTTTCTTGCGTGGAATGGTATTTTTACCTTTATCACTAAATTATTTTTTTTTATTTAGGACTAAAAAATTTCTTTTAAAGCTTAAGTAATAAGGTAATAGTTGATTTTGACCCTTTCATTGTGATTTCAAGACATAAGCTTTCTCATTAAGTTTATAACTTATTGATTGACAGAGAATCTTATCTCAGATTTTAATAATTAATGGGTTTAGAATATAATAAAGAAAGTAAAGAATAGTTAAAATTTCTTATGTTAAAATATAAGATTCTTCAACACGACGTGCTGCAATTCATGTTAAAAGAATTAAAATATTTCCTATTGATCAGAACATAAATAGTTAATGGGTTACTATTGCAATTCTCATGAATTTGTAGCTATTAAAGCTACAAAAAATAAAATTGCAATATATATAATGTAACAAAAGGAAACGTTCCTCCTAATTTACTAGGAATAGCATGAATAGGTGAATAGAAAGTACCATTCTGGTTGAATATGAACTGGTGTTACCAATGGATTTCCTGGTGCGAAATTATCAGGATCTTCTAGAATATAAGGTTCTTTTAGGGATAAAATTTACAAAAATATAAATAAAATAACGTATGCTGAATATCCTTAAATGTAAAATAGGGATGAAAAGGGATTTTATCAATATTTCTGTTAAGACCTAATGGATTATTTGATCCTGCTTCATGAAGAAAAGTTAAATGTGTTATAACTGCTGCTGCAACAATAAATGGTAATACAAAATGAAATGTGAAGAATCGGTTTAATGTTGCATAATCAACTGCAAAGCATCCCCATTCTCATTCTACTAATTCAGTACTTAAATAAGGGATAGCAGAAAATAAATTTGTGATAACTGCAGCTCCTCAAAGACATGTTTGTCGTCAAGGTAATGGGCAACATTTAAATGCTGTTGCTATAACTAAAAATAAAATAACTATCCCAACCATTCATGTGCGGTAAAATTTAAATGATCCATTATATATTTCTCGTCCAATATGGAGATAAATACAAATAAAGAATATTGAAGCTGCATTGGCATGAAGAGTTCATAGTAATGATCAATAATTTACATCTTGGTAAATACATATGTGCAACTCTGGAGAAAGCTGAATCAGTATGAGCTCAATAATGTATAGCTAAAAAGGCCAATATGTATTTGGAAAAATATTAACTTAAATAAGTGGATATCGGATAATGTACATGTGTTAATATATAGGGTGCTGAACAAGAAAGACAGGACAATGGTGTTCTGCACCATGTGATGAGGAGATGCAAATGAAATGTATTCAGTGTTGGTAGGAAGGAGGGAAGGAAAGGTTTAGGGACTAGGTGTTATAAGTGAAAGTTAAGCGAGGAGAAGAAGTGGAAGTGAAAGAGATAAGAAGAAAGTAAGTCCAGGGGTGTAGAAAATTATTAGTAAATAATCATGAAACATAAGAAAACGGTGGGAGAAATAAATTTTAGATTGCAATGGATAATTTAAAATTGTAATCAGCTTAGGGAAATGGAAAGTATAAGAGAATTTGGTGAAAATAAGTGAATCAAAAGGCGAAAGACAAAAAGACAGGTTTGAGCAAGGTTAGTTAATTTTAGTTGAATAATAAACATCACACATGAAATGTAGAGAACCACAGAGGGCTGTCCAATGACAGAAGGGCTAGGGCCGAAGTTCATGGGCAGCTAAAGATGTATATGCTTCAGTATTTAATAAATTCAATTCAAGGCATAGCCAAAAATATACTTGTTATATTATTATTTATTTATGCCAACAAACTTACTGTTGGTGTTTTTAAACACACAAGCCGTGTGTGGGCAAAGTTTAAGAGGTAGAACTGGAACTTAAATATTCAATGCCACAACTGGGATTTGAACCACAGACCTTCCGCTTGCCGGGCAGACAATCTAACCACTGAGCTATTGTGACAAACTGCCAGAATGGCATTAAATTCTCAAGCCAGTTCGTATTTCTCCTGGTAAACCACAAAGGCAGTCTCACATCAGAGACAATTACCCCAATGGTGACTTACTATTGCAAGTACTTTATATCCCAGGATTAAATAACCTTCACATGGTAATTATTATTTATTTATGCCAACAAACTTACTGTGGTTCAAATCCCAGTTGTGGCATTGAATTTTTAAGTTCCAGTTCTACCTCTTAGACTTGTTATAATTTGAATACTTAACATAGACCTAAAAGTGAGCCAAAGTTTCATGATGAAGAAATATTAGAGGGAGTAGGAAGATCTGCTAAAGTGTTACTGGAAATTTTAATTAGAGGGAGAGTTTTGCGTAAAGGTTTATTCATTAATTTATTTGTCGTAAAGGTCCATTATAAATGTAACAATTTTAACTACTGAAATTTAAGTTAAGAACAGATATGATGCAATTAAGGTAGTAATTACAGACTAATATAATCTGTTGATTATATATTTTTAATAAAAGGTTGTTGAAACTTAAATTGAAGGTTATACTTTTTCTAAATTTTTGTATAGGTTACTGGAGTAATTGATATTTAGATAATAAATTAATAGACAGGTTAAAGTTAAAAGAATAATTGTAAGAAGAATCTTACTTGGACAAAGAATATTTCATTTGAATGTAATCTGGTAACGTATTTAAATAAAACTAATATTCCTCCTAGGTAAATAAATAATGAAACATAGGAAAATCAAAATCTTAAAGATATATTATAACCTCTAATTAGCCATATAGAAAGTGCCTGTTGATAAAGGAGGATTTAGAAATAAAAAGATAATTCTTAATGTTATATGAGTATTAAATATAAAATATCCAAAGGTAGTTTAAGACAAATGTTGGTGTTGGAAGTTAATGATAAGATTTCCTTCCCTTTGAAGATTTTGAATTTGTGTATTAATAGTTACAGCAAGTTATTCTGAATTATATATAAATTTTATGATAATATGTTTTTATTCATGATTTTAATTTTATTATTTATATTATATTGTACTTTATGCAGTGCAAATATAATTTTATTTTATGTTTTTTAAGGGAGTATAATTTCAACTTTATTTTTAATTGAGGATATCAGCCACAATTACTACAAGCAGGGGTTTGTTTACTTTGTATACTTTATTTGCTTCCTTACTATTGTTATTAGGAATTATATCTCTTTATAGAAATTTAAAGTGTTTAGCACCTTCTTTAGTTTATAAAAGAGATTTTGTGCATCTTTATTTATACATTAGAATGATTTTAGCCATTTTAGTTAAAATACCTATATATTGAGTTCATTTATGATAGCGTAAGGCATATGTAGAAGCCCCTGTATCACGATCAATAATTTTAGCAGGCATTTTACATAAGTAAGGTGGATTTAGTTTACTATGGGTTTTTGTATCTTTAATAAGTATTGGAGTAATACTTAATGTGTTTTGACTATCAACTAAATTGGTAGGGGGTGTATAAGATTAATTTGTTTACATCAAGTCAATATAAAATCTTTAAGAGGTAGAACTGGAACTTAAAAATTCAATGCCACAGCTGGGACTTGAACCACAAACCTTCCGCTGATTATTGCTTTCATCATGCAATGTAGTTGCACATCCTTCATGAAATTTCCTAGGTGAAATTGGCTTATTTAATGGAATGGAAGGTTGAATGTGATTAGTAATATTATTTCTTATATTAATCTCTTTTTCTAGACCTGCTTACACCTTATATTTATATTCATCTAGTCAACATGCAATTTATTATTCTAGTGTTTATAGAAGAGTAAGAGGTTATTGTCATGAATATTTATTATTAATGTTACATTGGTTACCTTTAAATTTGTTATTTTTGAAAAGAGAGTTTGTCTTACTTAATTTTACTTAAGTAGTTTAACATAAAATTGTCATTTGTGGTGTCATAGATATAAATTATTATCTTAGGTTGTGATATATTTGTCACTATGTTTTATTAGTTTATTTTCACTGTTATTTTCTTTATAAAGATTTCTGTTTAGTATGTTTTGTATTATAAATTATATGTTATATTTCATTGAATGAGAAATTGTTAGATTAAATTTATCATCAATATTTATAACACTATTGTTGGATTGAATATCATTATTATTTATAAGATTTGTTGCTTAAATTTCTCTTTAGTGATCTTATATAGTGGAGATTATATAATAGAGGATGTAACATTAAATCAGTTTATTTTCTTAGTTCTAATATCTTGGTTAGTTTAATAGGTTTGTAAATTAGGAAGAATTTAATTAAGTATACATTATATTGTTATTTTAATTTAGTTAAATATTAGAGAGTTATTATTTTTCCTGGGTCTATGGGATTTATACCTTCAATTTTGACAAAGGGAGGTAGTAAATAACCTGTAACAGTTGGTCTAGATTGTATTAAATATATTGATTTGGGTTGAAGAGAATATTTTGGTACACCATACTTATATTATGTTTTAATAAAATTAAGAGGAATTAATCAGTGATTTCAAACAAATGATTTGAAATCTTATTTGGTAACTTTTTAAATTGCTTTAATTTAATGATCTTTATTATTTAATCAAATATCTTATATTAGACTATAACAATGAAGCTGTTATTCAGACAATTTTGTATTTGAATATGTTCATAAAAATATAGTTGTTTTTTAGAATGAAAATATGCTTTGTTTTAAACTATATAAATTGAGGAGAAGATGTAAATTTATTTAAACCACTTGAGTAATAAGTTAACAGCTTTTATTTAACATGCACCTTCTTAATTGGATATTAATTTCAATTTTATCATTAACAGTGATATACCTCTATTTTGGTTTCAATTAATAAATAAGGATATTGAGTTTATCTTACTACAGGTTGAAACTGTTTGCAGTTAATTTGCTTCTTACTTATATTAAGGAAGATTGATAATTTAGTACTTTTTGAATGCTAATCAAGTGTTATGTTTAACTACAACCCTTTAATTATGGAGCTCATTCGAGGGATCCCTGATTTCATTCATGATACAGCCCGATTGTTAAAATTATTAGGAATAATATCCTTGTAGAATTCAGTTGTTGTTCAGATTATTATTTTAAATCTGAATGGCATAATAAAGAAATAATCCAATAAAGTAGTTATATGAAATAATTGAAATGATTGAAATAAAAGTAAAAGTAGAACGTTTATTAGTTTTCTTCTTTCCAATAAGTAATTTAAATTCTTCATGAAATTTACTAATAATTAGATTTCATAATATAGGATTAATGACTTCATTGTCAGAAATCCAGCATTAGCTAACAACAACAAGATTTCATAATATTGTTCCTCGTGAAGGAAGTAATCACATTTTCCCATCTGTTATCTCTTAAACTGTAGGTGGTATTGTTTACACAAATCTTTGATTGTATTTTCTATGAATTTTTGGTATACAGGTAGGTATGTTTCCAATAGAATTATCATTTTTTCCAATGTTATCTTTCTGTTCAAGCCATAAATGATGTACTGCAAATGTTCACGAAGGAAAGAGGTGTTTTTGAATGTGAAAGTGTATATGAAAATGGATATCCATGTCCATTATTTTTCGCTCTGCGATATTTCTGAACAAACTGAAGAGTCCAAGGAATTGATGGCTTGGACATCCCTTGGCACCAGAATAATCTTTCTTGATATTTGATACTTTATAATCTGTAAGTGTAAAGTATTTTACAAGCATTGTGAAATTGTATGTCCATAAAATTGACCCTTTCAATATGTTTGCCATTGCATAGACGACTGGGCATTTACCCCTTTCACTGTTGAGATATGTTCCTCTTTCTTGTTATGCAAACCTAAGTAAATTGAATTCAAGCATTTACAGCCATTTCCTATTTAACAAATATTAAATCTTTGCAGTAAACCTGTAGTGCATTTTGTTTTTTTTTAAATTTTAACTTTAAAATGGAGTATTAGTTGGTAAGATCTTGAAACTTCAAGAATTTTGCAGTATTATAGTCTATTTAGAGGAATCTGTTGTATAACCAATAGTCCACGTAGAACATTACGTATATTATTTCCTGTATACCGCTGTTTAAGAATACACTTTTAGATAATTTTCTTGATATAAGATTAATTAAAATTTCAGACCAAGGTCAGTAATAAATAAGTTGAAAGTGGATTACAATAAATTTTATTTATAATGGATTGTTATTGATATATAATTTGAAGTTGGATTTAATTGTAATTTTATAAAGATTGTTAAAATTAATTATAGCTCTAATATGCACACCGCGTATCGCTCTCATTATTAAAATGAGATAAGTCATAACAAAGTGGGTGTATTGGAAGGTGTACCTAGAAGGATAATCAGATTAAACTTAAGGTTAAGACCTGCATTTACCCTGAAATTATTATCATGCAATTTGATGTAATCTGAAATTAATAAAATTGTTTTATGAGGAATTAGTTTATTTTAAATTTAAATTAAGTAAATTTATGGTACTTTTACTGTAGTAAATTAGTACTCTGAAGGAAGTGTGAATTATTAATATAATTAATTAAAATTAATTTATTTTATTGTATCTTGTGTAACACGGTATATTGAAATCAGTTATGGATTTTTTTTTCTTCTGGAATTTAGAAGTCTTAATTCACTGTGCAAAGGAAGCATAATCATTAGTCTTTTAATCGAAGACTGGTATGGATGGTTGGATCAGGTGAATTCTGTTCTATATAAATATATATAAAATTTAGATTTTAAGTAAAAAGATTCAAATGTTATTAAGGGACAAAAAGACCATATAAAATTGAATATATGTATTAATTAATTGAGTTAAAGCTTAATTTTTGGTTTGTATGATATTTATTTAATTGGGGCGACAGGATAAAGCTCCTCTTTGTATTTAATCCTATAATTAATTATATGATCCATTTGTGATGATTAAAGCCTAAGTTACCCTATGGATAACAACACAATTCTTTCTGAGTGTTCATAGCGAAAAAGGAGATTATGACCATGATGTTGGATTAAGATTAGTTATGAATGCAGATGTTCAATAACTTGGTCTGTTGATCTGAGTTTAAACAAGCATGAGTCAGGTTCATTTCTATCTTCAATTGAATTAAATATTTTAGTGCAAGGGGACCAAATATTTAAAGTAATTTTTGTTATAATCTGGATATTATTAGTTAAACTATTTTGGCAGGGCTCAAGCAAAACTCAGGAAGCCAGTTGCTGATATAGCTCCAATTATACCATAATTTCTAAATGCTTCCCTTTTTCCTCTTTTGTGGGAAATTAAATGGGAAGTTATTCCAAGTCGTGGTAAAATTAGAGTGTAAAGGTCAGGATGTCCAGAAAATCAAAATAAATGTTGATGTGAAATTGCATCCCCTCCTCCAGCAGGAGCAAAGAATGTAGTATTAAGATTTCGATCAGTTAGAAGTATAGTGATTGCTCACACAAGAACAGGTAATGATAACAAGAGGAGCTGGGCAGTAATGCTGACTGATCATAAAAGTAAAGGAACTTGTGTTTGATTTATGTAAAGTGACTTTATATTAATTAGTTGTAATAAATTTTACTGCTTCTATAATTCTGGATATACCTGCAAGATGTAGAGAAAAAATTGTTAAATCTACTGCAGGGCCTGCATGAGCAATTGCACATCAAAGAGCGGGATAAACAGTTAAACTTGTTCCTGGCCCTCTTTCTACTGTACTTCTAATTAATAATAAGATTGAGGGTGGTAAAAGCCAAAATCTTATATTATTTATTCGAGGGAAAGCTATATCTGGATCTTCTGATTTAAGAGGGACTAGTCAATTTCTGAAACCAACAATTATATAATTGGTATACCTGTGAAGAAAATTATAATAAAACTGTGCACGGTTACAATAACATTATATACTTGATCATCTCCAATAAGGGATCCAGGTTGACCTAATTCGGTTTGATTTAAATTCCTAGTGATGTTCCAAGTATTCCTGCTCAAGCACCAAAAATGAAGTATAATGTTCCAATGTCTTTATGATTAGTTGACAATAATCATTGTTGCAATAAAATAGGTAAAATGGCTCAGGTTAAATAGGTAGTAGATTGTAAATCTATTAATGGAATATACTTATTTTTTACCAGAAGGTCTTATATTCATAAAATGATACTAGAATGCAATTCTAGTGGTCTAATTTAATACTAAGGCTTAAAGATAAAATTTCTTTATTTATAACTTTGAAGAATATTAGTTTATTTAACTTAAAGTGTTAGTATATTCACAAAGTTAGAGTGCATCTTACTATTCCGAATAGTAAAATGGATAGTGAGAATATAATTATTTTTTAATGTAATAGTTTGGGTAAATTGAAATGGTTCATACAAATTCTGAATTTCCTATTATTAGCATTGTATGTATTATTTGTATAAAGTTAATAGGGAGGATATAATTAGAATAGCTGATGTAAGATTATTAAATTTTGGGCTATAAATTTAATTGCAATTAATTTAGGGAAAAGTCCTAGAAAAGGTAGTAAATCACCTAGGGATAGTATTGCAATAAAGAAGGTAAATTTTACAATGTTTTGGTTATGTATTGGGTTTAAGTTTTGTCAAATATAGGATAAGTTAATTATTGCTGTTATTTAAATAATTGAAATAATGCTAATAGTGGAGATTGTGCAGTTTATTTACCATAATTTTGACCCTCTAGTGATAGTTGATAGCATTCATCCAATGTGATTATTTGATGAAAATGACAGAATTGTTAGTCGGGAAATTTGATTTAGACCTTCAATTACTCCAATAAATGCTGAAGAAGTAATATTAAATTGAATGAAGTAATTATTAGTATATATGAAATTAAAGGGGCAATTAAAAGGGCAATTTTTTGAATAGATAATAACATAAAGCAATTTATTCAGGATAATTCCTCCATTACAGATGGAAGTCACCAATAGAATGGACTGACTGCAATTTTTATTATACGTGGTGATATTAAGTTATTTCAAGTTCTTAATTTTGTGAGATAAAATATTTCTTGAATATTTGTTTTTAATAGACTTAAAAATAAACGGATAGATGAAGCAGTGGCTTGAATTACAAAATATTTTAAGGTAGCTTATGTGGAAAATTATTTTTCTTAGAAGATAATAATGAAATGAAGGAGAGTAAATTAATTTCTAATCCTATTCATCCTGCTATTCATGAGTTAGCACTTAAAGAAATTAATACACCTTTGATTAATGTTCCTAGGAAGATGATTTTTGTTGAATTATTGAGCATTAGGGAAGAGAGATAAAATCTATAGCTGGGGTATGAACCCATTAGCTTAAATTTAGCTTGCTTCCCTACATTTTGGTGTAAGTATATATATATATATATACTTACACTATCTATATAATCCACTAGGTTTCATTTGTGAGGTAAAAAAAAGAAACCTAGTGGATGATATAGTACTGTAAGTTAATGAACCAGTGTTTTGAGGAAAAATTTAGATTGGATTTTTGGGTGTCAGTCATTTCCTTAGGTTATGATATATTTGTCATTGTTTTTTTAGATATTATTATTATTATTATTATTATTATTATTATTATTATTATTATTATTATTATTATTATTATTATTATTATTATTATTATTATTATTATTATTATTATTATTATTATTATTATTATTATTACTGTTACTATTACAAAAACTAGAGATTCACCCTACTTTCAATAGATAACATTCATCCTGTCTCTAAATTCAATTCCTCGTCTCTGAGGTCTTTACAACTGTTCTGGTTACGATAACGCTAAGCAGAATTTGAGTGAGGAAAAAGTGCTCCTGTCTCATTACCGGAAAACTGATAGTCTTTTACAAACAACATATAAACATGCACACGTGCGTAGGGAAGAATGCTGGTATAAATCGAAGCCAGTTAAGGCTAAAAACGATCTTAAATTTATCTTTCAATGAAATGCAACTTTTCCATCCAGTTTTACACCATGACGTCTTCTAAAACTATGACATTACTATATTAGGCTTTTCTTGTGCATAAGATATCAACATAAGGATCCAAAACCCAGCTAGAGATAATCTACTTCCAGTATATGAATTACTAAGTGACGGTGTATGGCTCTAAAAACAACTGTATTTCACATGAACAGAACGTCACCACGATCTGTTTGGAAACCTTGCGATGTGTGTTTGTTGTAAAAAGGAAAGGTCGGGTCTGTGTCATCTGTATGCATTAGCACCTTGCTCCCTCGCCTGTCCACTGCTTCTCAACTACCCGACAGATGGCACTGTTCTAGATGATTTCATTATCCAAGGATAGATGGAAGAGCAGTCGTTTCTACCGCCTATTTACAGTTTTATATACTTTTACACTTAAGGTGCAACTTTGGATCATGATATTGAATACCTAATTCAGTAGCTACCTTATGTAATCGAGATAAAACTTTGAAACATCGGTCAAATTGGTCACCTATGGGTATGAACCAGAGACCGACCGAATGAAAAGGTACAGACGTTATCGTAGGTATACGTATAAAGACTATATTTACGAGGTGCAGGTATGAATGAACTACCGATCCATTAGCCTCCTCTCCACCCTCTCGAAAGTTTTCGAGAGGATGATTTTAAACCGCTTGTCCCCCTTGCTGGGGGACATTCAAGCCATCCCCGAACATCAGTTCGGGTACCGTCCTGGGCACTCTACGCCTCAGCAGCTGCTGCGGGTGGTGGAGGCTGCCGCCCTGGGTTTCCAGGAACGTGCCTTCACTGCTGCGGTATCACTGGACGTGGAGAAAGCCTTCTCGACGACCTGGCATGCAGGGCTCCTCTACAAGCTAATCCACCTGGGGCTACCCACACAGCTCATCCACATACTACACTGTTTCCTCCGTCATCGGACTTTTAACCCTTTCAGACCCGAATTTTATCTAGAGATCAAAAAAATTATTTGTGCACATTAAAAGGTTAAAATAGGTATTCTAAACAGAATAAAACAATCAGAATCTCTGTAACTCAATTTATTAATTTTTTACAGTGTGTCCATTACAATGGACAAATAGACTCAAGTGGTGTTAATTACCATCAGCATGAAAATTCTTAAAATAATTTCTCCCTTTAACAAAACACAAATGTACTTTACATTTCTCACAGAATACATGAGTTTTATTCATACACCCTAGCATTTTACATCTAGAGGCTTCTTTTTGGTTATGAAATTCAGGGAAATGACCGATAAGATCTCTGCGAATTATGAAGTCATAGCAGAGACCACTTTTACCACATAATAGAAATAGCTTTATGCCCCAAGGATTAGGTTTACCTTTACAATATTGCTTTACTCCTAAGTGACCTTTGAAGGGTACTATTTGTTCATCGACACATAAATCATTTTCTATCTGAAGCTCCAAGCACCTCCTTCTGATGCAGTCATAAAGGGGTCTTACTTTATAAAATTTGTCCTTACAATTTTCTGGCATAGCTAGGTTATCGACTACATGAAAATTTGACCTCAGTTCAAAAAATCTTTCTCTAGACATACCTTCTACAAATAAATCTATGTGCAGAGCTGAATCCCAATACATCCTAGCTCTGGGGTACTTCAAGCAACCCATCATTATATGAAGGCCCAAGAAAGATGTTATTTCGGTGACATTTGTATATCTAAATATACTTCCCTTTTGTAGAGAATACATATTTGTCTTTTCAACCATATTTTCTATGCTTTCTTCTGAAATATATTTTGAAAAATATTCAATTGGTGTGGATTCATTTACTGATTGTTCAGTCAAATTAAAAATTTCAGGATTCATCAGATTCATTGGTGTAAATGGTTTCCTTCTCCATTTGATATTGTTCTTCTCAGTAAACAGCCAGTTAGGAGGAATAGTGCATTGTTCAGGGTTTGATGCCTGCTGATGTGTGCCTTGTTGATCCTCTTCATCAACATCACTATTTTCTTGTTCTTCTTCCTCTTGATTTCTGGTAACAATATTGGCACCTGTAAATGGAAAAGTGCTCTGCATATAATAAACTACTCTAAGGAAAATTTAAACTAGGTACTGAGTAATAAGTTATGTTAATATAGTTAATAATCCAATGACAATGTTAAATTTTATCCTCAAGTACCTGGTCTAACAGGCTGTGGAATAGGGACAGAAATGTCACATTCATCTTCGTCACAGTCTGACCATTCAAAATCAGAAACATCTGCTGATATCAGTAAATCCAACATTGCATCAGCATCCTTCTCCACATTGTAATATTCTGAAAATGAATTAACAGAAACAATTTGACTGCATTACAATTTTCTCTACACTACTGAAATAGCACGTAATAGATAAGTGAATATAAAATCTACCTAATCACAAGTAGCATTGTTCATACTATAACTTTACAGTAATATAGAGTATGTATAGCAGGATGTAGTTTATATTGATGAATATTGTAGCTGCTATGTAAATTAAGTAACCCCAAATCCATATAAAACAAAAATGATATATTATTTTGCCAGCAAATAGCGAGATTAGTTGAAAATGTCAGCTTATATTTACACCTGTATACAGTAACCGTTGAGACCGTATGTCCATTTCAGTGGACATGCACTTATGAAAGCTAATAATATATTGATTTCTTGCAGAAAGTGCAATCCTTTGCAATAAAATGTATCTTAAAACATTCAGGATGGAGTAAAAGCTAAGAAAAGCTGCCATTCTTGGGTTTAAATACACAAACTTACTAAAAAATGGCACCTACCTTTATCATGTTTCCTGTTAGCAGCCATCTTGCCTACTTCATCTTCCTAAAACTTTCATATTTCGCCACCAGATAGCAGTATTGCCTGACAGAGGTAACTATTAAATGTCCATTGAGATGTGCAAACAGGCTTAACAACTTATACCTTCCCAGAAAGAAAATATCAGCATGTGAAAGTTATGTCCATTGAAATGGACATGGGGTCTGAAAGGGTTAAAGTCACAGTCGCGGGGCGAACCTCCACAATCAGGCCAGTCAGAGGCGGAGTCCCCGAAGGCTCTGTTCTGTCCCCCACCCTATTTAGTGTTTACATGGCAGACTTCCCCACAGAACCACAGGTCAGTATAGCTCAGTACGCCGATGACGTATTGCTATACTGCACCAACCGACACCTCCTCAGAGCCTTCAATCCAATACAGCGACACCTCCGCCAAACCCAACAGTGGTGTCGGCGCTGGCGAATGTCCGTTAATCCGGACAAGAGCCACGCCATCCTCTTCACGAGGCGCCACATCCCCGCAGACTGCCCCACCTTTCACCTTCGAGGCCGAAGGATCGAGTGGACAAACTCCATCACATACCTTGGAGTCAAACTGGATAGGGGTCTGACTTTCCGCGGTCACATCAGAGACCTCTCGGCAAGGACTCAGGGGGCTATTGCCTCCCTGTACCCCATGCTGAGGTCCGAGATGCCAGTCCGCCTAAAGCTACACCTCTTCCGGGCTCTTGTAGTCCCCCTCATGCTTTACGCTTGTGAAGTGTGGGGCATGGCTGCAGGTAGTTGGCTCCTATGGCTCCAGAGGGCTCAGAACAGAGGACTTCGGTCCATCTTCTCTGTCCCCTTACCCTTCCCAGTGAGACTACTTCACGAAGCCTCATCTCTTCCATACGTGGAGGATGAAATTAGGCGCCGGGCTGCTAAATTATACGCCAAATTGCCAAACCATCAAAGCGCCCTAGTTAGGTCTCTAGGGGACTATGATCCATCAACACGCCGCTTCAAGGCGTATAGGGTACCCCGCATGGCTTGCGGACACGCCCCATAACCATGGAGAACATCCACCAGCAGCTAAAGCTGATCTCCAAAGATCCCCACAGAGAGTTGATCCTCTTCAAAATTTCTTCCCCAATCAACATTCAAAATTCAAAATTCAAAACACCAATTTTAAAACATTTTTAAAAATCCTTTTTCAAATCGTCAGAATGCCAACATTGTTGCATCCTGCAGGACAGCTGTCAAGGGGCTTTAGTGCTCCCTTCTAACCCACACCAACCTAAATCAAAAACAAGTCACCCTACATAACCCCTTACCCAAATTTCCTATCTGCGGTTAAGCCCTAACAGGGGTAGGCACGCAGTAAAAGTCGTCGGGCTGAAAAATCCTCAGCCTGCCAGTAGCACGTCGTCGTCGTCGTGCAGGTATGAATATCACGATCCTGTCTACTGCTCTACTTGACTATACTGGTACTCAACACTGGTTGAAACCAATTCTTTGATACACATATCCCAGTACGTAAGGCACTTGCTAGTAGTTCATCATTTCTCTAAAGTTCCTTCTTAACGGGTTTGCCATATGTTAACCAGGCGCTTGGAGACTGTAGTCCCAAATTTGCTCGAGGAAGTTGAGCGAATGCCATAAATTAATGACTTAGCGATATTCACGTCTTGTAAAAAATTAAACATATACATTTCGTTTGCCAAAAACCATCTCAGACATTAGGCATTCAAATCAAAATCGTAAAAGCCGTTTTCAAAAACTCTAAACCTTTGAAAATTTTTATGTGAAGAGTAGTTTAGGGTGGACCATTTTCATTAAAAACCTTCACGTCACATGCCTGAAAGACATCAGACTCAAATGGGTACAAACTTTGGTTTCTAACCGCCTTTTCGGTTTTACTTTCTCTAGTGGCAAGTAGAGGAAGTATTGTTCTCCACCCAAAAATTGGATGTCGAGATTTCACCGGAAATAGACCCTTTGAGACACCCTGAATAAAAAAAGAGCCATTATTAGGAAAAGGTCCATGTGTGTGTGTGTGTGTGTGTGTGTGTGTGTGTGTGTGTGTATGTGTGTGTGTGTGTGCGCGCGCGCGCCTGTGTGTGTCTGCCAGCCTGTTGACAGCGTAACTCAAAAACGTAAAATCGGTTAAAACCAAAGCTGGTATTTAAATTGAATGTCTTCCAAGAATGTGACAGGAAGATTTTGAAGAAAATAGCCTCACACTAAACTACCCATTACCTGAGCAATTTTTCTAAAACTTTGATCCTTTTGAAAATGGCGCTAACGATCTAGATTACAATGGCATATCTTCAAGATATTTTTGTGACAAATGAAATGTATATCTTGAATTTTCTGGCTTTAGGTTATGTAGTCCTGCTTATTCTGGATGACATTTGAATAACTCGTAAACGGTAGAGATAGACAAAATCTCACTATACAAAAAATGTAGATCTCTCTAAAACACACGATTTATGTTGCAATAAATGTTTTTGTAGAGAAAACCATTTCTAAGATATTTCTTGTAATATGTGCCAGTTTCGGAAAACGTAAACTTTCATGAAAGGGAGCATCGTTGTTCATTTATTTATATGTTAAGAGCCCAAAGAGAACAGCAAAGCTTTAAAAGATTTGACTATCTCTCAGAGTATAGTCTATTTCCATATTCCCTTTGCACCTACAGGGAAATAAGCAGTAGGATAAATGTTTAAAGTAACACGAAGATGGTATAGGAATAAGACTTTCTAAGAATGGTTAGCACAAGATTAGAGAAGGTCATGTGAGTGCAACTCATCAGATTTTTTAATTATGCAATCCACAGGCTACAGACACACAGATACACACATACACACACTGGAGTACATTCTAAAAGTGCTCTTTTTGGAATTCAGGGGACCTCAAAACACATTTCTGGTGAAATCCCGAATTCGAGTTTTGGGTGAAATACAATGCTTCTACTTTACTAATCGTAGTAGAGAAATAAAAAAAAAAATCTGAAGCCTTGCATACACATGATTTTCTCTACTCTAAGAGTAACCAGTCTTACAAACTCGTATTCCAATATCTTCTTCCTGTTAGCTGAGATAAACTTTTTCAGAAATTATCTTATTTTTGATATTGTATGTACAAGGAGAATTCAGGAATACAAGAGATTTTGAGTGATAGTCAAATCTTTTAAGGCTTTCAATTTCCGTACTCTTTGCAGCGGTTAAAAGAAATCCGATGTGTTGCACTCACATGGCCTTCTCTACTCTCCTACTAAGCATTCTTACAGTCTCTTATTCCTGTGTCTTCTTCGTGTCACTTGAGATAAACATTCGCAGAAATAATCTTATTGCTTATTTCCTTGCAGGTGCAAGGAGAATATTAGAATATAGTAATATTTGAGCCATAGTCAAATCTTTTAACGCTTTGAGATCCCGTTCTCTTTACGCGCTTAACATATAAAAAAAGAACGATGTTGCATGTCATGAACGTTTCAAATTTTCCGAAACTGGCTCAAGTAACAAGGAATATCTCCGACATGGTTCACTCTACAAAAAATAAATATTCAGACCTATATTCCGTGTGAGATCTACAGCATAAGATTTTGCCTACCCCTTACGGTTTACGAGTTGTTCAAAAGTCATCCAGAGTCAACAGGTCCACATAGCCTATAGTCAGAAAATTCAAAATGCACATTTCAATTCTTCTAAAAACATCTTAAGCATATGTCATTTTAATCAAAAGTGTTTGAACCATTTTCAAGAAAATCTAAGTTTTCGAAAAGTTTTCTATGCAAAGGGTAGTTTAGTGTGGGGATATTTTCTTCACTATCTTCGTGTCGTATCCTTAAAACACATTAAACTCAAATACCAACTTTGGTTTTTAACCGAGTTTTCGTTTTTGATTTACGCTGTCCACAGAGTGACAGACAGAACGACACACAAACACACACACACGGACGTTTTTCTAAAAATACTTTGTTTTTATTCAGGGGTCTCAAAGCATATTCCCGTTCAAATCTCGGCATCGAATTTTTGGTTGGCGTGCAGTACTTCCTCTACTTGCCAGTACACAAAGTAAAAATGAGTAACGATGTTCCATTTGACAGAAGTGTAAGTTCTGGATCACTCACACAAATAACAAAAAATATCTCCAAAGTGGATCACTCTACACAGGACATACATTTTTGTTTTAGCAAGCTGTACAGTTATTGTATAGTAAGAATGATTCTATGTGTTACGGTTTGCTAGTAATACAAACGTCATCCAGAGTAAACAGGACTGCTTGGTCTACACCCATTTACCATAAAAATGTCTCAAACATATAGAAATTAAATCAAAATCACTAGAGCCATTTTCAAGAAAATCAGTGATTTCGTAAAATGTTCCATGTAAAGGGTAGTTTAGGGGGGAGGAATTTTCTTCAAAAATCTTCGTGTCGCATCATTGAAAGACATTAAACTTACATACCAACTTTGGTTACTACCTGACTATAGCAAAATGTTTTAAAGCTTTCAAATTCCGTTCTCTGTACACGGTTAACATAGAAAAAATGAATGACGATGTTCCATTTGACAGAAGTAAACGTTACCCAAAGCTCACACAGTTAGCAAGGAATGCTTCCGAAATGGTTCATTGTACAAAAGGTGTATTTAGACCTCATTTGTGTGTTTATCAAGATCCACAGTTTTTGCAAAATAAGATTTCCACTATCTCTTACGGTTTACTGGTTACGCATAAACCATACAGAGTAGGGTGGTCTGCATCGGCGTCGGTGTGGGTGGTTAGACGCTGGCCAACTAATCCCAAGGTCGCGAGTTCAAATCCATCCCAGGTCGATGGTTATTACGTGTGCTTAAAAACGACAGCGTCATGACATAAAAGAACAGCGGAACAACATTGCGACATACCTGCGACGCTGATGTGACCCAATCAATTGATAGCACAGTTAAATAACAAAATTCTTTTAATTTTAATTTTTTCTATGTAGGTCATAGCCAGAAAATTCAAATTATACATTTCATTTGCTAGAAAACTATCTCAAACATATGGCATTTTGGTTACAATAGCAAGAGACAATTTCGAAAAAATTAGAAATATCGAAAAATTTTCCATGTAAAGGGTGGCTTAGGGTGGAGTAGTTTTCGCCAGAATCTTCGTATCGCATTCTTAAAAGATAATCGTCTTTGATTAACGCTGTCCACAGATTGACACCCACTCACACACACTCACAAACACTCAGAGACACACACTCACACACACACAAACACTCACACACACACACTCACACTAACACACACACACACACACACGCACACACACACACACACACACACCGACACACAGACGCGCGCGCGCAGGGGTATAAAGTCGACATCGAACTTTTTGGGTGGATTACACTACTTCCGCTACTTACTATACGTATGCAATAGAGAAAGTAAGAATCTGATATTATGTACTCATATGACCTTCTCTGCTTTGTACTAACTATTCTTACAAGCTCTTACACCTCCACATACTTCATGTTAATAGAGATGAGGATTTGTACAAATTGTCTAACTGCTAATTTTCTTATGGGTGCAAGGGGAAAATGGCAATATAGTAGGCTCATACCGCTAGTCAAATCTTGCAAACCTCTGTAATTCCGGTCTCTTTGCACGGCTAACACATATAATAGAGAATAACGACCTTGCGTTTGAGTAAAGTATAAGTATTGCAGAGCTCACACAATGAACAAGGAGTATCTTCGAAATGGTTCACCCCACAAAAATGCATTTGGACATAAATTGTTTGTTTTAACGAGATTTAGATTTTTGGGTAGTAAGATTTGGTCTAACTCTTAGGTTTACCAGTTATGCATTGTCGTCAAGACTAAAGAGGACTACTTGGCCTATAGCGAAAAAATTCATAATATGTATTTCATCTGCATGAAAATGCCCTAAAAGTATAGCATATTAAAAATATCTTCTAAGTCATTTTCAGAAAGTCAAAGTTTTCGAAACAATTTCTACTTAAAGGATAGTTCAGGATGGAGGAATTTTCTTCGAAGTCTTCGTGCCTAATCCTTAAATGGTATTAAACATAAACACCAAGTTTTTCCTTTTCATTTTCATTTCATTTTCATTTATGCCGTTCAGTCTCATCCACGGGTACACAATGTATGTACACACACGCATTCACAGACACACACAGACGCAGGAGCACAGTGACACACAGACAGATACCCAAACCCACACATGCACACAGATATACACACATACACGTAAAAAGGGACGTTTTTCTAAAATGGGTTTTTGGATTCAGGGGGCCACAAAACATATATTTCTGGTGAAGTCTCAACATTGTTATTTTGGGTCTAATGCGATACTTCCCCTGCTTACCATGTAGAGAAAAGAAAGTAAAGGATATGTTGAAAATAATTAGTAGAGCCAGCCACAATTTGTAGTACCGTATCCTGTGTAGGAGTGTGAGTTATGCCGTGAGTGTGTTCGGCCAGACAGACAGAGAGGCCAGCCATCAGCACTGAACCAAACTGCCCCATGCACACGCTAACGTGACTAAGAATTGTGGCTTTAATAACTAGCTACTAAACTATTCTCAGTTTTTGAACCCTTGCCTAGACACAAAGGCTACTCGTCGACTAAGCAGCTCTGTAGTGTCTAAAGTAAGTAACTTTCCTTTGAGCAAGCATACTGTCTTTCTGGCACAGCTATACCCCACGAAATTATTTATTTTGTAGTGTTTAACGCCCGCTTTTACTACATACGGCACCGCAGGCGGTGACACTCATGATACATGGAATGGAGATGGAGGCACACAAACAAACACACACACACACACACACACACACACACACACACACACACACAAACACGAACACACGCACGCTACGTATTAGAAAAACTAATAACCTAATTTTTAGCTTTAAAACAATAGGTGATCTGTTTCCAGTGTTACAGTCCTTGCTAGAGAGGGAGGTGAGCTTATCCGTCGACTAGGCAGCTCTCGAATGCACATGGGAGGTTTCCTTTCCTTTGAGCAAGCATCCTGGTAATCTTTCTGACACGCTCATACCCCACGAAACCTAAAACCACTCCCGAAAGACGAGAGGCAAAGGAATGAAAGAGAAAAAATGGAAATTATAAATATGTGCACAATAAAACCACTTCAGTACTCGCTACCGCAGAGGGAAAAAGCGAAAACCCAAAAGGGTGAGTGGTAGTCGGCGGGAATTGAACCGGACACCTCCCAAATGCAAGGCTCACAACTTTCCACGGAGTCATGTCGCTCGGATACCATTCAGTTAGTGCCATGATGCAACTGATTTAATTCCTATACTTGTACCTTTATTTTCAATTCTAATGTATATATCTATGGTTACCATGTTATTTTATGGACATGTAGGACCAATGGGAAAGAATCTGATGTGTTGCACTCACATGACTTTCCCCACTCTTGTACTAACAATTCTTACACACTGCTATTCTTCTGTCTTGTCTTCTGTCTTGTTCATGTTAGTTGAGATAAGCATTAGTAGAAATTACCGTGCCGGTTTTTGTTTGCATGTGCAACGGGAATGTGGCAATAGAGTAGGCTTTGAGTGATAGCCTGTTGTTTTAAATATTTGGAAGTTGCTTTCTCTTCGCACGGTTAACATATAAAATAAATTAATAGCTATAATGAAAGTATAATACTAACTATAATACTAACAGCATAATAAGAATATATATTCAAATTACATCTCATGATACATCTACATCTCTACATCATCAAGGACACCAGGCGCGGAAATCCAGAATCCACTGGATACAGCGTCAATAAATAAACCAACAACAACAATACATTAATGGCGATGTTTCATTTGAGAGAAATGTAAGTGCTCCAAAACCTCGAACTAGAAACAAGGAATATGTCCGGAATGGTTCACCCTAAAATAAAGCTTATTCAGACATAAATTGTGTAATTTAGCAATGGAAATATCTCAAATATGGCACTGAAATCAAAGTCGATATAGCCATTCTCAAGAAAATATTTTCGAATAATGTTACATGGAAAGCGTAGTTTAAGGTGAACCAATTTACTTCACAATCTTCGTCTGACCTTCTTGAAAGACATTATACCTAAATACCAATTTTGTTTTTAATCGAATTTTCGTTTTTGAATATCGCTGTCCACAGACTGACTGAAACACACATAGAAAGACCCACACACGCACCTTTTTCTAAAAGTCTGACGTGTCGTACTATCATGACTTACTCTACTCATGTATTCACCATTTATGTTAACTAGTATTCTTCTGTCTTCTTCAGGTTAGTTCTGATAAACATGTACAGAAACTATCCTGCTCGCTTTCTTGCACGTGCAAGGGAATATGGCATTACAGTAGGCTTTGGGCGATAGTCTACTGTTTTAAATATTTCAAAGTTCCGTTCTCTTTACACGGTTGACATATCAAAAAAATGAATGGCGATGTTTCATTTGACAGAAGTGTAAGTTCTCCAACACTTACACAAATAACAACGAATATCTCCGATATGGTTCACTCTACAAAAACATTTGTTAAGACATAAATTGTGTATTTAGACATGATCTTCATTGTTTAAGGAGTAAAATTTTTCCGTTGGAAAAAAAGTTGGTAATTAAGTTTACCACTGAAACTACAACTTGCATGGAACATATTTCGTAAAAGTTGTTTTCTCCAAAGTAGCTCTTAACTATTTTGATTAATATGCCACGTGTTTAAGATATTTTTATAATAAATTAAGTGATTATTCTGAATATTCTTGATATAGCCCAAGTAGTTGTGTTGCTCTGGATGAGTTTGTATAACTGGTAAACCGTAGAAGATAGACCACGTCATACCATACGAAAAAGTAGAACTTGAGGTAACACACAATTTAAGTCGAAATAATTTGTTTTACAGTGAGCCGCTTAGAAAATACTCCTTGCTATTTGTGTGAGTTTGGCAATACTTACGCTTTTCTAAAATGGAAGGGCTTAATTAACTTTGATACGTCTTTTTTCCCATATGTCCCTTGTACCTAGTAGCCAATATAGAATAAAATAGTTTCTCCAAATATTTATCTTCAGAAACATGTAGAAAATACAGGAATCAGTGTATTTGAGAATACTTAATACGAGAGTGGAAAAGTCGTCTGAGGCATTACATCCGATGTTTACTTTCCCTACTACGTATAGTAAGTAGAGGAGGTATTCTATTCCATCTCGAAGATCGACGTCAAGATTTCACCGCAAATATTTTTTAATGTCTCCTGAACCAAAAAATCTGCTCCACTCACTTGACATTCTCTGCTCTTATACTAACCATTGCTACAAACTCTCATTCCTATATGTTCTTCATGTTACTTAAGATAAACGTTTGCACAAATTATTTTATTGCTTAATTTCTTGTAAGTGCAAGGGGAGTATTAGAATGCCGTAGGCTTTGTGCGATAGTCAAATCTCTTAAACCTTTGAAATTCCGTTCTCTGTGCACACGTAATGTATAAAAAGTAAACAACGATATTCCATTTCAGAATATCGTAATCTGGCAATGATTTATACCAGCATTCTTCTCTACGCACGTGTGCATATTTATACGTTGTTTGTCAGTTTTGCGGTATGAGAGAGGAGCAGTATGACCTCACTCACATTCTGCTTAGCGTTATCCTACCCAGACAAGTTGTAAACACCTCAGAGACCAGGAATTGAATTTAGAGTGACCATGAATGTTATCTATTGAAAGTAAGATGAATTTCAAGTTTTTGTAATAGTATCAGTAATAATATTAATATTAATAATAATAATAATAATAATAATAATAATAATAATAATAATAATAATAATAATAATAATAATAATAATAATAATAATAATAATAATAATAATAATAATAATAATAATAATAATAATAATAATAATAATAATAATAATAATAATAATAATAATAATAATAATAATAATAAGAAGAAGAAGAAGAAGAAGAAGAAGAAGCAGAAGGAAATATTCGCTGCAGAATTCCTCTGCTGTAGAGTTACTGAAACAATGTCAGTATTGCGCAATAGCCTCCATTGTATAACTACTTGTTGGATTTCTTATGCTTTCGCCCTATTGGGGAACGGAAGAAGCAAGTGGTGCAATTGACGAACTCCTTGAACTTCAGCCGGTTCTAACACTGTCAACATTGTAACAAGAGTATAACCTAACGAAAAATTTGATGTGTTGCACTCACATGACTTTCTCTACACTTGTACTAACCATTCTTACAAACACTTATCTTCTTCGTGTTAGTTAAAATAAACACTTTTACAAATTATCTTATAGCTTATTTCCTTGTAGGTGGAACGGGAATGTTAGAACACAGTAGGCTTTGTGCGATAGTCAAATGTTTTAAAGCTTTGAGATTTTGTTGTCTTTGCACACTTATCATATAAAAAAATAAACAACGATGACACATTTCACGAAAGTTCTAAGTTTTCCGAAACTCACACACATAAAAAGGAAAATCTCTGAAATGGTTCACCCTTCAGGAAAATTTATTGAGACATAAATTGTGTAATTTAGCACCGTCTACATTTTGTGTACAGTATGATTTGGTCTACCTCTAACGTTTTACAGCTATGCAAAAGTCGTCCAGAGTAAATACGACTACAGCCGCTATAGCCAGAAAATTCAAGATATACATTTCACTTGTCATAAAAATATCTCAAACATAATGACATTTTAATCAAAATCGTTAGAGCCATTTTCAAGAAAATCAAAATTTTCGAAAAATGTTAAATGTAAAGGGTAGTTGAGAGTGGGGCTATTTTCTTCGAAATCTTCGTGTCGCATCCTTGAAAGACATTAAACATAAACACTAACTTTGGTTTTTAAGCGACCTTTCGTTTTTGAGTTATGCTGTTCACAGACTGACACACAGACACACACACACACACGGATCTTTTTCTAAAAATGCTTTTTCTTTTTTTTTTTTTTTTTTTTTTTTTTTTTTTTTTTTTTTTTTTTTTTTGTTTGGATTCAGGAGGCCCCAAAACATATATTTCCGGTGAAATCTCGCCATCGAATTTTTGGGTGGAATACAATACTTCCCCTACTTACCAGTAGAGAAAGTAAAAACGACTTAGTATGTTGTGAACTGCCTCAGCGTAAAAATCAACACAGCGTAATTTGAAAACCTGTATACATTTGTCGGGCAGGGATGATTTTGTCAGAGATATTACATCTTTGGCACCAAAATACATGTTTTCCACAGGAAGAAATACCTTTGGATCCCTGTATTCAACTTTATCTATTTCAGTGGAATTCAAATGTTCAAGCTTAATGACGCAGTCAAGGATACTTCGCAATACTGTGAGTGTGTGTGCGCGCGCGCGCGTGTGTGTGTGTGTGTTTTTGTGTGTCTGTGTTTCTGTGTATCTGTGTGTCAGGGTTTGGACAGCGTAAATCAAGACCGAAAGCTCGGTCAAAAACCAATGTTGGTATTTAAGTTTAATGTTTTTCACTTAGGCAACATGGAGATTTTGAATGGAACGCTTTACATGGAACATTTTTCGAAAATGTTTGTTTTGTTAAAGATGGCTGTATCGAGTTTGATTAAAGTTCCATGTTTTACATATTTGTATGACAAATGTAATTTATATCTTGAATTTTCTGGCTATAGCCGCTCTAGCGGTGATTACTCTGAATGACATGCATAACAAGAAAACCTGAAGAGATAGAGCAATTTTTTTTTTTTAAATATAATAAAGAAACTAGAGTGAACCATTTCGGAGATATTCCTTGTGCTTTGTTCGAGGTGTCGGAGAACTTACACTTCTGTCAAAGCAAACATCGACATTCGACTGTTAGTATGTTAACTCTGCAAACAGATCGGAAATTCGAAAGCTTTTAAACATTTGACTATCGCTCAAAGTCTACCATATTACAGTTCCACGTGCAAGAACACGAGAAATATAATTACTACAAAAGCTTATCTCACCTAACACAAGAAAGATAGAAGAATGCGGTTTTTTTAAGAATGGTTAGTACAAAAGTGGGGGAATTGATGTGAGTGTAACTCATCAGACGTTTATAAAGGTTCCGTGTGTGTGTCTGTTCGTGTGTGGAGAGCGTAATTCAAAAGCGAAAAGTCTGTTAAAAACCACAGTTGACGCTTAAGTTTAGTGTCTTTCAAGTACGCAACACGGAGATTTTGAAGAAAATTGCTTCACTTTAAACCACGCTTTCCATGGAATATTTTTCGAAAATGTTTATTTTCTTGAAAATGGCTATATTGAATTTGATTTCCGTGCCATATCCTTGAGATATTTTTATAATGGATGTAATGTGTGTCGTGAATTTTGTTGCTATAGTCCTTGTGGTCGTATTTACACTGGAATACTTTTGCATAACAGTTAAACCCTAAGAGTTAGAGCAAATGCTACTCTACCCAAAATATAGATCTTGATAAAATACACAATTTATATGTGTGTAAATTATTATACAAAAAGAATGGGGAACCGTTTCAGAGATATTCCTTGTTATTTTTGTAAGTGTTGCAGAACTTACACTTCTGTCAAATGAAACATCGCCATTCATTTTTTCTATGTGAACCGTGCAAAGAAAACGGAACTTTGAAACATTTCAAACATTTGACTATCGCTCAAAGCCTTCTATGTCTGGCCCCGTTGTGCGTTTGGTAGAGCACCTGCCTGCTGTGCTAGGGGTCCCGGGTTCGATTCCCAACAGGGGGTAGGAATTTTTCTCCAGCCAGGATTACTCCTAATGCTTTCCTGAGTCTGGAGTCTGCAACTATGAATGAAAGTGTGAATTCAATGCATAAACCCCACTGTTAAGTGAGTAAAATCCAATAGTCAAGGACGCCGATATGACCTCTGCAGTTACAGGCGGGATATGAATGGAACAATAAAAAAAGCCTACTATATTCCCATATTCCGGTCACACGTGCCAGAAAACGAACAAGATAATTCTGCAATCTTAACAAACACGAAGAAGATAGAAGAGTACTAATTTGTGAGAATATTTAGTACAAGAATAGAAAAAGGCACAAGAGTGCAACACTTCAGGCTTTCAGAAAGAGGTGTGTGTGTGTGTGTGTGTGTGTGTGTGTGTGTGTGTGTGTGTGTGTGTGTGTGTTTGTGAGTGGGAGGTTGTGAGCGTGCCCGTGTATGGGTGTGTGTCTATGTATCTGTGTGTCCGATATTTAAGTTTAATGTCTTTGAAATATGCAACACGAAGATTTTGAACAAAATTGCTTCACCTTAAACCACGCTTTGCATGGAAGATTGTTTAGAAAACGTTTATTTTATTGAAAATTCCTATATCGAAATTGATTAAAATGTCATATTCTTTATATATTTAGCTGACAAATAAATTGTATATCTTTAATTTTCTAGCTGTAGTCACTCTAGTCGTATTTACTGCCGATGAGCTTGACATAACTGGAAAACCCTAAGAGATACAGTAAATTGTATTCTACACAATTTGTAGATCCTGCTAAGATATACAATTTATGTCTCAATAAACTCTTCTTGTAGAGTGAACCATTCAGACATATTCCTTCTTTTTTAATCGAGGTGTTGAAAAAACCTAAACTTTTCTCAAAGTATACGTCGCCATTCATTTTTATATATGTTAACCGTGCAAACAGAATGGAATTTTGAAACATTTAAAACATTTGTCTATCGCTCAAAACCTACTATATTTCCATATTTCCGTTGCACCTGCAAGATAATTCCTGCAAAGTTTATCTCAACTAACACGAAGAAGATAGAAGAATACGAATTTGTAAGAATATTTAGTACAATAGTAGAGAAAGGCACAAGAGTGCAACACTTCAGGCTTTTAGAATCATGTCTATGTGTCTGTGTGTGTGTGTCTATGTATCAGTGTGTCTTTCAGTCTGTGGACAGCATAACTCAAAAACGAAAAGTCGGTTAGAAAACAAAGTTGGTAAGTTAGGCTTGACGTCTTTCAAGTATGCGGCATGAAGATTGTGAAGAAAATTCCTTCACCTTAAACTACCCTTTCCAGGTACCATTTTTCGAAAATGTTTATTTTTTGGAAAATTGCTCTAACGATTTTGATTACAGTGCCATACTTTCATATATTTTTATGACAAATGAAATTTACATCTTGAATTTCTTTCTAGTTGTCCCTGTAGCCGTATTTACCCGGGAAACCTTTGCCATAACTGGTAAACCCTAAGAGATAGAACACATTTTACTCTACAGACAATGTAGATCTTGCTAAAATACACAGTTTATGTCTAAAAAAATTGTCTTTAATTGTGAACTATTTCGGAGATATTGCTTGTCTTTTGTGTGAGGTTTTGGAGAACTTGCACTTCTGTCAAATAAAACATCGTGTTTCATTTTTTGTCTGTGAACCCTGCAAATAGAACGGAAGCCACGTGAGTCTAAATAAACAGATTTTTAGAAAAAAGTCCGTATGTGTGTGTCTGTGTATGTGTGTTTGTACGTCTGTGGACAGCGTAACTCAAAAACGAAAAGTATGTTAAAAACCAAGGCTGGCATTTAAGTTTAATGTGTTTCAAGTACGCAATATGGAGATTTTGAAGAATATTTGTAAACCTTAGACCACGCTTTTCATGGAACATTTTTCGAAAATGTTTAGTTTCTTGAGAATGCCTTTATCGATTTTGATTACCTTTGAGATATATTTATGACAAATGAAATACATATCTTTAATTTTCTTGCTATAGCCCCTGTAGTTGTATTTACTCGGAATGAATATTGCATAACTTGTAAACCCTAAGAGATAGAGCAAATTGTACTGTACACTAAGTGTAGATCTTACTAAAATACACAATTAACGTCTCTTTTTTTGTAGGGTGAACCATTCCGCAGATATTCGTTATTGTTTGTATAAGTGTTGGAGAACTTACACTTCTGTCAAATGAAACATCGCCATTCATTTTTTTTATATGTCAACAGTGCAAAGAGAGCGGAGCTTTGAAGCATTTTAAACAATAGACTACCGCCCAAAGCCTACTGTAATACCATATTCCCTTGCACGTACAAGAAAGCTAGCAGGATAGTTTCTGTACATGTTTATCTTGACTAACAGGCAGAAGACAGAAGAATACGAGTTTATATAAATGATCAATACATGAGTAGAGTAAGTGATGAGAGTGCGACACGTCAGACTTTTAGAAAAAGGTGCGTGTGTGGGTCTTTCTATGTGTGTTTCTGTCAGTCTGTGGACAGCGTTACTCAAAAACGAAAATTCGGTTAAAAACCAAAATTGGTATTTAGGTATAATGTCTTTCAAGAAGGTGACAAGGAGATTCTGAAGAAAATACGCTTTCCATGGAACATTTTTCCAAAATGCTTCTTTTCTTGAAACCCGCTCTATTGATTTTGATTGGAATGCCACATCTTTGAGATATTTTAATGACAAATGAAATGTATATGCTGCATTTTCTTGCTATACTTCCTGTAATATTATTTACTCTGGATGACTTTTGCATAACACGTAAACCTCAAAATATAGAGCAAATTTTGCTGCTTAAACAATGTAGATTTTGCTAAAATAAACAATTATGTCGGCACAAAAATGTTTTTGTAGAGTGAACCATTTCGGAGATATTCCTTATTATTTGCGCAAGTTTTGGAGAACATACACTCATGTCAAATGAAAGATCGCCATTCATTTTCTTATATGTGAACCGTGCAAAGAGAACGGAACTGTGCAGTAATTAAAACATTTGACTATTGCTCAAACCCTACTATATTCCCATATACCCGTTTCAAGTGCAAGAAAACGAGCAAGATATTTTCTGCAAATGTCTATCTCAACTAACACGAGGAAGATAGAATTCGAATTTATAAGAATGGTTAGTACAGGAGTAGGGAAAGGAACATGAGTGCAACAATCAGACTTTAAGAAACAGGTCTGTTTGTGTGTGTGTGTGTGTGTGTGTGTGTGTGTGTGTGTGTGTGAGTGTGTGTGTGAGTGTGTGTGAGTGTGTGTGCGTGAGTGTGTATCTACTTGTTAGTCTGTGGACAGCATAACTCAAAACCGAAGAGTTGTATAAAAACCAAAGTTGGTATTTAGGTTTAATGTCCTTTAAGCGTGCAACAAGAAGTTTGTGAAATAAATTACTTCACCTTAAACTACGCTTTCCACAGAACATTTTTCGAAAATGCTTATATTCTTGAAAATGGCTCCATCGCTTTTAATTAGAATGCCAGACATTTTTATGACAAATGAACTCTATATCTTGAATTTTGTGGCTATAGCATCCGTAGTGGTATTTACAGTGTATGATCTTTGGATAACTGGTAAAGTCTAAGAGATCAGGCAAATGTCACTCTACACAAAATGTGGATCTCACTAAAATACACATTTTATGTCTTAGTAAATTCTTTTGTAGAGTGAACCATGTGGGAGATATTCCTTGTTATTTGTGTAAGTTTTGGAGAACTTACACTCATGTCAAATGAGACATCAGCAATCATATTTTATATGTGTGGCGTATATCTTAAATGGAACATTTTTCCAAAAATGATTATTTTCTTGAAAATGGGTCTATCGATTTTCATTAAAATGCCATATGTTTGAGATATTTTTGTGACAAACGAAGTGTATATCTTGAATTTTCTTCCTATCGCCCCTCATGTCGTATTTACACTTGATTCCTTTTGCATAACTGGTACCTAAACCCTAGAAGATAGAGGAAATGTTATAGCTTGTTTAGGGTGTAAGTTTTAGAGAACTAACGCTTCAGTCGAATGAAACATCGCCATTCAATTTTTTTATGTGCGAACACTGCAAGGAGCTTTGAAACATTTAAACCATTTGACTATCGCTCAAACCCTACTATATTACCATATTCCCGTTGCACGTGGAAGAAAACGAACAGGATAATTTATGGGTATGTTTATCTCAACTAACGCGAAGAAGATAGAAGGATATGAATTTGTAAGAACGGTTAATACAAGAGTAAAGAAAGGCCAAAGAGTGGAGGATATCAGACCTTTAGAAGCAAGTCTGTATGTGTGTGTGTGTGTGTATGTGTGTGTGTGTGTGTGTGTGTGTGTGTGTGTGTGTGTGTGTGTGTGTGTGTGTGTGTGTGTGTGTGTGTGTGTGTGACGGTCTCAACTAACACGAAGAAGTTAGAAGAATACGAATTTGTCACAATGGTTAGAACAAAAGTAGAGAAAGTCATGTGAGGGTATAAAAAAAGCTTTTTACAAAAATGTTCATGTGTGTTTCTGTGTATGTGTGTGTCTGTCAGTCTGTGGACAACATAACTCAAAAACGAGAAGTAGTTTAGAAAACAAAGCTAGTATTTAAGTTTAATGACTTTTACGTATGCAATACGGAGATTTTGAAGAAAATTGCCTCACCTTTAACCAAGCTTTACATGGAACATTTTTCGAAAATGTTTATTTTGTTGAACATGTCTGCATTGAGTTTGATTAAACTACCATATGTTTTACATATTTGTATGACAAATGTAATTTATATCTTTAATTTTCTTGCTATAGCCCCTGTAGTCGTATCCACTCTGGGTGACTTTTTCATAACTGGTAAACCCAAAGCGATAGAGCAAATTTTACTATGCAAACAAGGTATATCTTGCTAAAATACACATTTTATGTACATATATTTGTGTTTTAGGGAACTTACACTTCTGTCAAATGAAACATCGCCTTTCATTTTTTTATACGTGAACCCTGCAAAGAGAACGGAGCTTTGAAATATTTAAAACATCTGACTGTCGCTCAAAGCCTACTATATTACCATATTCCCGTTGCAAGTGCACGAAAACAAGCAAGACAATTTCTGCAAACTTTTATGTCAACTAACACGAACTAACGCTCTAATGATTTTGGTTAGAATGTCACATCTTTGAGATAGTTTAATGACAAATGAAATGTATCTGTTGTATTTTGTTGCTATAGTTCCTGTAGTCTTAATTACTCTGGATGACTTTTTCATAACATGTAAACCTCAACAGATAGAGCAAATTTTACTGCTTAGACAATGTAGATTTTGCTAAAATACACAATTTTTGTGTGACCAAATGCTTTTGTAGTGTGAACCACTTCGGAGATATTCCTTATTATTTGTGTACGTTTTGGAGAACTTACACTCATGTCAAATGAAAGATCGCCATTCATTTTTTATATGTGAACCGTGCAAAGAGAACGGAACTTTGAAACATTGAAAACATTTGACTATCGCTCAAAGTATGCTATACCCCCATATTCCCGTTACTCATGCAAGAAAACCAGCAAGATAATTTCTGCAAGTATTTATCTCAACTAACACGATGAAGATAGAATTCGAATTTATAAGAATGGTTAGTACAAACGTAGAGAAAGTCATGTGAGTGTAACAAAACAGATTATTAGAAAATTATGCTTGGGTGTTTCTGTGCATGTGTGTGTGTCTGTCTGTGGACAGCATAACTCAAAAACGAAAATTTGGTTAGGACACCAAGTTAGGTTTAAAGTCTAAGGGGCGTGTCTGCTATATAAATATATAGAATGCTGTCGCCTCTGAAGTGATGCTCGTGGAGCAAGTAAAACTGTGGGAAGCGTATCTGTCCACTTTATTGAGTTGTGTGCGATTATAACTGTTTCATTTTGCGATGCAGAAGTTCAACTGTTCCATTGCTTTGCGGATGATAGGAGTTGTATGTTTAAGTTTCACACCACAAAGTTCTGAAAGTTTCTTGCCAAGGTGACTTTCAAATTGTGTTCCTTGACCTGCAATTAAAGTGCTTTTAACTCCAAAACGAGCTATCCAGTGATCATAAAATGTTTCATCTGTAATGTTTTGCATTGATATACCTTCCATCCATTTAGTGTAACGATCTATACAAGTGAGCCAGTAGCATAGCCTGTTTTTCTGCTGCATTTTTAAGGTACCGTGGATAAAAACTAACATTGCCTAAGAACAAACGAAGATCACGAATTGTTTCTGGTAGCTTATAGTTAAGAATCACTTTCACTTTATTTGGTAGAGGTCTGCAAACTTCACTGGCGATTAAATGTCCTAAAAATTCCAGTTGTTCTACACCAAATACTGATTTAGAGACGTTTAAGTGGAGTCTTTCAAAGTCCGTTAAATTCATACAATGCAAATGGAGTTATTGTTGATGTTTTTGGCTTATCTTCATCGGCTACTGGAATCTGGAAGTATGCCTTGAAGAGACCAGTTTTATTAAATAACTTTTTTCCTCTCAATATATGTTGAAAATTTCAATCCGAGATATTGGGTATCGATCAGGGATAGTTTGAACATTCGGCCGTCTATAGTCACCACATGGTCGGAAAGTTCCATCTTTTTTAGGACTATATGCAGGGGACTAGCCCATTGAGATTTTGATGCCAGAATAATTCCATCATCTTCCATGAGCTGGAATTCCTGTTAGGCAATAGTATATTCCCATAGAAAGAAAACGAGGAAGATAATTTATGCAAATGTTTGTCTCAACTAACACGAAGAAAATAGAAGAACACGAATTTTTTAGAATGGTTAGTACAAAAGTAGAGGTAGTCAGGTGAGTGTGACAGAACAGGTTTTTTGAAAAATGTCGGTGTGTGTAACTGTGTATGTGTGTGTCTGTAAGTCTGTGGACAGCATAAAACCCAAAATTCGGTTAAAAACCAAAGTTGGCGTTTAAGTTTAATGTCTTTCAATTGTGCAACTCGAATATTTTGAAGAAAATTGCTTCACCATAAACCACGCTTTGCATGGAACATTTCTTTTAGAAAACGTTCAATTTCTTGAAAATGCCTGTATCGTATTTGATTTAAGTGCAATATTTTTTATATATTTAGCTGAGAAATCAAATGTATATCTTAAATTTTATGACTGCAGTCATTCTGGTCGTATTTACCCTGTATGACCTTTGCATAACTGGAAATCCTAAGAGATAGAGCAAGCTGTATGCTACACAAGGTGTGTATCCCGCTAAAATATACAATTTTTTTCTGAATAAACTTTTTATAGAGGGCATCATTTCAGAGATATTCCTTGCTTTTGATCGAGATGTTGAAAAAACCTACACTTCTGTCAAAGGATACATCACCATTCATCTTTTAGTATCTGTTATCCGTGAAGAGAGCGGATTTTTGAAACCTTTTAAACATTTGACTATCGCTCAAAGCCTAGCTTATTCCCATTGCAGGTGCAGGAACACGAGAAATATAATTACTGCAAATGTTTATCTCGACTAACACGAAGAAGATTGAAGAATAAGCGTTTGTAAGTATGGTTAGTACGGTAGAGATTGTCATGTGAGAGCATGACAATCCCTTGTATAAAAGGGTCAGTGTGTGTGTGTTTGTGTATGTGTGTGTCTGACAGTCTGCGGAGCGCGTAACTCAAAAACGAAAAGTCTGCTAAAAACGAAATTTGGCATTTATGTTTACTGTTTTTCAAGTATGCAACACGGAGATTGTTAAGTAAATGGTTCTATGTGTCTGTGTGTGTGTGTATGTGTGTGTGTGTGTGTGTGTGTGTGTGTGTGTGTGTGTGTGTGTGTGTGTGTGTGAGCGCGTGTGTCAATGTATCTGTGTGTTAGTCTGTGGACAGCATAACTCAAAAAAGAAAAAGTCAGTTAATAACCAAATTTGGTATTAAACTTTAATGTCTTTCAAGCATGCCATACAAAGACTTTAAAGAATATTGCTCAACCTAAACTACCCTTGACATGACAAGTTTTTGGAACACTTTGATTTTCTTCAAAATGGCTATAGGGATTTTGATTAAAATACCATATGTTGGAAATATTTTTATGACAAATCAAGTGTATATCTTGAGTTTTCTGGATATAGTCCATGAAGTCCTATTTATTCTGGTAACTGGTAAAACGTAATACATAGACGAAATATTACTCTACAGAAAACCTTGCTTAAACACAAAATTTATGTCTGAATAAACTTTTTTGTAGACTGAACCATTTCGGAAATATTCCCAGTTATTTGTGAAATTTAGTACAACTTATAGTTTTGTCAAATGGACAGAAGAACACGAGATTGTAAGAATGGCTGGTACAAGAGTAGAGAAGGTCATGTGACTGCAACACATACTTTTAAAAAACGGTCCGTGTGTGTGTCTGTGTGCGCCTGTGAACTAACCCAAAAACAAAAAGTCCCTTAAAGACCAAAGTTGGTATTTATGTTTAATGTGCTTCAAGTATGCGAAATAAAGATCTTTGAGACAATTACCTATGATTTAAACTACCATTGCCTTGGAACATTTATCCAAGATGCTTATTTTCTTGAAAATGGCTCTATCGATTTGGACTAAAATGCCATATCCTCGACATATTTTAATGGCAAATGAAATGTAAATCTTGTATTTTCTGGGTATAGCCACCGTAGTCGTATTTACACTGGATGACTTTTGCATAACTGGTAAACCCTGAGAGATAGAGCAAATGCTACTCTACACAAAATGTAGATCTTGCTCAAATACACAATTTATATCTGAGGAAAGTCATTTGTAGAGTGAACCATTTCGGACATATTCCTTGTTATTTGTTCGAGGTGTTGGAAACTGAAAGGACATAACTGCATTCATTTTTTATATGTGAATTGTGAAAAGAGAACGAGATCTGTAACATTTAAAACATTTGACTATCACTCTAAGCCTACTATTCCCATATTCCGGTTGATGGTGTACGAAAACGAGCAGGATAATTTCTACAAATGTTTATCTCACCTAACACGAAGAAGATAGCAGAATACGAATTTGTTAAGAATAGTTAGCACAAGAGTTCAGGAAGTCATGTGAGTGCAGGAAAACAGATTTTTAGAAAAATGTCCGTGTGTGTGTCTGTGTATGTGTGTGTCTGTCAGGATGTGGACAGCATAACTCAAAAACGTAAAGACGGTTAGAAAACAAAGTTGGTATTTAGGTTTAATGTCTTTCAAGTATGTCACATGAAGATAGTGAAAATAATTCCTTCACCTTAAACTTCGCTTTCCATGGAAAATTTTTCGAAAATATTTATTTTCTTGAAAATGGCTCTGTCGATTTTAAATACATTGCCATACCTTTGAGATACTTTACGAACAATGAAATGAAGATCTAGAATTTTCTTGCTATAGCCCCTGTAGTGGTAATTACTCTGAATGACTTGCATAACAGGAAAACCAGAAGAGATATAGCAAATGGTACTCCACACAAGATCTTGCTAAAATACTAAATTTATATCTGAATAAATTTTTTTATAGAGTGAACCATTTCGGAGATATTGCTTGTGCTTTGCTCGAGGTGTCGGAGAACTTGCACTTCTATTAAAGGAAATATCGGCATTAATTGTTTTGTATGTTAACCCTGGAAAGAGATGGGAATTTCGAAACCTTTCAAACATTTGCCTATCGCTCAAAGCCTAGCATATTACCGTTGCACGTGCAACAAAACGAGAAATATAATTACTACAAATGTCTATCTCACCTAACACAGAGGTGATAGAAGAATGCTGTTTTGTAAGAATGATGAGTGGGGGAATTGATGTGAGTGCAACTCATCAGACCTTTATAAGGGTTCCCTGTGTGCGTCTGTGTATGTGTGTGTCAGTCTCAAAAACGAAAAGTATATTAAAAACCAAAGCTGGCATGTAAGTTTTGTGTCTTTCGAGTATGCAACACGGAGATTTTGAAGAAAATTACTTCACCTTAAACCACGCTTTCTGTGGAATATTTTTCGAAAATGCTTATTTTCTTGAAAATGGCGCTATCAATTGATTACAGTGCCATAGCTTTGAGATATATTTTTGTTAAATGAAATGTACCTATAGCATGAATTTTCTTTCTATAGCCACTTTAGTCGTATTTACTAGGGATCAATTTTGCATAATTGGTAAACCCTAAGGTATAGAGTAAATTTTACTGTACTTAAGATGTAGATCTTGCTAATTACAGAATTTATGTCTGAATACATTTTTTTAAGAGTGAACCATTTCGGAGATATTACTTGTTATTTTTGTAAGTTTTGGAGTAGTTATACCCATGTCAAATGAAACATCGCCATTCATTTTTTTATCTGTTTTCCGTGCAAAGAGAGCGGAATTTTGAAACCTTTTAAACATTTCACTATCGCTCACAGCCTAGCTTATTCCCGTTGCAGGTGCAAGAACACGAGAAATATGATTACTGCAAAGGTTTGTCTCCACTAACCTGAAGAAGATTGAAGAACACGGGTTTGTAAGAATGGTTAGTACAAAAGTAGGGGAATTCATGTGAGGGCAGCAATTCAGACTTTTATAAGGGTCAGTGTGTGTGTTTGTGTATGTGTGTGTCTCTCAGAGCCTAACTCAAAAACAAAAAGTCTGCTAAAAACGAAATTTCGCATTTCAGATTAGTGTTTTTCAAGTTTGCAATACGGAGATTGTGGAGAAAATTGCTTCACCTTAAACATCGCTTTCCAAGGAACACTTTTCGAAAATGCGCATTTTCTTAAATATGGCTCTGTCTTTTGACTTAAACGCCATATATTTGATACATTTTTACGAAAAATGAAATGAATATCTTGAATTTGCTGACTATAGCCCCTGTAGTCCTATTTACACTGGATGACCTTTGCATTAGTGTTAAACGCTAAGAGATATAGCAAATGCTACACTACCCAAAATGTAGATCTTGCTGAAGTTAACAGTTTAGATTTCAGTAAATGTTTTTTTAGAGTGAACCATTTCGGAGATATTCCTTATTATTGGTGTAAGTTTTGGAGAACTTACACTTCGGGCGTGTGAAACATCGCCATTCCTTTTTTATATTGAACCGTGCTAAGAGAACGGAACTTTGAAACGTTTAAAACATTTGACTATCGCTCAAACCCTACTACATTACCATATTCCCGTTGCACGTGGAAGAAAACGAGCACCATAATTTCTGGACGTTTATCTCAACTAACACGAAGAAGATAGAAAGATATGAATTTGTAAGAACGGTTAGTACAAGAGCAGAGCGAGTAGAAGGGGAAGTGCGATCACTGCTGTGTGTAGTTCATGTGTTCCGCCGCACAGATGGCAGCGCAACTGGTGTTGCGGTACAATGCTAATACAAACACTGTGTTTAGCAGGAGATTCACTGGAATAGTAGCAAAGGAGAAGAATAGTGTTGTTTAACAATGACTAACTCACGGATGCACATTCTGACAAACATTCACAGAAATACAAGACAATAATTTTACCACTAGAATGCAAAATTGCGTTAAAGGAGTAAAGTATAATTTCCTGTGAATGAAGAGTTAACTTTGCTGCAATAGTAGTACAGGCTATCTGTATTTTGTTCTACAGATAAAAATGTACTCACCACTGTCGAAATCAGCTGTTAGTAACTTTCGACAATTTCCGAGATGTTTTTTGCAGACTTTGATGATTGTAATTCCTTTCCTATTTCCTTCATGGAATGTAGAATTAGTTTGGGGACAAGATCCAGTAAATGTCCTCAAAACACCCAATTCCAGAAGCAACACTAATTTGGTTAACACTGTTACAACAATTGAAAAATATATCGCCTCACAAGTTACATTCATTTGAAAGTTTCTCTGCTACAGCCCTCTCTACTTGCTAAAGAACGCTATATATGTACAGACTTAGAGGGGTAAGTAAGACATAACTTGTCCGTACTAGTTTTGTGGTCTTTAGTTGTAGTTAAAAGTGATACGGAGGGGAAATATGCACACCTGCCATGGAGTAAATTAACACATGCTTTACAATCTGTTATCTTTGAACAATTGTGTACTATATAGCCACTCAAGTGATATTCCAGACATTCTTTAGCCATAACTTTCTGTGTATTTTCAGGTACATTGTTTCCCATTCTGGTATATCAGGTTCCTCAATCACAATTTTGTCCTTAATTTTGCTCTCTATATCTTCTGTAATTCCCCTATTGTGGCTCACTATTTCCTTTGCTAATAATCTAATTTGGTTGACGAATGATGTTAAAGACAGCTCTTGTCTATACTCACAATTGCCTCCAGATGATATTGCTAACTTGTTTGGAAAATAAACTGACTCTAATATGCAATTGGAGAAAATCAACTGTAGACGGATGATCGTCACAAATTAAACACCAAAAAATTGCAAAGTGTCTTTCTGTTCGGTCTTGATTTAACTTGGCTTTCAGTAGGCATTTTAGTGCATTTCTCCACAAATGTTAGGATACAGTGGGCTTTTTGCGATAGTCAGATGTTTTAAGGCTTTGAGATTCTTTTGTTTTTGCACACTTAACATATAAAAAAATGAACAACGATGACCCATTTCACGAAAGTTCTAAGTTTTCCGAAACTCACGCACATAACCACGAGTATCTCCAAAATGGTTCACACTAAAGAAAATTTACTCGGGCATAAATTGTGTATTTTAGCAATATCTACATTTTTTGTAGGGTATGATTTGGTTTATCTCTAACGGTTTACCACGTATACAAAAGTCGTCCAGAGTAAATACGACTACAGGGGCTGTAGCCAGAAAATTCAAGACATGCGTTTCATTTGCCATAAAAATATCTCAAACATATCACATTTTAATCAAAATCGTTAGAGCCATTTTCAAGAAAATCAAAATGTTCGAAAAATTTTCCATGTAAGGGGTAGTTTACGGTGGGGCTATTTTCTTCAAAATCTTTGTGTCGCATCCTTAAAAGACATTAAACTTAAATACCAATTTTGGTTTTTAACCGACTTTTCGTTTTTGAGTTATGCTGTCCACAGACTACCACACAGATACACACACGGACCTTTTTCTAAAAATGCCCTTTTTGGATTCAGGAGGCCAAAATGTTGTGTCGAATACGATGCTTACCCCTCTTGCTATACCTTGTACAGAAGGTAATAACAACAAATTTAACTTGAAAACGGTAGCTTCTCCTTTTTTCTGGTTTTGAATCCTTCCCGAGAGGAAGGAGCTTATCCGTTGGCTAGGTAGCCCTATAGTGCCTAACCTATAGTACTTAACCTGTATTGAGCAAGCATCCGGCTATCTTTCTGACACGTCCATACCCCACGAAACCCAGAATACACCAGACAGGTCAGAGGTAAAGGGATGAAAGAGAGACGATGTAAACCATATTTATTACACCATAAAAAACACGTCAGTACTCGCCTACCACCGTGGTAAAACCATGTAAAACACAAAGTAAGAGTGGGGGCCGGCGGGAACTGAAATGGAGAGCACTCAAGTGCAAGGCCCATGCCTTACCGCGGACTGATGTCGCTCGGCTACCATTGAGTTAGCACCATGATGCAACGATTTAATTACAACACAAGTACCTTTATTTTTAGCCCTAATGTATAGATCTAAGTTACCATTTTATTTAATGGAAATTTTGGACACAACGCTAAAAAATCTTGAGCACTCAATAACATTCTCTACTCTTGTACTAACCATTCTTACAGCCTCTTTCTTATTCCTGATCTTATTCGTGTTACTTGAGAGAAACATTCGCAGTAAATATCTTACTCCTTATTTCCTGTAGGTGTGCAAGGGGAATATTAGAACACAATGGCTATGAGCGAGAGTCAACTCTTTTAAAACTCTGATATTCGGCTGTCTTTGCAAGGCTAAGACATAAAAAAAGAAGCACGATCTTCCATTTGAAGAATGTTTAAGTATTTAAAAATTCAAACGACTAACGAGGAATATCTCCGAAATGGTTCACTTACAAAAATATTTATCCAGGTATAAGTTGTGTGCTCTTGGACGATCTACATTATTTTTACAGGAGAACTTTGTCTATGTCTTAAGGTATACCGGTCATGCAGAAGCCATACAGAGTAAACGGGTCTATATAGGCGTCGGTCAGGGTATCTGAGCTGGCCTACTAATCCCAAGGTCGCGGGTTGAAATCCGGCCCACACCGATGGTTCTAAAGTGTGCCTAAAAACTACACCTCCATGTCAGTAGATTCACTGGCATGTTACAGAAGTCCTGAGACACACTACCGACCTTGTTATGATCCAGGGATTTGACAGCGTCGTTAAATAACAAAATCATATCAACTTTAATTTTCTCTACGTAGGCTATAGCCGGAAAATTCAAAACAAATATTTGATTTAACAGAAAAATATTTTAGACATATGACATTTGAGTCACAATAGTAACAGCGAATTTCTAAAAAATGAAATGTGTCAAAAAATGTTCTATCTAAATGTTAGCTTAATATGGAGGTATTTTACTCAAAAGTCTTCGTATCGAATTCCTAAAAGATATTAAACTTAATTACAAACTTTGCTTTTTAACCGATTTTTACTTTCGCTACTGTAAGTAGGCGAAGTATTGTTTTCCACCCAAAAATTCGATGTCGAGATCTCTGTCCACAGAGTGACAGACAGACAGACCGACACACACACGGACCCTTTTCTAAAAATACTTCGTTTTTATTCGAGGGTGTCAAAACATATTCCCATTCAAATCTCGGCATGGATATTTTGGTTGTCGTGCAGTACTTCCTCTGGTTGTCGTGCAGTACTTCCTCTACTTGCCAGTACACAAAATAAAAATGTGTAACGATGTTCCATTTGACAGAAGTGTAAGTTCTCGATCACTCACACAAATAACAAAAAATATCTCCAAAGTGGTTAACTCTACACAGGACATACATTTTTGTTTTAGCAAGCTGAACAGTTATTGTATAGTAAGAATTGTTCTATCTGTTACGGCTTACTACTAATATAAACGTTATCCAGAGTAAACAGGACTGCTTGGTCTACACCCATTTACCATAAAAATGTCTCAAACATATAGAACTTAAATCAAAATCACTAGAGCTATTTTCAAGAAAATCAGTGATTTCGTAAAATGTTTCATCTAAAGGGTAGTTTAGGGGGAGGAATTTTCTTCAAAAATCTTCGTGTTGCATCACTGAAAGACACTAAGTTTAAATACCAACTTTGGTTACTACCCGACTATAGTAAAATGTTTTAAAGCCTTCAAATACCGTTCTGTGTACACGGCTAACGTAGAAAAAAATGAATAACGATGTTCCATTTAACAGAAGTAAACGTTACCCAAAGCTCACACAGTTAGCAATGAATGCTTCCGAAATGATTTACTCTACAAAAGGTGTATTTAGACCTAATTTTTGTGTTTATCAAGATCCACAGTTTTTGCAAAATAAGATTTCCACTGTCTCTTACGGTTTACTGGTTACGCATAAACCATACAGAGTAGGGTGGTCTGCATCGGCGTCGGTGTGGGCGGTTCAGTTGGTTAGACGCTGGCCAAATAATCCCAAGGTCGCGAGTTCAAATCCATGCCAGGTCGACGGTTATTAAGTGTGCTTAAAAACGACAGCTACGTCACAGTACATTTACTGACATATAAAAGAACTTCAGCAGAAAATTGCGACATACTTGCGGTGCTGATGTGACCGTATGAATTGATAGCGTAGTTAAATAACAAAATTGTTTTAATTTTGATTTTTTCTACGCAGAAAATTCAAAACACACATTTCATTTGCCAGAAAACTATGTCAAACATATGGCATTTTAGTTACAATAGCAAGAGATAATTTCGAAAAAATTAAAATATTGACAAATTTTCCATGTAAAGCAGGCGTGTCAAACAGCACTCACCAGGTGTAAACATATTCCCCTATTTTCCCTCCCTTCAAATCGGAAAACGATAAAGACAAAGCGAAAACCGGTTCTACTAGCGCGTGCTACTGCACTTAAGGAGGGGTGGACTCCTCTCTTCACACCCTGGGAGTGATGTTTGACAGGCCTGATGTAAAGGGTGGCTTAGGGTGGAGTAGTTTTCGCCAGAATCTTCGTATCGCATTCTTAAAAGATAATCGTCTTTGATTAACGCTGTCCACAGATTGACACCCACTCACACACACTCACAAACACTGAGACACACACACACACAAACTCACACACACACACTCACACACACACTCACACACACACACTCACACACACACAAACTCACACACACACTCACACACACACACAAACTCACACACACACACACAAACTCACACACACACACAAACTCACACACACACACACAAACTCTCACACACACACACACACACACACACACAAACTCACACACACACACACACTCACACACACACACACACACACACACTTACACCCACACACCGACGCGCGCGCAGGGGTGTAAATTCGACATCGAACTTCTTGGGTGGATTACACTACTTCCGCTACTTACTATACGTATGCAATAGAGAAAGAAAATATCTGATATTATGTACTCATATGACCTTCTCTGCTTTGTACTAACTATTCTTACAAGCTCTTACACCTCCACATACTTCATGTTAATAGAGATGAGGATTTGTACAAATTGTCTAACTGCTAATTTTCTTATGGGTGCTAGGGGAAAATGGCAATATAGTAGGCTCATACCGCTAGTCAAATCTTGCAAACCTCTGTAATTCCGGTCTCTTTGCACGGCTAACACATATAAAAGAGAATAACGACCTTGCGTTTGAGTAAAGTATAAGTATTGCAGAGCTCACACAATGAACAAGGAGTATCTTCGAAATGGTTCACCCCACAAAAACGCATTTGGACATAAATTGTTTGTTTTAACGAGATTTACATTTTTGGGTAGTAAGATTTGGTCTATCTCTTAGGTTTACTAGTTATGCATTGTCGTCAAGACTAAAGAGGACTACTTGGCCTATAGTGAAAAAAATTCATAATATGTATTTCATTTGCATTAAAATGCCCTAAAAATATGGCATATTAAACAATATCTTCAAAGCCATTTTCAGAAAATCAAAGTTTTCGAAACAATTTCTACTTAAAGGTTAGTTCAGGATGGAGGAATATTCTTCGAAGTTTTTGTGCCTAATCGTTGAGTAGTAGTAAACTTAAACACCAATTTTTTCCTTTACATTTCGTTTTGAATTTATGCCGTTCAGTCTCATCCACGGGTACACAAAGTATGTACACACACGCATTCACAGACACACACAGACGCAGGAGCACAGTGACACACAGACAGATACCCAAACCCACACACGCACACAGATAGACAAACATACACGTAAAAAGGGACGTTTTTCTAAAATGGGTTTTTGGATTCAGGGGGCCACAAAACATATATTTCTGCTGAAATCTCAACATTGATATTTTGGGTCGAATGCAATACTTCCTCTACTTGCCATACGTCGAAAAGAAATTAAACGTTATGTTGAAAATAATTAGTAGAGCCAGCCACAATTTGTAGTACCGTATCCTGTGTAGGGGTGTGAGTTATGCCGTGAGTGTGTTCGGCCAGACAGACAGAGAGGCCAGCCATCAGCACTGAACCAAACTGCCCCATGCACACGCTAACGTGACTGAGAATTGTGGCTTTAATAACTAGCTACTAAACTATTCTCAGTTTTTGATCCCTTGCCTGGACACAAAGGCTACTCGTCGACTAAGCAGCTCTGTAGTGCCTAAAGTAAGTAACTTTCCTTTGAGCAAGCATACTGTCTTTCTGGCACAGCTATACCCCACGAAATTATTTATTTTGTAGTGTTTAACGCCCGCTTTTACTACATACGGCACCGCAGGCGGTGACACTCATGATAGGTGTGCAATGGGAATGTGGGAATCTACGGGCTTTGTGCGAGAGTCAAGTCATCAAAACTCACACAAATCAGAAGTCATATTTCCGAAATAGTGAGCGCTATAAGAAAAATAGTTTACATAAATGGTGTGGCTTAACACTAACTATATTTTTTGTGCAGTGAGACCTTTTCTGTTCTGCTATGCATCAGTCATCCAGAATAAGCAGGTCTACGTAGGCTATAGCCAGAAAACTCAAAACACATTTCATTTGCCACCAAAATCTCTCAAACATATGGCATTTCAGTCGCAATTGGTGGTGCCAAATGTCGATTAATTTTCCAAGGAAAGAGTAGCTTAATGTGGAGGAATTTTCCAAGTTGGTATGGCATTCTTCACAGATATTAAACTTTAACACCAACTTCGGTTTTCAACCAAGTTTTCGTTTTTAATTTACCTACTGGTAAGTAAAGGAAGTTTTGTATTCCACCCAAAAATTCGATGTCGACATTTCACCGGAAATGTATGTTTTCAGACCCCTTCCCCGACTCAAAAAAAAAAAAAAAAAAAAAAAAAAAAAAAAAAAAGCATTTTTTAGAGAAAGGTCTGTGTGTGTGTGTGTGTGTGTGTGTGTGTGTGTGTGTGTATGTATGTGCGTGAGGGGCTGTCTGGCAGTTCGTCAGTCTGTGGACAGCATAACTCGAAAATGAAAAGTCGGTTAAAAACCAAAGTTGTAATGTCTTCCAAGAATACGACACGAGGATTTTGAAGAACATTCGTCTCCCGTTAACTACACTTTATGTGGAAAATTCTTGGATACTTTAGATTTTCTTGAAAATGGCTCTAACGATGTTGATTAAAATACAATATCTTTAAGATATTTGTATGACAAACGAAATGTGTAGTTTCAATTTTCTGGCTATAACCTATGTGGTCCTGGTTACTCTGGATGACTTTTGAATAAATCGTAAACCGTAAGAGATAGACAAAATGTAGACCTCACTAAAACAGACAATTTATGTTCAGATATTTGCTTTTGTAGAACGAACCATTCTGCAGATATTCCCGTTATTTGTGCCAGTTTCGGAAAGCTTCACGCTGTCTTGAAAAATACATGATTGTTCATTTTTTATAAACGCTAAGCGTGCAAAGAGAAGGGGGTCTCAAAGCATTTAAAGATTTCACTGTCGCTCAAACCCTGTATCCTAATATTGCCCTTGCACCTACAGGGACATAAGCAGTAAGATAATTTGCACAAATTGTTTACCTCAACTAACACGAAGAAAATATTGGAGGAAGAGGTTGTAAGAATGGTTGATACAAGAGTAGAGATGGCCATGTGAGTACAACACATCAGATTTTGGAGTTATGCTGCCCAAAGGCCGACACACACACACACACACACACACACACACACGTACATACAAACACACACAAGCACACAGAAATATACACACATACATTTATCTAAAAATGCTTTTCTTTATTCAGTTGCCTCAAATCATATATTTCCAATGAGATCTCGTCCTCAAAATTTTGGGTCGAATACCATACTTACCCCACTTGCTATACCTTGTACAGAAGGAAATAACAAATCTAACTTGAAAATGATAGCTTCGCCTTTTTTTCATTTTTTTTAATCCTTTCCGAGACGAAGGAGCTTTTCCGTTGGCTAGGAAGCTTTGTAGTTCCCAAGAGAAGTAACGACTTTGAGCAAGCATCCGGGCTATCTTTCTGACACGTCCTTACCCTACGAAAGCTAGAATACACCAGAAAGATGAGAGGTAAAGGGAATGAAAGAGAAGCGATGGAAATTATATTTTATTGCTCCATAAAAAACACTTCAATACTCGACTACCACATGGTAAAACCTTGTAAAACACAAGGTACGGTGGAACATAGTAGGCTGTGAGCGAGAGTCAAATCTTTTATAAAGCGTTGATGTTCGGTTCTCTTTGCAAGGCTAAGACACCTCTAGGACGATCTACATTATTTTGACAGGAAGACCTTGTCTATGTCTTACGGTATACCAGTCATGCAGAAGACACCCAGAGTAAACAGGTCTACATCGGCGTCGGTGTGGGTACTTGACTTGGTTAGAAGCTGGCCTACTAATCCCAAGGTCGCGGGTTGAAATCCGTCCACTCCGATGGTTCTAAAGTATGCCTAAAAGCCACAGCTCCACGTCAGTAGATTTACTGGCATGTTCAAGAAGTCACACGGCACAATACCGACGTTGTTATGATCCAGGGAATTGACAGCGCCGTTAAATAACAAAATCATTTTAATTTTAATTTTCTCTACATAAGCTATAACCAGAAAATTCAAAACAAAAATTTGATTTAACAGAAAAATATTTCAATCATACATTTGACTCACAATAGTAAGGGCCAATATCTAAAAAATGAAACGTGTCAAAAAATTTCGATGTAAAGTTTAGCTTAGGATGGAAGCATTCTATTCAAGGTCTTGGTATAGAATTCCTAAAAGATATTAATCAACTTTGCTTTCTAACCGATTTTTACTTTCTCTGTTGTAAGTAGCAGAAGTATTGTATTCCACCCAAAAATTAGATGTCGAGATTGCTCGGAAATATGTTTTGAGACTCCCTGAATCCCCCCCAAAAAAGCATTTTTAAAAAAAGTTATCTGTGTGTGCGAGAGAGAATCAGAGAGAGAGAGAATCAGAGAGAGAGAGAGAGAGTGTGTGTGTGTGTGTGTGTATCAGTCTGTGGATAGCATAACTCAAAAACGAAATGTAGGTTAAAAACCAAAGTTACTATTTAAGTTTAGTGTCTTTCAAGAATGCGACCTGAAGTTTTTGAAGAAAATAGCCCCACCCTAAACTATTCTTTACATTGAAAATGTTTCTAAAATTTTGAATTTCTTGAAAATGGCTCTAACGATTTTGATTAAAATGTTTTACGTTTCAGATATTTGTATGACAAATGAAATGTATCTCTTGAAGCTATCGTACGTCACGAAACATGTAGATCTTGCTAAAATACATAATTCATGTGTCAATAAATTTTCTTGTAGGGTGAACCATTTCGGAGTTATTCCTTGTTATGTATGTGAGTTTCGGTAAACTGCAGACTTTGGTGAAATGGAACATCGTTGTTCATTTGTAATGTGGCTAGTGAGCAAAGAGAACGGAATCTCAAAGCTTTAAAAGATTTGACTACAGCACAAAGCCTGCTGTATTCCCATATTCCCCTTGCACCTATAAGGAAATAAGCAATGAGATAATTCTCAAGTAACACGAAGAAGATATAGGAATAAGAGTTGGTAAGAATAGTTAGTTAAAGAGTAGAGAAAGTTATGTGAGTGCAACACATCATATTTTTGGTATTTGAGTTACGCTGTCCACAGATTGACACGATCGCGCGCGCTAACACACATACACACGCACACACAAACCCCCACAGAGTGAGAGAGATGGGCAGAGAGAGAGAGAGACAAACACACACATACCAGAACATTTTTACAAAAAAATGTATTTTGGTTGGTTTCATATTGCCGTTGAAATCTCGACATCGAAATGTTGGGTGCAATGCGATACTTCCTCTACTTTACTATATGGAGTAGAGAAAGTAATAAAAATCTGATGTTTTGCACTCACATGCCTTTCTCTACGCTTGTACTAAGCATTCCTACAAACTCTTATTTTTATATCTTCTTCGTGTTAATTGAGATAAACATTTACAGAACTTGCCTTATTGTTTTTCTTGTAGGTACGAGGAGAATATGAGTGATAGTCAAATCATTTTGAGCCTTCAACCTCCTTGTAAGGTTAACGTATAAAGTGTCAGTAACGATGTTACATTTGAAATGAAGCATAACTTGTACAGTTCTCACGCAAATATCTCCAAAATGGTTCATTCTACAAAATATTTATTTAGACATAAATTGTTTTAGCAAGATAGAAATTTTTCGTACAGTAAGATTTCGTATCTCTCAAGAGGTTTACCAGTTATGCAAAAATCATCTAGAGCAAACAGCACTACAGGGGCTGCAGCCAGAAAACATAATATATCCATTTCGGTTGCAATAAGAATATCTCACACGTATGGCATTTTGATCAAAAGTGTTAGAGCCATTTTCTAGAAAATCAAATTTTACGAACTATTTCCTATACAAAGCGTAATTTAGGTTGGAAGAATATTTTTCAATATCTTCATGTCACATCGTAGAAAGACATTAATCTTAAATACCAACTCTGCTTTCTAACCAAGTTTTCGTTTTTTTTATTCAAGGGGCCTCAAAACATTTCCGGTGAAATCTCACCTTCGAATTTCTGTGTGGAATACAATATCTCCTCTAGTTCAATATACGTAATAAAAAAAGTAATAAACATTTTTTTTAATGATTTATTGATCGATAAGCGCATGTGCGCTCTACAGGCCATTGTTGAAATACACATAACAATAAATAAAATATAATAAGTAACATTGAAATGAGGTAAACCCCATTGGGCCCCTCACTGACAGTATTAGTTGAAATTAAATCAGATCTTGCTGTGATAACTGGTCCAGTGGTAGACGACTCTTGATGCGTGTTGGAAAGCTGGATTTTCTGCCTAGAGAGTAGTGAATGGATCCAGGAACGTTCTTTAGATAGCTGTAAAACTGTTCGGCTTGTGAAGAAATTGACTGTTGTATGGTACTGAATCCAGTTTCTCTGTGTAGTTGATTGTTTCTGACAAACCAGGGCGCATTAGTTGAGATACGTAAGATTTTGTTTTGAAACGTTTGGATGCGTTTAATTTCTGTAGCACTGGCTCCTCCCCAAATTGGACAGGCATATAGTAAAAGCGGCCTTAAAAGAGTTGTGTAGAGTAGTATGCAGTTTTTTAACTTAAGCGAACATTTTTTGTTGACAAGTGGATAAAGTTTTGTCAGTCTTATTTGGGCAAGTTTGAGTTTGTTACTTATATGTGGCTTCCACGTGAGTTTTCTATCAAACAGTACACCAAGGTATTTCACCGTTTCTCTGTCACTTTTCCAGGGTATAGAATTTGTTGCTATCGTTACTGATGGTGGATATTCCGGTCTGCATAATGTACACACCATTGCTTCACATTTGTCATGGTTGAGAGAAATGCGCCAGTTGTCAAGCCAGGGTATGATTAAGTTTAAGGCCTCTTGAAGGCGATTTCTAGCGGTGTGTAAATTACGATGGGTTGCATAGATGGCAGTATCATCGGCATACATTGCTATTTGAGCTGTGGGTAGACCCTGATGCCAAACTCTGTCAAATGCCTGAGTGAAGTCAAGGAATGCGACAGCAGTCTGTTCTTTCTTCTCGAAGCCTTGTGCTATTTGCTCTGTAATTCGGAGAATTTCATGAGTAGTTGAATGTTTGCGACGGAAACCAAATTGAAAGGGAGGTAATAGTGACACTTGTTCTAGAAATTTTCCTAAGCGTTTCAGTATAATCTTTTCATACACCTTGGGCAGAGTTGGCAGCAGACTTATTGGACGATAATTTGTTGGATTGGAAGGGCTTTTTCCAGGTTTATGAATAACAATAACTATGGCGTGTTTCCAGATTCTTGGGAAATAACCCATTCGCATAAAACTGTTGAACAACGAAGCTAGGATAGCAAGTGCTTTGCGACTCAAATGTTTTAATACAAAGTTTGGTATTAGATCATGCCCAGGCGATTTTCTTGCGGGAAGTTGCTGGATGATAAAAAGAATTTCTTTGGGTGAAGTGAAGTCAATGGGTAGTGGTACTGTGGCGTAAGAACCAGTAAACCGTTCAATTTCGTGGTTGAATTCTACGTTGCTTCCTGGGTTAGATCTAAACGAATTTTGTAGAGTATCTGCAAATAGTTCGCTTTTCTCACACTCACGGATGTAGTGTTTTCCATCTTGTTCTATGGGCGGAATAATCGTCGGCTCTTTTAGTACTCTTTTAGTCTCTTTCCACAATGATGAGTCTTCCGGTGAGATACTGGAGAGATGCCGTTGATAAGTTGAATACCGATATTCATCCATTGGTTTCTTCACTTCTCTTGTGAGTTGGTTCAAGCGACCAAGTTGCCAAGTTTCTCTGTGCTTTTGCCAAAGTCGACGAGTTTTATGCTTTTCTTTCAGGAGGTTTCTGATGCTTGGGGGCAAAGGTTCATGGTAAGATTTTCTGTGTTGATGAGGTCTCGCTGGAGCTGTGGCTTTGTCTATAGAGGAAGTTACGGATTTTGTGAAGCTGAGAATTGCTGCATCGGCATCACTGGGGGTTCTCAAATTCTGTGTAATTCTTAACTGGTCATCCATTACGTGCTGAAAAGTCTCCCAGTTTATGAAACCTTTGTTGAGTTTCTTTGTGTGTTGCGGTTGTAGAATCGGAATGTCATCGAACGAGATTAAGACTGGGCAGTGAGTCCATTTCAGGCAGAACAACCATTGTGGGAGTGCTTGATATATTTTTGTAGAGTGCGATGTCTAATATATCTGGCGCCTCTATGTCCGCTGTGTGACAACGTTTTGTCGGTTCGCCACGTGCTCCTAGAGTGTTACTCTCTAGCGCACCTTCGGGATTCTCTGCAGCTGCCTGCGAGACTTGCAGAGGTCCTAGCGGACGACAAAACAGCGGTTGATAGAGTTTTTAATTTTTTAGTGCAGTGCAATATAAATTTGAGGATTTAAAATTTTTAATTATCTGTTTCTGATTTTGGACATATTTATCACCTTGTTTCATATCTGGCTATTGCCACTGCTTTTTACCTTTGTATATTTTTCTTGTTGCTAGTATTTTTATTTTTTGAGTGAAATTTATATCTGGCTATTGCCATGAGTCTGTTAAGGGCGCTGATGACCTAGAAGTTGAGCGCCCTTAAACCAAATCCAATCCAATCCAATCCAATCCTAATATATCTGGTGTTACATTTGGTCTATAGAATGTGGGGTCTGACGGAGCTGCAATGTTAACTGCGTTGTGATCGGCTGCAATTAATAAACGTCTTCCATTTGGAGTTGTTACACGGCATCCCCATGTTTGATGCTTGCTATTTAGATCTCCTGCTAGGAAAGTCGGTGCTGTGTCAGAAAATAACGTATTAATATCCTGGTCATTTAGATTGGGTCCTGGCGGTTTGTATGCAGAAATTATTGTAGTTTTAGAAGAATTGCGTGTGAATATTTGAATTGCGCAGGCTTCGATGCCGGTTAATTGAGGCAATGCAACTGAGTGGTGAGGTATGTCTTTTCGAATAATTATAGCCACTCCACCTGAAGTGACTGGAGCATTGCGATCGCATCTATACACTGCGTAGCCAGGTATAGAAAACGTTTCTTTGTGTAATAAATGCGTTTCTGTGATGCAAGCTACTGCAACATTGTGTCTGGAGATGAATTCCAAGAAGGCTTCTCGCTTTGCTTTGACTCCATTGGCGTTCCAATTTAGTATGGTTAGTTGTGAGAATGTTTTTTGGATTTTAGTGGCCATTAGCAAACAAACTTGTGAAGAGCTTTAGTAAAAAGGACTTTATTGATGGCAGGAATGGTGTGAGGAAATTAATGGCTAGCTGAAGTAGGTTTTCGGTTCCATCGGAGGAGCAAGACGAAGGAGAAGAAGAATTCTGTGTTGATGTCTGCTGATTTAGCTGCCTAGGACTTTTTTCTTCCGAAACAGCAGAGCGTGGCCATTGTGGAATTTCAGGAGTTGGAGAGGGCGAGTTTGGTGACAACCTCGGAAAATTTTGCATGTTTAGGTTTGAAGACGGCGCTATTGCAGGCTGAACCACCCTTTCATCGGCTTTCGTTTTCAAATCTAGGTAATAACGACAACCTTTGAAATTTGCCGGATGTGCTTCTCCATAATTCACGCAGGAGGGCTGAGTGTCTTTGTCTTTTGTGCATTCAGAAAAGTGGTGATTTGAGGGGCATTTCACACATCGAGGTGTGAGTCGACAGAAGTTCTTAGTATACCCGTAGCGTTGGCATCGTGAGCATTGTGGGATATTCGCGGGCTTCTTGCGGTACTCGACTTTAATTATGGCATGGTAAATATGTTTGACTTCGAAGATCTTCTTACCCTGCTCATTGTTTTCTAATTCTACGGCACACAGTGGCATAGGTTGTCGATCTTTATAGAAACGCCTGGTAACTTTTACTACTGGTAAGTTCAGAGAGGTTAGTTCTGTAACGATATCGTCATCTGTAAGAGAGTAGGGAACATTTCTTAAAATAACTTCAAGTCTTTTGGAGTTTGGGTCACGGAAGGTGTGAAAAGGAAGCTTCGATTCTTCCAGGAATCTTGTTACAGCGCGGTAGTCATTTACTGAAGTTGTATTTATTTTATGAACTTTGTTTTGTTGCGTGTTGTGTACTCATCTTTTACAGTAGAAGCTATATCTTGGATAATCTGCTGGTAATTATTGACTTCATGAATAAAAATTGGTGGGATTCTGAGTTTAGGAGTTGTAGAGATATTTTCTTCAGAAGTTGTATCATTCTCTTCCTCCATGCTTTCCAAAGGAGAAAATTTGTTGTGAACGGAGGTTAAGTCGACTATATATTTGGTATTTACAGCTGATACTGAAGCTGTGTGCTTCTTGTTGGGTGTAATGAAGCAATCATTAGAATTGGAACCGTTGTCTTGGTTAGTTTCTACAAGCGGGTGTTTATGGACCAACTTAGGTGGTTGTAAGATTGTTCGCGATGAAGTAGCTCTGTCAGGATAACTCATAGAATGTGAACTTGAGAAGCTTTGCTCTTGTTGACTAGATTGCATTATGTTGGTAACGCAACAAAAGACTGACTGGAAACAACTGACGGTTTGCTTCTCTAACAAAACAAAAAGTCTTGCAGAGGGCTAGCCGTGCAATACTGAAATTACTTTAATTAACGTGTTATATGCTGTGGACAGTGTTCCTAACATGTACACAGTATATTAAAAGATTAATGATTACTTCTACAAGCGAAGTTTACTCACAGGTTTAGCTGGATGTAAAATATTGCACTTTTTGTATCACAGAATAACACCATTAACAGCACTGTTCACTGCCTCTAAAGGAGGATCAATAAACATTTGATCGGTTGCATTCACATGACTTTCTGTACTCCTGTACTAACCATTCTAACAAACTCGAATTTCTGTATCTTTTTCGTGTTAGTTGAACATTAGATAAACATTTGCAGAAATTATCCTATAGGTTTTCTTGTAGGTAGAAGGAGAATATGATAACACAGTAGACTTTGAGTGATAGTCTATTGTTTTAAATCTTTCACATTCCGCTTCCTTTGCATGGCGCTCCTCAAAAATGGCGCAAACGATTTTGATTAAAGTATATAGAATATTTTTATTTTTAAGGCCAATGCAAGGATGCGACACGAAGATTTTAAAGAACAGTTCCCCACCCTATACTACACATTATATGGAAAATGTTTCAAAAATCTTGATTTCCTCAAAACTGGGTCTAACGATTTTGATTAAAGTGTTTCATATATTTCTGATTCTTGTGGCAAATGAAATGTATATATTAATATTTCTGGCAAGAGGTTACGTAATCTTCATTCCTCTTGCTGACTTTTGGGTAAATGGTAAACCGTAAGAGACAGAGCAAATATTACTATTCCAAAAATGTGCATCTCCTGGTTAATTGTGCAATTTCTGCAATAGTTTTCTCAAATGAAAGGTCCTTATATACTTTCTATCTCTTGGCCGTGCAAAGAGAGCGGAATTTCGAAGCATTTGTATAGGGACCAGCTCTCAATGATTTCACTATAACAGAAAGCCTACCGTATTTCCATATTACCTTTGTACCTACAGGATAATTAACAATAAGATAGTTTCTACTGTTGTATGTTCTTGATTAAGACGAAGAAAATGCAGGAACACGAGATAGTAAATACAGTTAGTAGCGGAGTAGAGAAAGTCATGTGAGTGTAACTCATCAGGATTTCAGAAAAATTACGCGCGCGCGCGCCTGTGTGTGTGTGTGTGTGTGTGTGTGTGTGTGTGTGTGTGTGTGTGTGTGTGTGTGTGTGTGTGTGTGTGTGAACAGAGGAACTCAACAACGTAACTCGGTTAAAAACCAAATTTGTTATTTAAGATAGATATATCCCAAGGTTGTAACACGAAGATTACCCTTGACATGGAAAATGTATGCAAAGCTTTGAATTCCTAAAAATGGCTCTAACGTTACTGATTAAAACGCTTAAGATATTTTTATTTTCAACGCAACTGAAATTTTCTGGCTATAGCTTATGTAGTTCTGCTTATTCTTAGTGGCTTTTGCATAACTAGGGATGGCCGAATCTTCTTCCTCCTCGTCTACAATGGCGTTACAGCCCAATATCGAACGTTAGCCTCCTTTATCCTATTCCTCCGTGCTTCTTTGTTCCAAAAAAAAAAAAAAAAAAAAAAAAAAATGTCCAAAGCTAGTATTTTCCGTGCTGCAGTAGCGAGAAAAAGTCTAGAATCAGAGTGCACGGCATCTATCCATCTGTTCTTAGGTCTTCCAACTGGTCGCTTCCCTTCCATAGCCCTCTTTGGTATTCGATGTTCCTCCATTCTGTAAACATGTCACTCTGGTAACTTGCATTAAATTAAAAAGGTTAGGCCGAATCTTACAGTAAACAGGAATGTGGACTTCTTGCTGGTTATGTGAGTTTTGCAGTACTTTTCTCAAATGGAACATCATTAAACACTTGTTTTCTTCTATTCGTGGAAACAGTACGGAATTTCGAAGCCTTCCCTACAAGAAAATACAGTTTCCGCAAATGTTTATCTCGACTAACATGAAAGAGATATGGGAAAAAGTATGTATGAGTAGTCAGTGCAAGGGTAGAGAAAGTAATGTAAGTGCGTGAGATTTTTTAAAAATATTTGCTGCCTTTTTTTTTTTTAATATTTTACATCTTTGCTTTCTCTACGTTAGTGTACCAACTTTTCAAGCCCTTGGAATAGGAAAACCAACGCAGTTTTACTCTTTTCTACTAATTAGCAATATTGCAGAAGAAATATTGCAATGCATGCAAATTTTTGATACAGCAACCAGGTTTAAAACATTTGACTATCGCTCAGAGCCTGCTTTGTTCCTATACTCCACTTCTACCTACAGGAAAATTAACACTAAGGCCAATTCTACAATTGGTTATCTTGATTAACATGAAGAAGATGCAGGAACACGAGTTTGTAAGAATAGTTTGCACAAGACTAGAGAAAGTTATGTGTGTGTAATACAGCAGGGATTTAGATAAACATGCGATAGTGCGCGCGCTTGTGTGTGTGTGTGTGTGTGTGTGTCTGTCTGTCTGTCTGTCTGTCTGTCTGTCTGTCTGTCTTAGAACAGCGTAGCTCAAGAACGAAACTTCGTTTAAACACCAAAGTTTGTTTTTAAGTTTAATATCTCCCAAGGATGGGACAGGAGTATTTTAATGAAAATTTCACCTCCCTAAACTATCCCTTACATTAAAGTAAGATTTTTCAAAAATGGCTCTAACGATTTTGGTTAAAGTGTTTCAGATATTTTGATTTTTATGGCAAATGGCATATATGTTTTAAATTTTGTGGCTACAGCTTATGCAGTCCTGATTACACTTGGTGGCTTTTGCATAACTGGCATACATTAAGAGACCAAATGTTACTATACCAAAATGTGCACCTCTGAATTAATTGTGTTACTTTTGCAATACTTTTCTCAAATGGTAATGCAATACAAAGAATGTAGATCTCTTCAGAACAGCAACTTTTCTTTCAAATGTGTCTTTTTGTGCCATAAGCCGTTTGCAACATATCTGTTGTTAATGACTAAAATTGTCCTGTACCTTGCCCTTTTGGAGCTGTAGATACTCAGCTGTTTTGCAATTGTATAACCCTAATAAACGACAGAGGGTAGAGGAAGTCACCAGAATGTAACATGTCAGACTTTTAGAAACAGGTCGTGTGTGTCTGTATGTGTGTGTGTGTGAGAGAGAGAGAGAGAGAGAGAGAGAGAGAGAGAGAGAGAGAGAGAGAGAGTGTGCGTGTGTGACAGAAAGACAAAGAGCGATACCGAGAGAGTAAGAGAGGGACAGATTGAGGTGTTCACAGTCAGGCACTTCCTTCTTAAGTCAGCTGACCTTTATGTCCCTTCCTACCAGTACTTCGTACATAACTTTACGACATTTTGCGAAGGGGGAAGGGTGGGCTGACCGATCTTTTGTGCCTGTACCCCAAATGTTTCACCCCACAGGAGAATGAATGGGGTGAATATATAAAGCCTGAAGTTGGTATTTAAGCTTAATATCCATCAAGGATGCGACACGAAGATTTTGAACATATCTTCACACAAAAGTACCCTTTTTATGTGAAATGCTTCGTAAAATTTTATTTCCACATAAATGGCTCTAACAATTTTTACATGACTCAATGACAACTTGCAGGGGGGAATTGTCACATTGACCAAAAGGCGATTCTTTGAGCCTTTGCCCCTGATGGCAGGGTGCCAAATGTACTGATTTTGCAGGTGATCTGCTTTTGTGCAAATCTACTGATCTATTGCTAGAAACTGAACGCATATAAAAATCTCCCTTTTTTTTTCTATTCTTAAACACTAGTTTCCTTAACATCGCCTAATTCGCACTTCCGATAAAGATTTTCAGGCAAGGGATTTCCCTCCTAAAATATTTATATAATCACCTATATACATAAACAGTATACCACATGTATTGTTTCTGCATTGCGAAGTATCCTTGACTGCTTCATTAAACTTGAATATTTGAATTCCACTGAAATAGATAAAATTGAATAAAGGGATCCAAGAGTATTTCTTCCTGTGGAAAACATGTATTTTGGTGCCAAGGATCTAATATCTCTGACAAAATCATCCCTGCCCGACAAATGTGTACAGGTTTTCAAATTACGCTGTGTTGATATTTACACTGAGGCAGTTCACAACATACTAAGTCGTTTTTACTTTCTCTACTGGTAAGCAGGGAAGTATTGTATTCCACCCAAACATTCGATGGCGAGATTTCACAGGAAATATATGTTTTGTGTGTGTGTGTGTGTGTGTGTGTGTGTGTGTGTGTGTGTGTCTGTGTGTTTGTGTGTGTCCTTCCCCTGGGAAACATGGTGTGGGGTACACTCAGCCTCGTGAGGACCCTGGAGTATTGTAATACCATAAAATTAGTTGGTAAAGGCATAAAATTGTAAACTTTAGTTTGGTTTCTTTCCTGGTTTGATGTTTAAATTAATAATGATAGCAGCACTCTTAGAGGACGGCCTGCTTTAGGCTGTAGGCTTTCGGCCCTTTCGGCCCTTTTAACGGCTCTAAAAAATCTCATCTTTGTCGTTGCAAACAGGGAACAGTAGCACCTCCAGGTTGTGAAGACCGCACCTAACGGCCGTGAGGAACTCGGGGTGCTATCCACGTCCCACCCTTCGACACTGCACCCCACTCATAACACCTCTTTGAGGCAGTTCTGGAGGACACAATGGCCAAGGGGCAAGCCTTGACCTCGCATCAGGAGTTGTGTGTTTGGGTGCGTGGAGAGATCGGCCATGTAAGCTGCGAAGAGTGCCGGTGACAGTACACTGCCCTCGGGGACTCCTGGGCCAATGGGCCTCTCTCTGGAGAATGATCCTCTCACCGTCACTTCACTTACGCGCTTTAGTACAGTTCTCACTGTCGCTTCACTTACACGATTTAGTTCAGTTCTTCCAGGAGTTCCAGGAGTGGAGTGAGTACTAGTCGTCTGGGTTAACCCAGGCGGATGGTAAGGTGGCCACGGTACCTATCCGTTTAAATACGGATTTACCCGTGTGGTGGCATAGGTTGGTATATGTAACAGGCTTTTTTTGTCTTTGTAATGTCTGATGGTGCAGGGTGGGTTCCTGTGTTGTCACTGGCGGCGGGATCTGTCGGATCTTGGATGTCTAGCCATCCAAGCGAACATTTCCCTACTGATTACTTCGTCAGCCTTGGCCGGCGAGCAATGCAGTGCCAGTGACAGGAAACCGAGGGGAATATGTGATAGGTGTGGAGGATGATGAAGGCAAAGCGGTACCTACCAGCCAAGGGCGTCCTTGGGTAGACGGTAGCTCTGTCTCCGCCTAGGGAGGCGATGGTCATATTGCCCCAGGCTGTTCACCAGCTGGTTTGGGTGAGGTATGAGTTTGTCATACATTGTGCGAGTGCTGTCCCGCACTACGTCCACAATGTATGGGATGCCGGAATGAGTGTGAAGGATGTGTGATGGAAACCTACGGTCGGTACTGTAGATCATCCTAAGCGCCCTGTTCTGCACGGTCTGCAGCCTGCGGATGGTGGAACGAGCCACCGTACCCCAGATCTCGCACCCGTACAGGATCAGGGGCGGGACGATCGCACGGTACAAGCGTAGTTTCAGGTATGTGGGCATGGTTGATTGGAGTATGGGATATAGCTGTCTCAGGGCGCCATGTCCCTGACCGACCTTTGTTCTGACATGTGGAGTGAAGGTTAGACCACGGTCAAGTAGTACCCCCAGGTATTTGGCAGAGTTAACCCAAGGGATTCTTCTCCGCCGCATTGCCAGGGATACACCCGGCCGCCAGTTTCGAACTTTGCCCAGTAGTAGAGCTTGGCTCTTCTGCGGGCTAATGGCCATTCTCCACTGTTCACTCCACCTGCCGATAGCGTCGAGCTGTCGCTGAAGTGGAGGGAAGCAGTACCGAACATTTTTGTTCTGTGCCAGTATGAGGACATCGTCAGCATACTGGCACGTAACAGTATGCGGTTCCACGGGTAGGTCAGACATGTAGGCAGCAAAGAGCAACGGCGATAGCACGCTACCCTCCGGTCAGTTCTTCCAGGAGTCCAGGAGTCCAGGAGTGAGTACTAGTCGTCTGGGTTAACCCAGGCGGATGGTAAGGTGGCCACGGTACCTATCCGTTTAAATACGGATTTACCCGTGTGGTGGTATAGGTTGGTATATGTAACAGGCTTTTTTGTCTTTGTAATGTCTGATGGTGCGGGGTGGGTTCCTGTGTTGTCACTGGCGCGGGATCTGTCGGATCTTGGATGTCTAGCCATCCAAGCGACCATTTCCCTACTGATTACTTCGTCAGCCTTGGCCGGCGAGCAATGCAGTGCCAGTGACAGGAAACCGAGGGGAATAGGTGATAGGTGTGGAGGATGATGAAGACAAAGCGGTACCTACCAGCCAAGGGCGTCCTTGGGTAGGCGGTAGCTCTGTCTCCGCCTAGGGAGGCGATGGTCATATTGCCCCAGGCTGTTCACCAGCTGGTTTGGGTGAGGTATGAGTTTGTCATACATTGTGCGAGTCCTGTCCCGTACTACGTCCACAATGTATGGGATGCCGGAATGAGTGTGAAGGATGTGTGATGGAAACCTACGGTCGGTACCGTAGATCATCCTAAGCGCCCTGTTCTGCACGGTCTGCAGCCTGCGGATGGTGGAACGAGCCACCGTACCCCAGACCTCGCACCCGTACAGGATCAGGGGCGGGACGATCGCACGGTACAAGCGTAGTTTCAGGTATGTGGGCATGGTTGATTGGAGTATGGGATATAGCTGTCTCAGGGCGCCATGTCCCTGACCGACCTTTGTTCTGACATGTGGAGTGAAGGTTAGACCACGGTCAAGTAGTACCCCCAGGTATTTGGCAGAGTTAACCCAAGGGATTCTTCTCCGTCGCATTGCCAGGGATACACCCGGCCGCCAGTTTCGAACTTTGCCCAGTAGTAGAGCCTGGCTCTTCTGCGGGCTAATGGCCATTCTCCACTGTTCACTCCACCTGCCGATAGCGTCGAGCTGTCGCTGAAGTGGAGGGAAGCAGTACCGAACATTTTTGTTCTGTGCCAGTATGAGGACATCGTCAGCATACTGGCACGTAACAGTATGCGGTTCCACGGGTAGGTCAGACATGTAGGCAGCAAAGAGCAACGGCGATAGCACGCTACCCTCCGGAACTCCAGCCGCTATGGGTCTGACCGAGGACAACTTCCCCTCCACCCGCACCCGAAAAGAGCGATCCCGAAGGAAGCTACCAATCAGGGTGAGGTAGGGGGGAGGGATTTCAGCCTCTCTGAGTTTGTACAGTAACCCCTGGTGCCATGTGGTTGCAAAGGCTTTTTCTACATCCAGAAGCACCGCGACTGTTTTGAAGTTTTCCTGGAAACCCAGGGCAACCTTCTCAACCAGCCGCAGCAGCTGTAGTGTAGTGGAATGTCCATGACGGAAACCGAACTGATGATCCGGGATAAGTTGCCTTTCCTCGAAGAGAGGAGTGAGGCGGGATAGGAATAATCGTTCAAAGATTTTTGAAACGATGGGTAATAGGCTTATGGAACGGTAATTGGAAGGGAAAACCGGGTCCTTGCCGGGCTTCAAAATGCAGACCACCCTCGCCTCCTTCCAACAAGTAGGAAAGTGACGAAGCTGCAGACATGCATTATAAATCCTCGTCAGGTGGACTACGGCCTTTCGGGGAAGGTGCTGGAGCATGGGCGCCGTGACGCCATCATGCCCAGGGGATTTGCCAGGTTTTAATCTTCTGATTTCAGAAGCCACCTGTCTTGGGGTGACTAAGGGGATTTGGATCTCTGCGCGTGGCGGCGGAGGTGCCTCATAGAGGTAATCTACCGTCGCCTCCACGAGTTCAGTAAAGTCTTCGTCCTGGACATCTTCCCGGGGTTCGAATTGGGACTCTAGATGGTCTGCGAAAGCCGTGGCTTTCTCTTGGGGCTCAAAAGAGAGTCTCCCGCGAGTGCCATGTAGAGGATGCTGATGTGCGTTTTTGTCCTTTCTAAGGGACCTAATTATCCGCCATGGTTGTTTCTCGGAGAGGTCTACGTTTGCCATCGTGTTTTCCCAACAGTTCTTCCGCACCTTTGCTTACCTACTTCAACTTAGTATAAACACTTTAAGGACCTGACACATAGATGCTTTAAGTAATAATTTTCAAAAATGCTGCTAATTTCGCATAGACAAGACCACCAGTCGTTTGGAAATTAAAAATTAAAATAAAAAGTGTATCATTGTACTGACATTTGTTCTACACGTTTTATTGTTATTTCTTTTTCTAAACTCAATACAGCTAAAAGCTTGTACTGCCATCTGTTGCTGAAATAGGTGACAAAGCAAACTGGACAAGCTGTAGCCCACCTTTTATAGTTACTTGTACTTATTATTATTATTATTATTATTATTATTATTATTATTATTATTATTATTATTATTATTATTATTATTATTATTATTATTATTATTATTATAATTATTATTTTTATTATTATTACCATTGTTATTACTACTATTATTACTATTATTATCGTTATTATCATTATTATTATTTTTATTATTTTTTATTATTTTTATTATTATTACTATTATTATTACTATTATTATTACTATTACTATTCTTCTTCTTCTTCTTCTTCTTATTATTATTATTATTATTGTTATTATTATTATTATTATTATTATTATTATTATTATTATTATTATTATTATTATTATTATTATTATTATTATTATTATTATTATTCCTATTATTATCACTATTATTATTATTATTATTATTATTATTATTATTATTATTATTATTATTATTATTATTATTATTATTATTATTATTATTATTATTATTATTATTATTATTATTATTATTATTATTATTGTGACTTTGGTGGGTGTAAAGTAAAGAAGACAGATGTAGTCGAGATAAAGAAACACTTTTATTTTCGTAAACAGTAACTTTGTACACTCGTTGCAACAGCAAGAAAGTCTTTTCCGATTCGCCAACAGCACGGCTCCGAATTCGTAACACAAGAACTATTCCTTCTCACACTTTACCGCTATTTATATCTCCCAGACACTGTTCTGGAAACTTCAGGAAAGTTCAGTTATTATTGCGGTCAAATACAAAGCAGACAATTCCAGAAGTCTCTATCCCTTTCTCTCTTTCGGCAAGCGCCCAACAATGCGGCCATTCTGTGTCTCTTCCGTTCGGCTGCTTTGCGGTAGTGCCGACAATAATGCGATGGGCGACACTGTTATTATGATAATTATTATAATTATAATTATTATTATTATTATTATTATCATCATCATTATTATTATTATTATTTTATTATTATTACGCATAGGATTATACAAGAATTAAATCAGTACGAAAGGAAAAGGCAATTGAGTGGAATCGTTACTGGACTCATGGGAGATTCGATTCCTAATTCCGGGTTCGATTGTCGGTACCTACGTAGTGGGGGGGGGGGGGTCCTACCCCTGGGAGACATGGTGTGGTGTACACTCAGCCTCGTGAGGACCCTGGAGTATTGTAATACCATAAAATTAGTTGGTAAAGGCATAAAATTGTAAACTTTCGTTTGGTTTCTTTCCTGGTTTGATGTTTAAATTAATAATGATAGCAGCACTCTTAGAGGACGGCCTGCTTTAGGCTGTAGGCTTTCGGCCCTTTTAACGGCTCTGAAAAATCTCATCTTTGTCGTTGCAAACAGGGAACAGTAGCACCTCCAGGTTGTGAAGACCGCACCTAACGGCCGTGAGGAACTCGGGGTGCTATCCACGTCCCACCCTTCAACACTGCACCCCACTCATAACACCTCTTTGAGGCAGTTCTGGAGGACACAATGGCCAAGGGGCAAGCCTTGACCTCGCATCAGGATGTTGTATCGCGGAGTTTACATCTAAAACTCTGATGTGCTGCACTCACATGACTTTCTCGACTCTTGTATTAACCATTCTTACAAACACATACTCATATCTTCGTGTCAGTCGAGATAAGTATTTGTACAAATTATCTTATTGCTTATTTCCTTGTAGGTGCAAGGGGAATATTAGAATACAGTAGGCTGTGAGCGATAGTCAAATCTTTTAAAGTTTTGATATACCGTTCTCTTTGCACGCTTAATATATAACAAAATGAGCAACGATGTTCCATTTCACGAAAGTTTCAAGTTTTCCGAATCAGATACAAATAACAAGGAATATCCCCAAAATGATTCACTCTAAAAAAATATATTCTCACTTAATTTGTGTCTCTTAGTGAGATCTACATTTCTTGTATATTAAGAATTTGTCCGTCTCTTACGATTTACGAGTTATTTAAAAGTCATCCAGAGTAAACAGGACTACATAGGCTATAGCAAGAAAATTCAAAATACACAATTCATTTGTCATACAACTATCCTAAACACATGACGTTTTAATAAAAATCGTTATAGCCTTCTCCAAGAAAATCAAAATCTTCGAAAACTTTTCCAGGATAAGGTTGTCTAGGGCGGAGCTATCGTCTTCAAAATCTTCGTGTCGCAATCTTGAAATACATTAAACATAAATGTCAAGTTTAGTTTTTAACCGACTTTTCGTTTTTGAGTTATGTTGTCCACAGACTGACAGTCACACACCGACACACACACACACACACACACACACACACACACACACACACACACACACACACACACAAAGGCCCGCGCTGCCTTCACGGACCTTCTTCTAAAAATACATTTTTTTTTTTTTATTCAGCGGGTCTCAAAACATATATTTCCGGTGAAATCTCAATATCTAAATTTTGGTTGGAATACAACACTTCCTTGAAATACTATTCAAACTGAGAAAATTTGCACCTCTCCTGAAACCAGTTCTGATGGTAGAAGGTTTAGGAGATTACTGCTTACCGCTTAACTTCTCACATGGACTATTTTCTTACCCTATGCGGAGTAATGAAGTAATTATCGTTTATAAAAGTTATGAACTGCACATTTACTAACAAAACATGTTTAGAATTATGCCTAATTTCATCAGTTTAATGAACCGTATTTGGGCTATAGGGTAAGCCAGACCACTCCAAGTGGGCAGCCCTCCTGGCAGCCCTGGGCTGTGAGGGCTAACTGGGCCGTGCCGTTTGTCATTTTGCCTATGTTAACGGCGTTCAGAGTGCAGCACTCTAGAAAGGTAGAGAGAGGTAGGGATAGCACAGCTTATGTATGAGACAGAGGAACAATTCAATCAGGCATTTCACAATAATACAACACAATTAATTTGTCCTTTATTACATGCTTAGGATGACGCCTGACATTTTTTTGGTTTATGCATATGTAGGTACAGAAAACTGCATCATGTGGAGCATTGTAAAGAGCAAAGAGTGCTAAAAATAAGAACATGAGAAAACTAAGTTTGAAGTGGTAGCAAGGATAATGAAAATGTACTGATTTAAATGGACATTACCAGTTACAGGCAATCAGTTAAATGGCCACGTGACAGTTATATAGGCTGTAAGGCTATAAAAAGTATATCAAAATAAAGCAGAAGTTTTATACCATTTGATAAAACAAAAACCCATTTTTGTCACTTCTGGAGATTTTTTAGCCATTTTACACAGATGCGTATCCTTAACAAAACAATTCTTATTCGTTGTTGACAATTATTATTAAAAAACGTACTGTAGCAATGAAATGATTTCAAACTCCTTTAAGAGTGATTAATTTGTGAAAATTATACTAACCTGATTAGACGCCCTTTTGTCCTTTAGTTTCGTTATTAATTCCTTTCTTTCTACGCCTATAATATCAGCGTGGGTGTGAGAATGTTTAACGTTGAAGTGACGCTTAATGTTATAAGTTTTTGCCCGTACATAGGTATGGTATATTAAACATTGAGCATTGCTCTCGTCAGATCGAATAACAAAATACAGACCCTCCCAAGATGGGTTAAATCCTGACAGAGCTGTCGATTCACCTCTTTTCATTCTTGCATACAATAGTTACACGAGATCACAAACACTGGATGAATGCACAAGGAGTCACATGAGTGTCGGCAGACTTTTTTCCAGGGGGAGGCCACATGTTGGAAATTTGCAACCATATAATATTAAATCATTATTTTACTGTCAAAATTTGTAGTATTTGTTGCAGATAACCATATTAATTTGTGCTAAATAGAAATTGTTCTTTACATCAAAATTAAAATAATAGTTTAATAGTCAGTAACTGGCTGCACATTAAGTTCACGAACTTCCAAGGGGGCGCCGTGGCCCCCCTTTGCCCCCGTTTCGCGACGCCCATGAGGAGTCACCTCGAAAAGTGAGCACTAACGAACCTGACGCCAGTGGCAGTCAGAGAAGGCCTGACGTCATCACAGCTGTAGCGGTCAAAGCCCTGGGCGAGCCCTGGGCTGAGCCAGGGAGCCCTAGCCCTCAGACGCTGTGTTGGAGTGGTATGGGGTAAGCGACAGCGCGCGTGTCTGACACAGCATGTGCGTATGTGTGTGTGTGTGTGTGTAACTCGGAAAATATTTGATGCTATTTACTAATATTTCAGTTACAATGATATGTAACATTCAGCAATACATATCGCCTCTATGAAGACACGAATTAGCACAATTTATCCGCACCTTTGCTTACCTGCTTCAACTTAATATAAACACTTTAAGGACCTGACACATAGATGCTTTAAGTAATAATTTTCAAAAATGCTGCTAATTTCGCATAGACAAGGCTACCAGTCGTTTGGAAATTAAAAATTAAAATAAAAAGTGTATCATTGTACTGACATTTGTTCTACATGTTTTATTGTTATTTCTTTTCCTAAACTCAATACAGCTAAAACCTTGAACTGCCATCTTTTGCTGAAATAGAATGAATACAGGGATCCAAGAATATCTCTTTCTGTGGAAAACATGTATTTTGGTGCCAAAGATCTAATATCTCTGGCAAAATCATCCCTGTCCGACAAATGTGTACAGCTATTCAAATTATGCTGTGTTGATATTTACGCTGAGGCAGTTCACAATATGCTAAGTCGATTTTACTTTCTCTACTGGTAAGCAGGGGAAGTATTGTATTCCACCCAAAAATTCGATGGCGAGATTTCGCCGGAAATAAATGTTTTGGGGCCTCCTGAATTTTAAAAAAAAAAAAAAAGGGCAATTTTAGAAAAAAATCCCTGTGTGTGTCAGTCTGTGGACAGTATAACTCAAAAACGAAAGTTCGGTTAAAAACCAAGGTTAGTATTTATGTTTAATGTCTTTCAGGGATGGGACACGAAGATTTCGAAGAAAATAGCCCCACTCTAAACTACCCTTTCTATGGAACATTTTTCGAAAATTTAGATTTTCTTGAAAATGGCTCTAACGATTTTGATTAAAATGTCATATGTTTGAGATATTTTTATGACAAATGAAATGTATATCTTGAATTTTCTGGCTATAGCCCCTGTAGTCGTATTTACTCTGGACGACTTTTGCATAACTGTAAAACGTTAGAGATAGACCAAATCATACTGTACAAAAAATGTAGATCTTGCCAAAATACACAATTTATGTCTCAATAAAGTTTCTTCTAGGATGAACCATTTCCGAGAAATTTCTCTTTATGTGTGTGAGTTTCGGAAAACTTAGAACTTTCGTGAAATGTGTCATCGTTGTTTATTTTTTTATCTGATAAGTGTGCAAAAACAACCGAATCTCAAAGCTTTAAACATTTGACTATCGCACAAAGCCTACTGGATTCTAACATTCCCGTTGTACCTACAAGGAAATAAGCAATAGGATAAGTTGTACAACGGTTTATCTTAACTAACACGAAGAAGATACAGGAATAACAGTTTGTAAGAATGGTTAGTACAATCGTAGAGAAAGTCATGTGAGTGCAACACATAAAATTTTTCATTAGGTGATACTCTTGTTACAATGTTGACAGTGTTAGAACCAGCTGAAGTTCAAGGAGTTCGTCAATTGCACCACTTGCTTCTTCCGTTTCCCAATAGGGTGAAAGCATAAGAAATCCAACAAATAGATATACAATGGAGGCTATTGCGCAGTACTGACATTGTATGTGGCAGTAACTCTACAGCACAAGAATACTGATAGTATAGGAAAACTGATAGGCTTTTACAAACAAAGTATAAATATGAACACGTGCGTAAAGAAGAATGCTGGTATAAATCAAAGCCAGATTAAAGCTAAAAACGATCTTATATTTATCTTTCAACGAAATGCAACCTTTCAATCCAGTTTTACACCATAATGTCTTGTGAAACTATGACATTACTATATGAGGCTTTTTTTTGTACATAGGAGAATATCAACATAACGATCTAAAATCCAGCTAGAAATAGTCTACTTGCAGTATATGAATTGCTAAGTGACGGCATATGCCTCTAAAAGCAACTGTATTTCACATGAACAGAACGTCACCACGATCTGTTTGGAAACCTTGGGATGTGTGTTTGTTGTAAAAAGGAAAGGTCGGGTCTGTGTCATCTGTATGCATTAGCACCTCGCCTGTCCACTGCTTCTCAACTACCCGACAGATGGCACTATTCTAGATGATTTCATTGTCCAAGGATAGATGGAACAGCAGTCGTTTCTATCGCCTATTTACAGTTTGATATACTTTTACACTTAAGGTGCAACTTTTGATCATGATTGCTCGAGAAAGTTGAGCGAATGCCGTAAATTAATGACTTAGCGATATTCACCAAAAAATTCAACATATACGTTTCGTTTGCCATAAAACCATCTCAGATATTAGGCATTCAAATCAAAATCGTTAAAGCCGTTTTCAAAAAATCTAAACCATCGAAAAATTTCTATGCCAGGGGTAGTTTAGGGTGGGGCAGTTTTATTCAAAATCCTCGCGTCGCATTCCTGAATGACATTAAACTCAAATAGGTGCAAACTTTAGTATCTAACCGCCTTTTCGTTTTTATTTTCTCTACTGGCAAGTAGACGAAGTATTGTATTTTACCCAAAAATTGCATGTCGAGATTTCACCGGAAAGAGACACATAGAGACGCCCATAATAAAAAAAAACATGTTTAGAAAAAGCTACGCGCGCGCATGCGTGAGTGAGTGTGTGTGTGTGTGTGTGTGTGTGTGTGTGTGTGTGTGTGTGTGTGTGTGTGTGTGTGTGTGTGTGTGTGTGTGTCAGTCTGTAAGGCTGTGGACAGCGTAACGAAAAATCGGTTAAAAACCAAAGTTGGGATTTAAGTTAAATGTCTTCCAAGGATGCGACAGGAAGATTTTATAGAGAACAGCCTCACCCTAAACTACCCATTACATGGTAATTAATGTAAAATTTTGATTGTTTTGAAAATGGCTTGACCAATTTTCATTAAAATTACATATCTTTAAGATATGCATATGACAAATGAAATGTAGATTTTGAATTTCCTGACTATAGCTTATGTAGTTGTGCTTATTCTGGATGACTTTTGTATAGCTCGTAAACGGCAGAGATACTCAAAATCTTACTGTACAAAAATGGAGATCTCGCTAAAACACACAATTTATGTCGCATTAAATGCTTTTGTAGAGTAAACCATTTCAAGGATATTCCTTGTTATTTGTGTCAGTTTCGCAAAACTTAAAACTTTCGTGAAATGGAATATGGTTTGTGATTCAACGTCTTAAACATTGCCCACACACGGCTTGTTGGTTTAAAAACACCAGCAGTAAGCTTGTTGGCATAAATAAATAATAATTACCATCTAAAAGTTACTTAAACCCGGGACATAAAGTACTTACAATTGTAAGTCGCCCTTGGGTTATTTATCTCTGATGTGAGATTCCCTTGTGGTTAACAGGGAAACAGTAAGAATCAGCTGTGGAATTTAATACCATACTGGCAATTTGGCCATGGTAGCTTAATGTTTAGAGCAGCCGCTCAGTAAGCGGAAGATCCGTGTTTAAATCCCGGCTATTGCATTGAATTTTTCACTTTCTGATTCAAGCTTTTAATCATTGCCCACACGCGGCTTGTGTGTTTAAAAACACCAGCAGTAAACTTGTTGGCATAAATAAATAATAATCGTTCATTTCTTTATATGTTTAGAGTGCAAAGAGAATAGGATCCCAAAGCTTTAAAAGATTTGACTATCACACAAAGTCTAGTCTATTCCCATATCCCCCTTGCACCTACAAGAAAACAAGCAATAAGATAATTTCTGTAAATATTTAAAGCAACACGAGGAATAAACAGCAATCAGAGTTTGTCAGAATGGTTAGTACAAGAGTAGAGAAAGTCATGTGAGTGCAATTCATCAGATTTTTTAATGCCGTCCACAGACTACTGACACACATACACACAATGGAGCATTTTCTAAAAATGCCATTTTCTGGATACAGAGGGCCTCAAGACACATTTCTGCTGAAATCTCGAATTAGTATATTTGGGTGAAATACAATGCTTGCTCAATTTTACTAATCGTAATAGAGATATAAATAAAAATCTGGTGCGTTGCACACACATAATTCTCTCTACTCTAGTGGTAACCATTCTAACAAACTCGTATTCCTACTTCTTGTTTCTGTTAGCTGAGCTAAACATTGGAAGAAATTATCATATTTTTCATCTTGTTGCATGTACAAGGAGAATACGGGAATATAAGAGATTTTGAGTGGTAGTCAAATCTTCTAAAGCTTTCAAATTCCAAACTCCTTGCAAAGCTGCGGCTAAAAAATCTGATGTGTTACACTCATATGACCTTCTCTACTCTTGTATTAACTATTCTTGCAATCTCTTATTCCTCCATCTTCTTCGTGTTAGTTGAGATAAACATTAGCAGAAATTATCTTATTGCTTATTTCCTTGTAGGTACAAGGGGGATATTAGAATACAGTAGGCTTTGAGCGAATGTCAAATCTTTTAAAGCTTTGAGATTCCGTTCTCTTGGCACGCTTAACATATAAAAACTGAACGACGTTTCATTTCACTAAATTTTTAAGTTTTCCGAAACTGACATATAACAGGGAATATCTCTGAAATGGTTCTCTCTAAAAGAATATTCAGACATAAATTGTGTATTTTAGCAAGATCCTCCTTTTTTCTAGAGTAAGATTTTGTATAACTCTTACGGTTTAAGAGTTGATCAAACATCATCCAGAATAAACAGGACTACATAGGCTATAGTCACAAAATTCAAAATGTACATTTTAATTCTTATAAGAATGTCACAAACATACATTAATTTGATTTTCTCTACTGGAAAGTAGGGGAAGTATTGTATTCCACCCAAAAATTCGATGGCGAGATTTCACCGGAAATATATGTTTTGAGGCCCCCTGAATCCAAAAAGAGCATTTTTAGAAAAAGTCCGTGTGTGTCAGTCTGTGTGTCAGTGTGTGGACAGTATAACTCGAAAACGAAAAGTCGGTTAAAAACCAAACTTGGTATTTAGGTTAAATGTCCTTTAAGGATGCGACACAAAGATTTTGAAGAAAATAGCCCCACCATATACTTCCCTTTTATGGAAAATGTTTCGAAAGTTTTGATTTTCTTGAAAATGGCTCTAACGATTTTGGTTAAAATATCATATGTTTGAGATATTTATATGACAAATGAAATGCATATCTTGAGTTTTCTGGCTATAGCCCCTGTAGTCGTATTTACTCTGGACGACTTTTGCATAACTGTAAAACGTTAGAGATAGACCAAATCATACTGTACAAAAAATGTAGATCTTGCTAAAAAACACGATTTATGTCTCAATAAATTTTCTTGTAGGGTGAACCATTTCGGAGATATTCCTTGTTATGTGTGTGAGTTTCTGAAAGCTTAGAACTTTCATGAAATGGGTCATCGTGGTTCATTTTTTTATATGTTAAGTGTGAAAAGACAACAGAATCTCAAAGCTTTGAAACTTTTGACTATCGCACAAAGCCTCCTGTATTCTAACATTCCCGTTGCACCTACAAGGAAATAAGCAATAAGATAATTTGTAAAAATGTTGATTTTAACTAACACGAAGAAGATATAGGAATAACAGTTTGTAAGAATGGTTAGTATAAGTGTGGAGAAAGTCATGTGAGTGCAACACATCAGATTTTTATCAAAAGCGTTAGAACCATTTTGAAGAAGATCAAAATTTTCGAAAAGTATTCCATGTAAAGGGTGGTTTAGGGTGGGGATATGTTCCTCAAACTCTTTGTGTCGCATCCCTGAAAGACAATAAAATTAAATGCCAACTATGGCTTTTAAATGAGTTTTCGTTTTTGAACTATGCTGTCCACAGACAGATACAGAGTTGGACACACAGACACACACAAGACCTTTCTTCTAAAACTGCTTATATTCGAGTCAGGTGGTCTCAAAGCATATATTTCCGGTGAAATCTCAACATCGAATATTTGGGTGGAATACAACATTTCTTCTACTAAGCAGTAGAGAAAATAAAAGTGAGAAACTGACAGAAGTGTTAGTTCTCCAAAACTTGCACAAATAACAAGAAATATCTCCAAAATGGTTCCTCTACACAGGACTTAAGCAGACAAATTTTTTTTTTTTGTTTTAGCAAGGTGTACAGTTTTTTTGCAGTAAGATTTGATCTATGTCTTACGGTTTACTAGTTAAATAAACGCCATCCAGAGTAAACAGGATTACTTGGGCTGTAGGAAGAGTATTCAAATATGCATTTCATTTGACATAAAAATATCTCACACATGTGGTACTTTAATCAAATTCATCAGATCCATTTACAAGAAAATTATAGATCTCGTAAAATGTTCCATGTAAAGGATACTGTAGGATGAAGGAGCTTTCCTGAAAATCTTCGTGTCATGTCCCTGCAATACAATAAACATAAATACCAACTTTGTTTACTAGCGGACGTTTCCTTCATGAGCTATACTGTCCACAGACTGTACACGCAAAGAAACACACATGCAAACACGGACCTTTGTTTTTAAATCTCTTCTTTTTTCAGGTTCAGGGGGCCTCAAAGCATATTTACGGTGAAATCTCGACATCAAATTTTTGGTGGAATGCAAAACTTCCCGCAATTAAGTATACGTAGCAGAGAAAGAAATAAAAATTTGATTTCTTGCACTCACATTACTTTCTCTACTCTTGTAGTAACCATTTTTACAAATTCTTATTGCTATATCTCCTTCGTACTAGTTTACATAAACGTCTGAAAAATTATCTGTTTGTTTATCTTTTTGTAGGTACAAGGAGAATATTGCAATACAGTAGACTTTGAGCGATAGTAAAATGTTTTAAACCTTTCAAATTCCGTTCTCTGTACACGGCTAACATACAATAAATGAATAATGATGTTCCATTTGACAGAAGTAAATGTTCCCCAAAACTCACACAGATAAGAAGGGATACTTCCGAGCAGGTTCACTCTACAAAAGGTATGCTGAGACCTAATTTGTGTGATTATGAAGATCCACAGGTTTTGCATAATAAGAACTGCACTATCTCTTACGGTTTACCAGTTACCCAAAAGCCATACAGAGTAAGGGATTCCGTATCGGCGTCGGTGGGGGTTGCTCAGTTGGTTAGATGGCTTTAAGTGTGCTCTAAAACGACTGCTCCAGGTCAGTACTTTTACTAGCATGTAAAGAACTCCTGCAGGGCAAAATTGCGCCATACCGGAGACGCTGATGTGATCCTAGTAATTGACAGCGTCTTCAACAACAAAATGGATGTTTTAGTTTTCCCATGTAAGTAGATTTATTGGCATGTAGAAGAAGTCCTCCGGGACGAAGTGCCAGCAGATTGGCGACACTGATGTGATCCTGCAATTCACAGGATCTTTAAATAACACAATTGTTTTAATTCTAATTTTTCTAGGCTATAGCCAAGAAATTTAAAACATACATTTCATTTGCCAGAAAAGTATCTGAAACATATGGAATTTTAGTCAAAATATTTAGAAACAATTTCGAAAAAATTAAAGTCATAGAAGGTTTCCATGTAAAAGGTGGCTTAGGGTGGGGTATTTTTCTGCAAAATCTTCTAATCGCATTCTTAAAGGATATTAAACTTAAATATCAACTTTGGTTTTTAACCGACTTTTCGTCTTTGAGTTACGCTGTCCAGACTGACACACGCACACGCAGGCACGCACCAACGCATACACGCACACACGCATAAACACGCACAGTCACACTCCCACACTTACACACACAAAGAGACAGATTCGCACACACGTATATTTTTCCAAAAATTCTTATTTATTCAGGAGCCCCAAATATATATTTCCCTTGTAATCTCTATATCGAATTTTTGAGGGAATACAATACTTCCTCTATTTGCTATACGCATGTTGTAGAGAGATTAAAAATCTGATGGTTTGCACTCACACGACCTTCTCTACATTGTACTATCTTTATGACCCCTTACACCTCCATCTAATCGATGTTATTAGAGATAAGCATTTGTACAAATTATTTATTGCTAATTTTCTTATAGGTGCAAGGAGAAAATGGCAATATAGTAGGATTATGCGGATAAGCAAATCTTTTGAGCCTTTGAAATTTGGCGGCGCCATGACCGAGCAGTGACCCGCATGTAATATTTTTGGTGGAGGAATCGGCGCCAAGGTGGGTTTTCTCCAGGTTCTCCGGTTTCCCCTGCCACTCATTCCACCAAATGCTCCATTATCACCTTTCAAATCATCGAGTTCCCCTGTATTTCGTATCATCCGCTTCCTCACTATCATACCTGGTACTGGGCTGACCACTCGCTTCCAGGTCTTCACTCGGTCCGGTACGTAGCTTACTGTGCTACCCGACAGGCGTCTGAACCCAGGCTCTGGCTTGTAACTCCTAGAGTGCGGGGTTTTAATTCCTAAAAATAATAGCTTATCAATTTTCTGTTTTTTGAATGTTTCCCTAGAGAGGACGGTGAGCTTACCCGTCGACTACTAGATCTCTAGTGCCCATGGGAAGTGACTTGCCTTTGAGCATGCATCCGAGCCATTTTCTGGCACGGCCATACCCCACGAAACCTAGAAGCACATCCGCAGGGTGAGAGAGGAAGGCAATGAAAGAGAAACGCTGGAAATTATATGTTCTTGCACAAAAAGAAACACTTCAGTACTCGCATACCACCCATGGAAAGTCATGTAAAACCCATAGTGTGAGTGTTTATCGGCGGGAAGTGAGCGGAGACCTCCCAAATGCGAGACCAGCACTTTACCGTAGAGTCATGCCGTTGTGTTTCCATTCAGATAGTGCCAATAAAGTAACTGATTTAATTACAGCACTTGTACCTTTGTTTTCAATCCAAATGCATATGTCTGGGGTTACCAGATTATTTTGTGGAAATGTAGGACACAATGGTAAAAACACCGAATAGTTGCACTCCCACGACTTTCTCAGCTCTTGTACGAACTATTGTAAACACTCTTATTCACCTTCGTGTTAGCTCAGATAAACATTTGCAGAAAGTATCATATTGCCAATTTTCTTGTAGGTTCAAAGGAAATACAGTAGGCTTTCAGCTTTACTCAAATTTTTTGAAGCCTGGTCGCTATACAAAGCCTTTGAAATTCCGTTTCCTTTGCACATTCAAGAGACAAAAAGTGAATAACGATCGTGAGTTTGTATACGTATTGCAGAATTCAAACAACAAGCAATCTCTCCGAAATGTTTCAGTCCACAAAAATGCATTTGGTCACAAATTGTGTATTTTAATGTCGTCTACATTTTTGTAACGTAAGGTTTGTTCCATGTATTACGGTGTGCCAGATACGAGAACGTCATCCAGAGGAAACCAGACTACATGGGTTATAGCGAGAAAACTGAAAATAAACTTTTAATTTGCCAAAACATGTCTTTAATCTACATTTTAATCAAAATGGCTAAGAGATTTTTAGAAAATCAAAATTATCTAACTTTCGTCAAAATCTTACTCTTGAAGGTATTTAACGTAAGTACCAACTATGGTTTTTAAAGCAAGCTTTCTTTTTTAATTATGCTCTTGACAGGCAGACACACAGGCTCAATGACACACACACACGCGCACGTGCGCGCACGCAGGCATACCTTCTAAAACTGGTTTTCTGGAGCCAGCGGGCCTCAAAACATGTATTTCCTGCGAAATGTCACCAAAAGTTTGGGTCGAATTCGACACTTCCTCTACCTACTATACGTAGTAGAGAAGGTAATAACAAACACCTGAAGTTGAAGGTGACAGCTTATCTACTTTCGGTTTTTGAGTCCTTCCCTAGAGCAGGAGGTGAACTTCCACATCAGCCACGCGGCTCTCTAGTGCCCTGGCAAGTAATTTTGCTTTCATCGACCATACGGGCCATCATTCTGACACAGTCATACCCCACGAAAACTGGCAGAACTCCCGAAAGTTCAAAGGGAAACGGAAAGGAAGGAACACGATAGAAATAATATTTTCTTGCAGGAAAAAAAATCATTCAGTACTCCCCTACCACCCAGCGAAAACCACATAATACCCAAAGTGTGAGTGGGGGTCGGCGGGAATTGAACCGGAGACCTTCCAAATGCAAGGCCCACCTCTTAACAAGGAGTCATACCGCTTGGCTATCATTCAGTTAGTGGCACAAAAGTACCTCATTTAATTACAACACATGTTGTACCTTTAGTTTCAATTCTAATGCATATATCTAGGGTTACCATTTTATTTTATGAAAAGTAGACCACAGTGATAAAAGATATGATTTGTTGCACTCGCATGACTTTCTCTACTCTTGTTCTAACCATTCTTACAGCCTCTTATTCCTACATCTTTCTTCGTGTCAGTTGAGATAAACATTTGCAATAATTAGTGCTTATTTCCTAGTAGGTGCAATGGAAATTTGGGAATACAGTTGGCTTTTTTTATTTTTTTTCTAAACACCTATAAAACTTATATGAAAATTGGTATACCGAACTAGATTACGCAATGATTTTATGCTACCAAAGGTTTAAGACAAGGCTGCTCCGTGGCACCTACATATTTTTTTAAATCTATAACGAGATTACTATTTTAGCTATTTTTTCTCCCCGCAGCTTCCCCCCCCCCTTTTTTTTTCTTTCTTTTCCCTCTTAATTTTTAAATTCCTTTACGGGCTTTGAGCGAGAGTTAAATATTTTACAAGGAAATAAGCAGTAAGATAACTTCTGTGATGTTTATCTCAAGTAACACGAAGAAGGTATGGGAATAAGAGTTTGTAAAAATGGTTAGTACAAGAATAGGGAAAGTCATATGAGTGCAACACATCAGATTTTTTGTTCAGTTTTTGAATCCTTCCCTAGAGAAAAGAGCTTACCCGTCGGCTAGGCAGCTCTCTAGTGCTCATGGGAAATAACTTTCCTTTGAACTTTGGTATTTAAGTTTAACGTCTTTTAGGCATGCGACACGAAAACTTTGAAGAAAATTGCTGCACTCTAAACTATGCTTCACGTGGAAAATTTTTCGAAAATTGTGATTTTCTTGAAGATGGCTCAAACTATTTTGACTAAAATGACATGTTTAAGATCATTTTATGACAAATGAAATGTTTATTTCAAATTTTCTGGCTATAACCCATGTAATCCTATTTACTCTGAATGACTTTTGAATAACTCGTAAACCATACAAGGTGGACCAAATCTTAGTGTGCAAAAAAATGTTGGTCTCGCTAAAGCACACAGTTATTTCCGAGTACATTTTTGGTGACGTGAACCATTTCGGAGAATTTCCTTGTTATTTGTGTCAGTTTAGAAAGCTTACACTTGCGTCAATTGCAGCATCGTTGTTGAGTTTTTTATATCATAACCGTGCAAAGAGAAGGGAATCTCAAAGCTTTAAAATATTTGACTATCGTTCAAAGTGATATGTATTCCCATATTCCTCTTCTACTTATAAGGAAACAAGCAATAACATAATTTCTACAAATGTTTATCTCAACTAATACGAAGAAATAGGAATATATGTTTGCAAGAATGGCTAGTACAAGAGTTGGGAAATTTCGCACTATATTGTTGGAAATGCACTGGTTTTCACTGTAGGCATGCTTAATCCATTGTGAACTCAAAACATTCGATATGTAATTCCTAACATAAGCCAACTACAGAACATTGTATAAACGTTGCGGATTCACAAATGACTAATTGACTATACAGTAGAACAAGTATCGGTGTATACACTAGTCGGATGGTGAAGCGATTACAGGTGCAGAGGAGGAATTCCCTGTTGTTATAATTAGAGCGCGGATTTTTATGTAATTACATATTTTAAATCCTGCATAATATTTCAATGAGAAGTAAAAATATTGGCGAATTACGTCATTTGGAGCTCCGTTACAAATTTTTGTTTTACATTTTTTTTTTTTTTTTTACATATTGTGACTTTCGTGGGTGTGAAGTAAAGAAGACAGATGTAGTCGATTTAAAGAAACACTTTTATTTCCGTAAACAGTAAATTTGTACACTCGTTGCAACAGCAAGAAAGTCTTTACCGATTCACCAACAGCACGGCTCCGAATTGGTAACACAAGAACTGTCCCTTCTCACACTTTACCGCTATTTATATCTCCCAGGCACTATTCTCGAAACTTCAGGAATTTTCAGTTATTATTGCGGTCAAATACAAAGCAGAGAATTCCAGAAGTCTCTATCCCTTTCTCTCTTTCGGCAAGCGCCCTAACAATGCGGCCATTCTCTGTCTCTTCCCTTCGGCTCCTTTGCGGTAGTGCCGACAATAATGCGATGGGCGACACTGCTCCCTCCTCAAGGCTGGTCGTTAGGCCAGGTAGGCGACTGGCTGGGTCCCCCCTCCCCAGTGCGGCAATCAGATGCGGCGGGCGCGGTGACAATATTTTGCACATTTCTACATATTTTACCGATGTTACATAAAACGTACATATTTTTGGGTTTCGTTACAATTTTATTATTTTTAAAAGATATTGTAGTCACATTATAAACTACTGTTTTCACAAGTTTTGCTGAAAGCAACAAAAATCAATCTGCGAAATAGGATGCAAGTTAAATAAAGAACGCGATAGTAAGGGCCTCACCTCATTCTGATTCTTGTCCGTTTTTATCAAAGCAGATGCCGCTCGACAATGTTGACCTCCAGTGTCACGTTTCTCGTAGCGTTTTGGTCATTTACAAGGACTGGAGAAATTGATTGTTACCATTCTCGCGGTAGTCGGCATCTTGTAATATAATAGCTGCGAGGAAACAAAGTCAGCCGCTGGACAACCATCAATATAGCGAGGCGACAATACTGCAGTTAGTTTCTTAGTAAAATAGCACCAGTTACGTCCTCGCTATCCTGCAGTTGAATTCATGGGTGAAATTAGATAGCACCTGTATAACCGACGGAAAAGTAATAGTCTGTCAAGCATGAGGTAAAAGAATTGGCTCTTCCATGAAATCTCAATTGGAACAACATACCAAAAGTGCTCTTCACATACGCAACAAACACCTATAGTCTTCTAGAAAGCAAGTTCTGTTGACACAAATACAACAGGAATAGTCCGGAAATGAATTTTTAAAGACCTGTGCAGTGCAATGGTTGTAGCTAATATTCCGTGGCATAAGCTTCAAATTCCTCAATTGCGCTCCTTTCTGGAAAAATATTGCAAGAAAGTTATTCCTGTGTGTGAATCTATTCTGAGGAAAAAGGTATACATTATGGAGATTCCTAAGCTAAAACATGCTCCTGTTACTTTGTGTGACGTGGAGAGAAGCTTTTCTGCTTATAAGAACATTTTATCTGATAGGAAACAAACAATGACCCCTGAAAATATGGAAAATTATATGGTTATTCCTTGTACGTTGAAAGAAGCAAAAGAGTTAAAATGAAAATGCTTGGTTGTTCATTGTATGTCAAGAGATAGAAAACTGAAAATGCATCCTCAGTATAAAATTTAATTATTTTGAATTGATTGTTTCACTCGCTGATAAATTGGTTCAGCATTTCAACATTGCTTTACCGTCTAAAATTTAAGTAAAACAATTATGTGGAATGAGTAATTTTAATAAATAAATACAAACCACAGATTTTTTTATTTCGTAACTACCCACTTGAAAATAAAGTTTAGTTAAATTCTGCATAAAAAACATTTTCCCTATAGTTAATTCTATATTTAGTAAGTTTTAACTCATTGTAATTAATTTACTTACTTACAAACGCATCAAATTACAAGATCCTGGGTAATTTTAAATGTGTATTTAGATTTGAGGTGATAATCTTAGCATTTATATTATTGCATACTTTTACATATTTTGTTTGATATTACATATTTCATTAGATATTTTGATGTTTTTGTTACATAAATATGTACATATTTCGCACCTTTATATTACATAAAAATCCGGGTTCAAGTTATAATACAGGGTCATGTTGCTTGAACAAACAGGATGTTTATATTTTCTTCCAACTGAAGGGAAACAATAGCTACCATACTAGTTCTTCCAATAAAGGAATAGCAAATTGCGACATCCAACCTCCGTAACTGAGCATTAAAGAAGTATGTGGTGACCTGATAAAATAATTTTCTGTTGCTTTTATATGATTTATGTGAAAATTATTTTCAAAATGTTTCCTTTATGCGATGTTTGTGTAATTTATGTGAATATACCAAAGTAATTATTTAAATGAAAAAATCAGGAAATATTCATTTTTGTGCAATAAAACTTAAAATATTGGCTGCAGTGTGAATATCCAGGACATTCAACTTAGCTTTAAGTTCATACTAGGACGCAAACAAAATATATTTACCTGAAAATCCGAGCTCTAGTAAGAACGAAAGCTTTATCTTGAAATTTATAGCTTATCTATTTTCAGTTTTTGAATCCTTCCCTAGAGAGGGAGGTGAGCTTCCCCGTCGACCAGCCAGCTCTCTAGTGCCCATGGGAAGAAACTTTCCTTTGAGCAAGCATCCGGCCCATTTTTGTGACACGACCATACCCCACGAAACCTAGATGCACACTCAAAAGGTCAGAGGAAAAGGGAATGAAAGAGAAACAATGTAAATTATATTTTCGTGCACAATGAACATCACTGCAGTTCTCTCCCACCAGCAAAGGAAAACCACGTAAAACACAAAGTGTGAGCGGGAGTCGGTTGGAATTGAACCGGAGACCTACAAATGCGAGGTCCGAAGCTTAGTGCGTAGTCATGCCGCTCGGCTAGCATTCATTTAGTGCCATGATGCAAGCGATTTAATTGCAACACAAGTACTTTTACGTTTAGCCCTGATGTATACATCTATATTAACATTTTATTTAATGGAAATTTTGGACACAACTGTAAAAGAAAATCTTCAGCACTCAATGGCATTCTCTACTCTTGTACTAACCATTCTTACAGCGCCTTATTCCTATATCTTTTTCGTGTTACTTGAGAGAAGCATTTGCAGTAAACATCTTACTGCTTATTTGCTTGTAGGTGTGCAAGAGGAATGTTAGAGCACAGCAGGCTGTGAGCGAGAGACAAATCCTTTAAAGCTTGAGTATTCGGTTCTCTTTGCACGGCTAAGGCATAGAAAAAAAGAAGCACGATCTTCCAGTTGAAGAAAGTTTAAGTGTTTCAAAACTCAAACAACTAAGGAGGAATATCTCCGAAATGGTTCACTTACAAAAATATTTATCAGGGTATAAGTTGTGTACTTTAGGACGATCCACATTATTTTCGCAGAAAGGCTTGGTCTATGTCTTACGGTGTACCAGATATGCAGAAGCATCCAGAGTAAACAGGTCTACATAGGCCTACTAATCCCAAGGTCGCGGGTTGAACTATCGCCTCACTCCGATGGTTCTAAAGTGTGCCTAAAAACCACACCTCCATGTCAGTAGATTTACTGGCATGTTAAAGAAGCGCTACGGCACACTACTGACGTTGTTATGATCCAGGGATTTGACAGCGTCGTTAAATAACAAAATCATATCAATTTTAATTTTCTCTACGTAGGCTATAGCCGGAAAATTCAAAACAAATATTTGATTTAACAGAAAAATATTTCAAACATACGACATTAGAGTCACAATAGTAACAGTCAATTTCTAAAAAATGAAATGTGTCAAAAAATGTTCTATCTAAATGTTAGCTTAATATGGAGGTATTTTACTCAAAAGTCTTCGTATTGAATTCCTAAAAGATATTAACCTTAATTATAAACTTTGATTTTTAACCGATTTTTACTTTCTCTACTGCAAGAAAAAGGTCCGTGTGTGTGTGTGTGTGTGTGTGTGTGTGTGTGTGTGTGTGTGTGTGTGTGTGTGTGTGGCTGTCATTCTGTGGACAGCATAACTCAATAACGAAAAGTAGCTTTAAAATCAAAGTTAATATTTAGCTTTAGTGTCTTTCAAAAATGCGTCATGAAGATTTTGAAAAAAATAACCCCACCCTAAACTACCCTTTACATTGAAAAGTTTCGAAAATTCTGATTTTCTGGAAAATGGCTCTAACGATTTTGATTGTATTCTGGACTTCTTTTGCATAACTGGTAAACGTTAGAGGTAGAGCAAATCGTGTTGCACAAAAAAAGTAGATCTTGCTAAAATACACAATTTATGTCCGAATAAATTTTCTTGTAGGGTGAACCATTTCACAGATATTCCTTGTTATATGTCTGAGTTTCGGAAAACTTCAAACTGTGGTGAAATGGAACATCGTTTTCATTCTTTATATGTTAAGTGTGCAAAGAGAAGGGAATCTCAAAGCTTTAAAAGATTTGACTACAGCACAAAGCCTACTGTATTCCCGTATTCCCCTTGCACCTACAAGGATATAAACAATAAGATAATTTGTACAAATGTTCATCTCAAGTGGCACGAAGAACGTATCGGAATAAGAGTTTGTAAGAATGGTTAGTACAGGAGTAGAGAAAGTCATGTGAGTGCAGCACATCAGATTTTTCGTATATGAGCTACGCTGTCCACAGACTGACACGTACACACACACACACACACACACACACACACACACACACACACACAGAGAGAGAGAGATGGACAGAGATAAAGAGAGAAACAGACACACCAGAACCTTTTGCAAAAAATGTATTTTGGTTGGTTTCAGTGGCCCTCAAGATTTCCGTTCAAATCTCGACATCGAATTGTTGGGTGCAATGCAATACTTCCTCTAGTTTACTATATGTAGTAGAGAAAGCAATAAAAATCTGATGTTTTGCGCTCACATGTCTTTCTCTACTCTTGTACTAACCATTCCTACAAACTCTTATTTTTATATCTTCTACGCGTTGGTTAAGATAAACATTTGCAGAAAGTGTCTTATTGTTTATCTTCCTGTAGATACAAGGAGAATATGGCCTTTGAGTCATAGTCAAATCTTTTAGAAACTTCAAATTCCCTTCTCTTTGTACGGTTAACATGTAAAGTAGCAATAACGATGTTGCATATGAAAAGAAGTATAACTTGTACAATTCTGACGCAAATAACTAGAAATATTTCCAAAATGGTTCACTCTACAAAACATTGATTTAAACATAAATAGCTTTAGCAAGATCTTTTTCTAAATCTGATCCTCTTTTTTTATTCAGTGGGCCTCAGAACATTTCCAGTGAAATCTCGACATCGAATTTTTGGGTGGATTACACTACTTCCTCTAGTTCACTATACGTAGTAAAAAAAGTAATAAAAATCAGATCGGCTGCACTCACATGAATTCAGTACTGCTGTACTAACCATTCTAATGAAGTCGAATTTGTATAGCTTCTTCGTGTTAGTTGAGATAAACATTTGCAGAAATGATCCTATAGTCTATCTTCTTGTAGGTACAAGGAGAATATGATAAAAAAGTAGACTTTGAGTGATAGTCTATTGTTTTAAATCTTTCATATTCCGCTTTCTTTGCATGGCGCTCCTCAAAAATGGCGCTAAAGATTTTGATTAAAGCATATAGAATATTTTTGTTTTTAAGGCCAATGCAAGCATGCGACACGAAGATTTTGAACAACAGTTCCCCAACCTATACTACACTTTATATGGGAAACGTTTCAAAAAACTTAGTTTCCTCAAAACTGTATCTATAAATTTTGATTAAAATGTTTCACACACCTTTTTTTTTGTTGTGGTAAATGAAATGTATACATTAAAACTTCTGGCTATAGGTTATGTAATCTTCATTCCTCGTTCTGGCTTTTGGGTAACTGGTAAACCGTAAGTGATAGAGGAACTATTACTATTCCAAAAAATTAGGATCTGCTGGTTAATTGTGCGATTTTTGCAATAGCTTTCTCAAATAGAAGGTCGTTATACACTTTCTGTCCCTTGGCAGTACAAAGAGGGCGGAATTTTTAAGCATTTGTATAGGGACCAGCTCTCAATGATTTCACTATAGCTCAAAGCCTACCGTATTTCTATATTCCCTTTGTACCAACAGGAAAATTAACAGTAAGATCATTTCTAAAGTTGCTGATCTAGATTAACACGAAGAAAATACAGGAACACGAGATAGCAAATACAGTTAGCGGAGTAGAGAAAGTCATGTGAGTGTAACTCACCACGATTTCAGAAAAAGTCCGGTGAGTGTGTCTGTGTGTGTGTGTGTGTGTGTGTGTGTGTGTGTGTGTGTGTGTGTGTGTGTGTGTTTTCATGTGTCTGTATGTGTATTTGTGTGTGAAAAGAGTAACTCAACAACGAAAACTCGGTTAAAAACCAATATTGGTATTTAAGATTGGTATATACCAAGGGTGTGACACGAAGATTTTCAAGCACATATCTCCGCCCAAAATTACCCTTCACATGGAAAATGTATCGACAACTTTGGATTCCTCAAAAATGGCTCTAATGATACTGATTAGAACGCTTAGGATATGTTTAATTTTATGGCAACTAAAATGTGTATTTTAAATTTTCTTTCTACAGCTTACGTAGTTCTGCTTATTCTTAGTGGCTTTTGCATAACTGGAGATACACCGAATCTTCATCTTCGTCTACAATGGCGTTACAGCCCAATGTAGGACCTTAGCCTCCTATCCTTTTGCTCCATTCTTCTCTGTCCAAAGCTAGTCTTTTCCGTGCTGCAGTAGAGAGAAAAACTCTTGAATCATAGTTCACGGCGTCTAACCATTTGTTGTTAGGTCTTCCAACTGGTCCCTTCCCTTCCATAACCCTCTTTGGTATTCGATGTTCCTCCATTCTGTAAACATGTCAGCCTGGTAACTTATATTAAATTAAAGAGGTTAGACCGAATCTTACTGTAACCAGTAACGTGAACTTCTGGCAAGTTGTGTGAGTTTTGCTGTACTTTTCTCACATGAAACATGGTTGCTCATAAGCTACTGTATTCCCATATTCCCCTTGCAACTACATGACAATTCAGTTTCCGCAAATGTTTAACTCGACTAATATAAAGAAGATAAAGGAAAAAGGTCGTGTGTGAGTAGTCAGTGCAAGGATAGGGAAGTAATGTAAGTGCAATACTTCAGATGTTTTAAATCTATTTGTCGTGCTTTTTTTAAATATTTTGCATCGTTGCTTCCGCCATGTTTCCGTACCCAATTTATTTCAAAACACACCTTTTCAAGACCTTGGAATACGAAAACCAAAGCATTTTTACTGCTTTCTCCTACGTAGAAATAAAACAGAGGAATTATTGCAATGCATTCAATTTTTTGAGATAGCAAACAGGTTTAAAACATTTGAATATCGCTCAGAGCCTACTGTATTGCTATACTCAACTTCTACCTACAGGAAAATTAACACTAAGGTAAATTGTACAATTGATTATATTGATTGTCATAAAGAAGATACAGGAACACGAGTTTGTAAGAATAGTTTGTACAAGACAAGAGAAAGTTGTGTCAGTGCAACACATCAGTGTTTTAGACAAAGGTTGGCGCGCCAGTGTCTGTGTATGTGTCTGTGTGTGTCTGTGTGTGTGTCTGTGTGTGTGCCTGTGTGTGTCTCTGTGTGTATGTGTCTGTGTGTGTGTCTGTGTGCGTGTCTGTGCGTGTGTGTCTGTGTGTGTATGTGTGTGTCTGTGTGTGTGTCTGTGTGTGTCTGTGTGTGTGTCTGTGTGTGTATGTGTGTGTATGTCTGTGTGTGTGTCTGTGTGTATGTGTCTGTGTGTGTGTCTATGTGCGTGTCTATGCGTGTGTGTGTGTGTGTGTGTGTGTGTTTGAACAGCGTAACTCATGAACGAAACGTCGTTTAAACATCAAAGTGGTTTTAAGTTTAATATCCCCCAAGGATGCGACACGAATGTTTTAAAGAAAATTTCACCATTCTAAACCACGCGTTGCATAAAAAGTGCTTCTAAAATGTTGATTGGATCTAATGATTTTGATTAAAATGTTTAACATATATTGATTTTTATGGGAAATGAAATATATATTTCAATTTTTCCGGCTATAGCTTATGTATTCCTGATTGCTCTTGGTGGCTTTTGCATAACCGGCAAACAGTAAGAAATAGACCAAATCTTACTACACCAAAATGTGGACCTCCGCATTAAGTATGTGACTTTTGCAATACTTTTCTCAAATGGAAATACAATACAAAGGTTGTAGATCTCTTCAGAACAGCAATTTTTCTTTCGAATGTGTCTTTTTGTGCCATAAGCCGTTTGCAACATATCTGTTGTTAATGACTAAAATTGTCCAGTACCTTGCCCTTTTGGAGCTGTAGATACTCAGCTGTTTTGCAATTGTATAACCCTAATAAACGACAGAGGGTAGAGGAAGTCACCTGAATTTAACACGTCAGACTTTTAGAAACAGGACCTGTGTGTGTGTGTGTGTGTGTGTGTGTGTGTGTGTGTGTGTGTGTGTGTGTGTGTGTGCGTGTGTGTGTTTTTCTGTGTATCTGTGTGTCAGGGTTTGGACAGCGTAAATCAAGACCGAAAGGTCAGTCAAAAACCAATGTTGGTATTTAAGTTTAATGTTTTTCACTTAGGCAACACGCAGATTTTGAAGAAAATTGCTTCACTTTAAACCACGTTTTACATGGGATATTTTTCGAAAATGTTTATTTTCTTGAAAATGGCTATATTGAATTTGATTTCCGTGCCATATCCCTGAGATATTTTTATGATAGAGGTAATGTGTGTCGTGAATTTTGTTGCTATAGTCCCTGTAGTCGTATTTACACTGTAATACTTTTGCATAACAGTTAAACCCTAAGAGTTAGAGCAAATGCTACTCTACCCAAAATGTAGATCTTGATAAAATACACAATTTATATGTGTGTAAATTATTATACAAAAAGGATGGGGAACCGTTTCAGAGATATTCCTTGTTATTTGTGTAAGTGTTGCAGAACTTACACTTCTGTCAAATGAAACATCGCCATTCATTTTTTCTATGTGAACCGTGCAAAAAAAACGGAACTTTGAAACATTTCAAACATTTGACTATCGCTCAAAGCCTTCTATGTCTGACCCCGTTGCGCGTTTAGTAGAGCACCTGCCTGCTGTGCTAGGGGTCCCGGGTTCGATTCCCAACAGGGGGTAGGAATTTTTCTCCAGCCAGGATTACTCCTAATCCTTTCCTGAGTCTGGAGTCTGCAACTATGAATGAAAGTGTGAATTCAATGCATAAACCCCACTCTTAAGTGAGTAAAAACCAATAGTCAAGGACGCCGATGTGACCTCTGCAGTTGCAGGCGGGATATAAATGGAACAATAAAAAAAGCCTACTATATTCCCATATTCCGGTCACACGTGCCAGAAAACGAACAAGATAATTCTGCAATCTTAACAAACACGAAGAAGATAGAAGAATACTAATTTGTAAGAATATTTAGTACAATAGTAGAGAAAGGCACAAGAGTGCAACACTTCAGGCTTTTAGAAACATGTCTATGTGTCTGTGTGTGTGTCTATGTATCAGTGTGTGTTTCAGTCTGTGGACAGCATAACTCAAAAACGAAAAGTCGGTTAGAAAACAAACTTGGTAAGTTAGGCTTGATGTCTTTCAAGTATGCGACATGAAGGTTGTGAAGAAAATTCCTTCACCTTAAACTACCCTTTCCAGGTACCATTTTTCGAAAATGTTTATTTTTTGGAAAATTGCTCTAAAGATTTTGATTACAGTGCCATACTTTCATATATTTTTATGACAAATGAAATTTACATCTTGAATTTCTTTCTAGTGGTCCCTGTAGTCGTATTTACCCGGGAAAACTTTTGCATAACTGGTAAACCCTAAGAGATAGAACACATTTTACTCTAGAGACAATGTAGATCTTGCTAAAATACAGAGCTTATGTCTAAAGAATTTTTCTTTAATTGTGAACTATTTCGGAGATATTGCTTGTCTTTTGTGTGAGGTTTTGGAGAACTTGCACGTCTGTCAAATAAAACATCGAGTTTCATTTTTTGTCTGTAAACCCTGCAAATAGAACGACTTTGAGACATTTAAAACATTTGACTATTGTAAAAATCCCACTATATTCCCATATTCCCGTTGCACGTGCAAGAAAACCAGCTAGATAATTTCCGCAAATGTTTATGTCAACTAACACGACGAGGATAGAAGAATACGAATTTGTTAGATTGGTTAGTACAGACGTGGAGGAAGCCATGTGAGCCTAAAGAAAAAAACTCCGTATGTGTGTGTTTGTGTATGTGTGTCTGTCCGTCTGTGGACAGCGTAACTCAAAAACGAAAAGTATGTTAAAAACCAAGGCTGGCATTTAAGTTTAATGTCTTCCAAGTACGCAATATAGAGATTTTGAAGAAAATTTGTAAACCTTAGACCAAGCTTTTCATGGAACATTTTTCGAAAATGTTTAGTTTCTTGAGAACGCCTTTATCGATTTTGATTACCTTTGAGATATATTTATGACAAATGAAATACATATCTTTAATTTTCTTGCTATAGCCCCTGTAGTTGTATTTACTCCTAATGAATATTGCATAACTTGTAAACCCTAAGAGATAGAGCAAATTGTACTGTACACTAAGTGTAGATCTTACTAAAATACACAATTAACGTCTCTTTTTTTGTAGGGTGAACCATTCCACAGATATTCGTTATTGTTTGTATAAGAGTTGGAGAACATCTGTCAAATGAAACATTGCCATTCATTTTTTTTTATATGTCAACAGTGCAAAGAGAGCGGAGCTTTGAAGCACTTTAAACAATAGACTACCGCCCAAAGCCTACTGGACTACCATATTCCCTTGCACGTACAAGAAAGCGAGCAGGATAGTTTCTGTACATGTTTATCTTGACTAACAGGCAGAAGACAGAAGAATACGAGTTTATATAAATGATCAATGCATGAGTAGAGTAAGTGATGAGAGTGCGACACGTAAGACTTTTAGAAAAAGGTGCGTGTGTGGGTCTTTCTATGTGTGTTTCTGTCAGTCTGTGGACAGCGTTACTCAAAAACGAAAATTCGGTTAAAAACCAAAATTGGTATTTAGGTATAATGTCTTTCAAGAAGGTGACAAGAAGATTCTGAAGAAAATACGCTTTCCATTGAACATTTTTCCAAAATGCTTCTTTTCTTGAAACCCGCTCTATTGATTTTGATTGGAATGCCACATCTTTGAGATATTTTAATGACAAATGAAATGTATATGCTGCATTTTCTTGCTATAGTTCCTGTAATCTTATTTACTCTGGATGACTTTTGCATAGCACGTAAACCTCAAAATATAGAGCAAATTTTGCTGCTTAAACAATGTAGATTTTGCTAAAATAAACAATTATGTCGGAACAAAAATGTTTTTGTAGAGTGAACCATTTCGGAGATATTCCTTATTATTTGCGCAAGTTTTGGAGAACATACACTCATGTCAAATGAAAGATCGCCATTCATTTTCTTATATGTGAACCGTGCAAAGAGAACGGAACTGTGCAGTAATTAAAACATTTGACTATTGCTCAAACCCTACTATATTCCCATATACCCGCTTCAAGTGCAAGAAAACGAGCAAGATATTTTCTGCAAATGTCTATCTCAACTAACACGAGGAAGATAGAATTCGAATTTATAAGAATGGTTAGCACAGGAGTAGGGAAAGGCACATGAGTGCAACACATCAGAATTTAAGAAACACGTCTGTTTGTGTGCGTGTGTGTGTGCGTGTGTGTGAGTGTGTGTGTGAGTGTGTGTGCGTGAGTGTGTATCTGCTTGTTAGTCTGTGGACAGCATAACTCAAAACCGAAAAGTTGTATAAAACCCAAAGTTGGTATTTAAGTTTAATGTCCTTTAAGCGTGCAACAAGAAGTTTGTGAAGTAAATTACTTCACCTTAAACTACGCTTTCCACAGAACATTTTTCGAAAATGCTTATATTCTTGAAAATGGCTCCATCGCTTTTAATTAGAATGCCAGACGTTTTTATTACAAATGAACTCTATATCTTGAATTTTGTGGCTATAGCACCCGTAGTGGTATTTACAGTGTATGACTTTTGGATAACTGGTAAAGTCTAAGAGATCAGGCAAATGTCACTCTACACAAAATGTGGATCTCACTAAAATACACATTTTATGTCTGAGTCAATTATTTTGTAGAGTGAACCATGTGGGAGATATTCCTTGTTATTTGTGTAAGTTTTGGAGAACTTACACTCATGTCAAATGAGACATCAGCAATCATATTTTATATGTGTGGCGTATATCTTAAATGGAACATTTTTCCAAAAACGATTATTTTCTTGAAAATGGGTCTATCGATTTTCATTAAAATGCCATATGTTTGAGATATTTTTGTGACAAATGAAGTGTATATCTTGAATTTTCTTCCTATCGCCCCTCATGTCGTATTTACACTTGATTCCTTTTGCATAACTGGTACCTAAACCCTAGAAGATAGAGGAAATGTTATAGCTTGTTTATGGTGTAAGTTTTAGAGAACTAACACTTCAGTCGAATGAAACATCGCCATTCAATTTTTTTATGTGTGAACACTGCAAGGAGCTTTGAAACATTTGAAACATTTGACTATCTCTCAAACCCTACTATATTGCCATATTTCCGTTGCACGTGGAAGAAAACGAACAGGATAATTTATGGGTATGTTTATCTCAACTAACGCGAAGAAGATAGAAGGATATGAATTTGTAAGAACGGTTAATACAAGAGTAAAGAAAGGCACAAGAGTGGAGGATATCAGACCTTTAGAAGCAGGTCTGTATGTGTGTGTGTGTGTGTGTGTGTGTGTGTGTGTGTGTGTGTGTGTGTGTGTGTGTGTGTGGGTGGGTGTGTGTGTGTGTGTGTGTGTGTGTGTGTGTGTGTGTGTGTGTGTGTGTGACGGTCTCAACTAACACGAAGAAGTTACAAGAATACGAATTTGTCACAATGGTTAGAACAAAAGTAGAGAAAGTCATGTGAGGGTATAAAAAAAGCTTTTTAGAAAAATGTTCATGTGTGTTTCTGTGTATGTGTGTGTCTGTCAGTCTGTGGACAACATAACTCAAAAACGAGAAGTAGTTTAGAAAACAAAGTTAGTATTTAAGTTTAATGACTTTTACGTATGCAATACGGAGATTTTGAAGAAAATTGCCTCACCTTTAACCAAGCTTTACATGGAACATTTTTCGAAAATGTTTATTTTGTTGAACATGTCTGCATTGAGTTTGATTAAAATACCATATGTTTTACATATTTGTATGACAAATGTAATTTATATCTTTAATTTTCTTGCTATAGTCCCTGTAGTCGTATCCACTCTGGGTGACTTTTTCATAACTGGTAAACCCAAAGCGATAGAGCAAATTTTACTATGCAAACAAGGTATATCTTGCTAAAATACACATTTTATGTACATATATTTGTGTTTTAGGGAACTTACACTTCTGTCAAATGAAACATCGCCTTTCATTTTTTTATACGTGAACCCTGCAAAGAGAACGGAGCTTTGAAATATTTAAAACATCTGACTGTCGCTCAAAGCCTACTATATTACCATATTCCCGTTGCAAGTGCACGAAAACAAGCAAGATAATTTCTGCAAACGTTTATGTCAACTAACACGAACTAACGCTCTAATGATTTTGGTTAGAATGTCACATCTTTGAGATAGTTTAATGACAAATGAAATGTATCTGTTGTATTTTGTTGCTATAGTTCCTGTAGTCTTAATTACTCTGGATGACTTTTTCATAACATGTAAACCTCAACAGATAGAGCAAACTTTACTGCTTAGACAATGTAGATTTTGCTAAAATACACAATTTTTGTGTGAACAAATGCTTTTGTAGTGTGCACCACTTCGGAGATATTCCTTATTATTTGTGTACGTTTTGGAGAACTTACACTCATGTCAAATGAAAGATCGCCATTCATTTTTTATATGTGAACCGTGCAAAGAGAACGGAACTTCGAAACATTGAAAACATTTGACTATCGCTCAAGGTATGCTATACTCCCATCTTCCCGTTACTCATGCAAGAAAACCAGCAAGATAATTTCTGCAAGTATTTATCTCAACTAACACGAAGAAGATACAATTCGAATTTATAAGAATGGTTAGTATAAACGTAGAGAAAGTCATGTGAGTGTAACAAAACAGATTATTAGAAAATTATCCTTGGGTGTGTCTGTGCATGTGTGTGTGTGTCTGTCTGTGGACAGCATAACTCAAAAACGAAAAGTTGGTTAGGAAACCAAGTTAGGTTTAAAGTCTAAGGGGCGTGTCTGCTATATAAATATATAGAGTGCTGTCGCCTCCGAGGTGATGCTCGTGGACCACGTAAATCTGTGGGAAGCGTATCTGTCCACTTTATTGAGTTGTGTGCGATTATAACTGTTTCATTATGCGCTGCAGACGTTCAACTGTTCCATTGCTTTGCGGATGATAAGGAGTTGTATGTTTCACACCACAAAGCTCTGAAAGTTTCTTGCCAAGGTGACTTTCAAATTGTCTTCCTTGACCTGCAATTAAAGTGCTTGGAACTCCAAAACGAGCTATCCAGTGATCATAAAATGTTTCATCTGTAATGTTTTGCATTGATATAGCTTCCATCCATTTAGTGTAGCGATCTATACAAGTGAGCCAGTAGCATAGCCTGTTTTTCTGCTGCATTCTTAAGGTACCGTCGATAAAAACTAACATTGCCTAAGAACAAATAAAGATCACGAATTGTTTCTGGTAGCTTATAGTTAAGAATCACTTTCACTTTATTTGGTAGAGGTCTGCAAACTTCACTGGCGATTAAATGTCCTAAAAATTCCAGTTGTTCTACACCAAATACTGATTTAGAGACGTTTAAGTGGAGTCCAAATTTAATAAGTCCTTCAAAGTCCGTTAAATTCATACAATCCAAATGGAGTTATTGTTGATGTTTTTGGCTTATCTTCATCGGCTACTGGAATCTGGAAGTATGCCTTGAAGAGACCAGTTTTATTAAATACCTTTTTTCCTCTCAATATATGTTGAAAATTTTCAATCCGAGATATTGGGTATCGATCAGGGATAGTTTGAACATTTGGCCGTCTATAGTCACCACATGGTCGGAAAGTTCCATCTTTCTTTAGGACTATATGCAGGGGACTAGCCCATTGAGATTTTGATGCCCGAATAATTCCATCATCTTCCATGAGCTGGAATTCCTATTAGGCAATAGTATATTCCCATAGAAAGAAAACGAGGAAGATAATTTATGCAAATGTTTGTCTCAACTAACACGAAGAAAATAGAAGAACACGAATTTTTTAGAATGGTTAGTAGAAAAGTAGAGGTAGTCAGGTGAGTGTGACAGAACAGGTTTTTTGAAAAATGTGGATGTGTGTAACTGTGTATGTGTGTGCTGTAAGTCTGTGGACAGCATAAAACCCAAAATTCGGTTAAAAATCAAAGTTGGCGTTTAAGTTTAATGTCTTTCAATTGTGCAACTCGAATATTTTGAAGAAAATTGCTTTACCATAAACCACGCTTTGCATGGAACATTTTTTAAGAAAACGTTCATTTTTTTGAAAATGCCTGTATCGCATTTGATTTAAGTGCAATGTTTTTTATATATTTAGCTGAGAAATCAAATGTATATCTTAAATTTGACGACTGCAGTCATTCTGGTCGTATTTACTCTGGATGACCTTTGCATAACTGGAAATCCTAAGAGATAGAGCAAGCTGTATGCTACACAAGTTGTATATCCCGCTAAAATATACAATTTTTTTCTGAATAATCCTTTTGTAGAGGGCATCATTTCAGAGATATTCCTTGCTTTTGATCGAGATGTTGAAAAAACCTAAACTTCTGTCAAAGGATACATCGCCATTCATCTTTTAGTATCTGTTATCCGTGAAGAGAGCGGAATTTTGAAACCTTTTAAACATTTGACTATCGCTCAAAGCCTAGCTTATTCCCATTGCAGGTGCAAGAACACGAGAAATATAATTACTGCAAATGTTTATCTCGACTAACTCGAAGAAGATTGAAGAATAAGCGTTTGTAAGTATGGTTAGTACAGGAGTAGAGATTGTCATGTGAGAGCATGACAATCCCTTGTATAAAAGGGTCAGTGTGTGTGTGTTTGTGTATGTGTGTGTCTGACAGTCTGCGGAGCGCGTAACTCAAAAACGAAAAGTCTGCTAAAAACGAAATTTGGCATTTATGTTTACTGTTTTTCAAGTATGCAACACGGAGATTGTTAAGTAAATGGTTCTATGTGTCTGTGTGTGTGTATGTGTGTGTGTGTGTGTGTGTGTGTGTGTGTGTGTGTGTGTGTGTGTGTGTGTGTGTGTGTGTGTGAGCGCGAGCGCGTGTGTCAATGTATCTGAGTGTTAGTCTGTGGACAGCATAACTCAAAAAAGAAACAGTCAGTTAATAAGCAAATTTGGTATTAAACTTTAATGTCTTTCAAGCATGCTATACAAAGACTTTAAAGAATATTGCTCAACCTAAACTACCCTTGACATGACAAGTTTTTGGAACACTTTGATTTTCTTCAAAATGGCTATAGGGATTTTGATTAAAATACCATATGTTTTAAATATTTTTATGACAAATCAAGTGTATATCTTGAATTTTCTGGATATAGCCCATGAAGTCCTATTTATTCTGGTAAACTGGTAAAACGTAATACATAGACGAAATATTACTCTACAGAAAACCTTGCTTAAACACAAAATTTATGTCTGAATAAACTTTTTTGTAGACTGAACCATTTCGGAAATATTCCCAGTTATTTGTGAAATTTAGTACAACTTATAGTTTTGTCAAATGGACAGAAGAACACGAGATTGTAAGAATGGTTGGTACAAGAGTAGAGAAGGTCATGTGACTGCAACACATACTTTTAAAAAACGGTCCGTGTGTGTGTCTGTGTGCGCCTGTGAACTAACCCAAAAACAAAAAGTCCCATAAAGACCAAAGTTGATATTTATGTTTAATGTGCTTCAAGTATGAGAAATAAAGATCTTTGAGACAATTACCTATGATTTAAACTACCATTGCCTTGGAACATTTATCCAAGATGCTTATTTTCTTGAAAATGGCTCTATCGATTTGGACTAAAATGCCATATCCTCGACATATTTTAATGACAAATGAAATGTAAATCTTGTATTTTCTGGGTATAGCCACCGTAGTCGTATTTACACTGGATGACTTTTGCATAACTGGTAAACCCTGAGAGATAGAGCAAATGCTACTCTACACAAAATGTAGATCTTGCTCAAATACACAATTTATATCTGAGGAAAGTCATTTGTAGAGTGAACCATTTCGGACATATTCCTTGTTATTTGTTCGAGGTGTTGGAAACTGAAAGGACATAACTGCATTCATTTGTTATATGTGAACCGTGAAAAGAGAACGAGATCTGTAACATTTAAAACATTTGACTATCGCTCTAAGCCTAGCATATTACCGTTGCACGTGCAACAAAACGAGAAATATAATTACTACAAATGTTTATCTCACCTAACCCAGAGGTGATAGAAGAATGCTGTTTTGTAAGAATGATGAGTGGGGGAATTGATGTGAGTGCAACTCATCAGACCTTTATAAGGGTTCCCTGTGTGCGTCTGTGTATGTGTGTGTCAGTCTCAAAAACGAAAAGTATATTAAAAACCAAAGCTGGCATGTAAGTTTTGTGTCTTTCGAGTATGCAACACGGAGATTTTGAAGAGAATTACTTCACCTTAAACCACGCTATCTGTGGAATATTTTTCGAAAATGTTTATTTTCTTGAAAATGGCGCTATCAATTGATTACAGTGCCATAGCTTTGAGATATATTTTTGTTAAATGAAATGTACCTATAGCATGAATTTTCTTTCTATAGCCACTGTAGTCGTATTTACTAGGGATCAATTTTGCATAATTGGTAAACCCTAAGGTATAGAGTAAATTTTACTGTACTTAAGTTGTAGATCTTGCTAATTACAGAATTTATGTCTGAATACATTTTTTTAAGAGTGAACCATTTCGGAGATATTACTTGATATTTTTGTAAGTTTTGGAGCAGTTATACCCATGTCAAATGAAACATCGCCATTCATTTTTTTTATCTGTTTTCCGTGCAAAGAGAGCGGAATTTTGAAACCTTTTAAACATTTGACTATCGCTCAAAGCCTAGCTTATTCCCGTTGCAGGTGCAAGAACACGAGAAATATGATTACTGCAAAGGTTTGTCTCCACTAACCTGAAGAAGATTGAAGAACACGGGTTTGTAAGAATGGTTAGTACAAAAGTAGGGGAATTCATGTGAGGGTAACACATCAGACTCTCACAAGGGTCAGTGTGTGTATTTGTGTATGTGTGTGTCTCTCAGAGCCTGACTCAAAAACAAAAAGTCTGCTAAAAACGAAATTTCGCATTTCAGATTAGTGTTTTTCAAGTTTGCAATACGGAGATTGTGGAGAAAATTGCTTCACCTTAAACATCGCTTTCCAAGGAACACTTTTCGAAAATGCGCATTTTCTTAAATATGGCTCTGTCTTTTGACTTAAACGCCATATATTTGATACATTTTTACGAAAAATGAAATGAATATCTTGAATTTGCTGACTATAGCCCCTGTAGTCCTATTTACACTGGATGACCTTTGCATTAGTGTTAAACGCTAAGAGATATAGCAAATGCTACACTACCCAAAATGTAGATCTTGCTGAAGTTAACAGTTTAGATTTCAGTAAATGTTTTTTTAGAGTGAACCATTTCGGAGATATTCCTTATTATTGGTGTAAGTTTTGGAGAACTTACACTTCGGGCGTGTGAAACATCGCCATTCCTTTTTTATATTGAACCGTGCTAAGAGAACGGAACTTTGAAACGTTTAAAACATTTGACTATCGCTCAAACCCTACTACATTACCATATTCCCGTTGCACGTGGAAGAAAACGAGCACCATAATTTCTGGACGTTTATCTCAACTAACACGAAGAAGATAGAAAGATATGAATTTGTAAGAACGGTTAGTACAAGAGCAGAGCGAGTAGAAGGGGAAGTGTGATCACTGCTGTGTGTAGTTCATGTGTTCCGTCGCACAGATGGCAGCGCAACTGGTGTTGCGGTACAATGCTAATACAAACACTGTGTTTAGTAGGAGATTCACTGGAATAGTAGCAAAGGAGAACAATAGTGTTGTTTAACAATGACTAACTCACGGATGCACATTCTGACAAACATTCACAGAAAACCAAGACAATAATTTTACCACTAGAATACAAAATTGCGTTAAAGGAGCAAAGTATAATTTCCTGTGAATGAAGAGTTAACTTTGCTGCAATAGTAGTACAGGCTATTTGTATTTTGTTCTACAGATAAAAATGTACTCACCACTGTCGAAATCAGCTGTTAGTAACTTTCGACAATTTCCGAGATGTTTTTGCAGACTTTGATGATTGTAATTCCTTTCCTATTTCCTTCATGGAATGTAGAATTAGTTTGGGGACAAGATCCAGTAAATGTCCTCACAACACCCAATTCCAGAAGCAACACTAATTTGGTTAACACTGTTACAACAATTGAAAAATATATCGCCTAACAAGTTACATTCATTTGAAAGTTTCTCTGCTACAGCCCTCTCTACTTGCGAAAGAACGCTATATATGTACAGACTTAGAGGGGTAAGTAAGACATAACTTGTCCGTACCAGTTCTGTGGTCTTTAGTTGCAGTTAAAAGTGATACGGAGGGGAAATATGCACACCTGCCATGGAGTAAATTAACACATGCTTTACAATCTGTTATCTTTGAACAATTGTGTACTATATAGCCACTCAAGTGATATTCCAAACATTCTTTAGCCATAACTTTCTGTGTATTTTCAGGTACATTGTTTCCCATTCTGGTATATCAGGTTCCTCAATCACAATTTTGTCCTTAATTTTGCTCTCTATATCTTCTGTAATTCCCCTATTGTGGCTCACTATTTCCCTTGCTAATAATCTAATTTGGTTGACGAATGATGTTAAAGACAGCTCTTGTCTATACTCACAATTGCCTCCAGATGATATTGCTAACTTGTTTGGAAAATAAACTGACTCTAATATGCAATTGGAGAAAATCAACTGTAGACGGATGATCGTCACAAATTAAACACCAAAAAATTGCAAAGTGTCTTTCTGTTCGGTCTTGATTTAACTTGGCTTTCAGTAGGCATTTTAGTGCATTTCTCCACAAATGTTAGAATACAGTGGGCTCTTTGCGATAGTCAAATGTTTTAAGGCTTTGAGATTCTTTTGTCTTTGCACACTTAACATATAAAAAAATGAACAACGATGACCCATTTCACGAAAGTTCTAAGTTTTCCGAAACTCACGCACATAACCAGGAATATCTCCAAAATGGTTCACCCTACAAGAAAATTTACTCGGACATAAATTGTGTATTTTAGCAATATCTACATTTTTTGTAGGGTATGATTTGGTTTATCTCTAACGGTTTACCACGTATACAAAAGTCGTCCAGAGTAAATACGACTACAGGGGCTATAGCCAGAAAATTCAAGACATGCGTTTCATTTGCCATAAAAATATCTCAAACATATCACATTTTAATCAAAATCGTTAGAGCTATTTTCAAGAAAATCAAAATGTTCGAAAAATTTTCCATGTAAGGGGTAGTTTACGGTGGGGCTATTTTCTTGAAAATCTTAGTGTCGCATCCTTAAAAGACATTAAACTTAAATACCAATTTTGGTTTTTAGCCGACTTTTCGTTTTTGAGTTATGCTGTCCACAGACTAACACACAGATACACACACGGACCTTTTTCTAAAAATGCCCTTTTTGGATTCAGGAGGCCAAAATGTTGTGTCGAATAGGATGCTTACCCCTCTTGCTATACCTTGTACAGAAGGTATTAATAACAAATTTAACTTGAAAACGATAGCTTCTCCTTTTTTCTGGTTTTGAATCCTTCCCGAGAGGAAGGAGCTTATCCGTTGGCTAGGTAGCCCTATAGTGCCTAAGGGAAGTAACCTGTATTGAGCAAGCATCCGGGCTATCTTTCTGAAAGTCCATACCCCACGAAACCCAGAATACACCAGACAGGTCAGAGGTAAAGGGATGAAAGAGAGACGATGTAAACCATATTTATTACAATATAAAAAACACGTCAGTACTCGCCTACCACCGTGGTAAAACCATGTAAAACACAAAGTAAGAGTGGGGGCCGGCGGGAACTGAAATGGAGAGCACTCAAGTGCAAGGCCCACGCCTTACCGCGGACTGATGTCACTCGGCTACCATTGAGTTAGCACCATGATGCAACGATTTAATTGCAACACAAGTACCTTTATTTTTAGTCCTAATGTATAGATCAATGTTACCATTATATTTAATGGAAATTTTGGACACAGCGCTAAAAAATCTTCAGCACTCAAAAACATTCTCTACTCTTGTACTAACCATTCTTACAGCCTCTTTCTTATTCCTGATCTTATTCGTGTTACTTGAGAGAAACATTCGCAGTAAATATCTTACTCCTTATTTCCTGTAGGTGTGCAAGGGGAATATTAGAACACAATGGCTATGAGCGAGAGTCAACTCTTTTAAAACTCTGATATTCGGCTGTCTTTGCAAGGCTAAGACATAAAAAAAGAAGCACGATCTTCCATTTGAAGAATGTTTAAGTATTTAAAAATTCAAACGACTAACGAGGAATATCTCCGAAATGGTTCACTTACAAAAATATTTATCCAGGTATAAGTTGTGTGCTCTTGGACGATCTACATTATTTTTACAGGAGAACTTTGTCTATGTCTTAAGGTATACCGGTCATGCAGAAGCCATCCAGAGTAAACGGGTCTATATAGGCGTCGGTCAGGGTATCTGAGCTGGCCTACTAATCCCAAGGTCGCGGGTTGAAATCCGGCCCACACGGATGGTTCTAAAGTGTGCCTAAAAACTACACCTCCATGTCAGTAGATTCACTGGCATGTTACAGAAGTCCTGAGACACACTACCGACCTCAATATGATCCAGGGATTTGACAGCGCCGTTAAATAACAAAATCATATCAACTTAAATTTTCTCTACGTAGGCTATAGCCGGAAAATTCAAAACAAATATTTGATTTAACAGAAAAATATTTTAAACATATGACATTTGAGTCACAATAGTAACAGCGAATTTCTAAAAAATGAAATGTGTCAAAAAATGTTCTATCTAAATGTTAGCTTAATATGGAGGTATTTTACTCAAAAGTCTTCGTATCGAATTCCTAAAAGATATTAAACTTAATTACAAACTTTGCTTTTTAACCGATTTTTACTTTCACTACTGTAAGTAGGCGAAGTATTGTTTTCCACCCGAAAATTCGATGTCGAGATCTCTGTCCACAGAGTGACAGACAGACCGACACACAAACACACACACGGACCCTTTTCTAAAAATACTTCGTTTTTATTCAGGGGTGTCAAAACATATTCCCATTCAAATCTCGGCATGGATATTTTGGTTGTCGTGCAGTACTTCCTCTACTTGCCAGTACACAAAGTAAAAATGAGTAACGATGTTCCATTTGACAGAAGTGTAAGTTCTCGATCACTCACACAAATAACAAAAAATATCTCCAAAGTGGTTAACTCTACACAGGACATACATTTTTGTTTTAGCAAGCTGAACAGTTATTGTATAGTAAGAATTGTTCTATCTGTTACGGCTTACTACTAATATAAACGTTATCCAGAGTAAACAGGACTGCTTGGTCTACACCCATTTACCATAAAAATGTCTCAAACATATAGAACTTAAATCAAAATCACTAGAGCTATTTTCAAGAAAATCAGTGATTTCGTAAAATGTTTCATCTAAAGGGTAGTTTAGGGGGAGGAATTTTCTTCAAAAATCTTCGTGTTGCATCACTGAAAGACACTAAGCTTACATACCAACTTTGGTTACTACCCGACTATAGTAAAATGTTTTAAAGCTTTCAAATACCGTTCTGCGTACACGGCTAACGTAGAAAAAAATGAATAACGATGTTCCATTTAACAGAACTAAACGTTACCCAAAGCTCACACAGTTAGCAATGAATGCTTCCGAAATGATTTACTCTACAAAAGCTGTATTTAGACCTAATTTTTGTGTTTATCAAGATCCACAGTTTTTGCAAAATAAGATTTCCACTGTCTCTTACGGTTTACTGGTTACGCATAAACCATACAGGGTAGGGTGGTCTGCATCGGCGTCGGTGTGGGCGGTTCAGTTGGTTAGACGCTGGCCAAATAATCCCAAGGTCGCGAGTTCAAATCCATGCCAGGTCGACGGTTATTAAGTGTGCTTAAAAACGAGAAGAAAGCTACGCAGGAAATCGCCGCCAACGCCGGGCTCTGGAAGCACATCGGACCCGGAACCCAAAAACATCACCACCGCCGAGACAACCAGCGCAACAACCACCGCCGAGACAACCAACACAGTCGCCGTAGCTGAGGCCACCGCCGCGCCGAGCGCCACTAGCGCTGACACCACATCACCGCAGTTAGAGAGGCAGCCAGTCGAGCGGCCACTGCCACTCAGTCAGGAGGCTAGCTCGCCGGGAGAGGCAGTTGTGCCAATCCCGGAATTGCCGGCTCCACCACCGCCGTCCACGGAACATCTCCCGGCCAACACACCGCCGCCTGCACACACCGGTCCCCCCTCGGGGGCCAGTGTTATTATCCGAGGAGTTCCTCGCGACTTCCCAGCGAGGCATCTACTGAGCGCAGCACAACAAGAGTGGCCATCAGCATTGAGGGCCACCCGAATCGTCACCTCCCGAGGACCAACGCACTTGATGAGGATCATCATCGCCGACTCAGCAGACCAAGAAGCTGCCATAAGGACGGGCTTGCCATTACTTGGGAGGCGCCTGCCTGCTGAGCCCGCCAGGACTACACGACAAGTGCCCTGCCGCAGATGCTGCAGATATGGGCACGACGCCACCACCTGCAGCGCCGCACCAAGGTGCCATTACTGTGGGGCCTACGGCCTCACTAGTGAGTGCACCAGCCACGATCTCCGCCGTCGTCGCCGGTACTGCGCTACCTGCAATGGCATAGGCCATTTCACGGGGCAAGCGCAGTGCCCCTACTACCCACGGGCCCAGGCCCCACAACCTGCACCTGCCACCGCAGCCACACAGCCACGCCGCCGACCAGCTCTAACCAACGCAGAAGCATCAACAACGCAACAGACCAGACCAACCTACGCCACTATCACCACCACAACGCCACTGCCCAGGAACGAGGCCGAAGACATCCGCCAGGAGATCCAAAGCCTCCACAAACGACTGGAAAAGCTTGAGGACTCAGTACTTCAATTAACAGCCGCGGTGACAACAATCGCCAACTCCACGGCCTCCGTGAAGACACAAGTTGAAACCGCCATAACTACTGGACGTGAACTTCACAACACAACAACAACCAGACTCACAGCACTACAACAAGACATACAGAAACTCAGCAAGAACATCAATACACTACGTCGGGCTCACCGCAAACAGCTTACACCAATCACACGACAACTGCTAGTTCACACCACCGGCTTCAATGCTGCTGCTAAACTACTAGAGGAATTACGCAGTGCAACAATAGAACTGGACAACACTGAAATACTGGCATCAATTCAACGCAAGCTCCACAGAATAGAGAACAAACCGTCGACCACTACACATGAAGCATGTACGCAGACCTCACCACCTCCACTTCCACTCACCAGAGAGCAGCACCGCGAGCAACAAACTCACCAGCCAGCCACAAACGCTGCAACCCATTATCACCACACTGACACTCTTCAACCACGTAAACTGACACCAGAGCAAATTTCACTCGTCCAGAGGAGAGGCTACTTCAGCCACACAGGACATCCATGTGTCAACAAGTGCCGGACCATGCTCTGTAGCGGCACCGGACTAACACATGCGGACATCCTGCCCTATATCAGCGGCCCCTCGAAGCCACCAACACAGTCTTCCCAAGGAAACACAAAAATGAACACCCAACTCAAATAAAGAACTTCACCTTTAACTCCCCCTCAACACTCTCTCTTACTTCTCTTACCCACCTTCACCTTTAACCCCACGGTCATGGCCAGTGCCTCGTGTAATGGCCATGTCCTGGACCCTACCTTTTCGCGCTCCCGCTATGTGCGGCAGCTTGTATCCTAACATATACTAACGGAGGTGCTGACGCGGTACTCCAACAACCCTTCCTTTGAATCCTACCAACTTCTCACCCATGAACATTAATATTAAAAAAAAAAAAAAAAAAAGCTACGTGACAGTACATTTGCTGACATATAAAATAACTTCAGCAGAAAATTGCGACATACTTGCGGCGCTGATGTGACCGTATGAATTGATAGCGTAGTTAAATAACAAAATTGTTTTAATTTTGATTTTTTCTACGCAGAAAATTCAAAACACACATTTCATTTGCCAGAAAACTATGTCAAACATATGGCATTTTAGTTACAATAGCAAGAGATAATTTCGAAAAAATTAAAATATTGACAAATTTTCCATGTAAAGGGTGGCTTAGGGTGGAGTAGTTTTCGCCAGAATCTTCGTATCGCATTCTTAAAAGATAATCGTCTTTGATTAACGCTGTCCACAGATTGACACCCACTCACACACACTCACAAACACTGAGACACACACACACAAACTCACACACACACACTCACACACACACACTCACACACACACACACTCACACACACAAACTCACACACTCACACACACACACAAACTCACACACACACACAAACTCACACACACACACACACACACAAACGCACACACACACAAACTCACACACACACACACAAACTCACACACACACACACAAACTCACACACACACACACTCACACACACACACACACACACACACACACACACACCGACGCGCGCGCGCAGGGGTGTAAAGTCGACATCGAACTTCTTGGGTGGATTACACTACTTCCGCTACTTACTATACGTATGCAATAGAGAAAGTAAAAATCTGATATTATGTACTCATATGACCTTCTCTGCTTTGTACTAACTATTCTTACAAGCTCTTACACCTCCACATACTTCATGTTAATAGAGATGAGGATTTGTACAAATTGTCTAACTGCTAATTTTCTTATGGGTGCTAGGGGAAAATGGCAATATAGTAGGCTCATACCGCTAGTCAAATCTTGCAAACCTCTGTAATTCCGGTCTCTTTGCACGGCTAACACATATAAAAGAGAATAACGACCTTGCGTTTGAGTAAAGTATAAGTATTGCAGAGCTCACACAATGAACAAGGAGTATCTTCGAAATGGTTCACCCCACAAAAACGCATTTGGACATAAATTGTTTGTTTTAACGAGATTTACATTTTTGGGTAGTAAGATTTGGTCTATCTCTTAGGTTTACCAGTTATGCATTGTCGTCAAGAATAAAGAGGACTACTTGGCCTATAGCGAAAAAAATTCATAATATGTATTTCATTTGCATTAAAATGCCCTAAAAATATGGCATATTAAACAATATCTTCAAAGCCATTTTCAGAAAATCAAAGTTTTCGAAACAATTTCTACTTAAAGGTTAGTTCAGGATGGAGGAATATTCTTCGAAGTTTTTGTGCCTAATCGTTGAGTAGTAGTAAACTTAAACACCAATTTTTTCCTTTTCATTTCGTTTTGAATTTATGCCGTTCAGTCTCATCCACGGGTACACAATGTATGTACACACACGCATTCACAGACACACACAGACGCAGGAGTACAGTGACACACAGACAGATACCCAAACCCACACACGCACACAGATAGACAAACATACACGTAAAAAGGGACGTTTTTCTAAAATGGGTTTTTGGATTCAGGGGGCCACAAAACATATATTTCTGCTGAAATCTCAACATTGATATTTTGGGTCGAATGCAATACTTCCTCTACTTACTATACGTCGAAAAGAAATTAAAAGTTATGTTGAAAATAATTAGTAAAGCCAGCCACAATTTGTAGTACCGTATCCTGTGTAGGAGTGTGAGTTATCCCGTGAGTGTGTTCGGCCAGACAGACAGAGAGGCCAGCCATCAGCACTGAACCAAACTGCCCCATGCACACGCTAACGTGACTGAGAATTGTGGCTTTAATAACTAGTTACTAAACTATTCTCAGTTTTTGATCCCTTGCCTGGACACAAAGGCTACTCGTCGACTAAGCAGCTCTGTAGTGTCTAAAGTAAGTAACTTTCCTTTGAGCAAGCATACTGTCTTTCTGGCACAGCTATACCCCACGAAATTATTTATTTTGTAGTGTTTAACGCCCGCTTTTACTACATACGGCACCGCAGGCGGTGACACTCATGATAGGTGTGCAATGGGAATGTGGGAATCTACGGGCTTTGTGCGAGAGTCAAGTCATCAAAACTCACACAAATCAGAAGTCATATTTCCGAAATAGTGAGCGCTATAAGAAAAATAGTTTACATAAATGGTGTGGCTTAACACGAACTATATTTTTTGTGGAGTGAGACCTTTTCTGTCCTGCTATGCATCAGTCATCCAGAATAAGCAGGTCTACGTAGGCTATAGCCGGAAAACTCAAAACACATTTCATTTGCCACCAAAATCTCTCAAACATATGGCGTTTCAGTCGCAATTGTTGGTGCCAAATGTCGATTAATTTTCCAAGGAAAGAGTAGCTTAATGTGGAGGAATTTTCCAAGTTGGTATGGCATTCTTCACAGATATTAAACTTTAACACCAACTTCGGTTTTCAACCATGTTTTCGTTTTTAATTTACCTACTGGTAAGTAAAGGAAGTTTTGTATTCCACCCAAAAATTCGATGTCGACATTTCACCGGAAATGTATGTTTTCAGACCCCCTCCCCGACTCAAAAAAAAAAAAAAAAGAAAAAAAAAAAGCATTTTTTAGAGAAAGGTCTGTGTGTGTGTGTGTGTATGTATGTGCGTGAGGGGCTGTCTGGCAGTTCGTCAGTCTGTGGAGAGCATAACTCGAAAATGAAAAGTCGGTTAAAAACCAAAGTTGTAATGTCTTCCAAGAATACGACACGAGGATTTTGAAGAACATTCGTCTCCCGTTAACTACACTTTATGTGGAAAATTCTTGGATACTTTAGATTTTCTTGAAAATGGCTCTAACGATTTTGATTAAAATACAATATCTTTAAGATATTTGTATGACAAACGAAATGTGTAGTTTCAATTTTCTGGCTATAACCTATGTGGTCCTGGTTACTCTGGATGACTTTTGAATAAATCGTAAACCGTAAGAGATAGACAAAATGTAGACCTCACTAAAACAGACAATTTATGTTCAGATATTTGCTTTTGTAGAACGAACCATTCTGCAGATATTCCCGTTATTTGTGCCAGTTTCGGAAAGCTTCACGCTGTCTTGAAAAATACATGATTGTTCATTTTTTATAAATGCTAAGCGTGCAAAGAGAAGGGGGTCTCAAAGCATTTAAAGATTTCACTGTCGCTCAAAGCCTGTATCCTAATATTGCCCTTGCACCTACAGGGACATAAGCAGTAAGATAATTTGCACAAATTGTTTACCTCAACTTACACGAAGAAAATATTGGCGGAAGAGGTTGTAAGAATGGTTGATACAAGAGTAGAGATGGCCATGTGAGTACAACACATCAGATTTTGGAGTTATGCTGCCCAAAGGCCGACACACACACACACACACACACACACACACACACACACACACACACACACACACACACACACACACACACACACACGTACATACAAACACACACAAGCACACAGAAATATACACACATACATTTATCTAAAAATGCTTTTCTTTATTCAGTTGCCTCAAATCATATATTTCCAATGAGATCTCGTCCTCAAAATTTTGGGTCGAATACCATCCTTACCCCACTTGCTATACCTTGTACAGAAGGAAATAACAAATCTAACTTGAAAATGATAGCTTCGCCTTTTTTTTTCATTTTTTTTAATCCTTTCCGAGACGAAGGAGCTTTTCCGTTGGCTAGGAAGCTTTGTAGTTCCCAAGAGAAGTAACGACTTTGAGCAAGCATCCGGGCTATCTTTCTGACACGTCCTTACCCTACGAAAGCTAGAATACACCAGAAAGATCAGAGGTAAAGGGAATGAAAGAGAAGCGATGGAAATTATATTTTATTGCTCCATAAAAAACACTTCAATACTCGACTACCACATGGTAAAACCCTGTAAAACGCAAGGTACGGTGGAACATAGTAGGCTGTGAGCGAGAGTCAAATCTTTTATAAAGCGTTGATATTCGGTTCTCTTTGCAAGGCTAAGACACCTCTAGGACGATCTACATTAATTTGACAGGAAGACCTTGTCTATGTCTTACGGTATACCAGTCATGCAGAAGACATCCAGAGTAAACAGGTCTACATCGGCGTCGCTGTGGGTACTTGACTTGGTTAGAAGCTGGCCTACTAATCCCAAGGTCGCGGGTTGAAATCCGTCCACTCCGATGGTTCTAAAGTATGCCTAAAAGCCACAGCTCCATGTCAGTAGATTTACTGGCATGTTCAAGAAGTCATACGGCACAATACCGACGTTGTTATGATCCAGGGAATTGACAGCGCCGTTAAATAACAAAATCATTTTAATTTTAATTTTCTCTACATAGGCTATAACCAGAAAATTCAAAACAAAAATTTGATTTAACAGAAAAATATTTCAATCATACATTTGACTCACAATAGTAAGGGCCAATATCTAAAAAATGAAACGTGTCAAAAAATTTCGATGTAAAGTTTAGCTTAGGATGGAAGCATTCTATTCAAGGTCCTGGTATAGAATTCCTAAAAGATATTAATCAACTTTGCTTTCTAACCGATTATTACTTTCTCTGTTGTAAGTAGCAGAAGTATTGTATTCCATCCAAAAATTAGATGTCGAGATTGCTCGGAAATATGTTTTGAGACTCCCTGAATCCCCCCCAAAAAAGCATTTTTAAAAAAAGGTCTCTGTGTGTGAGAGAGAGAATCAGAGAGAGAGAGAGAGAGAGAGAATCAGAGAGAGAGAGAGAGAGAGAGAGAATCAGAGAGAGAGAGAGAATCAGAGAGAGAGAGAGTGTGTGTGTATCAGTCTGTGGATAGCATAACTCAAAAACGAAATGTAGGTTAAAAACCAAAGTTACTATTTAAGTTTAGTGTCTTTCAAGAATGCGACCTGAAGTTTTTGAAGAAAATAGCCCCACCCTAAACTACTCTTTACATTGAAAATTTTTCTAAAATTTTGAATTTCTTGAAAATGGCTCTAACGATTTTGATTAAAATGTTTTACGTTTCAGATATTTGTATGACAAATGAAATGTATCTCTTGAAGCTATCGTACGTCACGAAACATGTAGATCTTGCTAAAATACATAATTCATGTGTCAATAAATTTTCTTGTAGGGTGAACCATTTCGGAGTTATTCCTTGTTATGTATGTGAGTTTCGGTAAACTGCAGACTTTGGTGAAATGGAACATCGTTGTTCATTTGTAATGTGGCTAGTGAGCAAAGAGAACGGAATCTCAAAGCTTTAAAAGATTTGACTACAGCACAAAGCCTGCTGTATTCCCATATTCCCCTTGCACCTATAAGGAAATAAGCAATAAGATAATTCTCAAGTAACACGAAGAAGATATAGGAATAAGAGTTGGTAAGAATAGTTAGTTAAAGAGTAGAGAAAGTTATGTGAGTGCAACACATCATATTTTTGGTATTTGAGTTACGCTGTCCACAGATTGACACGATCGCGCGCGCTAACACACATACACACGCACACACAAACCCCCACAGAGTGAGAGAGATGGACAGAGAGAGAGAGAGAGAGAGAGAGAGAGAGAGAGAGAGAGAGAGACAAACACACACACACACCAGAACATTTTTACAAAAAAATGTATTTTGGTTGGTTTCATATTGCCGTTGAAATCTCGACATCGAAATGTTGGGTGCAATGCGATTCTTCCTCTACTTTACTATATGGAGTAGAGAAAGTAATAAAAATCTGATGTTTTGCACTCACATGCCTTTCTCTACGCTTGTACTAAGCATTCCTACAAACTCTTATTTTTATATCTTCTTCGTGTTAATTGAGATAAGCATTTACAGAACTTGCCTTATTGTTTTTCTTGTAGGTACGAGGAGAATATGAGTGATAGTCAAATCATTTTGAGCCTTCAACCTCCTTGTAAGGTTAACGTATGAAGTGTTAGTAACGATGTTACATTTGAAATGAAGCATAACTTGTACAGTTCTCACGCAAATATCTCCAAAATGGTTCATTCTACAAAATATTTATTTAGACATAAATTGTTTTAGCAAGATAGAAATTTTTCGTACAGTAAGACTTCGTATCTCTCAAGGGGTTTACCAGTTATGCAAAAATCTTCTAGAGCAAACAGCACTACAGGGGCTGCAGCCAGAAAACATAATATATCCATTTCGGTTGCAATAAGAATATCTCACACGTATGGCATTTTGATCAAAAGTGTTAGAGCCATTTTCTAGAAAATCAAAGTTTATGAACTATTTCCTATACAAAGCGTAATTTAGGTTGGAAGAATATTTTTCAATATCTTCATGTCACATCGTAGAAAGACATTAAACTTAAATACCAACTCTGCTTTCTAGCCAAGTTTTCGTTTTTTTTTTATTCAAGGGGCCTCAAAACATTTCCGGTGAAATCTCACCTTCGAATTTCTGTGTGGAATACAATATCTCCTCTAGTTCAATATACGTAATAAAAAAAGTAATAAACATTTTTTTAATGATTTATTGATCGATAAGCGCATGTGCGCTCTACAGGCCATTGTTGAAATACACATAACAATAAATAAAATATAATAAGTAACATTGAAATGAGGTAAACCCCATTGGGCCCCTCACTGACAGTATTAGTTGAAATTAAATCAGATCTTGCTGTGATAACTGGTCCAGTGGTAGACGACTCTTGATGCGTGTTGGTAAGCTGGATTTTCTGCCTAGAGAGTAGTGAATGGATCCAGGAACGTTCTTTAGATAGCTGTAAAACTGTTCGGCTTGTGATGAAATTGACTGTTGTATGGTACTGAATCCAGTTTCTCTGTGTAGTTGATTGTTTCTGACAAACCAGGGCGTGTTAGTTGAGATACGTAAGACTTTGTTTTGAAACGTTTGGATGCGTTTAATTTCTGTAGCACTGGCTCCTCCCCAAATTGGACAGGCATATAGTAAAAGCGGCCTTAAAAGAGTTGTGTAGAGTAGTATGCAGTTTTTTAACTTAAGCGAACATTTTTTGTTGAGAAGTGGATAAAGTTTCGTCAGTCTTATTTGGGCAAGTTTGAGTTTGTTACTTATATGTGGCTTCCACGTGAGTTTTCTTTCAAACAGTACACCAAGGTATTTCACCGTTTCTCTGTCACTTTTCCAGGGTATAGAATTTGTTGCTATCGTTACTGATGGTGGATATTCCGGTCTGCATAATGTACACACCATTGCTTCACATTTGTCATGGTTGAGAGAAATGCGCCAGTTGTCAAGCCAGGGTATGATTAAGTTTAAGGCCTCTTGAAGGCGATTTCTAGCGGTGTGTAAATTACGATGAGTTGCATAGATGGCAGTGTCATCGGCATACATTGCTATTTGAGCTGTGGGTAGACCCTGATGCCAAACTCTGTCAAATGCCTGAGTGAAGTCAAGGAATGCGACAGCAGTGTGTTCTTTCTTCTCGAAGCCTTGTGCTATTTGCTCTGTAATTCGGAGAATTTGATGAGTAGTTGAATGTTTGCGACGGAAACCAAATTGAAAGGGAGGTAATAGTGACACTTGTTCTAGAAATTTTCTTAAGCGTTTCAGTATAATCTTTTCATACACCTTGAACAGAGTTGGCAGCAGACTTATTGGGCGATAATTTGTTGGATTGGAAGGGCATTTTCCAGGTTTATGAATAACAATAACTATGGCGTGTTTCCAGATTCTTGGGAAATAACCCATTCGCATACAACTGTTGAACAACGAAGCTAGGATAGCAAGTGCCTTGCGACTCAAATGTTTTAATACAAAGTTTGGTATTAGATCATGCCCAGGCGATTTTCTTGCGGGAAGTTGCTGGATGATAAAAAGAATTTCTTTGGGTGAAGTGAAGTCAATGGGTAGTGGTACTGTGGCGTAAGAACCAGTAAACTGTTCAATTTCGTGGTTGAATTCTACGTTGCTTCCTGGATTAGCAGTGCCCAACGGAAGTTGCACACGGATTAAGCAGCCGCTGAGGAGCAAAACGTCAGTCACAGACGAGACCACGTGACGTAATGGGGGAGCATTGCAAGGGAAAGTGAAAATAAAAACACTACTGCCATTGGCATGGATGGCCTGAGTTATTTATATAACAGCTAATGGATAACATTTCTAAGCGGGTCCTTCACATTTCTAATGATGAGAATAAGACATTGCACTGCTGCACGAAACAAGTTTTCCACCTAACTCTGTTAGGCCCTAATTTGGTTACAGATTAACTTAGAGATGGCTTTCTTATTATTTTGTATTGTGCTGTTGTCAGTATGTATCCTTTGGCAGTTTGATAACATTTTGGGACATATTTGGCACTTATTTTTAGCCTCAGAACGATTAGGAGGCGAGTGGAGGCCGTGAAGCTATAGCAAACTTCAGTGAAATCAAGGGGTCCTGAGTTTAAGCCCAGGTTAGCGTCACATTTGGTGTGTGTATATCGGGTGCAAGAGAAGCCATTGTATTAATTCAAACCATTGACAGATCTCGATATTTGGAACACATGTTGTAGCTTACGTTTTTGTCCCTATTTCCTACAGAGACATTTTAGTTTTGTCGAAAACAAGCTGGCAACACTGCAGATTGTGTGGGTGTCACTTTCACTAGGTCAGTACATAAACAAAACACAGTAGCAGTGTCTTTTCCTTAGGTGTTTACTGTGCGAGTGTAGGCCAATCACAAGCGTTAGCCCCCAAAACATTACATGAAAGTGCCCGACCCTTTTACATGCACAAAACAGTTCAATTCCCTGGCCAACGTCAACGCAACGTTGTCAACTTAACTCACGTCTGAGAGAGCAGCTTGGACTATTCCTTCGCGTCTTTTAAGTGATTAATAATTACGAAACCCTGTGTGATGTCCCATAATTACTACCGAAGTTATGTCACAAATAAGTTACTCTTCGCATCTTACAAGTAACAAACTGTTATCTTGTGGAATTACGCATCCAAGTAGGAACAAAAACAATTTGTTTTTCGAAATCGACTGATCAAAGAACAAAATGCCATCAGACCTTTTTTGTTTGTAATGCTTTTATGAAGCACATATTAGAAGGAATGTAACGACTTTCCTTCCACCCTGTATGTATTGATGTTACTGTAATTATGTCAGAAGAATCTATGTTCCGTTAGGTAGCGCTGTTTATACGAGTCACAACTGCATATCTGCTAACATAGGAGTGACAAAAACAGCCATGTTTATGAGATTTAGTGCCCTAAGCCGCAAAGCGTGTCCAAGAATTAGCAGAGTGAAGCAGTTACGGCGAAAACAAAAGATGTGGCAGGAAGCGTGAAGATAATCCAGAATCGCGGTGGAAAAAAATCTGATGTGTTGCACTCACATGACTTTCTCTACTCTTCTACTAACCATTCTTACAAACTCTTATTCCCATATCTTCTTCGTATTAGTTAAGATAAACATTTGTACAACTTATCATATTGCTTATTTCCTTGTAGGTACAAGGGGAATGTTAGAATACAGTAGGCTTTGCGCGATAGTCAAATGTTTTAAAGCTCTGAGATTCTGTTGTCTTTGCACACTTAACATATAAAAAAATATGAACAACGATGACCCATTTCACGAAAGTTCTAAGTTTTCGGAAACTCACACACATAACAAGGAATATCTCCGAAATGGTTCACCCTACAAGAAAATTTATTGAGACATAAATTGTGTATTTTAGCAAGATCTACATTTTCTGTAAGGTATGATTTGGTCTATCTCTAACGGTTTATCAGTTATGCAAAAGTCGTCCAGAGTATACGACTACAGTGGCTATAGCTATACATTTCATTTGTCATAAAAATACCTCAAACATATGACATTTTAATGAAAATCGTTAGAGCCATTTTGAAGAAAATCAAAGTTTTCGAAAAATGTTAAATGTAAAGGGTAGTTTAGGATGTGGCTATTTTCTTCAAAATCTTCGTGTCGCATCCTTGAAAGACATTAAACTTAAATACCAACTTTGGTTTTTAACCGACTTTTCGTTTTTGAGTTATGCTGTCCACAGACTGACAGACTGACTGACACACAGACACACACACGGGCCTTTTTCTAAAAATGCTTTTTTTTGGATTCAAGGGGCCTCAAAACACATTTCCGGTGAAATCTCGACATCGAATTTTTGGGTGGAATACAATACTTCCCCTACTTACCAGTAGAGAAAGTAAGAACGTGTGGCGATTGTGTTTGGGTTACAGGCTTTCCAGTTCATCACAGTCATATTCGTTTGTTTAGCATAATATACACATTTTCCATATTTGTTTGGGAAGAGTGGCCATCATGGATCCTGATGTGTGGAATTACATAGACACAGAAGCTATCTGGAGTAATCTTACCTGCAATACACGGCTGTCCAATAGCCATCAACTAGCAAGTAAACAAGGGAGTTGGCAAGCTGAGGTGCGTCCCTGTGTGCCTGCCCTTTCCAGGGCTTAACCACTCTTAAGGTGTTGGGTCTAACACGAATTCTTCGCTGTTTTATGACCGAACTTGAATGTTTCAGAGTTCACAGTGCGGGTACCCATCTAATATGGCACCGTGACTTATTAGAAACCTTTTAACTTTTGTGTATCTGGAAGGTTTTGAATAAATACGGTACAGGTAAAAGTACAACCATCTCAAGCGTTGAATACTGATGCACAACGTGCTGTCATTTTACATGTTAAACTGCGCACGGGAACACATTAATCCTGGGATCGAACACGTGTTCTATCCTTGACGTTGTGGTGTATACGCCAGTGTCCCCTACAGACAATAGGAAGCGCGGTGAACCATGGTGAAAACAACATTCCCATTTAACTACGTAAAAATAGTCAAAAAAGAAAAATCGATCTGGGCACTCACATGATCTTCTCTACTCACTCTTGTACAAACTATTCTTGAAAGTCCATATTCCATATTCTTCATGTTAATCCAGATAAACATTTGTAGAAATTCTATTATTGCTTGTAGTTGCAATGGGCGTAGAAGAAGAACTAGGCTCAAGAGACAGCCAAACCCTTTAAGAGCTCGTCGTTATGTGATACCTTTGGCATCCCTTTCTCTTTGCAAGAGCGAGATAGAAAAGAAAACGAATAACGACTTCCTATGTCACAAAAGTATAAGTTTTTGAAACTTCAAACAAATAACAAGGAATATCTCAAAAATATATCTCCATAAAAAATATATATATTTCACATAATCTATGTACTTAATTTACTTAAATACATAGATAGTACTTTTACTTAATCTATAACAAGCTTTACATTTTTGCAGTGCGAAGATTTTGTTTACATGTTAAAGTTGACCAGTTATGCAAAGTTATTGAAAATAAAGAGCACTTCAGAGACTGTTCCCAGGAGGTTCCAGATATACGTTTCATTTGTCTTAAATATGTGGCATTTTAATCAAAATCATTACAGCCATTTTTTGAGAAAATCAAAATTTTCGAAAATGTTTGTCCGTAAAGGGAGTTTATGGTGGGAGAATTTTTATTTTAAGAATCTTCAAGTCGCATCCTAGTAATTCCTGAGCTTAAAGGCTATTTTGGGGTTTAACCGACCTTTTCATTTTGACACAAGTACGATGAAGGAAAAATGCATATTTTGTTTGTTAACGACACTGTCAATTGCTAGGCACCACTAGTGTGCCTATTCTATATAGTTGCCCTTACAGTGCCCTCTGCATGGAGACTATTCAACTAGTTCAAAGTTTGTAGATGTACGCTCACCAGATGTCAGCACGAGCGATTGGTTGTCTTGCGTTTCAAACAACTCAGCAGAAATACAGCAGTTTAGTAAGATATATGAACAAAGCTCGAAGTATAGCATTTGAAATGTTGACTTTTAAAGTATATTTAGTCTGGAATAAATAAAAGTGAGATTATATCTTAAATTATAACTAAACGTTACAACGTAGTTGGTCCGTATAGACCTCATATTGCAAGATAGGTTTCAAAACGTCTCAGGTCAGAAGTAAAAACTTGTGCCGTGCAGCAGTGCAATGTCTTATTCAACAGCGAAAGCTGTCCTCCAAGATAAGCTTGGATTCTAAATTCAAAATTAAATGAACCTCCATATTTGGACCTTTACACCAGCAAAGGACCCGAGGTGTGTCATACGTGTACCTGCCCTTTTAGGGCTTAACCACTTTATGACGGGATGTAGGGTTTTGCAGGGTGGCGGGTGAAGTTTAGGGTAGTAGGTTATAAGGAGGCAGCAAGATTTTGCTCAGAAGTGCCCAACGGAAGTTGCACACTGATTAAGCAGCCGCTGAGGAGCAAAACGTCAGTCACAGACGAGACCACGTGACGTAATGGGGGAGCATTGCAAGGGAAAGTGAAAATAAAAACACTACTGCCATTGGCATGGATGGCCTGAGTTATTTACATAACAGCTAATGGATAACATTTCTAAGCGGGTCCTTCACATTTCTAATGATGAGAATAAGACATTGCACTGCTGCACGGCACAAGTTTTCCACCTAACTCTGTTAGGCCCTAATTTGGTTACAGATTAACTTAGAGATGGCTTTCTTATTATTTTGTATTGTGCTGTTGTCAGTATGTATCCTTTGGCAGTTTGATAACATTTTGGGACATATTTGGCACTTATTTTTAGCCTTAGAACGATTAGGAGGCGAGTGGAGGCCGTGAAGCTATAGCAAACTTCAGTGAAATCAAGGGGTCCTGAGTTTAAGCCCAGGTTAGCGTCACACCTGGTGTGTGTATATCGAGTGCAAGAGAAGCCATTATATTAATTCAAACCATTGACAGATCTCGATATTTGGAACACATGTTGTAACTTACGTTTTTGTCTCTATTTCCTACAGAGACATTTTAGTTTTGTCGAAAACAAGCTGGCAACACTGCAGATTGTGTGGGTGTCACTTTCACTAGGTCAGTACATAAACAAAACACCGTAGCAGTGTCTTTTCCTTAGGTGTTTACTGTGCGAGTGTAGGCCAATCACAAGCGTTAGCTCCCAGAACATTACATGAAAGTGCCCGACCCTTTTACATGCACAAAACAGCTCAATTCCCTGGCCAACGTCAACGCAACGTTGTCAACTTAACTCACGTCTGAGAGAGCAGCTTGGACTACTCCTTCACGTCTTTTAAGTGATTAATAATTACGAAACCCTGTGTGATGTCCCATAATTACTACCGAAGTTATGTCACAAATAAGTTACTCTTCGCATCTTACAAGTAACAAACTGTTATCTTGTGGAATTACGCATCCAAGTAGGAACAAAAACAATTTATGTTTTTCGAAATCGACTGATCAAAGAACAAAATGCCATCAGACTTTTTTTGTTTGTAATGCTTTTATGAAGCACATATTAGAAGGAATGTAACGACTTTCCTTCCACCCTGTATGTATTGATGTTACTGTAATTATGTCAGAAGAATCTATGTTCCGTTAGGTAGCGCTGTTTATACGAGTCACAACTGCATATCTGCTAACATAGGAGTGACAAAAACAGCCATGTTTATGAGATTTAGTGCCCTAAGCCGCAAAGCGTGTCCAAGAATTAGCAGAGTGAAGCAGTTACGGCGAAAACAAAAGATGTGGCAGGAAGCGTGAAGATAATCCAGAATCGCGGTGGAAAACATCTGATGTGTTGCACTCACATGACTTTCTCTACTCTTCTACTAACCATTCTTACAAACCCTTATTCCCATATCTTCTTCGTATTAATTAAGATAAACATTTGTACAACTTATCTTATTGCTTATTTCTTTGTAGGTACAAGGGTAATGTTAGAATACAGTAGGCTTTGCGCGATAGTCAAATGTTTTAAAGCTTTGAGATTGTGTTGTCTTTGCACACTTATATAAAAAATAAACAACGATGACACATTTCACGAAAGTTCTAAGTTTTCCGAATTTCACACACATAAAAAGGGAAATCTCCGAAATGGTTTACCCTTCAGGAAAATTTATTGAGACATAAAGTGTGTAATTTAGCACTGTCTACATTTTGTGTACAGTATGATTTGGTCTACCTCTAACGTTTTACAGCTATGCAAAAGTCGTCCAGAGTAAATACGACTACAGCCGCTATAGCCAGAAAATTCAAGATATACATTTCACTTGTCATAAAAATATCTCAAACATAATGACATTTTAATCGAAATCGTTAGAGCCTTTTTCAAGAAAATCAAAATTTTCGAAAAATGTTAAATGTAAAGGGTAGTTTAGAGTGGGGCTATTTTCTTCGAAATCTTCGTGTCGCATCCTTGAAAGACATTAAACATAAACACTAACTTTGGTTTTTAACCGACCTTTCGTTTTTGAGTTATGCTGTTCACAGACTGACACACAGACACACACACGGATCTTTTTCTAAAAATGCTTTTTCTTAATTTTTTTTTTTTTTTTTTTTTTTTTTGTTTGGATTCAGGAGGCCCCAAAACATATATTTCCGGTGAAATCTTACCATCGAATTTTTGGGTGGAATACAATACTTCCCCTACTTACCAGTAGAGAAAGTAAAAACGACTTAGTATGTTGTGAACTGCCTCAGCGTAAAAATCAACACAGCGTAATTTGAAAACCTGTACACATTTGTCGGGCAGGGATGATTTTGTCAGAGATATTACATCTTTGGCACCAAAATACATGTTTTCCACAGGAAGAAATACCTTTGGATCCCTGTATTCAACTTTATTTCAGTGGAATTCAAATGTTCAAGTTTAATGAAGCAGTCAAGGATACTTCGCATTGCTGTGAGTGTGTGTGCGCGCGTGTGTGTGTGTGTTTTTGTGTGTGTGTGTTTCTGTGTATCTGTGTGTCAGGGTTTGGACAGCGTAAATCAAGACCGAAAGGTCGGTCAAAAACCAATGTTGGTATTTAAGTTTATTGTTTTTCACTTAGGCAACATGGAGATTTTGAATGGAACGCTTTACATGGAACATTTTTCGAAAATGTTTGTTTTGTTAAAGATGGCTGTATCGAGTTTGATTAAAGTTCCATGTTTTACATATTTGTATGACAAATGTAATTTATATCTTGAATTTTCTGGCTATAGCCGCTCTAGTGGTGATTACTCTGAATGACTTGCATAACAGGAAAACCTGAAGAGATAGAGCAATTTTTTTTTTAAATATAATAAAGAAACTAGAGTGAACCATTTCGGAGATATTCCTTGTGCTTTGTTCGAGGTGTCGGAGAACTTACACTTCTGTCAAAGCAAACATCGACATTCGACTGTTAGTATGTTAACTCTGCAAACAGATCGGAAATTCGAAAGCTTTTAAATATTTGACTATCGCTCAAAGTCTACCATATTAGAGTTCCACGTGCAACAACACGAGAAATATAATTACTACAAAAGCTTATCTCACCTAACACAAGAAAGATAGAAGAATGCGGTTTTTTTAAGAATGGTTAGTACAAAAGTGGGGGAATTGATGTGAGTGTAACTCATCAGACGTTTATAAGGGTACCGTGTGTGTGTCTGTTCGTGTGTGGAGAGCGTAATTCAAAAGCGAAAAGTCTGTTAAAACCCACAGTTGACACTTAAGTTTAGTGTCTTTCAAGTACGCAACACGGAGATTTTGAAGAAAATTGCTTCACTTTAAACCACGCTTTCCATGGAATATTTTTCGAAAATGTTTATTTTCTTGAAAATGGCTATATTGAATTTGATTTTCGTGCCATATCCTTGAGATATTTTTATAATGGATGTAATGTGTGTCGTGAATTTTGTTGCTATAGTCCTTGTAGTCGTATTTACACTGGAATACTTTTGCATAACAGTTAAACCCTAAGAGTTAGAGCAAATGCTACTCTACCCAAAATGTAGATCTTGATAAAATACACAATTTATTTGTGTGTAAATTATTATACAAAAAGGATGGGGAACCGTTTCAGAGATATTCCTTGTTATTTGTGTAAGTGTTGCAGAACTTACACTTCTGTCAAATGAAACATCGCCATTCATTTTTTCTATGTGAACCGTGCAAAGAAAACGGAACTTTGAAACATTTCAAACATTTGACTATCGCTCAAAGCCTTCTATGTCTGGCCCCGTTGTGCGTTTGGTGGAGCACCTGCCTGCTGTGCTAGGGGTCCAGGGTTCGATTCCCAACAGGGGGTAGGAATTTTTCTCCAGCCAGGATTACTCCTGATCCTTTCCTGAGTCTGGAGTCTGCAAATATGAATGAAAGTGTGAATTCAATGCATAAACCCCACTGTTAAGTGAGTAAAAACCAATAATCAAGGACGCCGATATGACCTCTGCAGTTACAGGCGGGATATGAATGGAACAATAAAAAAAGCCTACTATATTCCCATGTTCCGGTCACACGTGCCAGAAAACGAACGGGATAATTCTGCAATCTTAACAAACACGAAGAAGATAGAAGAGTACTAATTTGTGAGAATATTTAGTACAAGAATAGAAAAAGGCACAAGAGTGCAACACTTCAGGCTTTCAGAAAGAGGTCTGTGTGTGTGTGTGTGTGTGTGTGTGTGTGTGTGTGTGTGTGTGTGTGTGTGTGTGTGTGTGTGTGTGTGTGTGTTTGTGAGGGGGAGGCTGTGAGCGTGCCCGTGTATGGGTGTGTGTCTATGTATCTGTGTGTCCGATATTTAAGTTTAATGTCTTTGAAATATGCAACACGAAGATTTTGAACAAAATTGCTTCACCTTAAACCACGCTTTGCATGGAAGATTGTTTAGAAAACGTTTATTTTATTGAAAATTCCTATATCGAAATTGATTAAAATGTAATATTCTTTATATATTTAGCTGACAAATAAATTGTATATCTTTAATTTTCTAGCTGTAGTCACTCTAGTCGTATTTACTCCCGATGAGCTTGACATAACTGGAAAACCCTAAGAGATACAGTAAATTGTATTGTACACAATTTGTAGATCCTGCTAAGATATACAATTTATGTCTCAATAAACTCTTCTTGTAGAGTGAACCATTCAGACATATTCCTTCTTTTTTAATCGAGGTGTTGAAAAAACCTAAAATTTTCTCAAAGTATACGTCGCCATTCATTTTTATATATGTTAACCGTGCAAACAGAATGGAATTTTGAAACATTTAAAACATTTGTCTATCGCTCAAAACCTACTATATTTCCATATTTCCGTTGCACCTGCAAGATAATTCCTGCAAAGTTTATCTCAACTAACACGAAGAAGATAGAAGAATACGAATTTGTAAGAATATTTAGTACAATAGTAGAGAAAGGCACAAGAGTGCAACACTTCAGGCTTTTAGAATCATGTCTATGTGTCTGTGTGTGTGTCTATGTATCAGTGTGTCTTTCAGTCTGTGGACAGCATAACTCAAAAACGAAAAGTCGGTTAGAAAACAAAGTTGGTAAGTTAGGCTTGACGTCTTTCAAGTATGCGGCATGAAGATTGTGAAGAAAATTCCTTCACCTTAAACTACCCTTTCCAGATACCATTTTTCGAAAATGTTTATTTTTTGGAAAATTGCTCTAACGATTTTGATTACAGTGCCATAATTTCATATATTTTTATGACAAATGAAATTTACATCTTGAATTTCTTTCTAGTTGTCCCTGTAGCCGTATTTACCCGGGAAACCTTTGGCATAACTGGTAAACCCTAAGAGATAGAACACATTTTACTCTACAGACAATGTAGATCTTGCTAAAATACACAGTTTATGTCTATAAAAAATTTGTCTTTAATTGTGAACTATTTCGGAGATATTGCTTGTCTTTTGTGTGAGGTTTTGGAGAACTTGCACTTCTGTCAAATAAAACATCGTGTTTCATTTTTTGTCTGTGAACCCTGCAAATAGAACGGAAGCCACGTGAGTCTAAATAAACAGATTTTTAGAAAAAAGTCCGTATGTGTGTGTCTGTGTATGTGTGTTTGTACGTCTGTGGACAGCGTAACTCAAAAACGAAAAGTATGTTAAAAACCAAGGCTGGCATTTAAGTTTAATGTGTTTCAAGTACGCAATATGGAGATTTTGAAGAATATTTGTAAACCTTAGACCACGCTTTTCATGCAACATTTTTCGAAAATGTTTAGTTTCTTGAGAATGCCTTTATCGATTTTGATTACCTTTGAGATATATTTATGACAAATGAAATACATATCTTTAATTTTTTTGCTATAGCCCCTGTAGTTGTATTTACTCGGAATGAATATTGCATAACTTGTAAACCCTAAGAGATAGAGCAAATTGTACTGTACACTAAGTGTAGATCTTACTAAAATACACAATTAACGTCTCTTTTTTTGTAGGGTGAACCATTCCGCAGATATTCGTTATTGTTTGTATAAGTGTTGGAGAACTTACACTTCTGTCAAATGAAACATCGCCATTCATTTTTTTTATATGTCAACAGTGCAAAGAGAGCGGAGCTTTGAAGCATTTTAAACAATAGACTACCGCCCAAAGCCTACTGTAATACCATATTCCCTTGCACGTACAAGAAAGCGAGCAGGATAGTTTCTGTACGTGTTTATCTTGACTAACAGGCAGAAGACAGAAGAATACGAGGTTATATAAATGATCAATACATGAGTAGAGTAAGTGATGAGAGTGCGACACGTCAGACTTTTAGAAAAAGGTGCGTGTGTGGGTCTTTCTATGTGTGTTTCTGTCAGTCTGTGGACAGCGTTACTCAAAAACGAAAATTCGGTTAAAAACCAAAATTGGTATTTAGGTATAATGTCTTTCAAGAAGGCGACAAGAAGATTCTGAAGAAAATACGCTTTCCATGGAACATTTTTCCAAAATGCTTCTTTTCTTGAAACCCGCTCTATTGATTTTGATTGGAATGCCACATCTTTGAGATATTTTAATGACAAATGAAATGTATATGCTGCATTTTCTTGCTATACTTCCTGTAATCTTATTTACTCTGGATGACTTTTGCATAACACGTAAACCTCAAAATATAGAGCAAATTTTGCTGCTTAAACAATGTAGATTTTGCTAAAATAAACAATTATGTCGGAACAAAAATGTTTTTGTAGAGTGAACCATTTCGGAGATATTCCTTATTATTTGCGCAAGTTTTGGAGAACATACACTCATGTCAAATGAAAGATCGCCATTCATTTTCTTATATGTGAACCGTGCAAAGAGAACGGAACTGTGCAGTAATTAAAACATTTGACTATTGCTCAAACCCTACTATATTCCCATATACCCGTTTCAAGTGCAAGAAAACGAGCAAGATATTTTCTGCAAATGTCTATCTCAACTAACACGAGGAAGATAGAATTCGAATTTATAAGAATGGTTAGTACAGGAGTAGGGAAAGGAACATGAGTGCAACAAGCAGACTTTAAGAAACAAGTCTGTTTGTGTGTGTGTGTGTGTGTGTGTGTGTGTGTGTGTGTGTGTGTGTGTGTGTGTGTGTGTGAGTGTGTGTGAGTGTGTGTGCGTGAGTGTGTATCTGCTTGTTAGTCTGTGGACAGCATAACTCAAAACCGAAAAGTTGTATAAAAACCAAAGTTGGTATTTAAGTTTAATGTCCTTTAAGCGTGCAACAAGAAGTTTGTGAAATAAATTACTTCACCTTAAACTACGCTTTCCACAGAACATTTTTCGAAAATGCTTATATTCTTGAAAATGGCTCCATCGCTTTTAATTAGAATGCCAGACATTTTTATGACAAATGAACTCTATATCTTGAACTTTGTGGCTATAGCACCCGTAGTGGTATTTACAGTGTATGATCTTTGGATAACTGGTAAAGTCTAAGAGATCAGGCAAATGTCACTCTACACAAAATGTGGATCTCACTAAAATACACATTTTATGTCTGAGTCAATTCTTTTGTAGAGTGAACCATGTGGGAGATATTCCTTGTTATTTGTGTAAGTTTTGGAGAACTTACACTCATGTCAAATGAGACATCAGCAATCATATTTTATATGTGTGGCGTATATCTTAAATGGAACATTTTTCCAAAAATGATTATTTTCTTGAAAATGGGTCTATCGATTTTCATTAAAATGCCATATGTTTGAGATATTTTTGTGACAAACGAAGTGTATATCTTGAATTTTCTTCCTATCGCCCCTCATGTCGTATTTACACTTGATTCCTTTTGCATAACTGGTACCTAAACCCTAGAAGATAGAGGAAATGTTATAGCTTGTTTATGGTGTAAGTTTTAGAGAACTAACACTTCAGTCGAATGAAACATCGCCATTCAATTTTTTTTATGTGCGAACACTGCAAGGAGCTTTGAAACATTTAAACCATTTGACTATCGCTCAAACGCTACTATATTGCCATATTTCCGTTGCACGTGGAAGAAAACGAACAGGATAATTTATGGGTATGTTTATCTCAACTAACGCGAAGAAGGTAGAAGGATATGAATTTGTAAGAACGGTTAATACAAGAGTAAAGAAAGGCCAAAGAGTGGAGGATATCAGACCTTTAGAAGCAAGTCTGTATGTGTGTGTGTGTGTATGTGTGTGTGTGTGTGTGTGTGTGTGTGTGTGTGTGTGTGTGTGTGTGTGTGTGTGTGTGTGTGTGTGTGTGTGTGTGTGTGTGTGTGTGTGTGTGTGTGACGGTCTCAACTAACACGAAGAAGTTACAAGAATACGAATTTGTCACAATGGTTAGAACAAAAGTAGAGAAAGTCATGTGAGGGTATAAAAAAAGCTTTTTACAAAAATGTTCATGTGTGTTTCTGTGTATGTGTGTGTCTGTCAGTCTGTGGACAACATAACTCAAAAACGAGAAGTAGTTTATTAAACAAAGTTAGTATTTAAGTTTAATGACTTTTACGTATGCAATACGGAGATTTTGAAGAAAATTGCCTCACCTTTAACCAAGCTTTACATGGAACATTTTTCGAAAATGTTTATTTTGTTGAACATGTCTGCATTGAGTTTGATTAAAATACCATATGTTTTACATATTTGTATGACAAATGTAATTTATATCTTTAATTTTCTTGCTATAGCCCCTGTAGTCGTATCCACTCTGGGTGACTTTTTCATAACTGGTAAACCCAAAGCGATAGAGCAAATTGTACTATGCAAACAAGGTATATCTTGCTAAAATACACATTTTATGTACATATATTTGTGTTTTAGGGAACTTACACTTCTGTCAAATGAAACATCGCCTTTCATTTTTTTATACGTGAACCCTGCAAAGAGAACGGAGCTTTGAAATATTTAAAACATCTGACTGTCGCTCAAAGCCTACTATATTACCATATTCCCGTTGCAAGTGCACGAAAACAAGCAAGATAATTTCTGCAAACGTTTATGTCAACTAACACGAACTAACGCTCTAATGATTTTGGTTAGAATGTCACATCTTTGAGATAGTTTAATGACAAATGAAATGTATCTGTTGTATTTTGTTGCTATAGTTCCTGTAGTCTTAATTACTCTGGATGACTTTTTCATAACATGTAAACCTCAACAGATAGAGCAAACTTTACTGCTTAGACAATGTAGATTTTGCTAAAATACACAATTTTTGTGTGAACAAATGCTTTTGTAGTGTGAACCACTTCGGAGATATTCCTTATTATTTGTGTACGTTTTGGAGAACTTACACTCATGTCAAATGAAAGATTGCCATTCATTTTTTATATGTGAACCGTGCAAAGAGAACGGAACTTTGAAACATTGAAAACATTTGACTATCGCTCAAAGTATGCTATACTCCCATATTCCCGTTACTCATGCAAGAAAACCAGCAAGATAATTTGTGCAAGTATTTATCTCAACTAACACGATGAAGATAGAATTCGAATTTATAAGAATGGTTAGTACAAACGTAGAGAAAGTCATGTGAGTGTAACAAAACAGATTATTAGAAAATTATGCTTGGGTGTGTCTGTGCATGTGTGTGTGTCTGTCTGTGGACAGCATAACTCAAAAACGAAAATTTGGTTAGGACACCAAGTTAGGTTTAAAGTCTAAGGGGCGTGTCTGCTATATAAATATACAGAATGCTGTCGCCTCTGAAGTGATGCTCGTGGACCAGGTAAAACTGTGGGAAGCGTATCTGTCCACTTTATTGAGCTGTGTGCGATTATAACTGTTTCATTTTGCGATGCAGAAGTTCAACTGTTCCATTGCTTTGCGGATGATAAGGAGTTGTATGTTTAAGTTTCACACCACAAAGTTCTGAAAGTTTCTTGCCAAGGTGACTTTCAAATTGTGTTCCTTGACCTGCAATTAAAGTGCTTGGAAGTCCAAAACGAGCTATCCAGTGATCATAAAATGTTTCATCTGTAATGTTTTGCATTGATATAGCTTCCATCCATTTAGTGTAACGATCTATACAAGTGAGCCTGTAGCATAGCCTGTTTTTCTGCTGCATTTTTAAGGTACCGTCGATAAAAACTAACATTGCCTAAGAACAAACGAAGATCACGAATTGTTTCTGGTAGCTTATAGTTAAGAATCACTTTCACTTTATTTGGTAGAGGTCTGCAAACTTCACTGGCGATTAAATGTCCTAAAAATTCCAGTTGTTCTACACCAAATACTGATTTAGAGACGTTTAAGTGGAGTCCAAATTTAATAAGTCTTTCAAAGTCCGTTAAATTCATACAATCCAAATGGAGTTATTGTTGATGTTTTTGGCTTATCTTCATCGGCTACTGGAATCTGGAAGTATGCCTTGAAGAGACCAGTATTATTAAATAACTTTTTTCCTCTCAATATATGTTGAAAATTTCAATCCGAGATATTGGGTATCGATCAGGGATAGTTTGAACATTCGGCCGTCTATAGTCACCACATGGTCGGAAAGTTCCATCTTTTTTAGGACTATATGCAGGGGACTAGCCCATTGAGATTTTGATGCCAGAATAATTCCATCATCTTCCATGAGCTGGAATTCCCGTTAGGCAATAGTATATTCCCATAGAAAGAAAACGAGGAAGATAATTTATGCAAATGTTTGTCTCAACTAACACGAAGAAAATAGAAGAACACGAATTTTTTAGAATGGTTAGTAGAAAAGTAGAGGTAGTCAGGTGAGTGTGACAGAACAGGTTTTTTGAAAAATGTCGGTGTGTGTAACTGTGTATGTGTGTGTCTGTAAGTCTGTGGACAGCATAAAACCCAAAATTCGGTTAAAAATCAAAGTTGGCGTTTAAGTTTAATGTCTTTCAATTGTGCAACTCGAATATTTTGAAGAAAATTGCTTCACCATAAACCACGCTTTGCATGGAACATTTTTTTAGAAAACGTTCATTTTCTTGAAAATGCCTGTATTGCATTTGATTTAAGTGCAATATTTTTTATATATTTAGCTGAGAAATCAAATGTATATCTTAAATTTTATGACTGCAGTCATTCTGGTCGTATTTACCCTGTATGACCTTTGCATAACTGGAAATCCTAAGAGATAGAGCAAGCTGTATGCTACACAAGTTGTGTATCCCGCTAAAATATACAATTTTTTTCTGAATAAACTTTTTATAGAGGGCATCATTTCAGAGATATTCCTTGCTTTTGATCGAGATGTTGAAAAAACCTACACTTCTGTCAAAGGATACATCGCCATTCATCTTTTAGTATCTGTTATCCCTGAAGAGAGCGGAATTTTGAAACCTTTTAAACATTTGACTATCGCTCAAAGCCTAGCTTATTCCCATTGCAGGTGCAGGAACACGAGAAATATAATTACTGCAAATGTTTATCTCGACTAACTCGAAGAAGATTGAAGAATAAGCGTTTGTAAGTATGGTTAGTACGGTAGAGATTGTCATGTGAGAGCATGACAATCCCTTGTATAAAAGGGTCAGTGTGTGTGTTTGTGTATGTGTGTGTCCGACAGTCTGCGGAGCGCGTAACTCAAAAACGAAAAGTCTGCTAAAAACGAAATTTGGCATTTATGTTTACTGTTTTTCAAGTATGCAACATGGAGATTGTTAAGAAAATGGTTCTATGTGTCTGTGTGTGTATGTGTCTGTGTATGTATGTGTCTGTCAGGATGTGGACAGCATAGCTCAAAAACGTAAAGACGGTTAGAAAACAAAGTTGGTATTTAGGTTTAATGTCTTTCAAGTATGTCACATGAAGATAGTGAAAATAATTCCTTCACCTTAAACTTCGCCTTCCATGGAAAATTTTTCGAAAATATTTATTTTCTTGAAAATGGCTCTGTCGATTTTGAATACATTGCCATACCTTTGAGATACTTTACGAACAATGAAATGAAGATCAGGAATTTTCTTGCTATAGGCCCTGTAGTGGTAATTACTCTGAATGACTTGCATAACAGGAAAACCAGAAGAGATATAGCAAATGGTACTCCACGCAAGATCTTGCTAAAATACTAAATTTATATCTGAATAATTTTTTTATAGAGTGAACCATTTCGGAGATATTGCTTGTGCTTTGCTCGAGGTGTTGGAGAACTTGCACTTCTATTAAAGGAAACATCGGCATTCACTTGTTTTGTATGTTAACCCTGGAAAGAGATGGGAATTTCGAACATTTGCCTATCGCTCAAAGCCTAGCATATTACCGTTGCACGTGCAACAAAACGAGAAATATAATTACTACAAATGTTTATCTCACCTAACATAGAGGTGATAGAAGAATGCTGTTTTGTAAGAATGATGAGTGGGGGAATTGATGTGAGTGCAACTCATCAGACCTTTATAAGGGTTCCCTGTGTGCGTCTGTGTATGTGTGTGTCAGTCTCAAAAACGAAAAGTATATTAAAAACCAAAGCTGGCATGTAAGTTTTGTGTCTTTCGAGTATGCAACACGGAGATTTTGAAGAGAATTACTTCACCTTAAACCACGCTTTCTGTGGAATATTTTTCGAAAATGCTTATTTTCTTGAAAATGGCGCTATTAATTGATTACAGTGCCATAGCTTTGAGATATATTTTTGTTAAATGAAATGTACCTATAGCATGAATTTTCTTTCTATAGCCACTGTAGTCGTAGTTACTAGGGATCAATTTTGCATAACTGGTAAACCCTAAGGTATAGAGTAAATTTTACTGTACTTAAGATGTAGATTTTGCTAATTACAGAATTTATGTCTGAATAAATTTTTTTAAGAGTGAACCATTTCGGAGATATTACTTGATATTTTTGTAAGTTTTGGAGCAGTTATACCCATGTCAAATGAAACATCGCCATTCATTTTTTTTATCTGTTTTCCGTGCAAAGAGAGCGGAATTTTGAAACCTTTTAAACATTTGACTATCGCTCAAATCCTAGCTTATTCCCGTTGCAGGTGCAAGAACACGAGAAATATGATTACTGCAAAGGTTTGTCTCCACTAACCTGAAGAAGATTGAAGAACACGGGTTTGTAAGAATGGTTAGTACAAAAGTAGGGGAATTCATGTGAGGGCAGCACATCAGACTTTTTTAAGGGTCAGTGTGTGTGTTTGTGTATGTGTGTGTCTGTCAGAGCCTAACTCAAAAACAAAAAGTCTGCTAAAAACGAAATTTCGCATTTCAGATTAGTGTTTTTCAAGTTTGCAATACGGAGATTGTGGAGAAAATTGCTTCACCCTAAACATCGCTTTCCAAGGAACACTTTTCGAAAATGCGCATTTTCTTAGATATGGCTCTGTCTTTTGACTTAAATTTCTTATATTTGACACATTTTTACGAAAAATGAAATGATTATCTTGAATTTGCTGACTATAACCGCTGTAGTCCTATTTACACTGGATGACCTTTGCATTAGTGTTAAACGCTAAGAGATATAGCAAATGCTACACTACCCAAAATGTAGATCTTGCTGAAGTTAGCAGTTTAGATTTCAGTAAATGTTTTTTTAGAGTGAACCATTTCGGAGATATTCCCTATTATTGGTGTAAGTTTTGGAGAACTTACGCTTCGGGTGTATGAAACATCGCCATTCCTTTTTTATATGTAAACCGCGCTAAGAGAACGGAACTTTGAAACGTTTAAAACATTTGACTATCGCTCAAACCCTACTATATTACCATATTCCCGTTGCACGTGGAGGAAAACGAGCAGCATAATTTCTGGACGTTTATCTCAACTAACACGAAGAAGAGAGAAAGATATGAATTTGTAAGAACGGTTAGTACAAGAGCAGAGCGAGTAGAAGGGGAAGTGTGATCACTGCTGTGTGTAGTTCATGTGTTCCGCCGCACAGATGGCAGCGCAACTGGTGTTTGTGGTGCAATGCTAATACAAACACTGTGTTTAGTAGGAGATTCACTGGAATAGTAGCAAAGGAGAAGAATAGTGTTGTTTAACAATGACTAACTCACGGATGCACATTCTGACAAACATTCACAGAAATCCAAGACAATAATTTTACCACTAGAAGGCAAAATTGCGTTAAAGGAGTAAAGTATAATTTCCTGTGAATGAAGAGTTAACTTTGCTGCAATAGTAGTACAGGCTATCTGTATTTTGTTCTACAGATAAGAATGCACTCACCACTGTCGAAATCAGCTGTTAGTAACTTTCGACAATTTCCGAGATGTTTTTTCAGCCTTTGATGGTTGTAATTCCTTTCCTATTTCCTTCATGTAATGCAGAATTAGTTTGGGGACAAGATCCAGTAAATGTCCTCACAACACCCAATTCCAGAAGCAACACTAATTTGGTTAACACTGTTACAACAATTGAAAAATATATCGCCTCACAAGTTACATTCATTTGAAAGTTTCTCTGCTACAGCCCTCTCTACTTGCTAAAGAACCCTATATATATACAGACTTAGAGGGGTAAGTAAGACATAACTTGTCCGTACCAGTTTTGTGCTCTTTAGTTGCAGTTAAAAGTGATACGGAGGGGAAATATACACCCTTGCCATGGAGTAAATTAACACATGCTTTACAATCTGTCATCTTTGAACAATTGTGTACTATATAGCCACTCAAGTGATATTCCAAACATTCTTTAGCCATAACTTTCTGTGTATTTTCAGGTACATTGTTTCCCATTCTGGTATATCAGGTTCCTCAATCACAATTTTGTCCGTATTTTGCTCTCTATATCTTCTGTAATTCCCCTATTGTGGCTTACTATTTCCTTTGCTAATAATCTAATTTGGTTGACGAATGATGTTAAAGACAGCTCTTGTCTATACTCACAATTGCCTCCAGATGATATTGCTAATTTGTTTGGAAAATAAAGTGACTCTAATATGCAATTGGAGAAAATCGACTGTAGATGGATGATCGTCACAAATTAAACACCAAAAAATTGCAAAGTGTCTTTCTGTTCGGTCTTGATTTAACTTGGCTTTCAGTAGGCATTTCAGTGCATTTCTCCACAAATGTTAGAATACAGTGGCCTTTTTGCGATAGTCAAATGTTTTAAGGCTTTGAGATTCTTTTGTCTTTGCACACTTAACATATAAAAAAATGAACAACGATGACCCATTTCACGAAAGTTCTAAGTTTTCCGAAACTCACGCACATAACCAGGAATATCTCCAAAATGGTTCACCCTACAAGAAAATTTACTCGGACATAAATTGTGTATTTTAGCAATATCTACATTTTTTGTAGGGTATGATTTGGTTTATCTCTAACGGTTTACCACGTATACAAAAGTCGTCCAGAGTAAATACGACTACAGGGGCTATAGCCAGAAAATACAAGACATGCGTTTCATTTGCCCTAAAAATATCTCAAACATATCACATTTTAATCAAAATCGTTAGAGCTATTTTCAAGAAAATCAAAATGTTCGAAAAATTTTCCATGTAAGGGGTAGTTTACGGTGGGGCTATTTTCTTCAAAATCTTTGTGTCGCATCCTTAAAAGACATTAAACTTAAATACCAATTTTGGTTTTTAACCGACTTTTCGTTTTTGAGTTATGCTGTCCACAGACTAACACAGACACGCACACGGATCTTTTTCTAAAAATGCCCTTTTTGGATTCAGGGGGCCAAAATGTTGTGTCAAATAGGATGCTTACCCCTCTTGTTATACCTTGTACAGAAGGTATTAGCAACAAGTTTAACTTGAAAACGATAGCTTCTCCTTTTTCCTGGTTTTGAATCCTTCCCGAGAGGAAGGAGCTTATCCGTTGGCTAGGTAGCCCTATAGTGCCTAAGGGAAGTAACCTGTATTGAGCAAGCATCCGAGCTATCTTTCTGAAAGTCCATACCCCACGAAACCCAGAATACACCAGACAGGTCAGAGGTAAAGGGATGAAAGAGAGACGATGTAAACCATATTTATTACAATATAAAAAACACGTCAGTACTCGCCTACCACCGTGGTAAAACCATGTAAAACACAAAGTAAGAGTGGGGGCCGGCGGGAACTGAAATGGAGAGCACTCAAGTGCAAGGCCCACGCCTTACCGCGGACTGATGTCGCTCGGCTACCATTGAGTTAGCACCATGATGCAACGATTTAATTGCAACACAAGCACCTTTATTTTTAGCCCTAATGTATAGATCAGTGTTACCATTTTATTTAATGGAAATTTTGGACACAGCGCTAAAAAATCTTCAGCACTCAATAACATTCTCTACTCTTGTACTAACCATTCTTACAGCCTCTTTCTTATTCCTGATCTTATTCGTGTTACTTGAGAGAAACATTCGCAGTAAATATCTTACTCCTTATTTCCTGTAGGTGTGCAAGGGGAATATTAGAACACAATGGCTATGAGCGAGAGTCAACTCTTTTAAAACTCTGATATTCGGCTGTCTTTGCAAGGCTAAGACATAAAAAAAGAAGCACGATCTTCCATTTGAAGAATGTTTAAGTATTTAAAAATTCAAACGACTAACGAGGAATATCTCCGAAATGGTTCACTTACAAAATTATTTATCCAGGTATAAGTTGTGTGCTCTTGGACGATCTACATTATTTTTACAGGAGAACTTTGTCTATGTCTCAAGGTATACCGGTCATGCAGAAGCCATCCAGAGTAAACAGGTCTATATAGGCGTCGGTCAGGGTATCTGAGCTGGCCTACTAATCCCAAGGTCGCGGGTTGAAATCCCGCCCACACCGATGGTTCTAAAGTGTGCCTAAAAACCACACCTCCATGTCAGTAGATTCACTGGCATGTTACAGAAGTCCTGAGACACACTACCGACCTTGTTATGATCCAGGGATTTGACAGCGCCGTTAAATAACAAAATCATATCAATTTTAATTTTCTCTACGAAGGCTATAGCCGGAAAATTCAAAACAAATATTTGATTTAACAGAAAAATATTTTAAACATATGACATTTGAGTCACAATAGTAACTGGGAATTTCTAAAAAATGAAATGTGTCAAAAATGTTCTATCTAAATGTTAGCTTAATATGGAGGTGTTTTACTCAAAAGTCTTCGTATCGAATTCCTAAAAGATATTAAACTTAATTACAAACTTTGCTTTTTAACCGATTTTTACTTTCGGTACTGTAAGTAGGCGAAATATTGTTTTCCACCCAAAAATTCGATGTCGAGATCTCTGTCCACAGAGTGACAGACAGACCGACACACAAACACACACACGGACCCTTTTCTAAAAATACTTCGTTTTCATTCAGGGGTGTCAAAACATATTCCCATTCAAATCTCGGCATGGATATTTTGGTTGTCGTGCAGTACTTCCTCTACTTGCCAGTACACAAAGTAAAAATGAGTAACGATGTTCCATTTGACAGAAGTGTAAGTTCTCGATCACTCATACAAATAACAAAAAATATCTCCAAACTGGTTAACTCTACACAGGACATACATTTTTGTTTTAGCAAGCTGGACAGTTATTGTATAGTAAGAATTGTTCTATCTGTTACGGTTTACTACTAATATAAACGTTATCCAGAGTAAACAGGACTGCTTGGTCTACACCCATTTACTATAAAGATGTCTCAAACATATAGAACTTAAATCAAAATCACTAGAGCTATTTTCAAGAAAATCAGTGATTTCGTAAAATGTTTCATCTAAAGGGTAGTTTAGGGGGAGGAATTTTCTTCAAAAATCTTCGTGTTGCATCACTGAAAGACACTAAGCTTACATACGAACTTTGGTTACTACCCGACTATAGTAAAATGTTTTAAAGCTTTCAAATTCCGTTCTGTGTACACGGCTAACATAGAAAAAAATGAATAACGATGTTCCAATTAACAGAAGTAAACGTTACCCAAAGCTCACACAGTTAGCAATGAATGCTTCCGAAATGGTTTACTCTACAAAAGGTGTATTTATACCTAATTTTTGTGTTTATCAAGATCCCCAGTTTTTGCAAAATAAGATTTCCACTGTCTCTTACGGTTTACTGGTTACGCATAAACCATACAGAGTAGGGTGGTCTGCATCGGCGTCGGTGTGGGCGGTTCAGTTGGTTAGACGCTGGCCAAATAATCCCAAGGTCGCGAGTTCAAATCCATGCCAGTTGATAGCGTAGTTAAATAACAAAATTCTTTTATTTTTGATTATTTCTACGCAGAAAATTCAAAACACACATTTCATTTGCCAGAAAACTATGTCAAACATATGGCATTTTAGTTACAAAAGCATGAGATAATTTCGAAAAAATTAAAATATTGACAAAGTTTCCATGTAAAGGGTGGCTTAGGGTGGAGTAGTTTTCGCCAGAATCTTCGTATCGCATTCTTAAAAGATCTTTGAGTAATGCTATCTACAGATTGACACCCACGCACACACACTCACATACACTCAGACACACACACACACACACACACACACACACACACACACACACAAACTCACACACACACACACACACACACACACACACACTTACACCCACACACCGACGCGCGCGCGCAGGGGTGTAAAGTCGACATCGAACTTCTTGGGTGGATTACACTACTTCCGCTACTTACTATACGTATGCAATAGAGAAAGTAAGAATCTAATACTATGTACTCACATGACCTTCTCTGCTTTGTACTAACTATTCTTACAAGCTCTTACACTTCCACATACTTCATGTTAATAGAGATGAGGATTTGTACAAATTGTCTAACTGCTAATTTTCTTATGGGTGCAAGGGGAAAATGGCAATATAGTAGGCTCATGCCGCTAGTGAAATCTTACAAACCTCTGTAATTCCGGTCTCTTTGCACGGCTAACACATATAGAAGAGAATAACGACCTTGCGTTTGAGTAAAGTATAAGTATTGCAGAGCTCACACAATGAACAAGGAGTATCTTCGAAATGGTGCACCCCACAAAAATGCATTTGGACATAAATTGTTTGTTTTAACGAGATTTAGATTTTTGGGCAGTAAGATTTGGTCTATCTCTTAGGTTTACCAGTTATGCATTGTCGTCAAGACTAAAGAGGACTACTTGGCCTATAGGGAAAAAATTTATAATATGTATTTCATTTGCATTAAAATGCCCTAAAAATATGGCATATTAAACAATATCTTCAAAGCCATTTTCAGAAAATCAAAGTTTTCGAAACAATTTCTACTTAAAGGTTAGTTCAGGATGGAGGAATATTCTTCGAAGTCTTTGTGCCTAATTCTTGAGTAGTAGTAAACTTAAACACCAATTTTTTCCTTTTCATTTCGTTTTGAATTTATGCCGTTCAGTCTCATCCACGGGTACACAATGTATGTACGCACACGCATTCACAGACACACACAGACGCAGGAGCACAGTGACACACAGACAGATACCCAAACCCACACACGCACACAGATAGACAAACATACACGTAAAAAGGGACGTTTTTCTAAAATGGGTTTTTGGATTCAGGGGGCCACAAAACATATATTTCTGCTGAAATCTCAACATTGATATTTTGGGTCGAATGCAATACTTCCTCTACTTGCTATACGTCGAAAAGAAATTAAACGTTATGTTGAAAATAATTAGTAGAGCCAGCCACAATTTGTAGTACCGTATCCTGTGTAGGAGTGTGAGTTATGCCGTGAGTGTGTTCGGCCAGACAGACAGAGTGGCCAGCCATCAGCACTGAACCAAACTGCCCCATGCACACGCTAACGTGACTAAGAATTGTGGCTTTAATAACTAGCTACTAAACTATTCTCAGTTTTTGAACCCTTGCCTAGACACAAAGGCTACTCGTCGACTAAGCAGCTCTGTAGTGTCTAAAGTAAGTAACTTTCCTTTGAGCAAGCATACTGTCTTTCTGGCACAGCTATACCCCACGAAATTATTTATTTTGCAGTGTTTAACGCCCGCTTTTACTACATACGGCACCGCAGGCGGTGACACTCATGATAGGTGTGCAATGGGAATATGGGAATCTACGGGCTTTGTGCGAGAGTCAAGTCATCAAAACTCACACAAATCAGAAGTCCTATTTTCGAAATAGTGAGCGCTACAAGAAAAATAGTTTACATAAATGGTGTGGCTTAACACGAACTATATTTTTTGTGCAGTGAGACTTTTTCTATCTCTTACCATTTACCTGCTATGCATCAGTCATCCAGAATAAGCAGGTCTACGTAGGCTATAGCCGGAAAACTCAAAACACATTTCATTTGCCACCAAAATCTCTCAAACATATGGCATTTCAGTCGCGATTGTTGGTGCCAATTGTCGATTAATTTTCCAAGGAAAGAAAAGCTTAATGTGGAGGAATTTTCCAAGTTGGTATGGCATTCTTCACAGATATTAAACTTTAACACCAACTTCGGTTTTCAACCAAGTTTTCGTTTTTAACTTACCTACTGGTAAGTAAAGGAAGTTTTGTATTCCACCCAAAAATTCGATGTCGACATTTCACCGGAAATGTATGTTTTCAGACCCCCTCCCCGACTCAAAAAAAAAAAAGAAAAAAAAAAGCATTTTTTAGAGAAAGGTCTGTGTGTGTGTATGTATGTGCGTTAGGGGCTGTCTGGCAGTTCGTCAGTCTGTGGACAGCATAACTCGAAAATGAAAAGTCGGTTAAAAACCAAAGTTGTAATGTAAGTTTAATGTCTTCCAAGAATACGACACGAGGATTTTGAAGAACATTCGTCTCCCGTTAACTACACTTTATATGGAAAATTCTTGGATACTTTAGATTTTCTTGAAAATGGCTCTAACGATGTTGATTAAAATACAATATATTTAAGATATTTGTATGACAAACGAAATGTGTAGTTTCAATTTTCTGGCTATAGCCTATGTGGTCTTGGTTACTCTGGATGACTTTTGAATAAATCGTAAACCGTAAGAGATAGACAAAATGCAGACCTCACTAAAACAGACAATTTATGTTCAGATATTTTCTTTTGTAGAACGAACCATTCTGCAGATATTCCCGTTATTTGTGCCAGTTTCGGAAGCTTCACGCTGTCTTGAAAAATACATGATTGTCCATTTTTTATAAATGTAAAGCGTGCAAAGAGAAGGGGGTCTCAAAGCATTTAAAGATTTCACTGTCACTCAAAGCCTGTATCCTAATATTCCCCTTGCACCTACAGGGAAATAAGCAGTAAGATAATTTGCACAAATTGTTTACCTCAACTAACACGAAGAAAATATGGGAGGAAGAAATTGTAAGAATGGTTGATACAAGAGTAGAGATGGCCATGTGAGTACAACACATCAGATTTTGGAGTTATGCTGCCCAAAGGCCGACACACACACACACACACACACACACACACGTACATACAAACACACACAAGCACACAGAAATATACACACATACATTTATCTAAAAATGCTTTTCCTTATTCAGTTGCCTCAAATCATATATTTCCAATGAGATCTCGTCCTCAAAATTTTGGGTCGAATACCATACTTACCCCACTTGCTATACCTTGTACAGAAGGAAATAACAAATCTAACTTGAAAATGATAGCTTCGCCTTTTTTTTCATTTTTTTTAATCCTTTCCGAGACGAAGGAGCTTTTCCGTTGGCTAGGAAGCTTTGTAGTTCCCAAGAGAAGTAACGACTTTGAGCAAGCATCCGGGCTATCTTTCTGACACGTCCTTACCCTACGAAAGCTAGAATACACCAGAAAGATCAGAGGTAAAGGGAATGAAAGAGAAGCGATGGAAATTATATTTTATTGCTCCATAAAAAACACTTCAATACTCGACTACCACATGGTAAAATCTTGTAAAACACAAGGTACGGTGGAACATAGTAGGCTGTGAGCGAGAGTCAAATCTTTTATAAAGCGTTGATATTCGGTTCTCTTTGCAAGGCTAAGACACCTCTAGGACGATCTACATTATCTTGACAGGAAGACCTTGTCTATGTCTTACGGTATACCAGTCATGCAGAAGACACCCAGAGTAAACAGGTCTACATCGGCGTCGGTGTGGGTACTTGACTTGGTTAGAAGCTGGCCTACTAATCCCAAGGTCGCGGGTTGAAATCCGTCCACTCCGATGGTTCTAAAGTATGCCTAAAAGCCACAGCTCCATGTCAGTAGATTTACTGGCATGTTCAAGAAGTCATACGGCACAATACCGACGTTGTTATGATCCAGGGAATTGACAGCGCCGTTAAATAACAAAATCATTTTAATTTTAATTTTCTCTACATAGGCTATAACCAGAAAATTCAAAACAAAAATTTGATTTAACAGAAAAATATTTCAATCATACATTTGATTCACAATAATAAGAGCCAATATCTAAAAAATGAAACGTGTCAAAAAATCTCGATGTAAAGTTTAGCTTAGGATGGAAGCATTCTATTCAAGGTCTTGGTATAGAATTCCTAAAAGATATTAATCAACTTTGCTTTCTAACCGATTTTTACTTTCTCTGTTGTAAGTAGCAGAAGTATTGTATTCCACCCAAAAATTAGATGTGGAGATTGCTCGGAAATATGTTTTGAGACTCCCTGAATCCCGCCCAAAAAAGCATTTTTAAAAAAAGTTCTCTCTGTGTGGGAGAGAGAATCAGAGAGAGAGAGAGAGAATCAGAGAGAGAGAGAGAGAGTGTGTGTGTGTATCAGTCTGTGGATAGCATAACTCAAAAACGAAATGTAGGTTAAAAACCAAAGTTACTATTTAAGTTTAGTGTCTTTCAAGAATGCGACCTGAAGTTTTTGAAGAAAATAGCCCCACCCTAAACTACTCTTTACATTGAAAATTTTTCTAAAATTTTGAATTTCTTGAAAATGGCTCTAACGATTTTGATTAAAATGTTTTATGTTTCAGATATTTGTAAGACAAATGAAATGTATCTCTTGAAGCTATCGTACGTCACGAAACATGTAGATCTTGCTAAAATACATAATTCATGTGTCAATAAATTTTCTTGTAGGGTGAACCATTTCGGAGTTATTCCTTGTTATGTAAGTGAGTTTCGGTAAACTGCAGACTTTGGTGAAATGGAACATCGTTGTTCATTTGTAATGTGGCTAGTGAGCAAAGAGAACGGCATCTCAAAGCTTTAAAAGATTTGACTACAGCACAAAGCCTGCTGTATTCCCATATTCCCCTTGCACCTATAAGGAAATAAGCAATAAGATAATTCTCAAGTAACACGAAGAAGATATAGGAATAAGAGTTGGTAAGAATAGTTAGTTAAAGAGTAGAGAAAGTTGTGTGAGTGCAACACATCATATTTTTGGTATTTGAGTTACGCTGTCCACAGATTGACACGATCGCGTGCGCTAACACACATACACACGCACACACAAACACCCACAGAGTGAGAGAGATGGTCAGAGAGAGAGAGACAAACACACACACACCAGAACATTTTTACAAAAAAATGTATTTTGGTTGGTTTCATATTGCCGTTGAAATCTCGACATCGAAATGTTGGGTGCAATGCGATACTTCCTCTCCTTTACTATATGGAGTAGAGAAAGTAATAAAAATCTGATGTTTTGCACTCACATGCCTTTCTCTACGCTTGTACTAAGCATTCCTACAAACTCTTATTTTTATATCTTCTTCGTGTTAATTGAGATAAACATTTACAGAACTTGCCTTATTGTTTTTCTTGTAGATACGAGGAGAATATGAGTGATAGTCAAATCTTTTTGAGCCTTCAACCTCCTTGTAAGGATAACGTATAAAGTGTCAGTAACGATGTTACATTTGAAATTAAGTATAACTTGTACAGTTCTCACGCAAATATCTCCAAAATGGTTCATTCTACAAAAGATTTATTTAGACATAAACTGTTTTAGCAAGATAGAAATTTTTCGTACAGTAAGATTTCGTATCTCTCAAGGGGTTTACCAGTTATGCAAAAATCATCTAGAGCAAACAGCACTACAGGGGCTGCAGCCAGAAAACATAATATATCCATTTCGGTTGCAATTAGAATATCTCACACGTATGGCATTTTGATCAAAAGTGTTAGAGCCATTTTCTAGAAAATCAAAGTTTATGAACTATTTCCTATACAAAGCGTAATTTAGGTTGGAAGAATATTTTTCAATATCTTCATGTCACATCGTAGAAAGACATTAAACTTAAATACCAACTCTGCTTTCTAACCAAGTTTTCGTTTTTTTTTTGTATTCAAGGGGCCTCAAACATTTCCGGTGAAATCTCACCTTCGAATTTCTGTGTGGAATACAATATCTCCTCTAGTTCAATATACGTAATAAAAAAAGTAATAAACATTTTTTTAATGATTTATTGATCGATAAGCGCATGTGCGCTCTACAGGTCATTGTTGAAATACACATAACAATAAATAAAATATAATAAGTAACATTGAAATGAGGTAAACCCCATTGGGCCCCTCACTGACAGTATTATTTGAAATTAAATCAGATCTTGCTGTGATAACTGGTCCAGTGGTAGACGACTCTTGATGCGTGTTGGAAAGCTGGATTTTCTGCCAAGAGAGTAGTGAATAGATCCAGGAACGTTCTTTAGATTGCTGTAAAACTGTTCGGCTTGTGAAGAAATTTAGTGATGAATGGTACTGATTCCAGTTTCTCTGTGTAGTTGATTGTTTCTGACAAACCATGGCGCATTAGTTGAGATACATAAGATTTTGTTTTGAAACGTGTGGATGCGTTTAATTTCTGTAGCACTGGCTCCTCCCCAAATTGGACAGGCATATAGTAAAAGCGGCCTTAAAAGAGTTGTGTAGAGTAGTATGCAGTTTTTTAACTTAAGCGAACATTTTTTGTTGAGAAGTGGATAAAGTTTTGTCAGTCTTATTTGGGCAAGTTTGAGTTTGTTACTTATATGTGGCTTCCACGTGAGTTTTCTATCAAACAGTACACCAAGGTATTTCACCGTTTCTCTGTCACTTTTCCAGGGTATAGAATTTGTTGCTATCGTTACTGATGGTGGATATTCCAGTCTGCATAATGTAAACACCATTGCTTCACATTTGTCATGGTTGAGAGAAATGCGCCAGTTGTCAAGCCAGGGTATGATTAAGTTTAAGGCCTCTTGAAGGCGATTTCTAGCGGTGTGTAAATTACGATGGGTTGCATAGATGGCGGTATCATGGGCATACATTGCTATTTGAGCTGTGGGTAGACCCTGATGCCAAACTCTGTCAAATGCCTGAGTGAAGTCAAGGAATGCGACAGCAGTCTGTTCTTTCTTCTCGAAGCCTTGTGCTATTTGCTCTGTAATTCGGAGAATTTGATGAGTAGTTGAATGTTTGCGACGGAAACCAAATTGAAAGGGAGGTAATAGTGACACTTGTTCTAGAAATTTTCCTAAGCGTTTCAGTATAATCTTTTCATACACCTTGGGCAGAGTTGGCAGCAGACTTTTTGGACGATAATTTGTTGGATTGGAAGGGCATTTTCCAGGTTTATGAATAACAATAACTATGGCGTGTTTCCAGATTCTTGGGAAATAACCCATTCGAATAAAACTGTTGAACAACGAAGCTAGGATAGCAAGTGCTTTGCGACTCAAATGTTTTAATACAAAGTTTGGTAATAGATCATACCCAGGCGATTTTCTTGCAGGATGATAAAAAGAATTTCTTTGCGTGAAGTGAAGTCAATGGGTAGTGGTACTGTGGCGTAAGAACCAGTAAACCGTTTAATTTCGTGGTTGAATTCTACGTTGCTTCCTGGATTAGCTCTAAACGAATTTTGTAGAGTATCTGCAAATAGTTCGCTTTTCTCACAGTCGGAGATGTAGTGTTTTCCATCCTGCTCTAGGGGCGGAATAATCGTCTGCTCTTTTAGTACTCTTTTAGTCTCTTTCCACAATGATGAGTCTTCCGGTGAGATACTGGAGAGATGCCGTTGATAAGTTGAATACCGATATTCATCCATTCGTTTCTTCACTTCTCTTGTGAGTTGGTTCAAGCGACCAAGTTGCCAAGTTTCTCTGTGCTTTTGCCAAAGTCGACGAGTTTTGTGCTTTTATTTCAGGAGGTTTCTGATGCTTGGGGGCAAAGATTCATGGTAAGATTTTCTGTGTTGATGAGGTCTCGCTGGAGCTGTGGCTTTGTCTATAGAGGAAGTTACGGATTTTGTGAAGCTGAGAATTGCTGCATCGGCATCACTGGGGGTTCTCAAATTCTGTGTAATTCTTAACTGGTCATCCATTACGTGCTGAAAAGTCTCCCAGTTTATGAAACCTTTGTTGAGTTTCTTTGTGTGTTGCGGTTGTAGAATCGGAATGTCATCGAACGAGATTAAGACTGGGCAGTGATCCGAGTCCATTTCAGGCAGAACAACCATTGTGGGAGTGCTTGATATATTTTTGTAGAGTGCGATGTCTAATATATCTGGTGTTATATTTGGTCTATAGAATGTGGGGTCTGACGGAGCTGCAATGTTAACTGCGTTGTGATCGGCTGCAATTAATAAACATCTTCCATTTGGAGTTGTTACACGGCATCCCCATGTTTGATGCTTGCTATTTAGATCTCCTGGTAGGAAAGTCGGTGCTGTGTCAGAAAATAACGTATTAATATCCTGGTCATTTAGATTGGGTCCTGGCGGTTTGTATGCAGAAATTATTGTAGTTTTAGAAGAATTGCGTGTGAATATTTGAATTGCGCAGACTTCGATGCCGGTTAATTGAGGTAATGCAACTGAGTGGTGAGGTATGTCTTTTCGAATAATTATAGCCACTCCACCTGAAGCGACTGGAGCATTGCGATCGCATCTATACACTGCGTAGCCAGGTATAGAAAAAGTTTCTTTGTGTAATAAATGCGTTTCTGTGATGCAAACTACTGCAACATTGTGTCTGGAGATGAATTCCAAGAAGGCTTCTCGCTTTGCTTTGACTCCATTGGCGTTCCAATTTAGTATGGTTAGTTGTGAGAATGTTTTTTGGATTTTAGTGGCCATTAGCAAACAAACTTGTGAAGAGCTTTAGTAAAAAGGACTTTATTGATGGCAGGAATGGTGTGAGGAAATTAATGGCTAGCTGAAGTAGGTTTTCGGTTCCATCGGAGGAGCAAGACGAAGGAGAAGAAGAATTCTGTGTTGATGTCTGCTGATTTAGCTGCCTAGGACTTTTTTCTTCCGAAACAGCAGAGTGTGGCCATTGTGGAATTTCAGGAGTTGGAGAGGGCGAGTTTGGTAACAACCTCGGAAAATTTTGCATGTTTAGGTTTGAAGACGGTGTTATTGCAGGCTGAACCACCTTTGCATCGGCTTTCTTTTTCAAATCTAGGTAATAACGACAACCTTTGAAATTTGCCGGATGTGCTTCTCCACAATTCACGCAGGAGGGCTGAGTGTCTTTGTCTTTTGTGCATTCAGAAAAGTGGTGATTTGAGGGGCATTTCACACATCGAGGTGTGAGTCGACAGAAGTTCTTAGTATACCCGTAGCGTTGGCATCGTGTGCATTGTGGGATATTCGCGGGCTTCTTGCGGTACTCGACCTTAATTATGGCATGGTAAATATGTTTGACTTCGAAGATCTTCTTACCCTGCTCATTGTTTTCTAATTCTACGGCACACAGTGGCATAGGTTGTCGATCTTTATAGAAAAGCCTGGTAACTTTTACTACTGGTAAGTTCAGAGAGGTTAGTTCTGTAACGATATCGTCATCTGTAAGAGAGTAGGGAACATTTCTTAAAATAACTTCAAGTCTTATGGAGTTTGGGTCACGGAAGGTGTGAAAAGGAAGCTTCGATTCTTCCAGGAATCTTGTTACAGCGCGGTAGTCATTTACTGAAGTTGTATTTATTTTAAGAACTTTGTTTTGTTGCTGTGTTGTGTACTCATCTTTTACAGTAGAAGCTATATCTTGGATAATCTGCTGGTAATTATTGACTTCATGAATAAAAATTGGTGGGATTCTGAGTTTAGGAGTTGTAGAGAGATTTTCTTCAGAAGTTGTATCATTCTCTTCCTCCATGCTTTCCAAAGGAGAAAATTTGTTGTGAACGGAGGTTAAGTCGACTATATATTTGGTATTTACAGCTGATACTGAAGCTGTGTGCTTCTTGTTGGGTGTAATGAAGCAATCATTAGAATTGGAACCGTTGTCTTGGTTAGTTTCTACAAGCGGGCGTTTATGGACCAACTAGGTGGTTGTAAGATTGTTCGCGATGTAGTAGCTTTGTCAGGATAACTCATAGAATGTGAACTTGAGAAGCTTGGCTCTTGTTGACTAGATTGCATTATGTTGGTAACGCAACAAAAGACTGACTGGAAACAACTGACGGTTTGCTTCTCTAACAAACCAAAAATTCTTGCTGAGGGCTAGCCGTGCAATACTGAAATTACTTTAATTAACGTGTTATATGCTGTAGACAGTGTTCCTAACATGTACACAGTATATCAAAAGATTAATGATTACTTCTACAAGCGAAGTTTACTCACAGGTTTAGCTGGATGTAAAATATTGCACTTTTTGTATCACAAATTACACCTTCCTAATCCGGTGGATGGGGTTTTTAGTGGGTATGGCCATCTTCAATTGCGACTCCCACAGTACCATGGGGTCTCGAAACAAGATTTCTCCCCTCCACCTTAAAAAAAAAGATAGTCTATTGTTTTAAATCTTTCACATTCCACTTCCTTTGCATGGGGCTCTTCAAAGATGGCGCAAACAATTTTGATTGAAGTATATAGAATATTTTTATTTTTAAGGCCAATGCAAGGATGCGACACGAAGAAAGAACAGTTCCCCACCCTATACTACACATTATATGGAAAATGTGTCAAAAATCTTGATTTCCTCAAAACTGGGTCTAACGATTTTGATTAAAGTGTTTCATATATTTTTTATTCTTGTGGCAAATGAAATGTATATATTAAAATTTCTGGCAAGAGGTTACGTAATCTTCATTCCTCTTGCTGACTTTTGGGTAACTGGTAAACACTAAGAGACAGAGCAAATATTACTATTCCAAAAATGTGCATCTCCTGGTTAATTATGCAATTTCTGCAATAGTTTTCTCAAATGAAAGGTCGTTATATACTTTCTATCTCTTGGCCGTGCAAAGAGAGCGGAATTTCGAAGCATTCGTATAGGGACCAGCTCTCAATGATTTCATTATAACTGAAAGCCTACCGTATTTCGATATTCCCTTTGTACCTACAGGATAATTAACAATAAGATAGTTTCTACTGTTGTATGTTCTTGATTAAGACGAAGAAAATGCAGCAACACGAGATAGTAAATACAGTTAGTAGCGGAGTAGAGAAAGTCATGTGAATGTAACTCATCAGGATTTCAGAAAAATTACGCGCGCGCACGCCTGTGTGTGTGTGTGTGTGTGTGTGTGTGTGTGTGTGTGTGTGTGTGTGTGTGTGTGTGTGTGTGTGTGTGTGTGAACAGAGGAACTCAACAACGTAACTCGGTTAAAAACCAAATTTGTTATTTAAGATAGATATATCCCAAGGTTGTAACACGAAGATAACCCTTGACATGGAACATGTATTGAAAGCTTTGAATTCCTAAAAATGGCTCTAACGTTACTGATTAAAACGCTTAAGATATTTTTATTTTCAACGCAACTGAAATTTTCTGGCTATAGTTTATGTAGTTCTGCTTATTCTTAGTGGCTTTTGCATAACTAGGGATGGTCGAATCTTCTTCCTCCTCGTCTACAATGGCGTTACAGCCCAATATCGAACGTTAGCCTCCTTTATCCTATTTCTCCGTGCTTCTCTGTCCAAAAAAAAAAAAAAAAAAAAAAAAAAAATATCCAAAGCTAGTCTTTTCCGTGCTGCAGTAGCGAGAAAAAGTCTAGAATCAGAGTGCACGGCATCTATCCATCTGTTCTTAGGTCTTCCAACTGGTCGCTTCCCTCCCATAACCCACTTTGGTATTCGATGTTCCTCCATTCTGTAAACATGTCAGCCTGGTAACTTGCATTAAATTAAAAAGGTTAGGCCGAATCTTAGAGTAAACAGGAATGTGGACTTCTGGCTGGTTGTGTGAGTTTTGCAGTACTTTTCTCAAATGGAACGTCGTTAAACACTTGTTTTCTTCTATTCGTGGAAACAGTACGGAATTTCGAAGCCTTCCCTACAAGAAAATACAGTTTCCGCAAATGTTTATCTCGACTAACATGAAAGAGATAAGGGAAAAAGTATGTATGAGTAGTCAGTGCAAGGGTAGAGAAAGTAATGTAAGTGCGTGAGATTTTTTAAAAATATTTGCTGCCTTTTTTTTTTTAATATTTTACATCTTTGCTTTCTCTACGTTAGTGTACCAACTTTTCAAGACCTTGGAATAGGAAAACCAACGCACTTTTACTCTTTTCTGCTACTTAGCAATATTGCAGAGGAAATATTGCAATGCATGCAAATTTTTGATACAGCAACCAGGTTTAAAACATTTGACTATCGCTCAGAGCCTGCTTTGTTCCTATACTCCACTTCTACCTACAGGAAAATTAACACTAAGGCCAATTCTACAATTGGTTATCTAGATTAACATGAAGAAGATGCAGGAACACGAGTTTGTAAGAATAGTTTGCACAAGACTAGAGAAAGTTATGTGTGTGTAACACAGCAGGGATTTAGATAAACATGCGATCGTGCGCGCGCGCGCGTGTGTGTGTGTGTCTGTCTGTGAACAGCGTAGCTCAAGAACGAAAGTTCGTTTAAACGCCAAAGTGGGTTTTTAAGTTTAATATCTCCCAAGGATTGGACAGGAGTATTTTAATGAACATTTCATCTCCCTAAACTATCCCTTACATTAAAGTAAGATTTTTCAAAAATGGCTCTAACGATTTTGGTTAAAGTGTTTCAGATATTTTGATTTTTATGGCAAATGGCATATATGTTTTAAATTTTGTGGCTATAGCTTATGCAGTCCTGATTACACTTGGTGGTTTTTGCATAACTGGCATACATTAAGAGACCAAATGTTACTATACCAAAATGTGCACCTCTGAATTAATTGTGCGACTTTTGCAATACTTTTCTCAAATGGTAATGCAATACAAAGAATGTAGATCTCTTCAGAACAGCAACTTTTCTTTCAAATGCGTCTTTTTGTGCCATAAGCCGTTTGCAACATATCTGTTGTTAATGACTAAAATTGTCCAGTACCTTGCCCTTTTGGAGCTGTAGATACTCAGCTGTTTTGCAATTGTATACCCCTAATAAACGACAGAGGGTAGAGGTAGTCACCAGAATGTAACATGTCAGACTTTTAGAAACAGGTCGTGTGTGTCTGTATGTGTGTGTGAGAGAGAGAGAGAGAGAGAGAGAGAGAGAGAGAGTGTGTGTGTGTGAGAGAGAGAGTGCGTGTGTGACAGAAAGACAAAGAGCGATACCGAGAGAGTAAGAGAGGGACAGATTGAGGTGTTCACAGTCAGGCACTTCCTTCTTAAGTCAGCTGACCTTTATGTCCCTTCCTACCAGTACTTCGTACATAACTTTACGACATTTTGCGAAGGGGGAAGGGTGGGCTGACCGATCTTTTGTGCCTGTACCCCAAATGTTTCACCCCACAGGAGAATGAATGTGGTGAATATATAAAGCCTGAAGTTGGTATTTAAGCTTAATATCCACCAAGGATGCGACACGAAGATTTTGAACATTTCTTCACACAAAAGTACCCTTTTTATGTGAAATGCTTCGTAAAATTTTATTTCCACATAAATGGCTCTAACAATTTTTACATGACTCAATGACAACTTGCAGGGGGGAATTTGTCACATCGACCAAAAGGCGATTCTTTGAGCCTTTGCCCCTGATGGCAGGGTGCCAAATGTACTGATTTTGCAGGTGATCTGCTTTTGTGCAAATCTACTGATCTACTGCTAAAAACTGAACGCATATAAAAATCTCCCCCTTTTTTTTTTTTTTCTATTCTTAAACACTAGTTTCCTTAACATCGCCTAATTCGCACTTCCGATAAAGATTTTCAGGCAAGGCATTTCCCTCCTAAAATATTTATATAATCACCTATATACATAAACAGTATACCACATGTATTGCTTCTGCATTGCGAAGTATCCTTGACTGCTTCATTAAACTTGAACATTTGAATTCCACTGAAATAGATAAAATTGAATAAAGGGATCCAAAGGTATTTCTTCCTGTGGAAAACATGTATTTTGGTGCCAAAGATGTAATATCTCTGACAAAATCATCCCTGCCCGACAAATGTGTACAGGCTTTCAAATTACGCTGTGTTGATATTTACGCTGAGGCAGTTCACAACATACTAAGTCGTTTTTACTTTCTCTACTGGTAAGCAGGGAAGTATTGTATTCCACCCAAACATTCGATGGCGAGATTTCACAGGAAATATATGTTTTGTGTGTGTGTGTGTGTGTGTGTGTGTGTGTGTGTGTGTGTGTGTGTGTGTGTGTGTGTGTCTGTGTGTTTGTGTGTGTCCTTCCCCTGGGAGACATGGTGTGGGGTACACTCACCCTCGTGAGGACCCTGGAGTATTGTAATACCATAAAATTAGTTGGTAAAGGCATAAAATTGTAAACTTTAGTTTGGTTTCTTTCCTGGTTTGATGTTTAAATTAATAATGATAGCAGCACTCTTAGAGGACGGCCTACTTTAGGCTGTAGGCTTTCGGCCCTTTTAACGGCTCTGAAAAATCTCATCTTTGTCGTTGCAAACAGGGAACAGTAGCACCTCCAGGTTGTGAAGACCGCACCTAACGGCCGTGAGGAACTCGGGGTGCTATCCACGTCCCACCCTTCGACACTGCACCCCACTCATAACACCTCTTTGAGGCAGTTCTGGAGGACACAATGGCCAAGGCGCAAGCCTTGACCTCGCATCAGGAGTTGTGTGTTTGGGCGCGTGGGGAGATCGGCCATGTAAGCTGCGAAGAGTGCCGGTGACAGTACACTGCCCTCGGGGACTCCTGCGCCAATGGGCCTCTCTCTGGAGAATGATCCTCTCACCGTCACTTCACTTACGCGCTTTAGTACAGTTCTCACTGCATCTTCACTTACACGATTTAGTTCAGTTCTTCCGCACCTTTGCTTCCCTACTTCAACTTAGTATAAACACTTTAAGGACCTGACACATAGATGCTTTAAGTAATAATTTTCAAAAATGCTGCTAATTTCGCATAGACAAGACTACCAGTCGTTTGGAAATTAAAAATTAAAGTAAAAGGTGTATCATTGTACTGACATTTGTTCTACACGTTTTATTGTTATTTCTTTTTCTAAACTCAATACAGCTAAAACCTTGTACTGCCATCTGTTGCTGAAATAGGTGACAAAGCACACTGGACAAGCTGTAGCCCACTTTTTGCAGTTACTTGTACTTATTATTATTATTATTATTATTATTATTATTATTATTATTATTATTATTATTATTATTATTATTATTATTATTATTATTATTATTATTATTATTATTATTATTATTATTATTATTATTATTATTATTATTATTATTATTATTATTATTATTTTATTATTATTATTATTATTATTATTATTATTATTATTATTATTATTATTATTATTATTATTATTATTATTATTATTATTATTATTATTATTAATATTATTAATATTATTATTATTATTATTATTATTATTATTATTATTATTATTATTATTATTATTATTATTATTATTATTATTATTACTATTATTATTATTATGATTATTATGATTATTATTATGATTATTATTATTATTATTATGATTATTATAATTATTATTATTTTTATTATTATTACCATTGTTATTACTACTATTATTACTATTATTATCTTTATTATCATTATTATTATTATTTTTATTATTTTTTATTATTTTTATTATTATTATTACTATTATTATTACTATTATTATTACTATTACTATTCTTCTTCTTCTTCTTCTTCTTCTTATTATTATTATTATTATTATTATTATTATTATTATTATTATTATTATTATTATTATTATTATTATTATTATTACTATTATTATAATTATTATTATTATTATTATTATTATTATTATTATTATTATTATTATTATTATTATTATTATTATTATTATTATTATTATTATTATTATTATTATTATTACGCATAGGATTATACAAGAATTAAATCAGTACGAAAAGAAAAGGCAATTGAGTGGAATCGTTACTGGACTCATGGGAGATTCGATTCCTAATTCCGGGTTCGATTGTCGGTACCTACGTAGTGGGGGGGGGGGGGGTCCTACCCCTGGGAGACATGGTGTGGGGTACACTCAGCCTCGTGAGGACCTTGGAGTATTGTAATACCATAAAATTAGTTGGTAAAGGCATAAAATTGTAAACTTTAGTTTGGTTTCTTTCCTGGTTTGATGTTTAAATTAATAATGATAGCAGCACTCTTAGAGGACGGCCTGCTTTAGGCTGTAGGCTTTCGGCCCTTTTAACGGCTCTGAAAAATCTCATCTTTGTCGTTGCAAACAGGGAACAGTAGCACCTCCAGGTTGTGAAGACCGCACCTAACGGCCGTGAGGAACTCGGGGTGCTATCCACGTCCCACCCTTCCACACTGCACCCCACTCATAACACCTCTTTGAGGCAGTTCTGGAGGACACAATGGCCAAGGGGCAAGCCTTGACCTCGCATCAGGATGTTGTATCGCGGAGTTTACATCTAAAACTCTGATGTGCTGCACTGACATGGCTTTCTCGACTCTTGTATTAACCATTCCTACAAATACATACTCATATCTTCGTGTCAGTCGAGATAAGTATTTGTACAAATTATCTTATTGCTTATTTCCTTGTAGGTGCAAGGGGAATATTAGAATACAGTAGGCTGTGAGCGATAGTCAAATCTTTTAAAGTTTTGAGATACCGCTTTGCACGCTTAATATATAACAAAATGAGCAACGATGTTCCATTTCACGAAAGTTTCAAGCTTTCCGAATCAGATACAAATAACAAGGAATATCCCCAAAATGATTCACTCTAAAAAAATATATTCTCACTTAATTTGTGTCTCTTAGTGAGATCTACATTTTTTGTATATTAAGAATTTGTCCGTCTCTTACGATTTACGAGTTATTTAAAAGTCATCCAGAGTAAACAGGACTACATAGGCTATAGCAAGAAAATTCAAAATACACAATTCATTTGTCATACAACTATCCTAAACACATGACGTTTTAATAAAAATCGTTATAGCCTTCTCCAAGAAAATCAAAATCTTCGAAAACTTTTCCAGGATAACGTTGTCTAGGGCGGAGCTATCGTCTTCAAAATCTTCGTGTCGCAATCTTGAAATACATTAAACATAAATGTCAAGTTTAGTTTTTAACCAACTTTTCGTTTTTGAGTTATGTTGTCCACAGACAGTCACACACCGACACACACACACACACACACACACACACACACACACACACACACACACACACACAAAGGCCCGCGCTGGCTTCACGGACCTTTTTCTAAAAATACATTTTTTTTTTTTTTTTTTTTATTCAGCGGGTCTCAAAACATATATTTCCGGTGAAATCTCAATACCTAATTTTGGTTGGAATACAACACTTCCTTCAAATACTATTCAAACTGAGAAAATTTGCACCTGTCCTGAAACCAGTTCTGATGGTAGAAGGTTTAGGAGATTACTGCTTACCGCTTAACTTCTCACATGGACTATTTTCTGACCCTATGCGGAGTAATGAAGTAATTATCGTTTATAAAAGTTATGAACTGCACATTTACTAACAAAACATGTTTACAATTATGCCTAATTTCATCAGTATAATGAACCGTATTTGGGCTATAGGATAAGCGACAGCGCGCGTGTATGACAGAGCATGTGTGCATCTGTGTGTGTGTGTAACTCGGAAAATATCTGATGCTATTTACTAATATTTCAGTTACAATGATATGTAACATTCAGCAATACATATCGCCTCTATGAAGACACGAATTAGCACAATTTATTCAGCAGTTCGAGCTTACCTACTTCAACTTAATATAAACACTTTAAGGACCTGACACATAGATGCTTTAAGTATTAATTTTCAAAACTGCTGCTAATTTCGCATAGACAAGACTACCAGTCGTTTGGAAATTAAAAATTAAAATAAAAAGTGTATCATTGTACTGACATTTGTTCTACATGTTTTATTGTTATTTCTTTTCCTAAACTCAATACAGCTAAAACCTTGAACTGCCATCTTTTGCTGAAATAGAATGAATACAGGGATCCAAGAATATCTCTTCCTGTGGAAAACATGTATTTTGGTGCCAAAGATCTAATATCTCTGGCAAAATCATCCCTGTCCGACAAATGTGTACAGCTATTCAAATTATGCTGTGTTGATATTTACGCTGAGGCAGTTCACAATATGCTAAGTCGATTTTACTTTCTCTACTGGTAAGCAGGGGAAGTATTGTATTCCACCCAAAAATTCGATGGCGAGATTTCGCCGGAAATAAATGTTTTGGGGCCTCCTGAATAAAAAAAAAAAGGGGGGGCAATTTTAGAAAAAAATCCCTGTGTGTGTCAGTCTGTGGACAGTATAACTCAAAAACGAAATTTCGGTTAAAAACCAAGGTTAGTATTTATGTTTAATGTCTTTCAGGGATGCGGCACGAAGATTTCGAAGAAAATAGCCCCACTCTAAACTACCCTTTCTATGGAACATTTTTCGAAAATTTAGATTTTCTTGAAAATGGCTCTAACGATTTTGATTAAAATGTCATATGTTTGAGATATTTTTATGACAAATGAAAAGTATATCTTGAATTTTCTAGCTATAGCCCCTGTAGTCGTATTTACTCTGGACGACTTTTGCATAACTGTAAAACGTTAGAGATAGACCAAATCATACTGTACAAAAATGTAGATATTGCCAAAATACACAATTTATGTCTCAATAAATTTTCTTCTAGGATGAACCATTTCCGAGAAATTCCTCTTTATGTGTGTGAGTTTCGGAGAACTTAGAACTTTCGTGAAATGTGTCATCGTTGTTTATTTTTTTATCTGATAAGTGTGCAAAAACAACCGAATCTCAAAGCTTTAAACATTTGACTATCGCACAAAGCCTACTGGATTCTAACATTCCCGTTGTACCTACAAGGAAATAAGCAATAGGATAAGTTGTACAACGGTTTATCTTAACTAACACGAAGAAGATACAGGAATAAGAGTTTGTAAGAATGGTTAGTACAATCGTAGAGAAAGTCATGTGAGTGCAACACATCAAATTTTTCATTAGGTGATACTCTTGTTACAATGTTGACAGTGTTAGAACCAGCTGAAGTTCAAGGAGTTCGTCAATTGCACCACTTGCTTCTTCCGTTTCCCAATAGGGTGAAAGCATAAGAAATCCAACAAATAGATATACAATGGAGGCTATTGCGCAGTACTGACATTGTATGTGGCAGTAACTCTACAGCACAAGAATACTGATAGTATAGGAAAACTGATAGTCTTTTACAAACAAAGTATAAATATGAACACGTGCGTAAAGAAGAATGCTGGTATAAATCAAAGCCAGATTAAAGCTAAAAACGATCTTATATTTATCTTTCAACGAAATGCAACCTTTCAATCCAGTTTTATACCATAATGTCTTGTGAAACTTTGACATTACTATATGAGGCGTTTTTTTGTACATAGGAAAATGTCAACATAACGATCTAAAACCCGGCTAGAAATAGTCTACTTGCAGTATATGAATTGCTGAGTGACGGTGTATGCCTCTAAAAGCAACTGTATTTCACATGAACAGAACGTCACCACGATCTGTTTGGAAACCTTGCGATGTGTGTTTGTTGTACAAAAGGAAAGGTCGGGTCTGTGTCATCTGTATGCATTAGCACCTTGCTCCCTCGCCTGTCCACTGCTTCTCAACTACCCGACAGATGGCACTGTTCTAGATGATTTCATTGCCCAAGGATAGACGGAACAGCGGTCGTTGCTACCGCCTATTTACAGTTTTATATACTTTTACAAGGTGCAACTTTTGATCATGATTGCTCGAGAAAGTTGAGAGAATGTCGTAAATTAATGACTTAGCGATATTCACCAAAAAATTCAACATATACGTTTCGTTTGCCATAAAACCATCTAAGATATTAGGCATTCAAATCAAAAAAGTTAAAGCCGTTTTCAAAAAATCTAAACCATCGAAAAATTTCTATGCCAGGGGTAGTTTAGGGTGGGGCAGTTTTATTCAAAATCCTCGCGTCGCATTCCTGAATGACATTAAACTCAAATAGGTGCAAACTTTAGTATCTAACCGCCTTTTCGTTTTTATTTTCTCTACTGGCAAGTAGAGGAAGTATTGTATTTCACCCAAAAATTGCATGTCGAGATTTCACCGGAAATTGACACATAGAGACGCCCATAATAAAAAAAAAACATGTTTAGAAAAAGCTACGCGCGCGCATGCGTGAGTGTGTGTGTGTGTGTGTGTGTGTGTGTGTGTGTGTGTGTGTCTGTGTGCGTGCGTGCGTGTGTGTGTGTGTGTGTGTGTGTGTGTGTGTGTGTGTCAGTCTGTAAGGCTGTGGACAGCGTAACGAAAAATCGGTTAAAAACCAAAGTTGGTATTTAAGTTAAATGTCTTTCAAGGATGCGACAGGAAGATTTTATAGAGAATAGCCTCACCCTAAACTACCCATTACATGGTAATTAATGTAAAATTTTGATTGTTTTCAAAATGACTCGACCAATTTTGATTAAAATGACATATCTTTAAGATATGCATATGACAAATGAAATGTAGATTTTGAATTTCCTGACTATAGCTTATGTAGTTGTGCTTATTCTGGATGACTTTTGTATAACTCGTAAACGGCAGAGATAGTCAAAATCTTACTGTACAAAAATGTAGATCTCGCTAAAACACACAATTTATGTCGCATTAAATGCTTTTGTAGAGTAAACCATTTCAAGGATATTCCTTGTTATTTGTGTCAGTTTCGCAAAACTTAAAACTTTCGTGAAATGGAATATGGTTTCTGATTCAACGTCTTAAACATTGCCCACACACGGCTTGTTGGTTTAAAAACACCACCAGTAAGCTTGTTGGCATAAATAAATAATAATTACCATCTAAAGGTTACTTAAACCCGGGACATAAAGTACTTACAATTGTAAGTCGCCCTTGGGTTATTTATCTCTGATGTGAGATTCCCTTGTGGTTAACAGGGAAACAGTAAGAATCAGCTGTGGAATTTAATACCATACTGGCAATTTGGCCATGGTAGCTTAATGGTTAGAGCAGCCGCTCAGTAAGCGGAAGATCCGTGGTTCAAATCCCGGCTATTGCATTGAATTTTTCACTTTCTGATTAAAGCTTTTAATCATTGCCCACACGCGGCTTGTGTGTTTAAAAACACCAGCAGTAAACTTGTTGGCATAAATAAATAATAATCGTTCATTTCTTTATATGTTTAGAGTGCAAGGAGAATAGGATCCCAAAGCTTTAAAAGATTTGACTATCACTCAAAGTCTAGTCTATTCCCATATCCCCCTTGCACCTACAAGAAAACAAGCAATAAGATAAATGCTGTAAATATTTAAAGCAACACGAGGAATAAATAGCAATCAGAGTTTGTCAGAATGGTTAGTACAAGAGTAGAGAAAGTCATGTGAGTGCAATTCATCAGATTTTTTAATGCTGTCCACAGACTACTGACACACATACACACAATGGAGCATTTTCTAAAAATGCCATTTTCTGGATACAGAGGGCCTCAAGACACATTTCTGGTGAAATCTCGAATTAGTATATTTGGGTGAAATACAATGCTTGCCCAATTTTACTAATCGTAATAGAGATATAATAAAAATCTGGTGCGTTGCACACACGCATTCTCTCTACTCTAGTGGTAACCATTCATTCCTATTTCTTGTTTCTGTTAGCTGAGCTAAACATTTGAAAAAATTATCATATTTTTTATCTTGTTGCATGTACAAGGAGAATACGGGAATACAAGAGATTTTGAGTGATAGTCAAATTTTCTAAAGCTTTCAAATTCCAAACTCCTTGCAAAGCTGGACCTAAAAAATCTGATGTGTTACACTCATATGACCTTCTCTACTCTTGTACTAACTATTCTTGCAATCTCTTATTCCTCTATCTTCTTCGTGTTAGTTGAGATAAACATTAGCAGAAATTATATTATTGCTTATTTCCTTGTAGGTACAAGGGGGATATTAGAATACAGTAGGCTTTGAGCGAATGTCAAATCTTTTAAAGCTTTGAGATTCCGTTCTCTTGGCACGCTTAACATATAAAAACTGAACAACGACGTTTCATTTCACTAAAGTTTTAAGTTTTCCGAAACTGACATATAACAGGGAATATCTCTGAAATAGTTCTCTCTAAAAGAATATTCAGATATAAATTGTGTATTTTAGCAAGATCTTCCTGATTTCTAGAGTAAGATTTTGTATAACTCTTACGGTTTAAGAGTTGATCAAACATCATCAGAATAAACAGGACTACATAGGCTATAGCCACAAAATTCAAAATGTACATTTTAATTCTTATAAGAATGTCACAAACATACATCAATTTTACTTTCTCTACTGGAAAGTAGGGGAAGTATTGTATTCCACCCAAAAATTCGATGGCGAGATTTCACCGGAAATATATGTTTTGAGGCCCCCTGAATCCAAAAAGAGCATTTTTAGAAAAAGTCCGTGTGTGTCAGTCTGTGTGTCAGTGTGTGGACAGTATAACTCGAAAACGAAAAGTCGGTTAAAAACCAACCTTGGTATTTAGGTTAAGTGTCTTTTAAGGATGCGACACAAAGATTTTGAAGAAAATGGCCCCACCATATACTTCCCTTTTATGGAAAATTTTTCTAAAATTTTGATTTTCTTGAAAATGGCTCTAACGATTTTGGTTAAAATGTCATATGTTTGAGATATTTTTATGACAAATGAAGTGCATATCTTGAGTTTTCTGGCTATAGCCCCTGTAGTCGTATTTACTCTGGACGACTTTTGCATAACTGTAAAACGTTAGAGATAGACCAAATCATACTGTACAAAAAATGTAGATCTTGCTAAAATACACGATTTATGTCTCAATAAATTTTCTTGTAGGGAGAACCATTTCGGAGGTATTCCTTGTTATGTGTGTGAGTTTCTGTAAGCTTAGAACTTTAATGAAATGGGTCATCGTGGTTCCTTTTTTTATATGTTAAGTGTGCAAAGACAACAGAATCTCAAAGCTTTAAAACATTTGACTATCGCACAAAGCCTCCTGCATTCTAACATTCCCGTTGCACCTACAAGGAAATAAGCAATAAGATAATTTGTAAAAATGTTGATTTTAACTAACACGAAGAAGATATAGGAATAACAGTTGTTAAGAATGGTTAGTACAAGTGTGGAGTAAGTCATGTGAGTGCAACACATCAGATTTTTATCAAAAGCGTTAGAACCATTTTGAAGAAGATCTAAATTTTCGAAAAGTATTCCATGTAAAGGGTGGTTTAGGGTGGGGATATGTTCCTCAAACTCTTTGTGTCGCATCGCTGAAAGACAATAAAATTAAATGCCAACTATGGCTTTTAAATGAGTTTTCGTTTTTGAACTATGCTGTCCACAGACAGATACAGAGTTGGACACACAGACACACACAAGACCTTTCTTCTGAAACTGCTTATATTCGAGTCAGGTGGTCTAAAAGCATATATTTCCGGTGAAATCTCAACATCGAATATTTGGGTGGAATACAACATTTCTTCTACTAAGCAGTAGAGAAAATAAATGTGAGAAACGATGTTCCATTTGACAGAAGTGTTAGTTCTCCAACACTTGCACAAATAACAAGAAATATCTCCAAAATGGTTCCTCTACACAGGACTTAAGCAGACATAATTTTTTTGCTTTAGCATGGTGTACAGTTTTTTTGCAGTAAGATTTGATCTATGTCTTACGGCTTACTAGTTAAATAAACACCATCCAGAGTAAACAGGATTACTTGGGCTGTAGGAAGAGTATTCAAAATATGCATTTCATTTGACATAAAAATATCTCACACGTGTGGTACTTTAATCAAATTCATCAGATCCATTTACAAGAAAATCATAGATTTCGTAAAATGTTCCATGTAAAGGTTATTGTAGGATGAAGGAGTTTTCCTGAAAATCTTCGTGTCATATGCCTGCAATACATTAAACATAAATACCAACTTTGTTTACTAGCCGACGTTTCGTTCGTGGGTTATACTGTCCACAGACTGTACACGCAAAGAAACACACATGCAAACACGGACCTTTGTTTTTAAATGTCTTCTTTTTTCAGTTTCAGGGGGCCTCAAAGCATATTTACGGTGAAATCACGACACCAAATTTTTGGTGGAATACAAAACTTCCCGCAATTAAGTATACGTAGCAGAGAAAGAAATAAAAATTTGATATCTTGCACTCGCATTACTTTCTCTACTCTTGTAGTAACCATTTTTACAAATTCTTATTGCTATATCTCCTTCGTACTAGTTTATATAAACGTCTGAAAAATTATCTGTTTGTTTATCTTTTTGTAGGTACAAGGAGAATATTGCAATACAGTAGACTTTGAGTGATAGTAAAATGTTTTAAACCTTTCAAATTCCGTTCTCTGTACACGGCTAACATACAATAAATGAATAATGATGTTCCATTTGACAGAAGTAAAGGTTCCCCAAAAGTCACACAGATAAGAAGGGATACTTCCGAGCAGGTTCATGCTACAAAAGGTGTACTGAGACCTAATTTGTGTGATTATGAAGATCCACAGGTTTTGCATAATAAGAACTGCACTATCTCTTACGGTTTACCAGTTACCCAAAAGCCATACAGAGTAAGGAATTCCGTATCGGCGTCGGTGGGGGTTGCTCAGTTGGTTAGACGCTGGCCAACTAATGCCAAGGTCGGGAGTTCAAATCCATCCCAGGTGGATGGTCCTTAATTGTTCTTGAAAACGACAGCTCAATGTACTTAGGTTTTTCTGGGTGGCTCAGTTGGTTAGGCGCTGGCCAACTAATTCCAAGGTCGGGAGTTCAAATCCATCCCAGTTGGATGGTCCTTAGGTGTTTTTGAAAACGACAGCTCGATGTACTTAGGTTTTTCTGGGTGGCTCAGTTGGTTAGGCGCTGGCCTATTGATCCCAAGATCGCGGGTTCAATTCCGGCCAGACAGATGGCTTTTACGTGTGCTCTAAAACGACTGCTCCATGCCAGTACTTTTACTAGCACGTAAAGATCTCCTGTAGGGCAAAATTGCGCCATACCGGAGACGCTGATGTGATCCTAGTAATTGACAGCGTCTTCAACATCAAAATGGATGTTTTAGTTTTTACATGTAAGTAGATTTATTGGCATGTAGAAGAAGTCCTCCGGGACGAAGTTCCAGCAGATTGGCGACACTGATGTGATCCTGCAATTCACAGGATCTTTAAATAACACAATTGTTTTAATTCTAATTATTCTAGGCTATAGCCAGAAAATTTAAAACATACATTTCATTTGCCAGAAAAGTATCTGAAACATATGGAATTTTAGTCACAATATCTAGAAACAATTTCGAAAAAATTAAAGTCATAGAAAGTTTCCATGTAAAAGGTGGCTTAGGGTGGGGTAGTTTTCTCCAAAATCTTCGAATCGCATTCTTAAAGGATATTAAACTTAAATATCCACTTTGGTTTTTAACCGACTTTTCGTCTTTGAGTTACGCTGTCCAGACTGACACACGCACACGCAGGCACGCACCAACGCATACACGCACACACGCATAAACACGCATAGTCACACTCCCACACTTACACACACAAAGAGAGAGAATCGCACACACACGTATATTTTTCTAAAAATTCTTATTTATTCAGGAGCTCCAAATATGTATTTCCCTTGTAATCTCTATATCGAATTTTTGAGGGAATACAATACTTCCTCTATTTGCTATATGCATGTTGTAGAGAGATTAAAAATCTGATGGTTTGCACTCACACGACTTTCTCTACATTGTACTACCCTTACAACCCCTTACACCTCCATCTAATTGATGTTATTAGAGATAAGCATTTGTACAAATTATTTATTGCTAATTTTCTTATAGGTGCAAGGAGAAAATGGCAATATAGTAGGATTATGCGGATAAGCAAATCTTTTAAGCTTTGAAATTCGGCGGTGCCATGACCGAGCAGTGACCCGCATGTAATATTTTTGGTGGAGGAATCGGCGCCAAGGTGGGTTTTCTCCGGGTTCTCCGGTTTCCCCTGCCACTCATTCCAACAAATGCTCCATTATCACCTTTCAAATCATCGATTTCCCCTGTATTTCGTATCATCCGCTTCCTCACTATCATACCTGGTACTGGGCTGACCACTCGCTTCCAGGTCTTCACTCGGTCCAGTACGTACCGTACTGTGCTACCCGACAGGCGTCTGACCCCAGGCTCTGGCTTGTAACTCCTAGAGTGCGGGGTTTTAATTCCTAAAAATAATAGCTTATCAATTTTCTGTTTTTTGAATGTTTCCCTAGAGAGGACGGTGAGCTTACCCGTCGACTACTAGATCTCTAGTGCCCATGGGAAGTGACTTGCCTTTGAGCATGCATCCGAGCCATCTTTCTGGCACGGCCATACCCCACGAAACCTAGAAGCACATCCAAAGGGTGAGAGAGGAAGGCAATGAAAGAGAAACGCTGGAAATTATATGTTCTTGCACAAAAAGAAACACTTCAGTACTCGCATACCACCCATGGAAAAACATGTAAAACCCAAAGTGTGAATGTTTATCGGCGGGAAGTGAACGGAGACCTCCCAAATGCGAGACCAGCACCTTACCGCAGAGTCATGCCGTTGTGTTTCCATTCAGATAGTGCCAATAAAGTAACTGATTTAATTACAACACTTGTACCTTTGTTTTCAATCCATATGCATATGTCTGGGGTTACCAGATTATTTTGTGGAAATGTAGGACACAATGGTAAAAACACCGAATAGTTGCACTCACACGACTTTCTCAGCTGTTGTACGAACTATTCTTAAACACTTTTATTCACCTTCGTGTTAGCCTAGATAAACATTTGCAGAAAGTATCATATTGCCAATTTTCTTGTAGGTTCAAAGGAAATACAGTAGGCTTTCAGCTTTACTCAAATTTTTTGAAGCCTGGTCGCTATACAAAGCCTTTGAAATTCCGTTCCCTTTGCACATCCAAGAGACAAAAAGTGAATAACGATCCTGAATTTGTATACGTATTGCAGAATTCAAACAACAAGCAATCTCTCCGAAATGTTTCAGTCCACAAAAATGCATTTGGTCACAAATTGTGTATTTTAATGTCGTCTACATTTTTGTAAAGTAAGGTTTGTTCCATGTATTACGGTGTGCCAGATACAAGAACGTCATCCAGAGGAAACCAGACTACATGGGTTATAGCGAGGAAACTAAAAATATACATTTAATTTGCCCAAAAAATCTTAAATCTACAACATTTTAATTAAAACGGCTAAGAGATTTTTAGAAAATCAAAATTATCTAACTTTCGTCAAAATCTTACTTTTGAAGGTATTTAACGTAAGTACCAACTATTGTTTTTAAACCAAGCTTTCTTTTTGAATTATGCTCTTGACAGGCAGACACACAGGTTCAATGACACACACACACACATACGAACACACACACACACACACGCGCGCGCGCACACAGGCAGACCTTCTAAACCTGGTTTTCTGGAGCCAGCGGGCCTCAAAACATGTATTTCCTGCGAAATATCACCAAAAGTTTGGGTCGAATTCGACACTTCCTCTACCTACTATACGTAATAGAGAAGGTAATAACAAACACCTGAAGTTGAAGGTGACAGCTTATGTACTTTCGGTTTTTGAGTCCTTCTCTAGAGCAGGAGGTGAACTTCCACATCAGCCCGGCGGCTCTCTAGTGCCCTGGCAAGTAATTTTCCTTTCATCGACCATACGGGCCATCATTCTGACACAGTCATACCCCACGAAAACTGGCAGAACACCCGAAAGTTCAAAGGGAAACGGAAAGAAAGGACCACGATAGAAATAATATTTTCTTGCAGGAAAAAAAATCATTCAGTACTTCCCTACCACCCAGCGAAAACCACATAAAACCCAAAGTGTGAGTGGGGGTCGGCGGGAATTGAACCGGAGACCTTCCAAATGCAAGGCCCACCTCTTAACACAGAGTCATGCCGCTTGGCTACCATTCAGTTAGTGGCATAAAAGTACCTCATTTAATTACAACACATGTTGTACCTTTAGTTTCAATTCTAATGCATATATCTAGGGTTATTAGTGTATTTTATGAAAAGTAGACCACAGTGATAAAAGATATGATTTGTTGCACTCGCATGACTTTCTCTACTCTTGTTCTAACCATTCTTACAGCCTCTTACTCCTACATCTTTCTTCGTGTCAGTTGAGATAAACATTTGCAATAATTAGTGCCTATTTCCTTGTAGGTGCAATGGAAATTTGGGAATACAGTTGGCTTTTTTTATTTTTTTTTTAAACACCTACAGAACTTATATGAAAATTGGTATACCGAACTATATTTACGCAATGATCATATGCTACCAAAAGTTTAAGACAAGGCTGCTCCGTGGCACCTACATATTTTTTTAATCTATAACGAGTTTACTATTTTAGCTATTTTTTTTCTCCCCGAGCTTCTCCCCCCTTTTTTTTCTTTTTTTTTCCCTCTTAATTTTTAATTCCTTTACGGGCTTTGAGCGAGAGTTAAATATTTTACAAGGAAATAAGCAGTAAGATAACTTCTGTAATGTTTATCTCAAGTAACACGAAGAAGATATGGGAATAAGAGTTTGTAAGAATGGTTAGTACAAGAGTAGGGAAAGTCATATGAGTGCAACACATCAGATGTTTTGTTCAGTTTTTGAATCCTTCCCTAGAGAAAGGAGCTTACCCGTCGGCTAGGCAGCTCTCTAGTGCCCATGGGAAATAAGTTTCCTTTGAACTTTGGTATTTAAGTTTAACGTCTTTCAGGCATGCGACACGAAAACTTTGAAGAAAAGTACTGCACTCTAAACTATGCTTCACGTGGAAAATTTTTCGAAAATTGTGATTTTCTTGAAGATGGCTCAAACTATTTTGACTAAAATGACATGTTTAAGATCATTTTATGACAAATGAAATGTTTATTTCAAATTTTCTGGCTATTACCCATGTAATCCTATTTACTCTGAATGACTTTTGAATAACTCGTAAACCATACGAGGTGGACCAAATCTTAGTGTACAAAAAAACGTTGGTCTCGCTAAAACACACAATTATTTCCGAGTACATTTTTGGTGACGTGAACCATTTCAGAGAATTTCCTTGTTATTTGTGTCAGTTTAGAAAGCTTACACTTGCGTCAATTGCAGCATCGTCGTTGAGTTTTTTATATCATAACCGTGCAAAGAGAAGGGAATCTCAAAGCTTTAAAATATTTGACTATCCTTCAAAGTGATATGTATTCCCATATTCCTCTTCTACTTATAAGGAAACAAGCAATAACATAATTTCTACAAATGTTTATCTCAACTAATACGAAGAAATAGGAATATAAGTTTGCAAGAATGGCTAGTACAAGAGTTGGGAAATTTCGCACTATATTGTTGGAAATGCACTGGTTTTCACTGTAGGCATGCTTAATCCATTGTGAACTCAAAACGTTCGATATGTAATTCCTAACATAAGCCAACTACAGAACATTGTATAAACTTTGCGGATTCACAAATGACTAATTGACTATACAGTAGAACAAGTATTGGTGAGAAGCAAAAATATTGGCGAATGACGTCATTTGGAGCTCCGTTATAAATTTTTTGTTTTACATTTTTTTTTTACATATTTTGCACATTTCTACATATTTTAGCGATGTTACATAAAACGTACATATTTTCTGGGTTTCGTTACAATTTTATTATTTTTAAAAGATATTGTAGTCACATTATAAACTACTGTTTTCACAAGTTTTGCTGAAAGCAACAAAAATCAATCTGCGAAATAGGATGCAAGTTAAATAAAAAATGCGATGGTAACGGCCTCACCTCATTCTGATTCTTGTCCGTTTTTATAAAAGCAGATGCCGCTCGACAATGTTGACCTCCAGTGTTACGTTTCTCGTAGCGCTTTGGTCATTTACAAGGACTGGAGAAATTGATTGTTACCATTCTCTCGGTAGTCGGCATATTGTAATATAATAGCTGCGAGGAAACAAAGTCAGCCGCTGGACAACCATCAATATAGCGAGGCGATAATACTGCAGTTAGTTTCTTAGTAAAATTGCACCAGTTGCGTCCTCGCTATCCTGCAGTTGAATTCATGGGTGAAATTAGATAGCACCTGTATAACCGACGGAAAAGTAATAGTCTGTCAAGCATGAGGTAAAAGAATTGGCTCTTCCATGAAATCTCAATTGGAACAACATACCAAAAGTGCTCTTCACATACGCAACAAACACCTATAGTCTTCTAGAAAGCAAGTTCTGTTGACACAAATACAACAGGAATAGTCCGGAAATGAATTTTTAAAGACCTGTGCAGTGCAATGGTTGCAGCTAATATTCCGTGGCATAAACTTCAAATTCCTCAATTGCGCTCCTTTCTGGAAAAATATTGCAAGAAAGTTATTCCTGTGTGTGAATCTACTCTGAGGAAAAAGGTATACATTATGGAGATTCCTAAGCTAAAACATGCTCCTGTTATTTTGTGTGACGTGGAGAGAAGCTTTTCTGCTTATAAGAACATTTTATCCGATAGGAAACAAACAATGACCCCTGAAAATATGGAAAAGTATATGGTTATTCCTTGTACATTGAAAGAAGCAAAAGAGTTAAAATGAAAATGCTTGGTTGTTCATTGTATGTCAAGAGATAGAAAACTGAAAATGCATCCTCAGTATAAAATTTAATTATTTTGAATTGATTGTTTCACTCGCTGATAAATTGGTTCAGCATTTCAACATTGCTTTACCGTCTAGAATTTAAGTAAAATAATTATGTGAAATGAGTAATTTTAATAAATAAATACAAAAACACACATTGTTTTATTTCGTAACTACCCACTTGAAAATAAAGTTTAATTAAATTCTGCATAAAACAGAACATTTTCCCTATAGTTAATTCTATATTTAGTAAATTTTAACTCATTGTAATTAATTTACTTACTTACAAACGCATCAAATTTCAAAATTCTGGGTAATTTGAAGTGTGTATTTAGATTTGAGGTGATAATCTTAGCATTTATATTATTGCATACTTTTCCATATCTTGTCTGATATTACATATTTCATTAGATATTTTGATGTTTTTGTTACATAAATATGTACATATTTCGCACCTTTATATTACATAAAAATCCGAGTTCAAGTTATAATACAGGGTCATGTTGCTTGAACAAACAGGATGTTTATATTTTCTTCCAACTGAAGGGAAACAATAGCTACCATACTAGTTCTTCCAATAAAGGAATAGCAAATTGCGACATCCAACCTCCGTAACTGAGCACTAAAGAAGTATGTGGTGACCTGATAAAATAATTTTCTGTTGCTTTTATATGATTTATGTGAAAATTATTTTCAAAATGTTTCCTTTATGCGATGTTTGTGTAATTTATGTGAATATACCAAAGTAATTATTTAAATGAAAAAATCAGGAAATATTCATTTTTGTGCAATAAAACTTAAAATATTTGCTGCGGTGTGAATATCCAGGACATTAAACTTAGCTTTAAGTTCATACTAGGACGCAAACAAAATATATTTACCTGAAAATCCGAGCTCTAGTAAGAACAAAAGCTTTATCTTGAAATTTATAGCTTATCTATTTTCAGTTTTTGAATCCTTCCCTAGAGAGGGAGGTGAGCTTCCCCGTCGACCAGCCAGCTCTCTAGTGCCCATGGGAAGTAACTTTCCTTTGAGCAAGCATCCGGGCCATTTTTGTGACACGACCATACCCCACGAAACCTAGATGCACATCCAAAAGGTCAGAGGAAAAGGGAATGAAAGAGAAGCAATGTAAATTATACTTTCGTGCACAATGAACATCACTGCAGTTCTCTCCCACCAGCAAAGGAAAACCACGTAAAACACAAAGTGTGAGCGGGAGTCGGTTGGAATTGAACCGCAGACCTACAAATGCGAGGTCCAAAGCTTAGTGCGTAGTCATGCCGCTCGGCTAGCATTCATTTAGTGCCATGATGCAAGCGATTTAATTGCAACACAAGTACTTTTACGTTTAGCCCTAATGTATACATCTATATTAACATTTTATTTAATGGAAATTTTGGACACAACTGTAAAAGAAAGTCTTCAGCAGTCAATGGCATTCTCTACTCTTGTACTAACCATTCTTACAGCGCCTTATTCCTATATCTTTTTCGTGTTACTTGAGAGAAGCATTTGCAGTAAACATCTTACTGCTTATTTGCTTGTAGGTGTGCAACTGGAATATTAGAGCACAGCAGGCTGTGAGCGAGAGACAAATCCTTTAAAGCTTGAGTATTCGGTTCTCTTTGCACGGCTAAGGCATAGAAAAAAAGAAGCACGATCTTCCAGTTGAAGAAAGTTTAAGTGTTTCAAAACTCAAACAACTAAGGAGGAATATCTCCGAAATGGTTCACTTACAAAAATATTTATCAGGGTATAAGTTGTGTGCTTTAGGACGATCCACATTATTTTCGCAGAAAGGCTTGGTCTATGTCTTACGGTGTACCAGATATGCAGAAGCCATCCAGAGTAAACAGGTCTACATAGGCCTACTAATCCCAAGGTCGCGGGTTGAACTATCGGCTCACTCCGATGGTTCTAAAGTGTGCCTAAAAACCACACCTCCATGTCAGTAGATTTACTGGCATGTTAAAGAAGCGCTACGGCACACTACTGACGTTGTTATGATCCAGGGAATTGACAGCGTCGTTAAATAACAAAATCATATCAATTTGAATTTTCTCTACGTAGGCTATAGCCGGAAAATTCAAACAAATATTTGATTTAACAGAAAAATATTTCAAACATACGACATTAGAGTCACAATAGTAACAGTCAATTTCTAAAAAATGAAATGTGTCAAAAAATGTTCTATCTAAATGTTAGTTTAGGATGGAGGTATTTTACACGAAGTCTTCGTATTGAATTCCTAAAAGATATTAAACTTAATTATAAACTTTGCTTTTTAACCGATTTTTACTTTCTCTACTGCAAGTGGATGAAGTATTGTAATCCACCCAAAAATTCGATGTCGAAATTTCTCCGGAAATATATTTTTGAGACTCCTTGCATCCAAAAAAACAAAGCATTTTCAGAAAAAGGTCCTTGTGTGTGTGTGTGTGTGTGTGTGTGTGTGTGTGTGTGTGTGTGTGTGTGTGTGTGTGTATGTGGCTGTCATTCTGTGGACAGCATAACTCAACAACGAAAAGTAGCTTTAAAATCAAAGTTAATATTTAGGTTTAGTGTCTTTCAAAAATGCGTCATGAAGATTTTGAAAAAAATAACCCCACCCTAAACTACCCTTTACATTGAAAAGTTTCGAAAATTTTGATTTTCTGGAAAATGGCTCTAACGATTTTGATTGTATTCTGGACTTCTTTTGCAGAACTGGTAAACGTTACAGGTAGACCAAATCGTGTTGCACAAAAAAAGTAGATCTTCTAAAATACACAATTTATGTCCAAATAAATTTTCTTGTAGAGTGAACCATTTCACAGATATTCCTTGTTATATGTCTGATTTTCGGAAAACTTCAAACTTTGGTGAAATGGAACATAGTTTTCATTCTTTATATGTTAAGTGTGCAAAGAGAACGGAATCTCAAAGTTTTAAAAGATTTGACTACAGCACAAAGCCTACTGTATTCCCGTATTCCCCTTGCACCTACAAGGATATAAGCAATAAGATAATTTGTAAAAATGCTCATCTCAAGTGGCACGAAGAACGTATCGGAATAAGAGTTTGTAAGAATGGTTAGTACAGGAGTAGAGAAAGTCATGTGAGTGCAGCACATCAGATTTTTCGTATAAAAGCTACGCTGTCCACAGACTGACACGTACACACACACACACACACACACACACACACACACACACACACACACACACACACAGAGAGAGATGGACAGAGATAAAGAGAGAAACACACACACACCAGAACCTTTTGCAAAATATGTATTTTGGTTGGTTTCAATGGTCCTCAAAGCATATTTCTGTTCAAATCTCGACATCGAATTGTTGGGTGCAAAACAATACTTCCACTAGTTTAGTAGTAGTTTAATATATGTAGTAGAGAAAGCAATAATAATTAAAGCGTTTCATATATTTTTTATTCTTGTGGCAAATGAAATGTATATATTAAAATTTCTGGCAAGAGGTTACGTAATCTTCATTCCTCTTGCTGACTTTTGGGTAACTGGTAAACCGTAAGAGACAGAGCAAATATTACTATTCCAAAAATGTGCATCTCCTGGTTAATTGTGCAATTTCTGCAATAGTTTTCTCAAGTGGAAGGTCGTTATACACTTTCTATCTCTTGGCCGTGCAAAGAGAGCGGAATTTCGAAGCATTCGTATAGGGACGAGCTCTCAATGATTTCACTATAGCTCAAAGCCTACCGTATTTCCATATTCCCTTTGTACCAACAGGAAAATTAACAGTAAGATCATTTCTAAAGTTGCTGATCTAGATTAACACGAAGAAAATACAGGAACACGAGATAGCAAATACAGTTAGCGGAGTAGAGAAAGTCATGTGAGTGTAACTCACCACGATTTCAGAAATAGTCCGGTGTGTGTGTGTCTGTGTGTGTGTGTGTGTGTGTGTGTGTGTGTGTGTTCGTGTTTCTGTGTGTGTATTTGTGGGTGAAAAGAGTAACTCAACAACGAAAACTCGGTTAAAAACCAAAATGGGCATTTAGATTGGTATATACCAAGGGTGCGACGCGAAGATTTTCAAGCACATATCTCCGCCCAAAATTACCCTTCACATGGAAAATGTATCGAAAACTTTGAATTCCTCAAAAATTGCTCTAATGATACTGATTAGAACGCTTAAGATATGTTTAATTTTATGGCAACTGAAATGTGTATTTTAAATTTTCTGGCTACAGCTTACGTAATTCTGCTTATTCTTAGTTTCTTTTGCATAACTGGAGATAGACCGAATCTTCATCTTCGTCTACGATGGCGTTACAGCCCAATGTAGGACCTTAGCCTCCTATCCTTTTGCTCCATTCTTCTCTGTCCAAAGCTAGTCTTTTCCGTGCTGCAGTAGCGAGAAAAACTCTTGAATCATAGTTCACGGCGTCTAACCATTTGTTGTTAGGTCTTCCAACTGGTCCCTTCCCTTCCATAACCCACTTTGGTATTCGATGTTCCTCCATTCTGTAAACATGTCAGCCTGGTAACTTGTATTAAATTAAAGAGGTTAGACCGAATCTTACTGTAACCAGAAATGTGAACTTCTGGCAAGTTGTGTGAGTTTTGCTGTACTTTTCTCACATGAAACATGGTTGCTCATAAGCTACTGTATTCCCATATTCCCCTTGCAACTACACGACAATTCAGTTTCCGCAAATGTTTATCTCGACTAATATAAAGAAGATAAAGGAAAAAGGTCGTGTGTGAGTAGTCAGTGCAAGGATAGGGAAGTAATGTAAGTGCAATACTTCAGATGTTTTAAATCTATTTGTCGTGCTTTTTTTAAATATTTTGCATCGTTGCTTCCGCCATGTTTCCCTACCCAATTTATTTCAAAACACACCTTTTCAAGACCTTGGAATACGAAAACCAAAGCATTTTTACTGCTTTCTCCTACGTAGAAATAAAACAGAGGAATTATTGCAATTCATTCAAATTTTTGAGATAGCAAACAGGTTTAAAACATTTGAATATCGCTCAGAGCCTACTGTATTGCTATACTCAACTTCTACCTACAGGAAAATTAACACTAATTTAAATTGTACAATTGATTATCTTGATTGACATAAAGAAGATACAGGAACACGAGTTTGTAAGAATAGTTTGTACAAGACAAGAGAAAGTTGTGTGAGTGCAACACATCAGTGTTTTAGAAAAAGGTTGGCGCGCCAGTGTGTGTGTGTGTGTGTGTGTGTGTGTGTGTGTGTGTGTGTGTGTCTGTGTGTGTGTCTATGTGTGTGTCTGTGTGTGTGTCTGTGTGTGTGTCTGTGTGTGTGTCTGTGTGTGTGTCTGTGTGTGTCTGTGTGTGTGTCTGTGTGTGTGTCTGTGTGTGTGTCTGTGTGTGTGTCTGTGTGTGTGTCTGTGTGTGTATGTGTGTGTATGTCTGTGTGTGTGTGTCTGTGTGTATGTGTCTGTGTGTGTGTCTGTGTGTGTCTGTGTGCGTGTCTGTGCGTGTGTCTGTGTGTGTGTGTCTGTGTGTGTCTCTGTGTGTGTGTGTGTGTCTGTGAACAGCGTAACTCATGAACGAAACGTCGTTTAAACATCAAAGTGGTTTTAAGTTTAATATCCCCCAAGGATGCGACACGAATGTTTTAAAGAAAATTTCACCATTCTAAACCACGCGTTGCATAAAAAGTGCCTCTAAAATGTTGATTGGATCTAATGATTTTGATTAAAATGTTTAACATATATTGATTTCTATGGGAAATGAAATATATATTTCAAATTTTCTGGCTATAGCTTATGTATTCCTGATTGCTCTTGGTGGCTTTTGCATAACCGGCAAACACTAAGAAATAGTCCAAATCTTACTACACCAAAATGTGGACCTCCGCATTAAGTATGTGACTTTTGCAATACTTTTCTCAAATGGAAATACAATACAAAGGTTGTAGATCTCTTCAGAACAGCAATTTTTCTTTCGAATGTGTCTTTTTGTGCCATAAGCCGTTTGCAACATATCTGTTGTTAATGACTAAAATTGTCCAGTACCTTGCCCTTTTAGAGCTGTAGATACTCAGCTGTTTTGCAATTGTATAACCCTAATAAACGACAGAGGGTAGAGAAAGTCACCTGAATTATTTAACACGTCAGACTTTTAGAAACAGGACCTGTGTGTGTGTGTGTGTGTGTGTGTGTGTGTGTGTGTGTGTGTGTGTGTGTGTGTGTGTGTGTGTTTTTCTGTGTATCTGTGTGTCAGGGTTAGGACAGCGTAAATCAAGACCGAAAGGTCGGTTAAAAACCAATGTTGGTATTTAAGTTTAATGTTTTTCACTTAGGCAACACGGAGATTTTGAAGAAAATTGCTTCACTTTAAACCACGCTTTCCATGGGATATTTTTCGAAAATGTTTATTTTCTTGAAAATGGCTATATTGAATTTGATTTCCGTGCCATATCCTTGAGATATTTTTATGATAGATGTAATGTGTGTCGTGAATTTTGTTGCTATAGTCCCTGTAATCGTATTTACACTGTAATACTTTTGCATAACAGTTAAACCCTAAGAGTTAGAGCAAATGCTACTCTACCCAAAATGTAGATCTTGATAAAATACACAATTTATATGTATGTAAATTATTATACAAAAAGGATGGGGAACCGTTTCAGAGATATTCCTTGTTATTTGTGTAAGTGTTGCAGAACTTACACTTCTGTCAAATGAAACATCGCCATTCATTTTTTCTATGTGAACCGTGCAAAAAAAACGGAACTTTGAAACATTTCAAACATTTGACTATCGCTCAAAGCCTTCTATGTCTGACCCCGTTGCGCGTTTAGTAGAGCACCTGCCTGCTGTGCTAGGGGTCCCGGGTTCGATTCCCAACAGGGGGTAGGAATTTTTCTCCAGCCAGGATTACTCCTAATCCTTTCCTGAGTCTGGAGTCTGCAACTATGAATGAAAGTGTGAATTCAATGCATAAACCCCACTGTTAAGTGAGTAAAAACCAATAGTCAAGGACGCCGATGTGACCTCTGCAGTTGCAGGCGGGATATAAATGGAACAATAAAAAAAGCCTACTATATTCTCATATTCCGGTCACACGTGCCAGAAAACGAACAAGATAATTCTGCAATCTTAACAAACACGAAGAAGATAGAAGAATACTAATTTGTGAGAATATTTAGTACAATAGTAGAGAAAGGCACAAGAGTGCAACACTTCAGGCTTTTAGAAACATGTCTATGTGTCTGTGTGTGTGTCTATGTATCAGTGTGTCTTTCAGTCTGTGGACAGCATAACTCAAAAACGAAAAGTCGGTTAGAAAACAAAGTTGGTAAGTTAGGCTTGACGTCTTTCAAGTATGCGGCATGAAGATTGTGAAGAAAATTCCTTCACCTTAAACTACTCTTTCCAGGTACCATTTTTCGAAAATGTTTATTTTTTGGAAAATTGCTCTAAAGATTTTGATTACAGTGCCATACTTTCATATATTTTTATGACAAATGAAATTTACATCTTGAATTTCTTTCTAGTGGTCCCTGTAGCCGTATTTACCCGGGAAAACTTTTGCATAACTGGTAAACCCTAAGAGATAGAACACATTTTACTCTACAGACAATGTAGATCTTGCTAAAATACAGAGCTTATGTCTAAAGAATTTTTCTTTCATTGTGAACTATTTCGGAGATATTGCTTGTCTTTTGTGTAAGGTTTTGGAGAACTTGCACGTCTGTCAAATAAAACATCGAGTTTCATTTTTTGTCTGTAAACCCTGCAAATAGAACGGAACTTTGAGATATTTAAAACATTTGACTATTGTAAAAATCCCACTATATTCCCATATTCCCGTTGCACGTGCAAGAAAACCAGCTAGATAATTTCCGCAAATGTTTATGTCAACTAACACGACGAGGATAGAAGAATACGAATTAGTTAGATTGGTTAGTACAGACGTGGAGGAAGCCATGTGAGCCTAAAGAAAAAAAACTCCGTATGTGTGTGTTTGTGTATGTGTGTCTGTCCGTCTGTGGACAGCGTAACTCAAAAATGAAAAGTATGTTAAAAACCAAGGCTGGCATTTAAGTTTAATGTCTTCCAAGTACGCAATATGGAGATTTTGAAGAAAATTTGTAAACCTTAGACCACGCTTTTCATGGAACATTTTTCGAAAATGTTTAGTTTCTTGAGAATGCCTTTATCGATTTTGATTACCTTTGAGATATATTTATGACAAATGAAATACATATCTTTAATTTTCTTGCTATAGCCCCTGTAGTTGTATTTACTCGGAATGAATATTGCATAACTTGTAAACCCTAAGAGATAGAGCAAATTGTACTGTACACTAAGTGTAGATCTTACTAAAATACACAATTAACGTCTCTTTTTTTTGTAGGGTGAACCATTCCGCAGATATTCGTTATTGTTTGTATAAGTGTTGGAGAACATCTGTCAAATGAAACATCGCCATTAATTTTTTTTATATGTCAACAATGCAAAGAGAGCGGAGCTTTGAAGCACTTTAAACAATAGACTACCGCCCAAAGCCTACTGTAATACCATATTCCCTTGCACGTACAAGAAAGCGAGCAGGATAGTTTCTGTACGTGTTTATCTTGACTAATAGGCAGAAGACAGAAGAATACGAGTTTATATAAATGATCAATACATGAGTAGAGTAAGTGATGAGAGTGCGACACGTCAGACTTTTAGAAAAAGATGCGTGTGTGGGTCTTTCTATGTGTGTTTCTGTCAGTCTGTGGACAGCGATAATCAAAAACGAAAATTCGGTTAAAAACCAAAATTGGTATTTAGGTATAATGTCTTTCAAGAAGGCGACAAGAAGATTCTGAAGAAAATACGCTTTCCATTGAACATTTTTCCAAAATGCTTCTTTTCTTGAAACCCGCTCTATTCATTTTGATTGGAATGCCACATCTTTGAGATATTTTAATAACAAATGAAATGTATATGCTGCATTTTCTTGCTATAGTTCCTGTAATCTTATTTACTCTGGATGACTTTTGCATAGCACGTAAACCTCAAAATATAGAGCAAATTTTGCTGCTTAAACAATGTAGATTTTGCTAAAATAAACAATTATGTCGGAACAAAAATGTTTTTGTAGAGTGAACCATTTCGGAGATATTCCTTATTATTTGCGCAAGTTATGGAGAACATACACTCATGTCAAATGAAAGATCGCCATTCATTTTCTTATATGTGAACCGTGCAAAGAGAACGGAACTGTGCAGTAATTAAAACATTTGACTATCGCTCAAACCCTACTATATTGCCATATACCCGTTTCAAGTGCAAGAAAACGAGCAAGATATTTTCTGCAAATGTCTATCTCAAGTAACACGAGGAAGATAGAATTCGAATTTATAAGAATGGTTAGCACAGGAGTAGGGAAAGGCACATGAGTGCAACACATCAGACTTTAAGAAGCACGTCTGTTTGTGTGCGTGTGTGTGTGTGCGTGTGTGTATCTGTGAGTGTGTGTGTGAGTGTGTGTGCGTGAGTGTGTATCTGCTTGTTAGTCTGTGGACAGCATAACTCAAAACCGAAAAGTTGTATAAAAACCAAAGTTGGTATTTAAGTTTAATGTCCTTTAAGCGTGCAACAAGAAGTTTGTGAAATAAATTACTTCACCTTAAACTACGCTTTCCACAGAACATTTTTCGAAAATGCTTATATTCTTGAAAATGGCTCCATCGCTTTTAATTAGAATGCCAGACGTTTTTATGACAAATGAACTCTATATCTCGAATTTTGTGGCTATAGCACCCGTAGTGGTATTTACACTGTATGACTTTTGGATAACTGGTAAAGTCTAAGAGATCAGGCAAATGTCACTCTACACAAAATGTGGATCTCACTAAAATACACATTTTATGTCTTAGTAAATTCTTTTGTAGAGTGAACCATGTGGGAGATATTCCTTGTTATTTGTGTAAGTTTTGGAGAACTTACACTCATGTCAAATGAGACATCAGTAATCACATTTTATATGTGTGGCGTATATCTTAAATGGAACATTTTTCCAAAAATGATTATTTTCTTGAAAATGGGTCTATCGATTTTCATTAAAATGCCATATGTTTGAGATATTTTTGTGACAAACGAAGTGTATATCTTGAATTTTCTTCCTATCGCCCCTCATGTCGTATTTACACTTGATTCCTTTTGCATAACTGGTACCTAAACCCTAGAAGATAGAGGAAATGTTATAGCTTGTTTATGGTGTAAGTTTTAGAGAACTAACACTTCAGTCGAATGAAACATCGCCATTCAATTTTTTTATGTGTGAACACTGCAAGGAGCTTTGAAACATTTAAACCATTTGACTATCGCTCAAACCCTACTATATTACCATATTCTCGTTGCACGTGGAAGAAAACGAACAGGATAACTTATGGGTATGTTTATCTCAACTAACGTGAAGCAGATAGAAGGATATGAATTTGTAAGAACGGTTAATACCAGAGTAAAGAAAGGCACAAGAGTGGAGGATATCAGACCTTTAGAAGCAGGTCTGAATGTGTGTGTGTGTGTGTGTGTGCGTGCGTGTGTGTGTGTGTGTGTGTGTGTGTGTGTGTGTGTGTGTGTGTGTGTGTGTGTGTGTGTGTGTGACGGTCTCAACTAACACGAAGAAGTTACAAGAATACGAATTTGTCACAATGGTTAGAACAAAAGTAGAGAAAGTCATGTGAGGGTATAAAAAAAGCTTTTTACAAAAATGTTCATGTGTGTTTCTGTGTATGTGTGTGTCTGTCAGTCTGTGGACAACATAACTCAAAAACGAGAAGTAGTTTAGAAAACAAAGTTAGTATTTAAGTTTAATGACTTTTACGTATGCAATACGGAGATTTTGAAGAAAATTGCCTCACCTTTAACCAAGCTTTACATGGAACATTTTTCGAAAATGTTTTTTTTTGTTGAACATGTCTGCATTGAGTTTGATTAAAATACCATACGTTTTACATATTTGTATGACAAATGTAATTTATATCTTTAATTTTCTTGCTATAGTCCCTGCAGTCGTATCCACTCTGGGTGACTTTTTCATAACTGGTAAACCCAAAGCGATAGAGCAAATTTTACTATGCAAACAAGGTATATCTTGCTAAAATGATTTTGGTTAGCATGTCACATCTTTGAGATAGTTTAATGACAAATGAAATGTATCTATTGTATTTTGTTGCTATAGTTCCTGTAGTCTTAATTACTCTGGATGACTTTTTCATAACATGTAAACCTCAACAGATAGAGCAAACTTTACTGCTTAGACAATGTAGATTTTGCTAAAATACACAATTTTTGTGTGAACAAATGCTTTTGTAGTGTGAACCACTTCGGAGATATTCCTTATTATTTGTGTACGTTTTGAAAAACTTACACTCATGTCAAATGAAAGATCCCCATTCATTTTTTTATATGTGAACCGTGCAAAGAGAACGGAACTTTGAAATTGAAAACATTTGACTATCGCTCAAAGTATGCTATACTCCCATATTCCCGTTACTCATGCAAGAAAACCAGCAAGATAATTTCTGCAAGTATTTATCTCAACTAACACGAAGAAGATAGAATTCGAATTTATAAGAATGGTTAGTACAAACGTAGAGAAAGTCATGTGAGTGTAACAAAACAGATTATTAGAAAATTATCCTTGGGTGTGTCTGTGCATGTGTGTGTGTCTGTCTGTGGACAGCATAACTCAAAAACGAAAAGTTGGTTAGGACACCAAGTTAGGTTTAAAGTCTAAGGGGCGTGTCTGCTATATAAATATATAGAATGCTGTCGCCTCTGAAGTGATGCTCGTGGACCAAGTAAAACTGTGGGAAGCGTATCTGTCCACTTTATTGAGTTGTGTGCGATTATAACTGTTTCATTATGCGATGCAGACGTTCAACTGTTCCATTGCTTTGCGGATGATAAGGAGTTGTATGTTTAAGTTTCACACCACAAAGTTCTGAAAGTTTCTTGCCAAGGTGACTTTCAAATTGTCTTCCTTGACCTGCAATTAAAGTGCTTGGAACTCCAAAACGAGCTATCCAGTGATCATAAAATGTTTCATCTGTAATGTTTTGCATTGATATAGCTTCCATCCATTTAGTGTAGCGATCTATACAAGCGAGCCAGTAGCAAAGCCTGTTTTTCTGCTGCATTTTTAAGGTACCGTCGATAAAAACTAACATTGCCTAAGAACAAACGAAGATCACGAATTGTTTCTGGTAGCTTATAGTTAAGAATCACTTTCACTTTATTTGGTAGAGGTCTGCAAACTTCACTGGCGATTAAATGTCCTAAAAATTCCAGTTGTTCTACACCAAATACTGATTTAGAGACGTTTAAGTGGAGTCCAAATTTAATAAGTCTTTCAAAGTCCGTTAAATTCATACAATCCAAATGGAGTTATTCTTGATGTTTTTGGCTTATCTTCATCGGCTACTGGAATCTGGAAGTATACCTTGAAGAGACCAGTTTTATTAAATACCTTTTTTCCTCTCAATATATGTTGAAAATCTTCAATCCGAGATATTGGGTATCGATCAGGGATAGTTTGAACATTCGGCCGTCTATAGTCACCACATGGTCGGAAAGTTCCATCTTTCTTTAGGACTATATGCAGGGGACTAGCCCATTGAGATTTTGATGCCAGAATAATTCCATCATCTTCCATGAGCTGGAATTCCTGTTAGGCAATAGTATATTCCCATAGAAAGAAAACGAGGAAGATAATTTATGCAAATGTTTGTCTCAACTAACACGAAGAAAATAGAAGAACACGAATTTTTTAGAATGGTTAGTAGAAAAGTAGAGGTAGTCAGGTGAGTGTGACAGAACAGGTTTTTTGAAAAATGTCGGTGTGTGTAACTGTGTATGTGTGTGTCTGTAAGTCTGTGGACAGCATAAAACCCAAAATTCGGTTAAAAACCAAAGTTGACGATTAAGTTTAATGTCTTTCAATTGTGCAACTCGAATATTTTGAAGAAAATTGCTTTACCATAAACCACGCTTTGCATGGAACATTTTTTAAGAAAACGTTCATTTTTTTGAAAATGCCTGTATCGCATTTGATTTAAGTGCAATGTTTTTTATATATTTAGCTGAGAAATCAAATGTATATCTTAAATTTTACGACTGCAGTCATTCTGGTCGTATTTACTCTGGATGACCTTTGCATAACTGGAAATCCTAAGAGATAGAGCAAGCTGTATGCTACACAAGTTGTATATCCCGCTAAAATATACAATTTTTTTCTGAATAATCCTTTTGTAGAGGGCATAATTTCAGAGATATTCCTTGCTTTTGATCGAGATGTTGAAAAAACCTAAACTTCTGTCAAAGGATACATCGCCATTCATCTTTTAGTATCTGTTATCCGTGAAGAGAGCGGAATTTTGAAACCTTTTAAACATTTGACTATCGCTCAAAGCCTAGCTTATTCCCATTGCAGGTGCAAGAACACGAGAAATATAATTACTGCAAATGTTTATCTCGACTAACTCGAAGAAGATTGAAGAATAAGCGTTTGTAAGTATGGTTAGTACAGGAGTAGAGATTGTCATGTGAGAGCATGACAGTCCCTTGTATAAAAGGGTCAGTGTGTGTGTGTGTGTGTGTTTGTGTATGTGTGTGTCTGACAGTCTGCGGAGCGCGTAACTCAAAAACGAAAAGTCTGCTAAAAACGAAATTTGGCATTTATGTTTAATGTTTTTCAAGTATGCAACATGGAGATTGTTAAGAAAATGGTTCTATGTGTCTGTGCGTGTATATGTGTGTGTGAGTGTGTCTGTGTGTGTGTGTGTGTGTGTGTGTGTGTGTGTGTGTGTGTGTGTGTGTGTGTGTGTGAGCGCGAGCGCGTGTGTCAATGTATCTGTGTGTTAGTCTGTGGACAGCATAACTCAAAAAAGAAACAGTCAGTTAATAACCAAATTTGGTATTAAACTTTAATGTCTTTCAAGCATGCTATACAAAGACTTTAAAGAATATTGCTCAACCTAAACTACCCTTGACATGACAAGTTTTTGGAACACTTTGATTTTCTTCAAAATGGCTTTAGGGATTTTGATTAAAATACCATATGTTGGAAATATTTTTATGACAAATCAAGTGTATATCTTGAATTTTCTGGATATAGCCCATGAAGTCCTATTTATTCTGGTAAACTGGTAAAACGTAATATATAGACGAAATATTACTCTACAGAAAACCTTGCTTAAACACAAAATTTATGTCTGAATAAACTTTTTTGTAGACTGAACCATTTCGGAAATATTCCCAGTTATTTGTGAAATTTAGTACAACTTATAGTTTTGTCAAATGGACAGAAGAACACGAGATTGTAAGAATGGTTGGTACAAGAGTAGAGAAGGTCATGTGACTGAAACACATACTTTTAAAAAACGGTCCGTGTGTATGTCTGTGTGCGCCTGTGAACTAACCCAAAAACTAAAAGTCCCTTAAAGACCAAAGTTGGTATTTATGTTTAATGTGCTTCAAGTATGAGAAATAAAGATCTTTGAGACAATTACCTATGATTTAAACTACCATTGCCTTGGAACATTTATCCAAGATGCTTATTTTCTTGAAAATGTCTCTATCGATTTGGACTAAAATGCCATATCCTCGACATATTTTAATGACAAATGAAATGTAAATCTTGTATTTTCTGGGTATAGCCACCGTAGTCGTGTTTACACTGGATGACTTTTGCATAGCTGGTAAACCCTGAGAGATAGAGCAAATGCTACTCTACACAAAATGTAGATCTTGCTCAAATACACAATTTATATCTGAGGAAAGTCATTTGTAGAGTGAACCATTTCGGACATATTCCTTGTTATTTGTTCGAGGTGTTGGAAACTGAAAGGACATAACTGCATTCATTTTTTATATGTGAACCGTGAAAAGAGAACGAGATCTGTAACATTTAAACATTTGACTATCGCTCTAAGCCTACTATTCCCATATTCCGGTTAATGCTGCACGAAAACGAGCAGGATAATTTCCGCAAATGTTTATCTCACCTAACACGAAGAAGATAGCAGAATACGAATTTGATAAGAATAGTTAGTACAAGAGTACAGGAAGTCACGTGAGTGCAGCAAAACAGATTTTTAGAAAAATGTCCGTGTGTGTGTCTGTGTATGTGTGTGTGTCTGTCAGGATGTGGACAGCATAACTCAAAAACGTAAAGACGGTTAGAAAACAAAGTTGGTATTTAGGTTTAATGTCTTTCAAGTATGTCACATGAAGGTAGTGAAAATAATTCCTTCACTTTAAACTTCGCTTTCCATTTTTCGAAAATATTTATTTTCTTGAAAATGGCTCTGTCGATTTTGAATACATTGCCATACATTTGAGATACTTTACGAACAATGAAATGAAGATCTAGAATTTTCTTGCTATAGCCCCTGTAGTGGTAATTACTCTGAATGACTTGCATAACAGGAAAACCAGAAGAGATATAGCAAATGGTACTCCACACAAGATCTTGCTAAAATACTAAGTTTATATCTGAATAATTTTTTTATAGAGTGAACCATTTCGGAGATATTGCTTGTGCTTTGCTCGAGGTGTCGGAGAACTTGCACTTCTATTAAAGGAAACATCGGCATTCAATTGTTTTGTATGTTAACCCTGGAAAGAGATGGGAATTTCGAAACCTTTCAAACATTTGCCTATCGCTCAAAGCCTAGCATATTACCGTTGCACGTGCAACAAAACGAGAAATATAATTACTACAAATGTTTATCTCGCCTAACCGAGAGGTGATAGAAGAATGCTGTTTTGTAAGAATGATGAGTGGGGGAATTGATGTGAGTGCAACTCATCAGACCTTTATAAGGGTTCCCTGTGTGCGTCTGTGTATGTGTGTGTCAGTCTCAAAAACGAAAAGTATATTAAAAACCAAAGCTGGCATGTAAGTTTTGTGTCTTTCGAGTATGCAACACGGAGATTTTGAAGAAAATTACTTCACCTTAAACCACGCTTTCCGTGGAATATTTTTCGAAAATGTTTATTTTCTTGAAAATGGCGCTATCAATTGATTACAGTACCACAGCTTTGAGATATATTTTTGTTAAATGAAATGTACCTATAGCATGAATTTTCTTTCTATAGCCACTGTAGTCGTATTTACTAGGGATCAATTTTGCATAACTGGTAAACCCTAAGGTATAGAGTAAATTTTACTGTACTTAAGATGTAGATCTTGCTAATTACAGAATTTATGTCTGAATAAATTTTTTTTAAGAGTGAACCATTTCGGAGATATTACTTGTTATTTTTGTAAGTTTTGGAGTAGCTATACCCATGTCAAATAAAACATCGCCATTCATTTTTTTATCTGTTTTCCGTGCAAAGAGAGCGGAATATTGAAACCTTTTAACCATTTGACTATCGCTCACAGCCTAGCTTATTCCCGTTGCAGGTGCAAGAACACGAGAAATATGATTACTGCAAAGGTTTGTCTCCACTAACCTGAAGAAGATTGAAGAACACGGGTTTGTAAGAATGGTTAGTACAAAAGTAGGGGAATTCATGTGAGGGCAGCACATCAGACTTTTATAAGGGTCAGTGTGTGTGTTTGTGTATGTGTGTGTCTCTCAGAGCCTAACTCAAAAACAAAAAGTCTGCTAAAAACGAAATTTCGCATTTCAGATTAGTGTTTTTCAAGTTTGCAATACGGAGATTGTGGAGAAAATTGCTTCACCTTAAACATCGCTTTCCGAGAAACACTTTTCGATAATGCGCATTTTCTTAGATATGGCTCTGTCTTTTGACTTAAATTTCATATATTTGACACATTTTTACGAAAAATGAAATGAATATCTTGAATTTGCTGACTATAGCCCCTGTAGTCCTATTTACACTGGATGACCTTTGCATTAGTGTTAAACGCTAAGAGATATAGCAAATGCTACTCTTCCCAAAATGTAGATCTTGCTGAAGTTAACAGTTTAGATTTCAGTAAATGTTTTTTTAGAGTGAACCATTTCGGAGATATTCCTTATTATTGGTGTAAGTTTTGGAGAACTTACACTTCGGGTGTATGAAACATCGCCATTCCTTTTTTATATGTGAACCGTGCTAAGAGAACGGAACTTTGAAACGTTTAAAACATTTGACCATCGCTCAAACCCTACCTACTATATTACCATATTCCCGTTGCACGTGGAAGAAAACGAGCAGCATAATTTCTGGACGTTTATCTCAACTAACACGAAGAAGAGCGAAAGATATGAATTTGTAAGAACGGTTAGTACAAGAGCAGAGCGAGTAGAAGGGGAAGTGTGATCACTGCTGTGTGTAGTTCATGTGTTCCGTCGCACAGATGGCAGCGCAACTGGTGTTGCGGTACAATGCTAATACAAACACTGTGTTTAGCAGGAGATTCACTGGAATAGTAGCAAAGGAGAACAATAGTGTTGTTTAACAATGACTAACTCACGGATGCACATTCTGACAAACATTCACAGAAATCCAAGACAATAATTTTACCACTAGAATGCAAAATTGCGTTAAAGGAGTAAAGTATAATTTCCTGTGAATGAAGAGTTAACTTTGCTGCAATAGTAGTACAGGTTATTTGTATTTTGTTCTACAGATAAGAATCCACTCACCACTGTCGAAATCAGCTGTTACTAACTTTCGACAATTTCCGAGATGCTTTTGCAGCCTTTGATGATTGTAATTCCTTTCCTATTTCCTTCATGGAATGTAGAATTAGTTTGGGGACAAGATCCAGTAAATGTCCTCACAACACCCAATTCCAGAAGCAACACTAATTTGGTTAACACTGTTACAACAATTGAAAAATATATCGCCTCACAAGTTACATTCATTTGGAAGTTTCTCTGCTACAGCCCTCTCTACTTGCTAAAGAACGCTATATATATACAGACTTAGAGGGGTAAGTAAGACATAACTTGTCCGTACCAGTTCTGTGCTCTTTAGTTGTAGTTAAAAGTGATACGGAGGGGAAATCTGCACCCTTACCATGGAGTAAATTAACACATGCTTTACAATCTGTCATCTTTGAACAATTGTGTACTATATACCCACTCAAGTGATATTCCAGACATTCTTTAGCCATAACTTTCTGTGTATTTTCAAGTACATTGTTTCCCATTCTGGTATATCAGGTTCCTCAATCACAATTTTGTCCGTAATTTTGCTCTCTATATCTTCTGTAATTCCCCTATTGTGGCTCACTATTTCCTTTGCTAATAATCTAATTTGGTTGACGAATGATGTTAAAGACAGCTCTTGTCTATACTAACAATTGCCTCCAGATGATATTGCTAATTTGTTTGGAAAATAAAGTGACTCTAATATGCAATTGGAGAAAATCGACTGTAGATGGATGATCGTCACAAATTAAACACCAAAAAATTGCAAAGTGTCTTTCTGTTCGGTCTTGATTTAACTGGGCTTTCAGTACGCATTTCAGTGCATTTCTCCACAAATGTTAGAATACAGTGGCCTTTTTGCGATAGTCAAATGTTTTAAGGCTTTGAGATTCTTTTGTCTTTGCACACTTAACATATAAAAAAATGAACAACGATGACCCATTTCACGAAAGTTCTAAATTTTCCGAAACTCACCCACATAACCAGGAATATCTCCAAAATGTTTCACCTTCACCCTACAAGAAAATTTACTTGGACATAAATTGTGTATTTTAGCAAGATCTACATTTTTTGTAGGGTATGATTTGGTTTATGTCTAACGGTTTACCACGTATACAAAAGTCGTCCAGAGTAAATACGACTACAGGGGCTAATGTCAGAAAATTCAAGACATGCGTTTCATTTGCCATAAAAATATCTCAAACATATGACATTTTAATCAAAATTGTTAGAGCTATTTTCAAGAAAATCAAAATGTTCGAAAAATTTTCCATGTAAGGGGTAGGTTACGGTGGGGCTATTTTCTTCAAAATCTTTGTGTGGCATCCCTAAAAGACATTAAACTTAAATACAAATTTTGGTTTTTAACCGACTTTTCGTTTTTGAGTTATGCTGTGCACAGTCTAACACACAGACACACACACGGACCTTTTTCTAAAAATGCCCTTTTTGGATTCAGGGGGCCAAAATGTTGTGTCAAATACGATGCTCAGCCCTCTTGCTATACCTTGTACAGAAGGTATTAACAACAAATTTAACTTGAAAACGATAGCTTCTCCTTTTTTCTGGTTTTGAATCCTTCCCGAGAGGAAGGAGCTTATCCGTTGGCTAGGTAGCCCTATAGTGCCTAAGGGAAGTAACCTGTATTGAGCAAGCATCCGGGCTATCTTTCTGAAAGTCCATACCCCACGAAACCCAGAATACACCAGACAGGTCAGAGGTAAAGGGATGAAAGAGAGACGATGTAAACCATATTTATTACACCATAAAAAACACTTCAGTACTCGCCTACCACCGTGGTAAAACCATGTAAAACACAAAGTAAGGGTGGGGGCCGGCGGGAACTGAAAAGGAGAGCACTCAAGTGCAAGGCCCATGCCTTACCGCGGACTGATGTCGCTCGGCTACCATTGAGTTAGCACCATGATGCAACGATTTAATTGCAACACAAGTACCTTTATTTTTAGCCCTAATGTATAGATCTAAGTTACCATTTTATTTAATGAAAATTTTGGACACAGCGCTAAAAAATCTTCAGCACTCAAAAACATTCTCTACTCTTGTACTAACCATTCTTACAGCCTCTTTCTTATTCCTGATCTTATTCGTGTTACTTGAGAGAAACATTCGCAGTAAATATCTTACTCCTTATTTCCTGTAGGTGTGCAAGGGGAATATTAGAACACAATGGCTATGAGCGAGAGTCAACTCTTTTAAAACTCTGATATTCGGCTGTCTTTGCAAGGCTAAGACATAAAAAAAGAAGCACGATCTTCCATTTGAAGAATGTTTAAGTATTTAAAAATTCAAACGACTAACGAGGAATATCTCCGAAATGGTTCACTTACAAAAATATTTATCCAGGTATAAGTTGTGTGCTCTTGGACGATCTATATTATTTTTACAGGAGAACTTTGTCTATGTCTTAAGGTATACCGGTCATGCAGAAGCCATCCAGAGTAAACAAGTCTATATAGGCGTCGGTCAGGGTATCTGAGCTGGCCTACTAATCCCAAGGTCGCGGGTTGAAATCCCGCCCACACCGATGGTTCTAAAGTGTGCCTAAAAACCACACCTCCATGTCAGTGGATTCACTGGCATGTTACAGAAGTCCTGAGACACACTACCGACCTTGTTATGATCCAGGAATTTGACAGCGTCGTTAAATAACAAAATCATATCAATTTTAATTTTCTCTACGAAGGCTATAGCCGGAAAATTCAAAACAAATATTTGATTTAACAGAAAAATATTTTAAACATATGACATTTGAGTCACAATAGTAACAGCGAATTTCTAAAAAATGAAATGTGTCAAAAAATGTTCTATCTAAATGTTAGCTTAATATGGAGGTGTTTTACTCAAAAGTCTTCGTATCGAATTCCTAAAAGATATTAAACTTAATTATAAACTTTGCTTTTTAACCGATTTTTACTTTCGCTACTGTAAGTAGGCGAAGTATTGTTTTCCACCCAAAAATTCGATGTCGAGATCTCTGTCCACAGAGTGACAGACAGACCGTCACACAAACACACACACGGACCCTTTTCTAAAAATACTTCGTTTTCATTCAGGGGTGTCAAAACATATTCCCATTCAAATCTCGGCATGGATATTTTGGTTGTCGTGCAGTACTTCCTCTACTTGCCAGTACACAAAGTAAAAATGAGTAACGATGTTCCATTTGATAGAAGTGTAAGTTCTCGATCACTCACACAAATAACAAAAAATATCTCCAAATTGGTTAACTCTACACAGGACATACATTTTTGTTTTAGCAAGCTGGACAGTTATTGTATAGTAAGAATTGTTCTATCTGTTACGGTTTACTACTAATATAAACGTTATCCAGAGTAAACAGGACTGCTTGGTCTACACCCATTTACCATAAAGATGTCTCAAACATATAGAACTTAAATCAAAATCACTAGAGCTATTCTCAAGAAAATCAGTGATTTCGTAAAATGTTTCATCTAAAGGGTAGTTTAGGGGGAGGAATTTTCTTCAAAAATCTTCGTGTTGCATCACTGAAAGACATTAAGCTTACATACCAACTTTGGTTACTGCCCGACTATAGTAAAATGTTTTAAAGCTTTCAAATTCCGTTCTCTGTACACGGCTAACATAGAAAAAAATGAATAACGATGTTCCAATTAATAGAAGTAAACGTTACCCAAGCTCACACAGTTAGCAATGAATGCTTCCGAAATGGTTTACTCTACAAAAGGTGTATTTAGACCTAATTTTTGTGTTTATCAAGATCCACAGTTTTTGCAAAATAAGATTTCCACTGTCTCTTACGGTTTACTGGTTACGCATAAACCATACAGGGTAGGGTGGTCTGCATCGGCGTCGGTGTGGGCGGTTCAGTTGGTTAGACGCTGGCCAAATAATCCCAAGGTCGCGAGTTCAAATCCATGCCAGGTCGACGGTTATTAAGTGTGCTTAAAAACGACAGCTACGTGACAGTACATTTACTGACATATAAAAGAACTTCAGCAGAAAATTGCGACATACTTGCGGCGCTGATGTGACCGTATGAATTGATAGCGTAGTTAAATAACAAAATTGTTTTAATTTTGATTTTTTCTACGCAGAAAATTCAAAACACACATTTCATTTGCCAGAAAACTATGTCAAACATATGGCATTTTAGTTACAATAGCAAGAGATAATTTCGAAAAAATTAAAATATTGACAAATTTTCCATGTAAAGGGTGGCTTAGGGTGGAGTAGTTTTCGCCAGAATCTTCGTATCGCATTCTTAAAAGATCTTTGAGTAATGCTATCTACAGATTGACACCCACGCACACACACTCACATACACTCAGACACACACACATACACACACAAACTCACACACACACACTCACACACAAACACACACACACACACACACACACTTACACCCACACACCGACGCGCGCGCGCAGGGGTGTAAAGTCGACATCGAACTTCTTGGGTGGATTACACTACTTCCGCTACTTACTATACGTATGCAATAGAGAAAGTAAAAATCTGATATTATGTACTCATATGACCTTCTCTGCTTTGTACTAACTATTCTTACAAGCTCTTACACCTCCACATACTTCATGTTAATAGAGATGAGGATTTGTACAAATTGTCTAACTGCTAATTTTCTTATGGGTGCAAGGGGAAAATGGCAATATAGTAGGCTCATACCGCTAGTCAAATCTTGCAAACCTCTGTAATTCCGGTCTCTTTGCACGGCTAACACATATAGAAGAGAATAACGACCTTACGTTTGAGTAAAGTATAAGTATTGCAGAGCTCACACAATGAACAAGGAGTATCTTCCAAATGGTTCACCCCACAAAAATGCATTTGGACATAAATTGTTTGTTTTAACGAGATTAAGATTTTTGGGCAATAAGATTTGGTCTATCTCTTAGGTTTACCAGTTATGCATTGTCGTCAAGACTAAAGAGGACTACTTGGCCTATAGGGAAAAAATCTATAATATGTATTTCATTTGCATTAAAATGCCCTAAAAATATGGCATATTAAACAATATCTTCAAAGCCATTTTCAGAAAATCAAAGTTTTCGAAACAATTTCTACTTAAAGGATAGTTCAGGATGGAGGAATATTCTTCGAAGTCTTTGTGCCTAATCCTTGAGTAGTAGTAAACTTAAACACCATTTTTTTCCTTTTCATTTCGTTTTGAATTTATGCCCTTCACAGTCTCATCCACGGGTACACAATGTATGTACGCACACGCATTCACAGACACACACAGACGCAGGAGCACAGTGACACACAGACAGATACCCAAACCCACACACGCACACAGATAGACAAACATACACGTAAAAAGGGACGTTTTTCTAAAATGGGTTTTTGGATTCAGGGGGCCACAAAACATATATTTCTGCTGAAATCTCAACATTGATATTTTGGGTCGAATGCAATACTTCCTCTACTTGCTATACGTCGAAAAGAAATTAAACGTTATGTTGAAAATAATTAGTAGAGCCAGCCACAATTTGTAGTACCGTATCCTGTGTAGGGGTGTCAGTTATGCCGTGAGTGTGATCGGCCAGACAGACAGAGAGGCCAGCCATCAGCACTGAACCAAACTGCCCCATGCACACGCTAACGTGACTAAGAATTGTGGCTTTAATAACTAGCTACTAAACTATTCTCAGTTTTTGAACCCTTGCCTAGACACAAAGGCTACTCGTCGACTAAGCAGCTCTGTAGTGTCTAAAGTAAGTAACTTTCCTTTGAGCAAGCATACTGTCTTTCTGGCACAGCTATACCCCACGAAATTATTTATTTTGTAGTGTTTAACGCCCGCTTTTACTACATACGGCACCGCAGGCGGTGACACTCATGATAGTTGTGCAATGGGAATATGGGAATCTACGGACTTTGTGCGAGAGTCAAGTCATCAAAACTCACACAAATCAGAAGTCATATTTTCGAAATAGTGAGCGCTACAAGAAAAATAGTTTACATAAATGGTGTGGCTTAACACGAACTATATTTTTTGTGCAGTGAGACTTTTTCTATCTCTTACCATTTACCTGCTATGCATCAGTCATCCAGAATAAGCAGGTATACGTAGGCTATAGCCGGAAAACTCAAAACACATTTCATTTGCCACCAAAATCTCTCAAACATATGGCATTTCAGTCGCAATTGTTGGTGCCAATTGTCGATTAATTTTCCAAGGAAAGAGTAGCTTAATGTGGAGAAATTTTGCAAGTTGGTATGACATTCTTCACAGATATTAAACTTTAACACCAACTTCGGTTTTCAACCAAGTTTTCGTTTTCAATTTACCTACTGGTAAGTAAAGGAAGTTTTGTATTCCACCCAAAAATTCGATGTCGACATTTCACCGGAAATGTATGTTTTCAGACCCCCTCCCCGACTCAAAAAAAAAAGCATTTTTTAGAGAAAGGTCTGTGTGTGCATGTATGTGCGTGAGGGGCTGTCTGGCAGTTCGTCAGTCTGTGGACAGCATAACTCGAAAATGAAAAGTCGGTTAAAAACCAAAGTTGTAATGTAAGTTTAATGTCTTCCAAGAATACGACACGAGGATTTTGAAGAATATTCGTCTCCCGTTAACTACACTTTATATGGAAAATTCTTGGATACTTTAGATTTTCTTGAAAATGGCTCTAACGATGTTGATTAAAATACAACATCTTTAAGATATTTGTATGACAAACGAAATGTGTAGTTTCAATTTTCTGGCTATAGCCTATGTGGTCCTGGTTACTCTGGATGACTTTTGAATAAATCGTAAACCGTAAGAGATAGACAAAATGTAGACCTCACTAAAACAGACAATTTATGTTCAGGTATTTTCTTTTGTAGAACGAACCATTCTGCAGATATTCCCGTTATTTGTGCCAGTTTCGGAAAGCTTCACGCTGTCTTGAAAAATACATGATTGTTCATTTTTTATAAATGTTAATCGTGCAAAGAGAAGGGGGTCTCAAAGCATTTAAAGATTTCACTGTCGTTCAAAGCCTGTATCCTAATATTCCCCTTGCACCTACAGGGATATAATCAGTAAGATAATTTGCACAAATTGTTTACCTCAACTAACACGAAGAAAATATTGGGGGAAGAGGTTGCAAGAATGGTTGATACAAGAGTAGAGATGGCCATGTGAGTACAACACATCAGATTTTGGAGTTATGCTGCCCAAAGGCCGACACACACACACACACACACACACACACACACACACACACACACACACACACACACACACACACACACACACACACACACACAGACACACGTACATACAAACACACACACAAGCACACAGAAATATACACACATACATTTATCTAAAAATGCTTTTCCTTATTCAGTTGCCTCAAATCATATATTTCCAATGAGATCTCGTCCTCAAAATTTTGGGTCGAATACCATACTTACCCCACTTGCTATACCTTGTACAGAAGTAAATAACAAATCTAACTTGAAAATGATAGCTTCGCCTTTTTTTTTTTAATTTTTTTTAATCCTTTCCGAGACGAAGGAGCTTTTCCGTTGGCTAGGAAGCTTTGTAGTTCCCAAGAGAAGTAACGACTTTGAGCAAGCATCCGGGCTATCTTTCTGACACGTCCTTACCCTACGAAAGCTAGAATACACCAGAAAGATCAGAGGTAAAGGGAATGAAAGAGAAGCGATGGAAATTATATTTTATTGCACCATAAAAAACACTTCAATACTCGACTACCACATGGTAAAACCTTGTAAAACACAAGGTACGGTGGAACATAGTAGGCTGTGAGCGAGAGTCAAATCTTTTATGAAGCGTTGATATTCTGTTCTCTTTGCAAGGCTAAGACATCTCTAGGACGATCTACATTATCTTGACAGGAAGACCTTGTCTATGTCTTACGGTATACCAGTCATGCAGAAGACATCCAGAGTAAACAGGTCTACATCAGCGTCGGTGTGGGTACTTGACTTGGTTAGAAGCTGGCCTACTAATCCCAAGGTCGCGGGTTGAAATCCGTCCACACCGATGGTTCCAAAGTATGCCTAAAAGCCACAGCTCCATGTCAGTAGATTTACTGGCATGTTCAAGAAGTCATACGGCACAATACCGACGTTGTTATGATCCAGGGAATTGACAGCGCCGTTAAATAACAAAATCATTTTAATTTTAATTTTCTCTACATAGGCTATAAGCAGAAAATTCAAAACAAAAATTTGATTTAACAGAAAAATATTTCAATCATACATTTGATTCACAATAGTAAGAGCCAATATCTAAAAAGTGAAACGTGTCAAAAAATTTCGATGTAAAGTTTAGCTTAGGATGGAAGCAAACTATTCAAGGTCTTGGTATAGAATTCCTAAAAGATATTAATCAACTTTGCTTTCTAACCGATTTTTACTTTCTCTGTTGTAAGTAGCAGAAGTATTGTATTCCACCCAAAAATTAGATGTGGAGATTGCTCGGAAATATGTTTTGAGACTCCCTGAATCCCCCCCAAAAAAGCATTTTTAAAAAAAGTTCTCTCTGTGTGTGAGAGAGAATCAGAGAGAGAGAGAGAGAGTGTGTGTGTGTATCAGTCTGTGGATAGCATAACTCAAAAACGAAATGTAGGTTAAAAACCAAAGTTACTACTTAAGTTTAGTGTCTTTCAAGAATGCGACCTGAAGTTTTTGAAGAAAATAGTCCCACCCTAAACTACTCTTTACATTGAAAATTTTTCTAAAATTTTGAATTTCTTGAAAATGGCTCTAACGATTTTCATTAAAATGTTTTATGTTTCAGATATTTGTATGACAAATGAAATGTATCTCCTGAAGCTATCGTACGTCACGAAACATGTAGATCTTGCTAAAATACATAATTCATGTGTCAATAAATTTTCTTGTAGGGTGAACCATTTCGGAGTTATTCCTTGTTATGTATGTGAGTTTCGGTAAACTGCAGACTTTGGTGAAATGGAACATCGTTGTTCATTTGTAATGTGGCTAGTGAGCAAAGAGAACGGAATCTGAAAGCTTTAAAAGATTTGACTACAGCACAAAGCCTGCTGTATTCCCATATTCCCCTTGCACCTATAAGGAAATAAGCAATAAGATAATTCTCAAGTAACACGAAGAAGATATAGGAATAAGAGTTGGTAAGAATAGTTAGTTAAAGAGTAGAGAAAGTTGTGTGAGTGCAACACATCCTATTTTTGGTATTTGAGTTACGCTGTCCACAGATTGACACGATCGCGCGCGCTAACACACATACACACCCACACACAAACACCCACAGAGTGAGAGAGATGGACAGACAGAGAGAGAGAGAGAGAGAGAGAGAGAGAGAGAGAGAGAGAGAGAGAGAGAGAAACACACACACACCAGAACATTTTTACAAAAAAATGTATTTTGGTTGGTTTCATATTGCCGTTGAAATCTCGACATCGAAATGTTGGGTGCAATGCGATACTTCCTCTACTTTACTATATGGAGTAGAGAAAGTAATAAAAATCTGATGTTTTGCACTCACATTCCTTTCTCTACTCTTGTACTAACCATTCCTACAAACTCTTATTTTTATATCTTCTTCGTGTTAATTGAGATAAACATTTACAGAACTTGCCTTATTGTTTTTCTTGTAGATACGAGGAGAATATGAGTGATAGTCAAATCTTTTTGAGCCTTCAACCTTTTGTAAGGTTAACGTATAAAGTGTCAGTAACGATGTTACATTTGAAATGAAGTATAACTTGTACAGTTCTCACGCAAATATCTCCAAAATGGTTCATTCTACAAAAGATTTATTTAGACATAAATTGTTTTAGCAAGATAGAAATTTTTCGCACAGTAAGATTTCGTATCTCTCAAGGGGTTTACCAGTTATGCAAAAATCATCTAGAGCAAACAGCACTACAGGGGCTGCAGCCAGAAAACATAATATATCCATTTCGGTTGCAATAAGAATATCTCACACGTATGGCATTTTGATCAAAAGTGTTAGAGCCATTTTCTAGAAAATCAAAGTTTACGAACTATTTCCTATACAAAGCGTAATTTAGGTTGGAAGAATATTTTTCAATATCTTCATGTCACATCGTAGAAAGAGATTAAACTTAAATACCAACTCTGCTTTCTAACCAAGTTTTCGTTTTTTTTTTTTATTCACGGGGCCTCAAGACATTTCCGGTGAAATCTCACCTTCGAATTTCTGTGTGGAATACAATATCTCCTCTAGTTCAATATACGTAGTAAAAAAAGTAATAAACATTTTTTTAATGATTTATTGATCGATCAGCGCATGTGCGCTCTACAGGCCATTGTTGAAATACACATAACTATAAATAAAATATAATAAGTAACATTGAAATGAGGTAAACCCCATTGGGCCCCTCACTGACAGTATTAGTTGAAATTAAATCAGATCTTGCTGTGATAACTGGACCAGTGGTAGACGACTCTTGATGCGTGTTGGAAAGCTGGATTTTCTGCCAAGAGAGTAGTGAATAGATCCAGGAACGTTCTTTAGATTGCTGTAAAACTGTTCGGCTTATGAAGAAATTTAGTGTTGAATGGTACTGATTCCAGTTTCTCTGTGTAGTTGATTGTTTCTGACAAACCATGGCGCATTATTTTGTTTTGAAACGTTTGGATGCGTTTAATTTTTGTAGCACTGGCTCCTCCCCAAATTGGACAGGCATATAGTAAAAGCGGCCTTAAAAGAGTTGTGTAGAGTAGTATGCAGTTTTTTAACTTAAGCGAAGATTTTTTGTTGAGAAGTGGATAAAGTTTTGTCAGTCTTATTTGGGCAAGTTTGTTACTTATATGTGGCTTCCACGTGAGTTTTCTATCAAACAGTACACCAAGGTATTTCACCGTTTCTCTGTCACTTTTCCAGGGTATAGAATTTGTTGCTATCGTTACTGATGGTGGATATTCTGGTCTGCATAATGTAAACACCATTGCTTCACATTTGTCATGGTTGAGAGAAATGCGCCAGTTGTCAAGCCAGGGTATGATTAAGTTTAAGGCTTCTTGAAGGCGATTTCTAGCGGTGTGTAAATTACGATGGGTTGCATAGATGGCAGTATCATAGGCATACATTGCTATTTGAGCTGTAGGTAGACCCTGATGCCAAACTCTGTCAAATGCCTGAGTGAAGTCAAGGAATGCGACAGCAGTGTGTTCTTTCTTCTCGAAGCCTTGTGCTATTTGCTCTGTAATTCGGAGAATTTGATGAGTAGTTGAATGTTTGCGACGGAAACCAAATTGAAAGGGAGGTAATAGTGACACTTGTTCTAGAAATTTTCCTAATCGTTTCAGTATAATCTTTTCATACACCTTGGGCAGAGTTGGCAGCAGACTTATTGGACGATAATTTGTTGGATTGGAAGGGCTTTTTCCAGGTTTATGAATAACAATAACTATGGCGTGTTTCCAGATTCTTGGGAAATAACCCATTCGCATAAAACTGTTAAACAACGAAGCTAGGATAGCAAGTGCTTTGCGACTCAAATGTTTTAATACAAAGTTTGGTATTAGATCATGCCCAGGCGATTTTCTTGCGGGAAGTTGCTGGATGATAAAAAGAATTTCTTTGGGTGAAGTGAAGTCAATGGGTAGTGGTACTGATGCGTAAGAACCAGTAAACCGTTCAATTTCGTGGTTGAATTCTACGTTGCTTCCTGGATTAGATCTAAACGAATTTTGTAGAGTATCTGCAAATAGTTCGCTTTTCTCACAGTCACGGATGTAGTGTTTTCCATCTTGTTCTAGGGGCGGAATAATCGTCGGCTCTTTTAGTACTCTTTTAGTCTCTTTCCACAATGATGAGTCTTCCGGTGAGATACTGGAGAGATGCCGTTGATAAGTTGAATACCGATATTCATCCATTCGTTTCTTCACTTCTCTTGTGAGTTGGTTCAAGCGACCAAGTTGCCAAGTTTCTAAGTGCTTTTGCCAAAGTCGACGAGTTTTATGCTTTTCTTTCAGGAGGTTTCTGATGGTTGGGGGCAAAGATTCATGGTAAGATTTTCTGTGTTGATGAGGTCTCGCTGGAGCTGTGGCTTTGTCTATAGAGGAAGTTACGGATTTTGTGAAGCTGAGAATTGCTGCATCGGCATCACTGGGGGTTCTCAAATTCTGTGTAATTCTTAACTGGTCATCCATTACGTGCTGAAAAGTCTCCCAGTTTATGAAACCTTTGTTGAGTTTCTTTGTGTGTTGCGGTTGTAGAATCGGAATGTCATCGAACGAGATTAAGACTGGGCAGTGATCCGAGTCCATTTCAGGCAGAACAACCATTGTGGGAGTGCTTGATATATTTTTGTAGAGTGCGATGTCTAATATATCTGGCGCCTCTATGTCCGCTGTGTGACAACGTTTTGTCGGTTCGCCACTTGCTCCTAGAGTGTTACTCTCTAGCGCACCTTCGGGATTCTCTGCAGCTGCCTGCCAGACTTGTAGAGGTCCTAGCGGACGACAAAACAGCGGTTGATAGAGTTTTTAATTTTTTAGCGCAGTGCAATATAAATTTGAGGATTTAAAATTTTTAATTATCTGTTTCTGATTTTGGACATATTTATCACCTTGTTTCATATCTGGCTATTGCCACTGCTTTTTACCTTTGTATATTTTTCTTGTTGCTAGTATTTTTATTTTTTGAGTGAAATTTATATCTGGCTATTGCCATGAGTCTGTTAAGGGCGCTGATGACCTAGAAGTTGAGCGCCCTTAAACCAAATCCAATCCAATCCAATCCTAATATATCTGGTGTTACATTTGGTCTATAGAATGTGGGGTCTGACGGAGCTGCAATGTTAACTGCGTTGTGATCGGCTGCAATTAATAAACGTCTTCCATTTGGAGTTGTTACACGGCATCCCCATGTTTGATGCTTGGTATTTAGATCTCCTGCTAGGAAAGTCGGTGCTGTGTCAGAAAATAACGTATTAATATCCTGGTCATTTAGATTGGGTCCTGGCGGTTTGTATGCAGAAATTATTGTAGTTTTAGAAGAATTGCGTGTGAATATTTGAATTGCGCAGGCTTCGATGCCGGTTAATTGAGGTAATGCAACTGAGTGGTGAGGTATGTCTTTTCGAATAATTATAGCCACTCCACCTGAAGTGACTGGAGCATTGCGATCGCATCTATACACTGCGTAGCCAGGTATAGAAAACGTTTCTTTGTGTAATAAATGCGTTTCTGTGATGCAAGCTACTGCAACATTGTGTCTGGAGATGAATTCCAAGAAGGCTTCTCGCTTTGCTTTGACTCCATTGGCGTTCCAATTTAGTATGGTTAGTTGTGAGAATGTTTTTTGGTTTTAGTGGCCATTAGCAAACAAACTTGTGAAGAGCTTTAGTAAAAAGGACTTTATTGATGGCAGGAATGGTGTGAGGAAATTAATGGCTAGCTGAAGTAGGTTTTCGGTTCCATCGGAGGAGCAAGCCGAAGGAGAAGAAGAATTCTGTGTTGATGTCTGCTGATTTAGCTGCCTAGGACTTTTTTCTTCCGAAACAGCAGAGCGTGGCCATTGTGGAATTTCAGGAGTTGGAGAGGGCGAGTTTGGTGACAACCTCGGAAAATTTTGCATGTTTAGGTTTGAAGACGGTGTTATTGCAGGCTGAACCACCCTTTCATCGGCTTTCTTTTTCAAATCTAGGTAATAACGACAACCTTTGAAATTTGCCGGATGTGCTTCTCCACAATTCACGCAGGAGGGCTGAGTGTCTTTGTCGTTTGTGCATTCAGAAAAGTGGTGATTTGAGGGGCATTTCACACATCGAGGTGTGAGTCGAAAGAAGTTCTTAGTATACCCGTAGCGTTGGCATCGTGAGCATTGTGGGATATTCGCGGGCTTCTTGCGGTACTCGACTTTAATTATGGCATGGTAAATATGTTTGACTTCGAAGATCTTCTTACCCTGCTCATTGTTTTCTAATTCTACGGCACACAGTGGCATAGGTTGTCGATCTTTATAGAAAAGCCTGGTAACTTTTACTACTGGTAAGTTCAGAGAGGTTAGTTCTGTAACGATATCGTCATCTGTAAGAGAGTAGGGAAACATTTCTTAAAATAACTTCAAGTCTTTTGGAGTTTGGGTCACGGAAGGTGTGAAAAGGAAGCTTCGATTCTTCCAGGAATCTTGTTACAGCGCGGTAGTCATTTACTGAAGTTGTATTTATTTTATGAACTTTGTTTTGTTGCGTGTTGTGTACTCATCTTTTACAGTAGAAGCTATATCTTGGATAATCTGCTGGTAATTATTGACTTCATGAATAAAAATTGGTGGGATTCTGAGTTTAGGAGTTGTAGAGATATTTTCTTCAGAAGTTGTATCATTCTCTTCCTCCATGCTTTCCAAAGGAGAAACTTTGTTGTGAACGGAGGTTAAGTCGACTATATATTTGGTATTTACAGCTGATACTGAGGCTGTGTGCTTCTTGTTGGGTGTAATGAAGCAATCATTACAATTGGAACCGTTGTCTTGGTTAGTTTCTACAAGCGGGCGTTTATGGACCAACTTAGGTGGTTGTAAGATTGTTCGCGATGAAGTAGCTCTGTCAGGATAACTCATAGAATGTGAACTTGAGAAGCTTTGCTCTTGTTGACTAGATTGCATTATGTTGGTAACGCAACAAAAGACTGACTGGAAACAACTGACGGTTTGCTTCTCTAACAAAACAAAAAGTCTTGCAGAGGGCTAGCCGTGCAATACTGAAATTACTTTAATTAACGTGTTATATGCTGTAGACAGTGTTCCTAACATGTACACAGTATATTAAAAGATTAATGATTACTTCTACAAGCGAAGTTTACTCACAGGTTTAGCTGGATGTAAAATATTGCACTTTTTGTATCACAGAATAACACCATTAACAGCACTGTTCACTGCCTCTAAAGGAGGATCAATAAACATTTGATCGGTTGCATTCACATGACTTTCTGTACTCCTGTACTAACCATTCTAACAAACTTGAATTTCTGTATCTTTTTCGTGTTAGTTGAACATTAGATAAACATTTGCAGAAATTATCCTATAGGTTTTCTTGTAGGTAGAAGGAGAACATGATAACACAGTAGACTTTGAGTGATAGTCTATTGTTTTAAATCTTTCACATTCCGCTTCCTTTGCATGGCGCTCCTCAAAAATGGCGCAAACGATTTTGATTAAAGTATATAGAATATTTTTATTTTTAAGGCCAATGCAAGGATGCGACACGAAGATTTTAAAGAACAGTTCCCCACCCTATACTACACATTATATGGAAAATGTTTCAAAAATCTTGATTTCCTCAAAACTGGGTCTAACGATTTTGATTAAAGTGTTTCATATATTTCTGATTCTTGTGGCAAATGAAATGTATATATTAATATTTCTGGCAAGAGGTTACGTAATCTTCATTCCTCTTGCTGACTTTTGGGTAAATGGTAAACCGTAAGAGACAGAGCAAATATTACTATTCCAAAAATGTGCATCTCCTGGTTAATTGTGCAATTTCTGCAATAGTTTTCTCAAATGAAAGGTCCTTATATACTTTCTATCTCTTGGCCGTGCAAAGAGAGCGGAATTTCGAAGCATTTGTATAGGGACCAGCTCTCAATGATTTCACTATAACAGAAAGCCTACCGTATTTCCATATTACCTTTGTACCTACAGGATAATTAACAATAAGATAGTTTCTACTGTTGTATGTTCTTGATTAAGACGAAGAAAATACAGGAACACGAGATAGTAAATACAGTCAGTAGCGGAGTAGAGAAAGTCATGTGAGTGTAGCTCATCAGGATTTCAGAAAAATTACGCGCGCGCGCGCCTGTGTGTGTGTGTCTGTGTGTGTGTGTGTGTGTGTGTGTGTGTGTGTGTGTGTGTGTGTGTGTGTGTGTGTGTGTGTGTGTGTGTGAACAGAGGAACTCAACAACGTAACTCGGTTAAAAACCAAATTTGTTATTTAAGATAGAGATATCCCAAGGTTGTAACACGAAGATTTCCCTTGATTTGGAAAATGTATGGAAAGCTTGAATTCCTAAAAATGGCTCTAACGTTACTGATTAAAGCGCTTAAGATATTTTTATTTTCAACGCAACTGAAATTTTCTGGCTATAGTTTATGTAGTTCTGCTTATTCTTAGTGGCTTTTGCATAACTAGGGATGGCCGAATCTTCTTCCTCCTCGTCTACAATGACGTTACAGCCCAATATCAAACGTTAGCCTCCTTCATCCTATTCCTCCATGCTTCTCTGTCCAAAAAAAAAAAAAAAAAAAAAAAAAAATGTCCAAAGCTAGTATTTTCCGTGCTGCAGTAGCGAGAGAAAGTCTAGAATCAGAGTGCACGGCATCTATCCATCTGTTCTTAGGTCTTCCAACTGGTCACTTCCCTTCCATAACCCTCTTTGGTATTCGATGTTCCTCCATTCTGTAAACATGTCACTCCGGTAACTTGTATTAAATTAAAAAGGTTAGGCCGAATCTTACAGTAAACAGGAATGTGGACTTCTTGCTGGTTGTGTGAGTTTTGCAGTACTTTTCTCAAATGGAACTTCGTTAAACACTTGTTTTCTTCTATTCGTGGAAACAGTACGGAATTTCGAAGCCTTCCCTACAAGAAAATACAGTTTCCGCAAATGTTTATCTCGACTAACATGAAAGAGATAAGGGAAAAAGTATGTATGAGTAGTCAGTGCAAGGGTAGAGAAAGTAATGTAAGTGCGTCAGATTTTTTAAAAATATTTGTTGCCTTTTTTTTTTAATATTTTACATCTTTGCTTTCTCTACGTTAGTGTACCAACTTTTCAAGACCTTGGAACAGGAAAACCAACGCACTTTTACTCTTTTCTGCTACTTAGCAATATTGCAGAGGAAATATTGCAATGCATGCAAATTTTTGATACAGCAACCAGGTTTAAAACATTTGACTATCGCTCAGAGCCTGCTTTGTTCCTATACTCCACTTCTACCTACAGGAAAATTAACACTAAGGCCAATTCTACAATTGGTTATCTTGATTAACATGAAGAAGATGCAGGAACACGAGTTTGTAAGAATAGTTTGCACAAGACTAGAGAAAGTTATGTGGGTGTAACACAGCAGGGATTTAGATAAACATGCGATCGTGCGCGCGCGCGTGTGTGTGTGTGTGTGTGTGTGTGTGTGTGTGTGTCTGTCTGTCTGTGAACAGCGTAGCTCAAGAACGAAACTTCGTTTAAACACCAAAGTTGGTTTTTAAGTTTAATATCTCCCAAGGATTGGACAGGAGTATTTTAATGAAAATTTCACCTCCCTAAACTATCCCTTACATTAAAGTAAGATTTTTCAAAAATGGCTCTAACGATTTTGGTTAAAGTGTTTCAGATATTTTGATTTTTATGGCAAATGGCATATATGTTTTAAATTTTTTGGCTACAGCTTATGCAGTCCTGATCACACTTGGTGGCTTTTGCATAACTGGCATACATTAAGAGACCAAATGTTACTATACCAAAATGTGCACCTCTGAATTAATTGTGTTACTTTTGCAATACTTTTCTCAAATGGTAATGCAATACAAAGAATGTAGATCTCTTCAGAACAGCAACTTTTCTTTCAAATGTGTCTTTTTGTGCCATAAGCCGTTTGCAACATATCTGTTGTTAATGACTAAAATTGTCCAGTACCTTGCCCTTTTGGAGCTGTAGATACTCAGCTGTTTTGCAATTGTATAACCCTAATAAACGACAGAGGGTAGAGGAAGTCACCAGAATGTAACATGTCAGACTTTTAGAAATAGGTCGTGTGTGTCTGTATGTGTGTGTGTGAGAGAGAGAGAGTGCGTGTGTGACAGAAAGACAAAGAGCGATACCGAGAGAGTAAGAGAGGGACAGATTGAGGTGTTCACAGTCAGGCACTTCCTTCTTAAGTCAGCTGACCTCTATGTCCCTTCCTACCAGTACTTCGTACATAACTTTACGACATTTTGCGAAGGGGGAAGGGTGGGCTGACCGATCTTTTGTGTCTGTACCCCAAATGTTTCACCCCACAGGAGAATGAATGGGGTGAATATATAAAGCCTGAAGTTGGTATTTAAGCTTAATATCCATCAAGGATGCGACACGAAGATTTTGAACATTTCTTCACACAAAAGTACCCTTTTTATGTGAAATGCTTCGTAAAATTTTATTTCCACATAAATGGCTCTAACAATTTTTACATGACTCAATGACAACTTGCAGGGGGGAATTGTCACATTGACCAAAAGGCGATTCTTTGAGCCTTTGCCCCTGATGGCAGGGTGCCAAATGTACTGATTTTGCAGGTGATCTACTTTTGTGCAAATCTACTGATCTACTGCTAAAAACTGAACGCATATAAAAATCTCCCTTTTTTTTTTCTATTCTTAAACACTAGTTTCCTTAACATCGCCTAATTCGCACTTCCGATAAAGATTTTCAGGCAAGGCATTTCCCTCCTAAAATATTTATATAATCACCTATATACATAAACAGTATACCACATGTATTGTTTCTGCATTGCGAAGTATCCTTGACTGCTTCATTAAACTTGAACATTTGAATTCCACTGAAATAGATAAAATTGAATACAGGGATCCAAGAGTATTTCTTCCTGTGGAAAACATGTATTTTGGTGCCAAAGATGTAATATCTCTGAGAAAATCATCCCTGCCCGACAAATGTGTACAGGCTTTCAAATTACGCTGTGTTGATATTTACGGTGAGGCAGTTCACAACATACTAAGTCGTTTTTACTTTCTCTACTGGTAAGCAGGGAAGTATTGTATTCCACGCAAACATTCGATGGCGAGATTTCACAGGAAATATATGTTTTGTGTGTGTGTGTGTGTGTGTGTGTGTGTGTGTGTGTGTGCGTGTGTGTGTGTGTGTGTGTCTGTGTGTTTGTGTGTGTCCTTCCCCTGGGAGACATGGTGTGGGGTACACTCACCCTCGTGAGGACCCTGGAGTATTGTAATACCATAAAATTAGTTGGTAAAGGCATAAAATTGTAAACTTTAGTTTGGTTTCTTTCCTGGTTTGATGTTTAAATTAATAATGATAGCAGCACTCTTAGAGGACGGCCTGCTTTAGGCTGTAGGCTTTCGGCCCTTTTAACGGCTCTGAAAAATCTCATCTTTGTCGTTGCAAACAGGGAACAGTAGCACCTCCAGGTTGTGAAGACCGCACCTAACGGCCGTGAGGAACTCGGGGTGCTATCCACGTCCCACCCTTCGACACTGCACCCCACTCATAACACCTCTTTGAGGCAGTTCTGGAGGACACAATGGCCAAGGGGCAAGCCTTGACCTCGCATCAGGAGTTGTGTGTTTGGGTGCGTGGGGAGATCGGCCATGTAAGCTGCGAAGAGTGCCGGTGACAGTACACTGCCCTCGGGGACTCCTGCGCCAATGGGCCTCTCTCTGGAGAATGATCCTCTCACCGTCACTTCACTTACGCGCTTTAGTACAGTTCTCACTGCATCTTCACTTACACGATTTAGTTCAGTTCTTCCGCACCTTTGCTTCCCTACTTCAACTTAGTATAAACACTTTAAGGAGCTGACACATAGATGCTTTAAGTAATAATTTTCAAAAATGCTGCTAATTTCGCATAGACAAGACTACCAGTCGTTTGGAAATTAAAAATTAAAATAAAAAGTGTATCATTGTACTGACATTTGTTCTACACGTTTTATTGTTATTTCTTTTTCTAAACTCAATACAGCTAAAACCTTGTACTGCCATCTGTTGCTGAAATAGGTGACAAAGCACACTGGACAAGCTGTAGCCCACTTTTTACAGTTACTTGTACTTATTATTATTATTATTATTATTATTATTATTATTATTATTATTATTATTATTATTATTATTATTATTATTATTATTATTATTATTATTATTATTATTATTATTATTATTATTATTTTTTATTATTATTACCATTGTTATTACTACTATTATTACTATTACTATCTTTATTATCATTATTATTATTTTTATTATTTTTTATTATTTTCATTATTATTTTTATTATTATTACTATTATTATTACTATTATTATTACTATTACTATTATTATTATTATTACCATTGTTATTACTACTATTATTACTATTATTATCGTTATTATCATTATTATTATTTTTATTATTTTTTATTATTTTTATTATTACTTTTTTATTATTATTATTGTTATTATTATTATTATTATTATTATTATTATTATTATTATTATTATTATTATTATTATTATTATTATTATTATTATTATTATTATTATTATTATTGTGACTTTGGTGGGTGTAAAGTAAAGAAGACAGATGTAGTCGAGATAAAGAAACACTTTTATTTCCGTAAACAGTAACTTTGTACACTCGTTGCAACAGCAAGAAAGTCTTTTCCGATTCTCCAACAGCACGACTCCGAATTCGTAACACAAAAACTATTAGTTCTCACACTTCACCGCTATTTATATCTCCCAGACACTGTTCAGGAAACTTCAGGAAAGTTCAGTTATTATTGCGGTCAAATACAAAGCAGACAATTCCAGAAGTCTCTATCCCTTTCTCTCTTTCGGCAAGCGCTCAACAATGCGGCCATTCTGTGTCTCTTCCGTTCGGCTGCTTTGCGGTAGTGCCGACAAAAATGCGATGGGCGACACTCTTATTATGATTATGATTATTATTATTATTATTATTATTATTATTATTATTATTATTATTATTATTATTATTATTATTATTATTATTATTATTATTATTATTATTATTATTATTATTATTATTATTATTACTACTACTACTACTGTCGTTGTTATTGTTATTGTTATTCTTATTATTACTATTATTATTATTATTATTATTATTATTATTATTATTATTATTATTATTATTATTATTATTATTATTATTATTATTATTATTATTATTATTATTATTATTATTATTATTATTATTATTATCATTATTATTATTATTTTATTATTATTACGCATAGGATTATACAAGAATTAAATCAGTACGAAAGGAAAAGGCAATTGAGTGGAATCGTTACTGGACTCATGGGAGATTCGATTCCTAATTCCGGGTTCGATTGTCGGTACCTACGTAGTGGGGGGGGGGTCCTACCCCTGGGAGACATGGTGTGGGGTACACTCAGCCTCGTGAGGACCCTGGAGTATTGTAATACCATAAAATTAGTTGGTAAAGGCATAACTGTTATTCTTATTATTATTATTATTATTATTATTATTATTATTATTATTATTATTATTATTATTATTATTATTATTATTATTATTATTATTATTATTATTATTATTATTATTATTATTATTATTATTATTATTATTATTATTATTATTATTATTATTATCTTTATTTTATTATTATTACGCATAGGATTATACAAGAATTAAATCAGTACGAAAGGAAAAGGCAATTGAGTGGAATCGTTACTGGACTCATGGGAGATTCGATTCCTAATTCCGGGTTCGATTGTCGGTACCTACGTAGTGGGGGGGGGGGGGGTCCTACCCCTGGGAGACATGGTGTGGGGTACACTCAGCCTCGTGAGGACCCTGGAGTATTGTAATACCATAAAATTAGTTGGTAAAGGCATAAAATTGTAAACTTTAGTTTGGTTTCTTTCCTGGTTTGATGTTTAAATTAACAATGATAGCAGCACTCTTAGAGGACGGCCTGCTTTAGGCTGTAGGCTTTCGGCCCTTTTAACGGCTCTGAAAAATCTCATCTTTGTCGTTGCAAACAGGGAACAGTAGCACCTCCAGGTTGTGAAGACCGCACCTAACGGCCGTGAGGAACTCGGGGTGCTATCCACGTCCCACCCTTCAACACTGCACCCCACTCATAACACCTCTTTGAGGCAGTTCTGGAGGACACAATGGCCAAGGGGCAAGCCTTGACCTCGCATCAGGATGTTGTATCGCGGAGTTTACATCTAAAACTCTGATGTGCTGCACTCACGTGACTTTCTCGACTCTTGTATTAACCATTCTTACAAACACATACTCATATCTTCGTGTCAGTCGAGATAAGTATTTGTACAAATTATCTTATTGCTTATTTCCTTGTAGGTGCAAGGGGAATATTAGAATACAGTAGGCTGTGAGCGATAGTCAAATCTTTTAAAGTTTTGATATACCGTTCTCTTTGCACGCTTAATATATAACAAAATGAGCAACGATGTTCCATTTCACGAAAGTTTCAAGTTTTCCGAATCAGATACAAATAACAAGGAATATCCCCAAAATTATTCACTCTAAAAAATATATTCTCACTTAATTTGTGTCTCTTAGTGAGATCTACATTTCTTGTATATTAAGAATTTGTCCGTCTCTTACGATTTACGAGTTATTTAAAAGTCATCCAGAGTAAACAGGACTACATAGGCTATAGCAAGAAAATTCAAAATACACAATTCATTTGTCATACAACTATCCTAAACACATGACGTTTTAATAAAAATCGTTATAGCCTTCTCCAAGAAAATCAAAATCTTCGAAAACTTTTCCAGGATAAGGTTGTCTAGGGCGGAGCTATCGTCTTCAAAATCTTCGTGTCGCAATCTTGAAATACATTAAACATAAATGTCAAGTTTAGTTTTTAACCGACTTTTCGTTTTTGAGTTATGTTGTCCACAGACTGACAGTCACACACCGACACACACACACACACACACACACACACACACACACACACACACACACACACACACAAACAAAAGCCCGCGCTGCCTTCACGGACCTTCTTCTAAAAATACATTTTTTTTTTTTTTATTCAGCGGGTCTCAAAACATATATTTCCGGTGAAATCTCAATATCTAAATTTTGGTTGGAATACAACACTTCCTTGAAATACTATTCAAACTGAGAAAATTTGCACCTCTCCTGAAACCAGTTCTGATGGTAGAAGGTTTAGGAGATTACTGCTTACCACTTAACTTCTCACATGGACTATTTTCTTACCCTATGCGGAGTAATGAAGTAATTATCGTTTATAAAAGTTATGAACTGCACATTTACTAACAAAACATGTTTAGAATTATGCCTAATTTCATCAGTTTAATGAACCGTATTTGGGCTATAGGGTAAGCGACAGCGCGCGTGTCTGACACAGCATGTGCGTATGTGTGTGTGTGTGTAACTCGGAAAATATTTGATGCTATTTACTAATATTTCAGTTACAATGATATGTAACATTCAGCAATACATATCGCCTCTATGAAGACACGAATTAGCACAATTTATCCGCACCTTTGCTTACCTGCTTCAACTTAATATAAACACTTTAAGGACCTGACACATAGATGCTTTAAGTAATAATTTTCAAAAATGCTGCTAATTTCGCATAGACAAGGCTACCAGTTGTTTGGAAATTAAAAATTAAAATAAAAAGTGTATCATTGTACTGACATTTGTTCTACATGTTTTATTGTTATTTCTTTTCCTAAACTCAATACAGCTAAAACCTTGAACTGCCATCTTTTGCTGAAATAGAATGAATACAGGGATCCAAGAATATCTCTTCCTGTGGAAAACATGTATTTTGGTGCCAAAGATCTAATATCTCTGGCAAAATCATCCCTGTCCGACAAATGTGTACAGCTATTCAACTTATGCTGTGTTGATATTTACGCTGAGGCAGTTCACAATATACTAAGTCGATTTTACTTTCTCTACTGGTAAGCAGGGGAAGTATTGTATTCCACCCAAAAATTCGATGGCGAGATTTCGCCGGAAATAAATGTTTTGGGGCCTCCTGAATTTAAAAAAAAAAAAAAAAAAAAAAAAAAAAAAAGGGCAATTTTAGAAAAAAATCCCTGTGTGTGTCAGTCTGTGGACAGTATAACTCAAAAACGAAAGTTCGGTTAAAAACCAAGGTTAGTATTTATGTTTAATGTCTTTCAGGGATGCGGCACGAAGATTTCGAAGAAAATAGCCCCACTCTAAACTACCCTTTCTATGGAACATTTTTTGAAAATTTAGATTTTCTTGAAAATGGCTCTAACGATTTTGATTAAAATGTCATATGTTTGAGATATTTTTATGACAAATGAAATGTATATCTTGAATTTTCGGGCTATAGCCCCTGTAGTCGTATTTACTCTGGACGACTTTTGCATAACTGTAAAACGTTAGAGATAGACCAAATCATACTGTACAAAAATGTAGATATTGCCAAAATACACAATTTATGTCTCAATAAATTTTCTTCTAGGATGAACCATTACCGAGAAATTCCTCTTTATGTGTGTGAGTTTCGGAAAACTTAGAACTTTCGTGAAATGTGTCATCGTTCTTTATTTTTTTATCTGATAAGTGTGCAAAAACAACCGAATCTCAAAGCTTTAAACATTTGATAATCGCACAAAGCCTACTGTATTCTAACATTCCCGTTGTACCTACAAGGAAATAAGCAATAGGATAAGTTGTACAACGGTTTATCTTAACTAACACGAAGAAGATACAGGAATAAGAGTTTGTAAGAATGGTTAGTACAATCGTAGAGAAAGTCATGTGAGTGCAACACATCAAATTTTTCATTAGGTGATACTCTTGTTACAATGTTGACAGTGTTAGAACCAGCTGAAGTTCAAGGAGTTCGCCAATTGCACCACTTGCTTCTTCCGTTTCCCAATAGGGTGAAAGCATAGGAAATCCAACAAATAGATATACAATGGAGGCTATTGCGCAGTACTGACATTGTATTTTTCAGTAACTCTACAGCACAAGAATACTGATAGTATAGGAAAACTGATAGGCTTTTACAAACAAAGTATAAATATGAACACGTGCGTAAAGAAGAATGCTGGTATAAATCAAAGCCAGATTAAAGCTAAAAACGATCTTATATTTATCTTTCAACGAAATGCAACCTTTCAATCCAGTTTTACACCATGACGTCTTGTGAAATAATGACATTACTATATGAGGCGTTTTTTTGTACATAGGAAAATATCAACATAACGATCTAAAACCCAGCTAGAAATAGTCTACTTCCAGTATATGAATTACTAAGTGACGGTGTATGGCTCTAAAAGCAACTGTATTTCACATGAACAGAACGTCACCACGATCTGTTTGGAAACCTTGCGATGTGCGTTTGTTGTAAAAAGGAAAGGTCGGGTCTGTGTCATCTGTATGCATTAGCACCTTGCTCCCTCGACTGTCCACTGCTTCTCAACTACCCGACAGATGGCACTATTCTAGATGAGTTCATTGTCCAAGGATAGATGGAACAGCGGTCGTTTCTATCGCCTATTTACAGTTTGATATACTTTTACACTTAAGGTGCAAATTTTGATCATGATTGCTCGAGAAAGTTGAGCGAATGCCGTAAATTAATGACTTAGCGATATTCACCAAAAAATTCAACATATACGTTTCGTTTGCCATAAAAACATCTCAGATATTAGGCATTCAAATCAAAATCGTTAAAGCCGTTTTCAAAAAATCTAAACCATCGAAAAATTTCTATGCCAGGGGTAGTTTAGGGTGGGGTAGTTTTATTCAAAACCTTCGCGTCGCATTCCTGAATGACATTAAACTCAAATAGGTGCAAACTTTAGTATCTAACCGCCTTTTCGTTTTTATTTTCTCTACTGGCAAGTAGAGGAAGTATGGTATTTCACCCAAAAATTGCATGTCGAGATTTCACCGGAAATAGACACATAGAGACGCCCATAATAAAAAAAAAAAAAAACATGTTTAGAAAAAGCTACGCGCGCGCATGCGTGAGTGTGTGTGTGTGTGTGTGTGTGTGTGTGTGTGTGTGTGTGTGTGTGTGTGTGTGTGTGTGTGTGTGTGTGTGTGTTTCAGTCTGTCAGGCTGTGGACAGCGTGACTCAAAAACGAAAAATTGGTTAAAAACCGAAGTTGGGATTTAAGTTAAATGTCTTCCAAGGATGCGACAGGAAGATTTTATAGAGAATAGCCTCACCCTAAACTACCCATTACATGGTAATTTTTGTAAAATTTTGATTGTTTTGAAAATGACTCGACCAATTTTGATTAAAATGACATATCTTTAAGATATGTATATGACAAATGAAATGTAGATTTTGAATTTCCTGACTATAGCTTATGTAGTTGTGCTTATTCTGGATGACTTTTGTATAACTCGTAAACGGCAGCGATAGGCAAAATCTTACTGTACAAAAATGGAGATCTCGCTAAAACACACAATTTATGTCGCATTAAATGCTTTTGTAGAGTAAACCATTTCAAGGATATTCCTTGTTATTTGTGTCAGTTTCGCAAAACTTAAAACTTTCGTGAGATGGAATATGGTTTCTGATTCAACGTCTTAAACATTGCCCACACACAGCTTGTTTGTTTAAAAACACCAGCAGTAAGCTTGTTGGCATAAATAAATAATAATTACCATCTAAAGTTACTTAAACCCGGGACATAAAGTACTTACAATTGTAAGTCGCCCTTGGGTTATTTATCTCTGATGTGAGATTCCCTTGTGGTTAACAGGGAAACAGTAAGAATCAGCTGTGGAATTTAATAGCGTACTGGCAATTTGGCCATGGTAGCTTAATGGTTAGAGCAGCCGCTCAGTAAGCGGAAGATCCGTGGTTCAAATCCTGGCTATTGCATTGAATTTTTCACTTTCTGATTCAAGCTTTTAATCATTGCCCACACGCGGCTTGTGTGTTTAAAAACACCAGCAGTAAACTTGTTGGCATAAATAAATAATAATCGTTCATTTCTTTATATGTTTAGAGTGCAAAGAGAATAGGATCCCAAAGCTTTAAAAGATCTGACTATCACTCAAAGTCTAGTCTATTCCCATATCCCCCTTGCACCTACAAGAAAACAAGCAATAAGATAATTTCTGTAAATATTTAAAGCAACACGAGGAATAAATAGCAATCAGAGTTTGTCAGAATGGTTAGTACAAGAGTAGAGAAAGTCATGTGAGTGCAATTCATCAGATTCTTTAATGCTGTCCACAGACTACTGACACACATACACACAATGGAGCATTTTCTAAAAATGCCATTTTCTGGATACAGAGGGCCTCAAGACACATTTCTGGTGAAATCTCGAATTAGTATATTTGGGTGAAATACAATGCTTGCCCAATTTTACTAATCGTAATAGAGATATAAATAAAAATCTGGTGCGCACACACACATAATTCTCTCTACTCTAGTGGTAACCATTCTAACAAACTCGTATTCCTATTTCTTGTTTCTGTTAGCTGAGATACACATCTGAAGAAATTATCATATTTTTTATCTTGTTGCATGTACAAGGAGAATACGGGAATACTAGAGATTTTGAGTGATAGTCAAATCTTCTAAAGCTTTCAAATTCCAAACTCCTTGCAAAGCTGGAGCTAAAAAATCTGATGTGTTACACTCATATGACCTTCTCTACTCTTGTACTAACTATTCTTGCAATCTCTTAGTCCTCTATCTTCTTCGTGTTAGCTGAGATAAACATTAGGAGAAATTATCTTATTGCTTATTTCCTTGTAGGTACAAGGGGATATTAGAATACAGTAGGCTTTGACCGAATGTCAAATCTTTTAAAGGTTTGAGATTCCGTTCTCTTGGCACGCTTAACATATAAAAACTGAACAACGACGTTTCATTTCACTAAATTTTTAAGTTTTCCGAAACTGACATATAACAGGGGATATCTCTGGAATGGTTCTCTCTAAAAGAATATTCAGACATAAATTGTGTATTTTAGCAAGATCTTCCTTTTTTCTAGAGTAAGATTTTGTATAACTCTTACGGTTTAAGAGTTGATCAAACATCATCCAGAATAAACAGGACTACATAGGCTATAGCCACAAAATTCAAAATGTACACTTTAATTCTTATAAGAATATCACAAACATACATCAATTTTACTTTCTCTACTGGAAAGTAGGGGAAGTATTGTATTCCACCCAAAAATTCGATGGCGAGATTTCACCGGAAATATATGTTTTGAGGCCCCCTGAATCCAAAAAGAGCATTTTTAGAAAAAGTCCGTGTGTGTCAGTCTGTGTGTCTGTGTGTCAGTGTGTGGACAGTATAACTCGAAAACGAAAAGTCGGTTAAAAACCAACCTTGGTATTTAGGTTAAATGTCTTTTAAGGATGCGACACAAAGATTTTGAAGAAAATAGCCCCACCATATACTTCCCTTTTATGGAAAATTTTTCGAAAATTTTGATTTTCATGAAGATGGCTCTAACGATTTTGGTTAAAATGTCATATGTTTGAGATATTTTTATGACAAATGAAATGCATATCTTGAGTTTTCTGGCTATAGCCCCTGTAGTCGTATTTACTCTGGACGACTTTTGCATAACTGTAAAACGTTAGAGATAGACCAAATCATACTGTACAAAAAATGTAGATCTTGCTACAATACACGATTTATGTCTCAATAAATTTTCTTGTAGGGTGAACCATTTCGGAGATATTCCTTGTTATGTGTGTGAGTTTCTGAAAGCTTAGAACTTTCATGAAATGGGTCATCGTGGTTCATTTTTTTATATGTTAAGTGTGCAAAGACAACAGAATCTCAAAGCTTTGAAACTTTTGACTATCGCACAAAGCCTCCTGTATTCTAACATTCCCGTTGCACCTACAAGGAAATAAGCAATAAGATAATTTGTAGAAATGTTTATTTTAAGTAACACGAAGAAGATATAGGAATAACAGTTTGTAAGAATGGTTAGTACAAGTGTGGAGAAAGTCATGTGAGTGCAACACATCAGATTTTTATCAAAAGCGTTAGAACCATTTTGAAGAAGATCAAAATTTTCGAAAAGTATTCCATGTAAAGGGTGGTTTAGGGTGGGGATATGTTCCTCAAACTCTTTGTGTCGCATCCCTGAAAGACAATAAAATTAAATGCCAATTATGGCTTTTAAATGAGTTTTCGTTTTTGAACTATGCTGTCCACAGACAGATAGAGAGTTGGACACACAGACACACACAAGACCTTTCTTCTGAAACTGCTTATTTTCGAGTCAGGTGGTCTAAAAGCATATATTTCCGGTGAAATCTCAACATCGAATATTTGGGTGGAATACAACATTTCTTCTACTAAGCAGTAGAGAAAATAAAAGTGAGAAACTGACAGAAGTGTTAGTTCTCCAACACTTGCACAAATAACAAGAAATATCTCCAAAATGGTTCCTCTACACAGGACTTAAGCAGACATAATTTTTTTTGTTTTAGCAAGGTGTACAGTTTTTTTGCAGTAAGATTTGATCTATGTCTTACGGTTTACTAGTTAAATAAACGCCATCCAGAGTAAACAGGATTACTTGGGCTGTAGGAAGAGTATTCAAAATATGCATTTCATTTGACATAAAAATATCTCACACGTGTGGTACTTTAATCAAATTCATCAGATCCATTTACAAGAAAATCATATATTTCGTAAAATGTTCCATGTAAAGGTTATTGTAGGATGAAGGAGCTTTCCTGAAAATCTTCGTGTCATATCCCTGCAATACATTAAACATAAATACCAACTTTGTTTACTAGCGGACGTTTCGCTCGTGAGTTATACTGTCCACAGACTGTACACGCAAAGAAACACACATGCAAACACGGACCTTTGTTTTTAAATCTCTTATTTTTTCAGTTTCAGGGGGCCTCAAAGCATATTTACGGTGAAATCACGACATCAAATTTTTGGTGGAATGAAAAACTTCCCGCAATTAAGTATACGTAGCAGAGAAAGAAACAAAAATTTGATTTCTTGCACTCACATTACTTTCTCTACTCTTGTAGTAACCATTTTTACAAATTCTTATTGCTATATCTCCTTCGTACTAGTTTATACAAACGTCTGAAAAATTATCTGTTTGTTTATCTTTTTGTAGGTACAAGGAGAATATTGCAATACAGTAGACTTTGAGTGATAGTAAAATGTTTTAAACCTTTCAAATTCCGTTCTCTGTACACGGCTAACATAGAATAAATGAATAATGATGTTCCATTTGACAGAAGTAAATGTTCCCCAAAAGTCACACAGATAAGAAGGGATACTTCCGAGCAGGTTCACTCTACAAAAGGTATACTGAGACCTAATTTGTGTGATTATGAAGATCCACAGGTTTTGCATAATAAGAACTGCACTATCTCTTACGGTTTACCAGTTACGCAAAAGCCATACAGAGTAAGGAATTCCGCATCGGCATCGGTGGGGGTTGCTCAGTTGGTTAGACGCTGGCCAACTAATGCCAAGGTCGGGAGTTCAAATCCATCCCAGGTCGATGGTCCTTAAGTGTTCGTGAAAACGACAGCTCGATGTACTTAGGTCTTTCTGGGTGGCTTAGTTGGTTAGGCGCTGGCCTATTGATCCCAAGGTCGCGGGTTCAATTCCGGCCAGACAGATGGTTTTTAAATGTGCTCTGAAACGACTGCTCCATGTCAGTACTTTTACTAGCATGTAAAGATCTCCTGCAGGGCAAAATTGCGCCATACCGGAGACGCTGATGTGATCCTAGTAATTGACAGCGTCTTCAACAACAAAATGTATGTTTTAGTTTTTACATGTAAGTAGATTTATTGGCATGTAGAAGAAGTCCTCTGGGTCGAAGTTCCAGCAGATTGGCGACACTGATGTGATCCTGCAATTCACAGGATCTTTAAATAACACAATTGTTTTAATTCTAATTTTTCTAGGCCATAGCCAGAAAATTTAAAACATACATTTCATTTGCCAGAAAAGTATCTGAAACATATGGAATTTTAGTCACAATATTTAGAAACAATTTCGAAAAAATTAAAGTCATAGAAAGTTTCCATGTAAAAGGTGGCTTAGGGTGGAGTATTTTTCTCCAAAATCTTCGAATCGCATTCTTAAAGGATATTAAACTTAAATATCAACTTTGGCTTTTAACCGACTTTTCGTCTTTGAGTTACGCTGTCCAGACTGACACACGCACACGGAGGCACGCACCAACGCATACACGCACACACGCATAAACACACACAGTCACACTCCCACACTTACACACACAAAGAGACAGAATCGCACACACACGTATATTTTTCTAAAAATTCTTATTTATTCAGGAGCCCCAAATATATATTTCCCTTGTAATCTCTATATCGAATTTTTGAGGGAATACAATACTTCCTCTATTTGCTATACGCATGTTGTAGAGAGATTAAAAATCTGATGGTTTGCACTCACACGACCTTCTCTACATTGTACTATCTTTATGACCCCTTACACCTCCATCTAATTGATGTTATTAGAGATAAGCATTTGAACAAATTATTTATTGCTAATTTTCTTATAGGTGCAAGGAGAAAATGGCAATATAGTAGGATTATGCGGATAAGCAAAACTTTTAAGCCTTTGAAATTCGGCGGTGCCATGACCGAGCAGTGACCCGCATGTAATATTTTTGGTGGAGGAATCGGCGCCAAGGTGGGTTTTCTCCGGGTTCTCCGGTTTCCCCTGCCACTCATTCCACCAAATGCTCCATTATCACCTTTCAAATCATCGATTTCCCCTGTATTTCGTATCATCCGCTTCATCACTATCATACCTGGTACTTGGCTGACCACCCGCTTCCAGGTCTTCACTCTGTCCGGTACGTAGCTTACTGTGCTACCCGACAGGCGTCTGACCTAAGGCTCTGGCTTGTAACTCCTAGGGTGCGGGGTTTTAATTCCTAAAACTAATAGCTTATCAATTTTCTGTTTTTTGAATGTTTCCCTAGAGAGGACGGTGAGCTTACCCGTGGACTAGTAGATCTCTAGTGCCCATGGGAAGTGACTTGCCTTGGAGCATGCATCCGAGCCATCTTTCTGGCACGGCCATACCCCACGAAACCTAGAAGCACATCCGAAGGGTGAGAGAGGAAGGCAATGAAAGAGAAACGCTGGAAATTATATGTTATTGCACAAAAAGAAACACTTCAGTACTCGCATACCACCCATGGAAAAACATGTAAAACCCAAAGTGTGAGTGTTTATCGGCGGGAAGTGAACGGAGACCTCCCAAATGCGAGACCAGCACCTTACCGCAGAGTCATGCCGTTGTGTTTCCATTCAGATAGTGCCAATAAAGTAACTGATTTAATTACAACACTTGTACCTTTGTTTTCAATCCATATGCATATGTCTGGGGTTACCAGATTATTTTGTGGAAATGTAGGACACAATGGTAAAAACACCGAATAGTTGCACTCACACGACTTTCTCAGCTGTTGTACGAACTATTGTAAACACTCTTATTCACCTTCGTGTTAGCCTAGATAAACATTTGCAGAAAGTATCATATTGCCAATTTTCTTGTAGGTTCAAAGGAAATACAGTAGGCTTTCAGCTTTACTCAAATTTTTTAAAACCTGGTCGCTATACAAAGCCTTTGAAATTCCGTTCCCTTTGCACATCCAAGAGACAAAAAGTGAATAACGATCCTGAATTTGTATACGTATTGCAGAATTCAAACAACAAGCAATCTCTCCGAAATGTTTCAGTCCTCAAAAATGCATTTGGTCACAAATTGTGTATTTTAATGTCGTCTACATTTTTGTAACGTAAGGTTTGTTCCATGTATTACGGTGAGCCAGATACGAGAACGTCATCCAGAGGAAACCAGACTACATGGCTTATAGCGAGAAAACTGAAAATATACACTTAATTTGCCAAAAAATGTCTTTAATCTACAACATTTTAATCAAAATGGCTAAGAGATTTTTAGAAAATCAAAATTATCTAACTTTTGTCAAAATCTTACTCTTGAAGGTATTTAACGTAAGCACCAACTATGGTTTTTAAACCAAGCTTTCTTTTTGAATTATGCTCTTGACAGGCAGACACACAGGCTCAATGACACACACACACACACACACACACACACACACACACACACACACACACACACACATACACACAAACACACACACACGCGCGCGCGCGCACGCAGGCAGACGTTCTAAAACTGGTTTTCTGGAGCCAGCGGGCCTCAAAACATGTATTTCCTGCGAAATGTCACCAAAATTTTGGGTCGAATTCGACACTTGCTCTACCTACTATACGTAATAGAGAAGGTAATATTAAACACCTGAAGTTGAAGGTGACAGCTTATCTACTTTCGGTTTTTGAGTCCTTCTCTAGAGCAGGAGGTGAACTTCCACATCAGCCAGGCGGCTCTCTAGTGCCCTGGCAAGTAATTTTCCTTTCATCGACCATACGGGCCATCATTCTGACACAGCCATACCCCACGAAAACTGACAGAACACCCGAAAGTTCAAAGGGAAACGCAAAGAAAGGATTTTTTTTTAAAGGGTATTTAAGGACTTACCCTGGGTTTATCTCACCCAGGGTAATCCTAAGGCTGTTTCAGAGCATAAACCCGCTCTTCAGCCGCGGGATTAATTTTATTTTATTTACTTACAAAATGAACTTGGCCGGGAGATCTTGGTATATTACTATTACTGCATGTTGCTCCAGGATAACGGCATAAACTTTGGCAGGATTTGCCTTGAGTGATGTAGAATTTTGCTTGAGATAGAATGTGTCGTCTTCTTCTTTCGCCCTCGGTCTCTTGTTGTTCTTCGTGTGGTGTCTCCGTCTGTGTCTCTCGTAGTTTACTTTGTTGCTCAGTAACTTGTTGTTCTTCCTGTGTTGGCTCTGTCTGTGTCTTTCGTAGTCTACTTTGTTGCTCAGTCACTTGTTCTTCCTGTGTTGGCTCTGTCTGTGTCTCGGCGTGTTGTAGAGATGCTGTCTCTGTGGTGTGTGCTCTGTTGATTGTGCTGGCGAGGGCTGATTCCAATGTTGTGACTTGTCTGACGAGTTCTTGTATAATCATGTGAAGTTGTCGTAGAGCTTCCATGTTGTAGTGTGGATCGTTCTGGGTGTTGTGTGGTTCGGCGGTCTCGAAGTTGAGCGGTTCGGCGAGTCGTTTGCTGTGGGCTGCGTGTGATCGGCTTGTGGATGTATCGGCCCAATAGTTGAAGACTGGTGTTGTTGGTTGTGGTTGACCTGTGGTGGGCTTTCGGCGTGGGTTATTGGGACATGCCACTTGTCCCGTGAAGTGTCCGATACAGTCGCACGTGGCACAGTAGATGGGGCGTTGTGTGAGGTCGTGGCTATTGCATGTCGCTGTGAAGGTTCCTGCTCCGCAGTAATGGCATCGTGGGGCGTTTGTGCAGTTCTCGGCGTTATGTCCATACTGGCAGCAGCGTCGGCATGGGACGGGTCGGACGTCTCGACTGGCTTCGACAGGGAGTACCTGCCCTAGGGCAGGGAAACCGTCGTCCAAGGCAGCTCTCTAGTCACTTTCGTCACAAAATTCTAGTCGAATCAGCGGTGATGGTCCTTTGGTTGTGTAGATACGTGTTGCTGTTAATAGAGATGGCCATCGATGTTGGGCTGTGCTGAGGAGGTATGCGTCGGGTAGTTGTCGATGTACACCACGTACAACAGCGTTGTATTACTGCAACCTCGGTGAATGGTACTTGACTGGTGACTGTGTTGTGTATGTGCAGTCGTCGAAAGTGTCGACTCGACGGAGGTTAGTCGAAGACGTATTTGCTCGGTGGCCGCTGTCTATTGATGGCAGCTGTGTGGCTGGCGGTCTGGCTGGCGGTGTGATTGGTGGTGTGGCTGGCAGCGGGGTGACTGATGGCGGGGCTGTTGGCGAGGCTGGTGGTGATGCCGGCGGGGTAAGAGGCTTCTTTGAGACAGCGGTCCTTCTAGTTCCTTTCTTCGGCATGTTGGCTCGGTCAGGGACGTCTTCACTTGGCGGCGGTCGGTCAACTCATCCCTTCCAAATGCAAGGCCCACCTCTTAACAAGGAGTCATACCGCTTGGCTACCATTCAGTTAGTGGCATAAAAGTACCTCATTTAATTACAACACATGTTGTACCTTTAGTTTCAATTCTAATGCATATATCTAGGGTTACCATTTTATTTTATGAAAAGTAGACCACAGTGATAAAAGATATGATTTGTTGCACTCGCATGACTTTCTCTACTCTTGTTCTAACCATTCTTACAGCCTCTTATTCCTACATCTTTCTTCGTGTCAGTTGAGATAAACATTTGCAATAATTAGTGCTTATTTCCTAGTAGGTGCAATGGAAATTTGGGAATACAGTTGGCTTTTTTTATTTTTTTAACACCTACAGAACTTATATGAAAATTCGTATACCGAACTAGATTACGCAATGATTTTATGCTACCAAAGGTTTAAGACAAGGCTGCTCCGTGGCACCTACATATTTTTTTTAATCTATAACGAGATTACTATTTTAGCAATTTTTTTTTATTTTTTTTTCTCCCCGCAGCTTTTTTCCCCAGCTTTTTTTTTTCCCCTCTTAGTTTTTAAATTCCTTTACGGGCTTCGAGCGAGAGTTAAATATTTTAAACCTTTGAGAACCTGTTCTCTTTGTACGGCTAAGAAATAAAACCATCTTCCTTTTGACGAAAGTTTAAGTATTCCAAAACTCACACAAATAAGAACGAATGTCTCCAAAATGGTTCACTTTACTAAAAAAATTCTAGTTGAACATAAATTGTGCTTTTCAGCACGATCTACTTTTTTTACAGTATGACTTGGCCTATCTCAATTATACAAAGGGCATCCAGAGTAAGCTGGTCTACACAGGCTATAGCCAAAAAATTCAAAACCTTAGTCACAATCGTTAGGCTCAATTTCGTAAAAATTATTATTATCGAAAAATGTTCAATGTAAAGCGCAGCTTAGGGTGCAGGAATTCTCTTCAAAATCTTCGCATAGCATTCTTAAAAGACATTATTCTGAAATACCAACTATGGTTTTTAACCGACTTGAGATATGCTGTTCACAGATTCACACACACACACACACACACACACACACACACACACACACACACACACACACACACACACACACACACACACACACACACACACACAGACACACACACAGACACACACACACAGACAGGCACACACACACAGACACACACACACACACAATGACGCACACACAGAGGACACACGGAATTTTTCTAAAAATGTATTTTTTTATTCACAACCTTAAAACATATATTTCCGGTGAAATCTCGTCATAAATATTTCGGGTCGAATACGCTACTTCCCCTACTTGATATACGTGGTACAGAAGGTAATAACGAAATATTTAATTTGAAAATGATAGTTTGTCTTTTCTTGTGTTACTTTCTTTACTGATTAGAGGAAGTACTGTACTCCACCCAAAAATTCGATGTCGAGACTTCACCGGAAATATGTGTTTTGAGGCCCCCTGAATCCAATAAAACGCATTTCTAGAAAAAGGTCGGTGTGGGTGCGTCTCTGTCTTGCCACTCTGTGGACAGCATAACTCAAAAACAAAAAGTCGGTTAGAAACCAAAGTTCAATGTCTCTCAAGCATACGTCACCAATATTTTGAAGAAAATAGTCTAATACAGAAAACTACCGTTTACATCGAAAATTTTTGGAAAATTTTGATTTTTTTTAAACTTGTTTTCATTAAAATGTCATATGTTTAAGATACTTTTATGACAAAAGAAATGTATATTTTGAGTTCTGGCTATAGCCTATATAGTCCTATTTACTCTGGATGACTTTTGAATAACTCTTAAGCCGCAAGAGATAAAAGTTTGCTATGCAAAAATGTAGTTCGCACTAAATGACAATTATGCCTAAATAAACTTTTTAAGTAGAGTGAATCATTTCCGACATATTCCTTATTATTGGTGTCAGTTTCGGAAAACTTAAACCTTTGGTGAAATGCAATTCCGTTGTTAATTTTTATATGCTATTTGTTGTATTTTTATTTGTTTTTATATGTTTCTTATGTATTTTTTGTATGTTAAGTGTGCAAAGAGAACGAGATCTCAATACTAATATGCCTTGACTATCGCTCAAAGCCTACCGTTTTCTCTAATGTTCAGCTTGAAACCTACAAGGAAATAAGCAATAAGATAACTTCTGTAATGTTTATCTCAAGTAATACGAAGAAGATATGGGAATAAGAGTTTGTAAGAATGGTTAGTACAAGAGTAGGGAAAGTCATATGAGTGCAACACATCAGATTTTTTGTTCAGTTTTTGAATCCTTCCCTAGAGAAACCGTCGGCTAGGCAGCTCTCTAGTGCTCATGGGAAATAACTTTCCTTTGAACTTTGGTATTTAAGTTTAACGTCTTTTAGGCATGCGACACGAAAACTTTGAAGAAAATTGCTGCACTCTAAACTATGTCTCACGTGGAAAATTTTTCGAAAATTGTGATTTTCTTGAAAATGGTTCAAACTATTTTGACTAAAATGACATGTTTAAGATCATTTTATGACAAATGAAATGTTTATTTCAAATTTTCTGGCTATAACCCATGTAATCCTATTTACTCTGAATGACTTTTGAATAACTCGCAAACCATACGAGGTGGACCAAATCTTAGTGTACAAAAAATGTTGGTCTTGCTAAAGCACACAATTATATCCGAGTACATTTTTGGTGACGTGAACCATTTCAGAGAATTTCCTTGTTATTTGTGTCAGTTTAGAAAGCTTACACTTGCGTCAATTGCAGCATCGTTGTTGAGTTTTTTATATCATAACCGTGCAAAGAGATGGGAATCTCAAAGCTTTAAAATATTTGACTATCCTTCAAAGTGATATGTATTCTCATATTTCTCTTCTATTTATAAGGAAATAAGCAATAACATAAATTCTACAAATGTTTATCTCAACTAATACGAAGAAATAGGAATATAAGTTTGCAAGAATGGCTAGTACAAGAGTTGGGAAATTTCGCACTATATTGTTGGAAATGCACTGGTTTTCACTGTAGGCATGCTTAATCCATTGTGAACTCAAAACGTTCGATATGTAATTCCTAACATAAGCCAACTACAGAACATTGTATAAACGTTGCGGATTCACAAATGACTAATTGACTATACAGTAGAACAAGTATCGGTGTATACACTAGTCGGATGGTGAAGCGATTACAGGTGCAGAGGAGGAATTCCCTGTTGTTATAATTAGAGCGCGGATTTTTATGTAATTACATATTTTAAATCCTGCATAATATTTCAATGAGAAATAAAAATATTGGCGAATTACGTCATTTGGAGCTCCGTTACAAATTTTTGTTTTACATTTTTTTTTTTTTTTTTTTTTTTTTACATATTGTGACTTTCATGGGTGTGAAGTAAAGAAGACAGATGTAGTCGAGATAAAGAAACACTTTTATTTCGGTAAACAGTAAATTTGTGCACTCGTTGCAACAGCAAGAAAGTCTTTACCGATTCACCAACAGCACGGCTCCGAATTCGTAACACAAGAACTGTCCCTTCTCACACTTTACCGCTTTTTATATATCCCAGGCACTGTTCTCGAAACCTCAGGAAAGTTCAGTTATTATTGCGGTCAAATACAAAGCATAGAATTCCAGAAGTCTCTATCCCTTTCTCTCTTTCGGCAAGCGCCCCGTAATAACAATAAACAGTGGGTATGTTGGTTAGCTACTATGGAAATAAACACAAACAATGGCGGAAATATAAGAGGTAAATGTGAAATGAAATGTGAGAAGTATTGGAAGTTATTGCGAAAGTATTACACAAAACTGGTGTAAAGAATTTGAGAAGGAGATGTGTTTTCCCCTGTGCTGTTGCGTCAGACAGGGATCTTCTCTTGTGTTGGGTCTATCCTTGCGTTTCGTGATATGCTTTTGTTTAACGTCAACTTGAGCTAAATTGTTTTTGCTATGTGCCTGACATCTGGTGGCACTCACGGTAACCAGGACATAAACAGGATAACCAATAGATTTTCAAGCTTTTGAAAGGATTTAATATTTTATTTTAATTATCATATAATGTTTTATGAAATCACAATAGCTTTATTTATCAGAATAAAGGGATATACGGACAATAGTGATGAATTTAGCCCACTTCATAAGAAATAACTACAACAAACCGTAATAACAATAAACAGTGGGTATGTTGGTTAGCTACTGTGGAAATAAACACAAACAATGGCGGAACTATAAGAGGTAAATGTGAACGGAAATGTGAGAAGTATTGGAAACTATTGCAAAAGTATTACACAAAACTGGTGTAAAGAATTTGAGAAGGAGATGTGTTTTCCCCTGTGCTGTTGCGTCAGACAGGGACCTTCTCTTGTGTTGGGTCTATCCTTGCGTTTCGTGATATGCTTTTGTTTAACGTCAACATGAGCTAAATTGTTTTTGCTATGTGCCTGACATCTTGTGGCACTCATGGTAACCAGGACATAAACAGGATAACCATCAGAGTTTCAAGCTTTTGAAAGGATTTAATATTTTATTTTAACTATCATATAATGTTTTATGAAATCAGCATAGCTTTATTTATCAGAATAAAGCGATATACGGACAATAGTGATGAATTTAGCCCACTTCATAAGAAATAACTACAACAAACCGTCATAACAATAAACAGTGGGTATGTTGGTTAGCTACTGTGTAAATAAACACAAACAATGGCGGAACTATAAGAGGTAAATGTGAACGGAAATGTGAGAAGTATTGGAAACTATTGCAAAAGTATTACACAAAACTGGTGTAAAGAATTTGAGAAGAAAAAACGATATCGTAGGGAAGGTTGTAAAAGTCATAAAGGTGTTGGGAATGCAACAATCGCAAGGTTAAAATTGTGATTGTGCGAGAAAGTATTTAGCTAAATCCTGCAAAATTAAAGAACAGATACCATCTGAATTTTATTGCACCAATTTATCATTAGTACCATAAAACTTTTGAATGTACGACAGAATCTCATAATGTTTCCGATGAAGCATTTTTTGTTCATCCCAACTACAGCTAAAATACTCGTATCTTAACTTTCCAAACTATTGCACTTATTAAAAAGTGCAATAACCCGGAGTGCACCATGTTTTGAAAGTCCAAAGCACATAATGGTTTTACCTGAAGTATAAATGCAGAATGTATTTAGAAAACAAAAATACTTGAGTAAATGCCGACAAAAGTTTTCAGTTATTTTCAGTAATCTTATTCAATCAGTCAAATTTTGGGGTTTATTAAAGATAAATGTCATAAAATATACTGTATTTTCGAATGTCATAGAAAAAAATAACTTTAACAAATTTTTCAGTCTCATTTATTGTTCTCATTGTTTTTCTCCATTTTTACTTTCTCTACTACGTGTAGCAAAGTAGAGTAAGTATTGTGTGGCACTCAAAAATTATATGTGCATATATATGTTTGGAGGCCTCTGAGTAATAAAAAAACGCATTTTTATAAAAACGTCCTTGCGCGTGCGCCCGTTTCTCTGTGTGTGTGTGTGCGCGGGTGCGTGCGTGCGTGTGTGTATGTGTGTGTGTCTGTGTGTGTGTGTGTGTATGTGTGTGTGTGTGTGTGTGTGTGTGTGTAGACAGCATAACACAAAAACGAAAAGTCGGTTAAAAACCAAAGCTGTTGTTTAAGTTTAATGGCTTTCTGGGTTGTGACACGAAGATTCTTAACTACCCTATATATGGAACTTTTTTCGAAAACTTGGATTTTCTTGAAAATGGTCTAACGGTTTTGATTAAAATGCCATATGTTTGAGATACTTTTATGAGAAATGAAAAGTATATCTTGAATTTTCTGGCTATAGCCCATGTAGTCCTACTTACTCCGGATGACGTTTGAATAGCTCGCAAACCATAAGAGATAGACCAAATTTTTACTGTACAAAAAATGTAGATCTTCCTAAAACACACAATTTATGTCTTAATAAATGTTTTTGTAGAGTGAGCCATTTCGGAGATATTACTTGTTATTTGTATGAGTGTTGCAGAACATACTTCTGGCAAATGAAACATCGTTATTCATTTTTTATGTTAGCCGTGCAACGAGAACGGAATTTGTAAGCTTTAGAAGCTCTGACTATAGCTCATAGTCAAGTGTATTCCCATGTTCTTCTTGTATCTAGAAGAATATGGTTAGTACAAGAGTAGAGACAGTCATGTGAGTGCCAACACAAATTTTAAAAGATGCGCTTTAACCCGTTTCTCTGGGCATGTCTTGATTTGAATGTGAGTCAGGGTTGCCAATGTTGAAAATTAAAATTATCGTACCGGCAAATCAAAATTATAGATTTGGATTCAAAATTATCGTTAATCATTAGCCAAATGCTACAACAATAAAATATCAGCATAACACTTATGAAAATGTAATATTATTGATGTTTATGGTATCCACCTACAAGATTGACGTCCTCAAACTGTATTACAACTTTAGTACTTGTGTTTCTTGCACTATTTATCTAAAAGATCAACTTCTTCATCAACTGTTGCAACTTCCTCAACTAATTTGATGTGGAGATAAGCTTTAACATCTCGCTTGCAGATTTTCGGACCAACCACATTCTTTCAAAACTGAAGTGAGCGAATAAGTCCATTTAAGGTACCAAGCGCCAATCTGATTCTAATTTTGGTTCTTATTAAACCTAGTTTGGAAAAAAAAGCTCTTTCACAAGCAGTGTTTCTGTGGGGCAAGGAAACCACTTATAACACCGTTCTGCATTTCAAAACCATTTTTTTAATCTGATAAGTGATCCTAAACGGATTTTTTGTGCTGAAATCGAAAACAATTTCCATTTTCTCCCATCACGTCAGGTTTTCAAAATATTCATAAATAGAAGAAATTAAATTAAAGCTTTGTGAAATGTAATAAAACTTAGTTTCAATAAGAATATTTTATGAAGAACTAGGCCATAATTATAATTAGTTATTTGCCATTAATTAATAATTAGTTAATAATAATTATAAGCACATTCACAACCTTACCTCAATATTGCACTTCAAATATTCCCCTCTTTCACTTTCCCACTGTTGTTCAGAACAGCTCCTTTTACTTTCTCTACTGTAAGTAGGGGAAGCACTGTAATCCACCCAAAAGTTCGATGTCGAGATTTCAACGGAAATATATTTTGAGGACCCATGAATCCAAAAAAGCATTTTTTGAAAAATATGCGTGTGTGTATCTGTGTGTGTGCCTGTGTGTCTGTGCACAGCATAACTCAAAAACGAAAAGTCGGTTAAAAACCAAAGCTGGTATTTAAGTTTAATGTCTTTCAAGGATGCGACATGAATATTTTGATGAAAATAGCCCCACCCTAAACTACCCTTTACGTGGAAAATTTTTCAAAAAATTTGATTTTCTTGAAAATGGCCCTAACGATTTTGATTAAAATGTCATATGTTTGAGATATTTTTTAGGCTGAAGTCGCATTTACTCTGGACGACTTTTGAATAACTGGTAAACTGTTAGACATAGACCAACGCATAGTATACAAAACATTTAGATCTTGTTAAAATACCCAACTTATGTCTCAATGAATTTTCTTGTAGGGTTAACCATTTCCTAGATATTCCTTGTTATGTGTGAGAGTTTCGGAAAACTTAAAACTTTCATGAAATGGACCATCGTTGTTCATTTTTTTATATGGTAAGTGTGCAAAAAGAAGAAAATCTCGAAGCTTCAAAAGATGTGACTATCACTCAAAGCCTTCTGTATTCTAACTTTCCCCTTGCACCTACAAGGAAATTAGCAATAAGATAATTTGTACAAATGTTTATCTCAATTAAGACGAAGAAGATATAGGAATAAGAATTTCTGCAAATAGTTTGTACAAGAGTAGAGACAGTCATGTGAGTGCAGCACATCAGATTTTTTTAAATGCTTTTTTATAAGATCCAGGGGCTTCTAAACATATTTCCGGTGAAACTTCGACATCGAATTTTTGGATGGAGTACAACACTTCCCCTACTTACTATCCGTAGAAGAGAAAGTAAAGGTTATGTCCAATTGTTTTAATAATTTTTCGCGATCTGTTGTTAAATTGTGTATCTTTAACTCCATTCTGTCAATGGCACCTGGTGTACGAATATGGCGAAGTTGCCATTTTGGTATAGCTCTCTTTTAATGTGCCATAGTGCTGGCCTTTCTTGTAATGTAACAGTTGCACCGTATTTTCAAGCGAACGTATTTTGGTGGCATCCAACTTGGTCATCGCCCTAGCATCTGCTCTATGTGTTCCCAGCTGTCACGTGTCAAGCGTTGGATGTCCTACTTCTTATGTCCCCCCTAATCTGAATTCCATTTAATTCTTCTTCGCATGGTTCCAATTTTCTGTTTACCTTCTTTACTACGTAATAAGAAGAAGTATTGTATTCCACCCAAAAATTCGATGTCGAGATTTCACTGGAAATATGTTTGAAGCTCCCTGAATCCAAAAATCACTTTTAGAAAAAGGTTCGCGCGCGCGTATGTCTAGTGTGTGGTCTGTCGGTGTGTCTGTCAGTTTGTCAGTCTGTGGACAGTATAGCTCAAGAACGAGAAGTCGGTTAAGTACCAAGCTTGGTATTTAAGTTTAATGTCTTTCAAGGATGTGACACGAAGATTTTGAAGAAATTAGCCCACCCTAAACTACCCTTACATGGAACATTTTTCGAAAATTTTGATTTCCTAGAAAATGACTACGATTTCAATTAAGGTGACATATATGTAAGATATTTTATGACAAATGAAATGTAGGTTTTGAATTTTCTGCCTATAGCCCATGTAGTCCTGTTTAATCTGGATGACTTTTGATGAACTCCTAAACCGTAAGAGATTGAACAAATCTTACTATGCGAAAAATGTGCATCTCGCTAAAACACAAATTTTGTAGATTGAACCATTTCGGAGGTATTCCTTGTTATTTGCGTCAGTTGTGACGGACAGAAACACAGATAGACAGACAGGAGGCAGACAAACACAGACAGACACGCACACATGCACCTTTTTTGTAAAAACGCTCTTTTTTTGGACTTAGGGGACCTCAAGACATATTTGCTGTGAAATCTGGACATCGATCTTTTGGGTGGAATACAATACTTCCTCTACTTAATAGTAGAGAAAGTAGAAAGGTGCTAGTAGTAGTAGATTATGATGGGGTTACGAATAGCTCCAGTATGCACTCTAGGATTAAAAATCTCATGTGCTGCACTCACATGACTTTCTCTACTCTTGTACTAACCATTCTTACAAACTCTGATTCCTATATCTTCTTAGAGTTAGTTAAACATTTGTACAACTTATCTTATTGCTTATTTCCTTGTAGGTGGGAAAGGGGAATGTTAGAATACAGTAGACTTTGTGCGATAGTCAAATGATTTAAAAGCTTTGAGATTCCGTTCTCTTTGCACGCTTAGCATAAAAAAATGAACAACGATGATCCATTTCACGAAACTTCTAAGTTTTCCGAAACTCACACACATAACAAGGAATATCTCCAAAATGGCTAACCCTACAAGAAAATTTATTCAGACACAAATTGTGCAGTTTAGCAAGATCCACATTTTTTGTATTGTATGATTTGGTCTACCTCTAACGGTTTACCAGTTATTCAAAAGTCGTTCAGAGTACATACGACTACAGCGGCTTTAGCCAGAAACTCCGAGATATAAATTTTATTTGTCATACAAATATCTCTAACATATGACATTTTAATCAAAATCTTTATAGCCGTTTTCAAGAAAATCAAAATTTTCAAAAAATGTCCCATGTAAAGGGTAGTTTAGGGTGGGGCTAATTTCTTCAAAATCTTCATGTCGCATCCTTGAAAGACACTAAAGTTAAATACCAACTTTGGTTTTTAACCGACTTTTCGTTTTTGAGTTATGCTGTCCACAGTCTGACACACAGACACACACATGGACCTTTTTTTAAAAATGCCTTTTTTTTTTGGATTCAAGGGGCTCAAAACATATATTTGGGGTGAAAACTCGACTTCGAATTTTTGGGTGGAATGCAATACTTCCCCTACTTACCAGTAGAGAAAGTAAAAATATGACTTACACTGTAGCCTTATGCGTCCTATACCTACAACGATTACGTAAATGTGTAATGAAAGCTTATCTAAATGAACAAGAAACATATAAGCGTATTGTGACGCCGGCCGCGGCGCAAACAAAGAACAGTCAGCATCAAACTACTTCATACCACATACCAGGCGGTCCCGGGTTCAAATCCCGGAGCGGAGCACTATGTGCTGTCTTAGAATGTGACATTAACAACGGTAGTGTGAGAGTTCACCTGCGTATTTGTCTTGTTATAGAATTTGTTTGTTGGGCAGCAAATATTCGAATGTTATATTCATGATATTCAACGTAAAAGTGACTTTTTTCTAAATACAAAGTGTCAGGTATAGGTACATAACCTCTTTTTATTAGCTTCACCTGTATGTATGTGCGTATGTACGTATGTAGGCACGTAGGCGTGCGCGTGTGCCCGTGCGTGTGAGCATGCACGTGTGCATGTATGCATGATATATGTAACATGTAGTTTAGGGTGGAGCAATTTTCCACAATATCTTCCTGTGCATCCTTGAAGTATATTCAACTTAAATACCAACTTTGGCTTTTAACTGATTTTTCGTTTTTGAGTTGTGCTGTCCACAGACTGACAGACACACGCACGCGAGTGCGCGCACCCCCACACACACTCACACAGACGCCTTTTTTTTTTTTTTGTGGGGGGGGGGGGATCCAGGGGCCTGAAAAATATTTCCGATGGAATCTCGGTGTTGAACTTTTAACTGTAAAGCAATACTTTAATATACGTAGTAGAGAGTGTAAAAGCATTTTTCGGAAATTAATTCAAATATAAGAGTTTGCTTCTAAAACTGTCAAAAGCAGAGTCATGTTCGCTACGCAGGCTGACAAGAGGGAAATACGTTTCCGCCTATTCCCGGAGTTTCAATGAAATCAAATACCTCGTAGCACTGGAGCATCCAAAAACAATCGCTAAGCGCGGTGTATATATAGAGAGTGAAAAGTAAGAATTCCGTCTGTGAGAGTTAAAGTGTTACGTCACGGTAGTACTTTGTTCCTAATTTAAATATTTATTTATGAATATTACTTTTTCCAATTTCACCATGAAATCCACGCGGTATTTTTTCTTCGTTTTACCTTTTCGGTTACTGAGGTTATAATAGTGTTTCGGAATTGTGTTTTAGAAGGACGGTGTGCCTGCGTTACGTATATCACAGCATTCATTGTGTATATTCGTGCATTATTTTACAGTTGATCCTTTCTGTCAATGGCATAAACCGCTGTATTCATCTGGAAATTAACTTATTTCATGAAGATTAACACTTATGAGTATTTAAATGAAAAATTCTTATATGTTCCGAATACCTTTCCGCCTATTCCCGGAGCTCCATTGAAATGAAATACTTAGTAGCACGGGACCGTCCCAAAAACAATCGCGAAGCGCGGTGTATAACCCGACCAAGGCCAGTGCAGTCCTGCTTCGGAGGGCGCCACTTGTACGCGTTGTGGCTTGCCCGTCTTCCTGTACAGTCCGGTTGGCAAAAGGTGAACAATAACAGATCTCTGTGTGTATCACTGTATTATATGTGGCCATTTCTTCTCCAGACTCGTCACTGCTGTCCAGTCCTAGATTGATTATTATCCTTTATATTTCTTCTTCCATAAGCGCATCTCTTTTCCAATATGTTTCTTGAATATCTTTCACCTTCTGAACAGAGGTTTTCCAGCCCTTTACTGTTATTGCTCCAGTAGCATCATGTGTTAAAGTCTTTAGTGTTTACAGAGAAACACTGTCCACATTATTGTCGGCAACATTTCTTTTATTAAATTCCAGACTAGTTCGATAGGGTTCAAGTCCGGATGATAAGCTGGTGATCTAAGTGCTGTAAAGCCAGCATCTGCGAATAATTTGTCAATGGAGCATGTTTTATTTGGTTTGTGCTGTTTTGCGTGAATGACAAGTTCGGCTTTAGTTATTTCCGAGTCAAATGGTATATTGTTGTTTCGTAACCATTCTTGTAGTTTTGACTTTAAATTGTTGCTTGAGAGTATATTATTGTCTTCTTCATTGTGATAAGGAGCATTGTCACCCACAACAATGCTGTTTTGCGGTAATCCAGGTATAAGTTGGTTTTGCACTCATGTATATCACTGGCTTATTTCCCCACTTTCATTTCTTCCAACTGTTCAAGAAATGATGCTCTTTGAGGCACTATATCAGGACGTTCGCTCAGTACACTCCTTTTATTTTTTTAAATCGAAATCCAATAGATTTCACTATTTTACTAAGTGTTTCTTTACCACCCCCCCCCCCCCTCCCGTGAAATTAATCTCTTTCTTGCAAAAGTTGAATGATTTTTCGTACCATAGGAATTTCTGCTTTAACCTCGTAATAATCTTGATACTTTCTTCTAATGATGCATGTGTCCATTTCGTCCAAACTGATTTTATTTACAGGAGGTTGACCAATCTTACGAGGTGGTTTTATTTTGCTCACCCCACTTTCTTCAAGCCGGTCCTCTTTCCCAATCTTTCATATCGTTGTCTCACTGCAGCCAGTAGAAGCGACAGCACGGTCAGTAGAATTTGTAACAGCCCGAAAAACAATCGCGAAGCGCGGTGTATATACAGAGTGAAAGGTAAGAATTCCGTCCGTGAGAGTTAAACTGTGACGTCACGGTAGAACTTTGTTCCTAATTTAAACATTTATTAACGAATATTACTTTTTCCAATTTCACCATGAAATCCACGTGGTATTTTTTCTTCGTTTTACCTTTTTGGTTACTGAGGTTATAATAGAATGTTTCGGAATTGTGTTTTAGAAGGACGGTGTGCCGGCGTTACGTACATATATCACAGCATTGTGTGTAGTCGTGCATTATGTTACAGATGATCCTCTCTGTCAATGTCATAAACCGCTGTATTCATCTGGAAATTAGCTTATTGCATGGAGACTAACACTTATTGATTATCTTATATATTTAAATGAAAAATTCATATGTTCCAAGCAACTTGGAAACGGCTCTAACTGTTTATATCAAATTTGTTATTGAGATAAGGTTTTGTGTTTTAAGTTTATCCATATAGGTGTTATTCCTGAAAAAGACGGAGTTTACATAAAAAATAACAATTTTATTCCCGCTTCTACAGACCAATTCTTGTACATAGTTTTCTGTATCCCAGGAACGGTTCTAAAGATAAAGTGAAAAGTTACGTGGAATTTGTTAAAAGTTTATTCAACTACTACTTAACCTCTAATCGCTTGCAGATGTGATTATATCGTACATAACCTCTAATTACGTGTATTATACTTTATTTTTCAGATGTCGGATTACTCAGATGTATCAACACATGAAGAGTATGTCGAACATCATCGTGCTCCTCGAATTTTCCAGGAGAGAGGCAATCCTCTGAGAGATTTGAGCGACCGGAATTTCAAACTCCGGTACCGGTTGGACAAGGATACCGTGGAAAATTTGGAACGGAGATTGCGGGACTCCCTTCTTCGACCAACAAGAAGGAACAAGCCATTGTCGCCAATGCTCATGATCCTGTTAACTTTAAGGTTCTTTGCCACAGGAACCTTCCAAATGGTCATTGGCGACTTGGTCAAGGTGGATGTCGCAACAGCTTGCCGTGCGATTCACCGAGTCTCCGCTTTAATTGCTGGACTTAAGCAGCAATGTATTAAAATTTCCACTACGGCAAATGAGGCAAGACGTAATAAGCGAGACTTTAATGATGCAAGTCACTTTCCTGGGATCTTGGGTGCTATTGATTGCCTCCATATACCTATAACCTCTCCTGGGAGCAATAACGCCGAAATTTTCAGAAATAGGCATGGCTGGTTTTCACTAAACATACAGGTGATCAGTGACGCAAGGCTAAGGTGCTTAAATATCATCGCAAGGTGGCCAGGATCAGCTCATGACAGTAATATTTTCAGAAATTCAAGGATACATGCGCAGTTTGAGGCAGGGCAAATGCCTGAAGGACTGCTTCTAGGAGACAGTGGCTATCACTGCTGTCATTACTTGCTAACGCCAGTGCTTCAAGAAGGAACTGATGCAGAGCGAGCTTATAACCGCGCCCATCGGAGAGCTCGATCTGCAGTTGAAAGGACCTTTGGGGTGGTGAAGCGGAGATTTCCTTGCCTCAGCATGGGACTACGAGTCAAACTAGCTCGTGTTCCTGTCATCATTGTAGCCGCCTTTGTTCTACATAACATGGCCATAGAGGCCATGGACGAGGTTCCTGAAGTTGATGACACTGTACCCGCTGCAAGAGCAGTGTGTGAGGAAGTGCCAGACATACAGCAGGGGAACAGGAGGGATAATGCTGCTGTGAGAACAGCAATTATCAACAATGTATTCAGGTATTAATACTTGCATTCATTTTAATGAATACTGTAAAATGTAAAGTTATTCAATTTGGAAACGTATTGAATTTAACTTATTATCAAATCAAAATAATCTTATAAGCAACATGCGCTCATAAACTCACACATTAACAGCAATTATCAACAATATTTTAGGCAACAATACTTGCATTTATATTAATGAATACTGTAAAATATAGAAAGTTATTCAATTTGGAAATGTCGTGAAATTAAATTATAAAATCAAAATAATCTTATAAAGAGCATGCACTGGTAAACTCTCACATTCACAGTAATTATTAGTAAAATGTATTTCAATTGGGAAATGTACATATTTAAATCTCTTTCCTGAACATCTTTTTAATGCTTGCTAACTTGTTTCCAATGAAACTTGTATTTTGACTTTACACTATCTCAAGCCATACTTATACAGTCATATTTATTTCTTTGTTACAGGAGACATTGAAAATCCATATTCAGGACTCCAGTTTTTTGCCTGTCTATCACTGTTTATGAAATTTTTAATACGTTTGAAATATACTGTTACTTGTTCTAACTTAATGCTGTACACTTATTCCTCATGGAACAGGATTTCCATAGCACCTTCCTTTTAATCCTGCTGGCGTCAGCACCTGTTTTCTTCCATTTGCTACAGTTTGTCCAGGTCGTTGTGACACTCCATATGCGCAAGAGAGGAGAAAATTGGAGAAGTGACTGGAGTGGTGAGGAACAAGCGAGTGATGTCAGAACGCGGGTAGTCACGAGCAGTCTATGTTTACTCATTATAATCAATCGTTGTGCAGTTATCAGGTGAGAGCAAACGATAAACTAATCCCCACCTCTCTTATTATGCAAATGGGCACATCTCTGCTATTGGGGCCCGCCTCGGTAGCGTGATGGGTAGTGTGTCTGCCTCACGTTCAAGAGGTCGCGAGTTCGAATCTCGCTTAGGGTAAGTTATCAGGTTTTTTTCCGAGGTTTTCCCTTCCCTGAGAAGACGAATGTCGGGTAACTTAAAGCTCCATTGACCTCGGGCTAATTTGAGCATCATTTCACCCAGTTCATTTCATTCATCTGATATAACACAATGTTGGAGGATGTTAATTAAAAAAAGATCTGCTATTGGGCATCTATGCAGTGGGGGAGTGTCATGAACTGGACGGGCTGTGCACATCCCGTTTGATATATTTGGGCGAATTATGACTAATAGTTGAAAAGAGCAGGTTTATACACAATTTAACACCATTTTCCTGAAAAATAAAGATGCATTTGACATTTCTATGCCCCCCTCCCCTCGCCAAAATGTAAAATAATGGCGCTCTCTGAAAAGTGGTTGCACTTACTGCTATGGTTAAAAAGTGATGATTGCCATAAAGTGTTCAAAATAGAACATTCACATGTAATATAAAACCTAAAAAGTTTTAGCACTGATACTTTTATTTGACCATGTGAGTTCAAATGAATTGCTATAGCTAATACGTATTTAATACGTATTTAAATTCAATGAAACTAAGTACTGTGCACTACAAAATCTTTGTAGAAGGCAACAGCGAAAGCTGTTCAATACCTCACCCAAACTGATCTTTACTTTCTGCACTGAACACCGACATGCACACCATTGCCATTAATGAAGCTCCTTCTACAGGGGCGGTGCCGTGGCCGAGCAGTTAGCGCGCTCACCTACCACCTAGGCGGCCCGGGTTCGATCCCAGGGACCCGCATGTGGCGTTTGTGGTGGACGAAGCGGCGTCAGGGCGGGTTTTCTCCGGGTGCTCCGGTTTCCCCCGCCATCTCATTCCACCGGTGCTCCATCTTCATTCCATGTATCATCAGTGTCACCGCCTGCGGTGCCGTAGTAGTAAAAGCGGACGTTGAACACTACAACCAACCCCTTCTACAGAGGTATCCAGCAGCATAAAAAGCAAAGAATCTGCCATATAATTTATATTTGAGCATTTTTTGCAAACCTCAAATCATGTGTTCACTTACCTGTAATAAGTAGTGCAAGTATTGCATTGCAACCTACAAGTCTATATACAAAATACGCATCTTTGGAAAAAGGTCTTTGTTTCTAATCACATGAAATAAAACAATTAAGTATTTGTAAGAATAGTTGGCAAGTATGTAGAGAAAGCAATGCTAATACAACAAACATTTTAATAGTGCAGGAAATTAGAGTAAAATGAGTGAGGAAAGGGGCAGGGGTTATAAAATTGCAATTATTAGCAGTAGTTTTATGCATTAATAAGGTTTAATTCCAAAACATACAGACTCAATCTCTCTCACATAATTAACACCAACCACACACACACACACACACACACACACACACACACACACACACACACACACACACACACACACACACACACACACACACACACACAGACGCGCGCGCGTGTCTGTGTACAGATATCAATTTCTTAAACCTAATTCTCGTTCCATTTTTATAACCTCAAGTTGTTTCAATGTTTTATCTAGAGCTAATGTCTCCATTTTAACAGTGTGTTGCATTTCTAAACACTCGCTTCTTCTTTTGTAAAATTTTAGCTTTTCTTGAAGCACACACTCACTAGTTATTTTCTTCGAAACAGAAGGCTTCCATTCCCACACTTGGTTGTTTCTGAAAACACGTAAGAAATTATTTGCTGCCCTCAGACTCTTATATAACTCAGTTTTACTAAACAATTTAATATTTCCTTACTTGTTCTAATATAGTGCCATCTGGTGTTTCGTCTTGGAATACAACCTCCAAATACTGTATTTCCTCCATAGGAACTGCAGTAATACAATTCTCTATATCATTTTCATCTGCAAAAAAAAGTATCAAACTAATCAAATTTATAATAAACAATAACTTAATCGATCCTTAAATTCAACAAATTAATATTGTGATGTTGTAGAGTAAAAATAATGCATTTTATAAACATTTGCCTTCATCAGGTATAGCCAATTTCATACACCAAATTTTTAATACATGACAAAGGAAGCAAAATGCTTCTCTCTGAGGTGTGAAAATAAGTATTTCTAGTAGTATTCCTTCATCACACAAATGGGATAGAAATACATATAATAGAAATATCTGCTTAAATATACTTTTATGATTGTAGGTAGCATGACAACAAAGTTAAATACTGTATTTCATTGCATAATCACACTTTTAATGCTTTCTTCATAAAGTAAAAGTACATGGTGCAACCATTATGTGAAGAATGGTCGAATTAACTTTTAGTGGCTAATGTACAGCAATGGGAGTAGAGCGAGTTAAGTGTACTGAAGCACGGCTATCTTATTCTGTTCATAGTTGAAAAGAAACGCTAGTTTAAAACCTGCTGTGTAACTTGTGTATTTCGATATTGGTGCTTACTTCTTAGAATAGCTATAGAAACAAACAGTTGCACACAGTTAAATAACAGGTATTGAGTTGATGCATGTTGACCAAATGTTTCACATCCCTTGACGCCTATAACTTAGTCACATCTGTTAATTACTATGCTTTAGATACTCGAACTAATTATATTCACCGATGGGCTAGTCACCATTTTAGTAGCCGGCAAGCTGATGGCATTGGCATTAAGAAATACATTACAATATGCTGCATACGTGGTGTTTTCTCCCGTGAAACCAACAGGTTGGAGCGGCAGCAAGCTATTTTTCCATGTTTCTCGATAGTGAACATATAGAATATTAATACGATTCTGCTGTGAAATGCTGAAGTTCTAATTGCTTGTCTATAAACCAAAGTGTGATGGCTATGCAAGGAAATATATCTGCCCGGGTAACAGCATTTATTTGCATTCAAGTATCAAACATGACAATGTTTTTGGAAAAACCAAAGAAATGTGAATTATAAATACAGTACCTAGAATCATCTTAAAAAATACAGTATTGGGGTAAAGGTTCCGTACAATCAAGTATGTATCTCATAGCTCAAAGTAATTTTACTTTCTGCACTGGTGGTGGGAGAAACTTATGTTAAGGATTCCAGTGTACATGTATAGTAAACTCAATAAGTAACTGGCAACCATTGACTTTGCTCTGCTTACAAAACACATCCCTTCGCTACACTTCGTGTCTGAAGTCCTCAATATCCCAGCTACGCTATGCAGCTTAGAGCCCTCAGTATATTTTCCTCTACATGCGGCTAATTACATGTATACATTGTGCAACAAAGGCATAATGCACATGCACATTACATAGCTATCCCAAGACCATCCTCTATACGGAACCTTCACTATTATTTGCAACAGTATAGTGTAAGGGCTAAACAAAATCCAACAGACTTTGGCCCATACTGCTAATGATAAAAAATAGCACAGAGAGAAAACATATCTGCTCAAATACTACCGTATAACTGTAGCCATTTTATTGCTTTTTTAACTTAGTATGCCTTTTGTTTCAGCAGCCTTTACAGTGGCCCTACATTTCCCAATAACTCTAGTACAATACCAAAAATTTAACACTACATTTCCCAGCAGAAAATGGATTATGTCCTAAATGAAAACAGTTCTTGGCTATTTGCAATGCTCAACGTATTTTGTTGCATCAAAGCCAGCAAAATGATTGCTTACTATGTTAAAGAAGTAGATCAAGAAAAATGTTGAAAGGGAGAATGTTGCTATATTTTGGTTTTCTACATACCCGATTTTAACATTTTGTAAGGTTTTGATTATTTGCATAATTTTCCCCAGGAAAGTTAGCACCGTAGCGTGAATTAGAAATAAATGTAAATTTAACACACACACACCACATGTAATAGGCACGACTTACCAAAAAACCCATGGAAATTTACATCGTCGTCAAATGGTTTGCACAGTGGGGTGAACTGTGGCTTTAATGCAGCCAATATCTTCTCGCCTGTTTCGTCGACGGAGAGCTTAAATGTGCTACCCCCTGTTTTGTGTAGCTCAACCTGAAAAAAAAATATTTGAGATACAAATGCCATAACCCACACAACGCTATAACCTCATTCTAAACACATCGTTTTCCTTCAAAGAATGCAATTATCCGTTTCAATATTATGACTTACCTTGTCTTGTGCAACTGCCTTCTTCGTCCGTTTTTTCAGGTTCTCGTAGCATAATTTTAAGCACTTCCACGTGCGTGCTGGTCTGTTGGTAATTCTTGAATTGAAATCAACAGCGATTTCTTTCCAAGCCGCTTCTTTTTCCGATACGGAAACCAAGTCTGTTTTTTTTTGGATTCTACAATATTCATGTGGTTTAGAATTATGTCAACCAACATACTTTTTTCTTCCCGCGTGAAATTCGCAGACCTCTCCTTCTTAACAGCAGCCATTTTTACTGTAGTGCTGCGCCCTGTCTATTGCGTTCGAAGCTGAGAAACAAGTGAGTGCTGCTATCCGGAGGCAGTGATGTTCAGCTGTTTTACAACGTTGCCAAATGTTGTTTAACTTCCCAAGTTCAAAGTTAACTGGAGACACTATAACCTTAGATTCGTTTTATACAATGCGATACACTCTGATCGCAGTTAACGTTTTGACCGTCATTAAATCTGATCGGCGGTCAACGATATTTATACAACCGGGCCTAAAAGAAACTGAATATAGAGAGTAAGGGGTCAACAACACAGCAGGTCAAACTTGGGAATTCGGAGCTTTGTTATAATATTCGCCCAACAAGTGATTGTTCTCACCAATTTAGTTTAGGAAATATTTTCCCAGCAAGGATTTCAAAATAGGCAAATGGGCTTAATGCCAACCATAAATGTTACAAAAGCTACAAACATGCAGAACCAGCATTAAAATCTTCATTCCATGCGCTAAGCTCATACCATTTATGACAGGAATTTTTAACCGTTTTGCTAACACAATTTTAAGTGTATTTTTTGGAATAATTTAGTAGCAACATATCCTTATGTATATATGATCTCGTTATATTTTAATAGTTTATAAACAGTCTCATTACAGAAGTAATAGGAGGAATAGGAACTGGAGAGATACAGAGTGAGTTCGGCACTGAAGCCAGGCTTGTTGTACCTATGCTCCCAAGGATGAGGGAGGTTGCTGGCAAATTAGGAGTTTAGAGAGAAAGTCTGATTTTCCCGTAGGCCTACCACGTTAGGCAATTCAACTATGTGAGTGCACACTACACCATGTGTTCTTCAGAATGCTACTCAAGCGAAGAGTACACTAAGTAGAAACGCTTGAATACGTACGGAAGGGGAAAAAATTGACAGCTTGTCAACCTGAAGCCATTCTGACGGGTCTACCAACAGTAGGTTTTCATCAAAAATTTAGGAGTGTACTGCTGCTGAAATGTTGTCATCGATACGTGAAGCACTCGGTGAGAATGTTTCTGATTCTGACGAGAGCTCTTCTATTGCAGTGATTGGCGGGTTTATTGCGTTAGAAGCTCTCGACAAACCAAAGCACGAACTTCAATTCGTTGTTTTGTTCAGGTCCCCCAAAGTGATACCGTATTTCATAGCTGCGGCCAGACATGCAATCATTTTTAATCAATCGAAGCTTTATATTTGCACACATTGAATGGAATGTACGTTGCAGGAAAATAATTATTTAACAGTAGCCTCTTTCAATTGGCAATTCTCAGGTGTCACACATATTATTCTATACACAAAAGAATACTTGATTTTTCTTACATACTATAACGACTGAAGGAGTTGAGTTTAACCACTAGTGATAAAATACAGCGTTTAATGTTACTAGGGTATAGAATCATGTGGCATTATTTTAACCACCATCATAAAGAACATTCATTATTACTTTCTCTACTGGTAAGTAGGGGAAGCATTGTATTTCACCCAACAATTCGATGTCGAGATAGGAAATGTAGGTTTTGAGACCTCCTGAATAAAAATAAAAAAAAAAAAAAAAAATAAAATAAAAAAAAAAAAGCATTTTTAGAAAATGGCCTGTGTGTGTGTCTGTGGACAGCATAACTCAAAAACGAAAAGTCGGTTAAGAACCAAAGTAGGTATTTATGTTTAATGTCTCTCAAGGATGCGACACCAAGATTTTGAAGAAAATAGCCCACACTAAACTACCCTTTACATGGAAATTTTTTCGAAAATGGCTCTAACGATTTTGATTAAAATGTCATATGTTTGACATATTTTTATGACAAATGAAATGTATAACTTGAATTTTCTGGCTATAGCCCCTGCAGTCGTGTTTACTGTGGACGACTTTTGCATAACTGGTAAACCGTTAGAGATAGACCAAATCATTCCTACTACACAAAAAATGTAGAACTTGCTAAAGAACACAATTTATATCCAAATAAATTTTCTTGTAGGGTGAACCATTTCGGAGATATTCCTTGTTATATGTGTGAGTTTTGGAAAACTTATAACTTTCGTGAAATGGATCATCGTTGTTCATTTTTTTATATGTTAAGTGTGCAAAGACAACAGAATCTCAAAGCCTTAAAACATTTGACTATCGCAAAAAGCCTACTGTATCCTAACATTCCCCTTGCACCTACATGGAAATAAGCAATAAGATAATGTTTACAAATGTTTATCTTAACTAACACGAAGAAGATATAGGGATAAGAGTTTGTAAGGATGGTTAGTACAAGAGTAGAAAAAGTCATGTGAGTGCAACACATCAGATTTTTTTTCATGCAGCTACAACTTTTCACACCACAACTTTTTACTTCTTGAAATACAACTTCCTTCTTATGTCTCGGTTGCGCAACAAAGAATAGAATGTCTGAATAACACACATTATTGCTATTGTTAATGGGGGAGCTGGCGTTGGACGTCATATAACTTTTACCTTTGACTAGATTTGGTGACGAAACCAGCAGAATATTACGTTAAAAGCGTGCTGTTTAATCCCACTGTTTCATCCCAACACACACACACACACACACACACACACACACACACACACACACACACACACACACACACACACACACATACACACACACACACACACACACACACACACACAAAGGTGTGCACGTTGGCTATAGCGCTGGCCCAGTTAAAACTTTCACTTTAAATATCCTGAAAAACAATAGATAATGAAGAACAAACTGCAGCAGTGGGAAGTGAGCTAAGGGGCTCATGAAAGTAAGTAATAGAGGTCATTCAGAAGTTATTGAAAAACCTTATGTGCTGCACTCACATGACTTTCTCTACCCTTGCACTAAATTCCTTACAAAGTCTTATTCCTCTACCTTCTTCACGTTCGTTGAGATAAATATTTGCAGAAATTATTTTATTACTTATTTCCTTGAAGGTACAAGGGGAATGTGGGGATGCAGTAGGTTTTGAGCGACACACAAATCTTTTGAACTTTTACATTCCGCTCTCTTTGCACGGCCAACAGATAACAAGGTGAATAGAGGTCTTCCATTTGAGAAAAGTTTATTTCAAAACTCATACAAACTACAATGAATATCTCCGACTGCTTTACTCACCCTCCCCCCCCCCCCCGCCAATAAAAAGGTGAATTTGGACATAACTTGTGTTTTAACGAGATCTACATTTTTTTGTATAGTAAGATTTGGCCCATCCCTTACGGTTTAACACTTATGCAAAAGTCATCAAGAGTAAATAGGACTACATAGGCTATAGCCAGAAAATTCAAAATATACATTTCATTTACCATAAAAGTATCTTAAACATATCGCATTTTAATCGACTTCGTCAGACCCATAAACATTTTCAATAGATGTAATGGGTAGTTTAGGGTGGAGCAATTTTCTTCAACTTTGTGTCGCATCCTTGAAAGATTTCAAACTTAAATGTCAACTTTGGTTCATAAACCAACTTCTGGTTTTTGAGTTACGCTGTTCGCAGACACACACTGGTGCGCGCACGAGCACGCGCACGCACGCACACACATACACACACACACACACACACACACACACTGACATTCTTCTAATTTTTTTTGTTTTATTCAGGGGATCCCAGAATATATACTTCCCCAATACTTTCTCCATATACTTCAGCAACTCCAACTTGTGCACAAATTATTACGCACGTTTATAAGCGAATGAAAATCCTGGAAAGGTAATGCTGCTATCTCTAAATAGTTTAAGTTCGAATCCTGGATGACTCAAGCTGCCTATGTGATGTTTTTATTCGGAATTTTCCTTAGTGATTTTCGGATTAATATAGTACGATTAACATTTGACAATCTGTGTTCAGATTCGCACGAACTTTTATTGAAAGATTCCATTGTATCATGAATGAACTATTGGCCTAGCCCACTATGTTTATATGTCGCCAAAACATTTGAAATTTCAGCAGCTAGAAAGTGGAATCATGTTGAATTTGCTTGTAATGAATAGCTAACACATTTTTATATGTGCACGATTAAATATTCTGTTGTTAACATTTCCAAACTTTCCTTTAAAATCGTGTAATACACTCGACAGCTGTTGATGAACACGTGGCACCATCTATCGCGGAAAATACTTCCCCTACTTACTATAGTAGTAGAGAAAGTAAATGTCGCATGAACTAAGTATGTTGGTTGTTGTGTCGACATCCCGAGAAGCAGCCAAATGACCTAGCTGTCGACGGGCCCTCAAACAATACTCACTTACTCACTCCCGAGAAGCTGTAACCTAAATTGGGCGCTCGGGAAATGGTGAAACGCACAACAATTGCACATCCTTAGGTTCAAGTGAGAGCTAACCTCGACGTGATTCACTTTACCCCCCTTGGCTATCTGGCACGCCCCATGTAGATCTTGGGATGACCTTACACCGGAAGTCCACGATGCCTATTTCAAGTATCCGCACGTGTTTTTTTAGAATTTTTGTCAGGCTACACTGACCGTCGATGTATTTACACCGATGGGCCAAAGAGCACCAACGGTGGTTGGATGTGCTTGTGTTTATGGAACCGAACCACATACATTCGGTTTTCCAAATAGCACTTCCATTTTTACTGTAGAGCTATATGCAATTTACCGAGCCATTTTGTATGTGCGCCGTCGTAAATTAGATAACTGCCTGATTGTGAGAGATTCCCTTAGTGCACTTCAGAGTCTTTATGAGCTGTACAACCCCCACCCTATTGCACAACGTATCCAGGATGCCCTCCATGTTTTACACGCTTCTGGCGTTGACGTGGTGTGCCATGGATTCCTGGTCACGTAGGTTTGCCGGGGAATGAAATGGCGGATTTGGCAGCAAAGACGGCAACTACAGAACCCAGTATTATCATCTCACGTGTTACTTCGGCTTGAAGTGCGGAGAACGCTACTGTCGTCCTGGCACGAAGAGTGGACATCTCTCCGCGGTAATAAGCTTAGAGAAGTGAAAGAACTTCCGATAAACTGGTAACTTCCTGTCACACATCTCGCCGCGAGGAGGTTAGTTTGGCTCGATTAAGAATAGGGCATTGCAATTTTTCGCACGGTTACCTATTTAAAAGGGACTCTGTGTCCGCTGTGTGACAATCTTTTGTCAGTTCGTTACGTGCTGCTAGAGTGTTACTATCTAGCACACCTTCGGGATTCTCTGCAGCTGCCTGCCACACTTGCAGAGGTCTTAGCGGACGACAAAACAGCGGTTGATAGTTTTTAAGCTTTTAGCGGATTGTAATATCAATCTGAGGATTTAAAATTTTGGATATTTGTTTATGCTTTTTGACATATCTATTACCTTGTATCTATTGCCACTGTTTTTTACGTTTACGTGTATATTTTCTTTGTTAGTAGTGATTTAATTTTTGATTCAAATTTATATCTAGCTATTGCCATGATTTTTTAAGAGCACTGATGACCTAGAAGTTGAGCGCCTTTAAACCAAACCTAAACCTAAACCTATTGACGTGATTCACGCACTACAACGCCACAAATGCTGTTCTTAATATTTTCACTGTTGTCAAAATGTGCTGGAAATAAGACAATTGTCTGTCACAATACATGGAAAACAATAAAGGTCTTCCCCTTCATACTTTATTTAACTCCACTAACGTCTGTATTACACACTAGTTACTGTAGCGAAATTGAATGTTAAAAGTCTCGCGTTGGTTGTTGACGAATGAAAATTTTATGTGAGAGTCAAGATGCGAGTCACTACTGTCTGTTCACCAGCTTGTGGCCTTAGGGGAATGGACGGGAGAGGACAGACATTCCACGTAGTATAACCCGAGTTTTGTAAACTTCCGCGCAAACGCTGTACGTTGCCAACTTACCTCCAATGTTTTTCGCGGTATGTTTACTAACTGTTAATTTATCTTCATTTCAGTTATAAAATCATACGACTCCCTAGTTTTATGTCGGAAGTAGTGAAAAAAGCAACATAGAAGTAGATAAACCGCCTGGGAGTGCTGTGAAATCTGCTATGATATTGTACTTGCAGAACAAAGGAGTTCAGAGTGGCAGTTTTATACATAAAATTGACCTTTATAGGATGATTGAAATAAACAAACCTAAAGAGGCTCTTAAGGTGGACACATTTTGGTTTTGTTGGTTCACACTGTGGTTTACTCGCCTCCATACATGTGTGATCTCAATCCCATAGGATTGAATAGTAAAGAAATGCAACAGGTGACATATCATTACAGGAATTGCACGATATAACGCTCGAGGATATGTCACTTGAAAGCGAAACAGTCTAGCAGGATTTTTGAAAAATATAGAAAAGGCAGAAAATGATAAGTTGGAGAAAGATGGAGTAGTTGAAAATATCGTTTATGTGTTATAAGCTATGCTGCATGAATTAAAAATAACGTTTAACTCTCGCTATTTTGAGAATGTACTTTGTTTTAATCCAGTGAGAATACACATTCCAAGGTTGGCACTTCTATTAGAAGCGCGACTATAAGCACGACTCTTGCTTTATATATCGCTGTGCACCTAGAATTGTTTGCTGGCATACTGACTGACTGCATTCCTGCCAGGAACTATGAGCTGGTGAACAAACTGTACGTTAATGCACATGTTTCTGAGCTGAAGTAGTATAGTACTACAAAGCAAATTGTCACACTTCCAGCAAAGTCAACCACACGTATTACATACTTTCAACCACGATAGCTGTTTGCACTTAATTTTCTTCTATTTCTTCTATTTCCGACATGTCTCTCTCGACATGTTTGTATTGCTGCCGTTTTCATTATCCTCGTCGCTGTTTTCCATAGCATTTTCTTGGATAATATAATAATCCCCTCATTCCTCTCCTCTATTATAGCATCTTTATCTCAGTATTCTTTTTGAATGTTTTCGACATGATGGCACGACTTTTCTCATTCTGTCTGTCCAGCTTCCTGAAATCTCTGCCTACAGAAGATTTCAGCACCTTTTAATTTAATGATTACGTTTCCAACAGCGACCCTTTGCTTTAACCATATTAATTCTATGGGTTCAGAACTGGGCAGTACGGTTTAAGCCATGTGGTTATGTTCAGCCATTATGTGATCAAGTATTTCTTCTGAATGAGCTTATTGGCTAACTATAAGATTAAATCATATAAATGAGTCTTCGTGCTGTGCTCATCAAATGTAATGATGTAATTTTGTAGCCAGGACTGCAGATCTTGTTTTAAAAAGAATTAGTTGTTGGAGGTTTGTTTGTGTATCATGGTAAGAAACCGAGTGGTAATGCCTGTGGCCCGCATTCGGGAAGTCGTGGGTTCGAACACCGTAATATGAGTTTTTTCGCCGTTTCCCCATGTCACTTAGGCGAATGCTGTGGTGCATTATTTCATACCACGGTTTCCTTTCCATCATTTCCCTTCATTCATTTCCTTATCATCTTTCAGATGTATTTCCAGGCGTGTAGTGTTGACAGTGCCGGCCAGATGGCGTGGTTGACTGCGCATGGTAACTGCTGCTCTAGGCGCTAGGTGGCGTTTGGCGGCCCTTATCAACTACTGCATTGTCGACTACTAAAACAGAGCTACGAGGTAAATTTGGAATTAGCATTGTGCGAAGCCGCTTCATGTACTATTCAGTGTTCATTTCTTAATGAAGGTCTCGTCTTTTCTGCTGGGATCTGTAAGTAAGGTGAGCATAAACCTGAACCTTCTGCGTGCGTGTACTATAATCAGTTGCTCCCTTTGTATACAGGCGCCATGAAACCTGAAGTACTGTCATCAGCCCAACTTTATGGAACAGTGTGACCGCTTTGTATATAAGCTTCGTCTTCATCAACTATTGGGCGCACTGCAGATCTGTATTTACTGACACAAG